>JAAXCT010000282.1:0-690097 GCA_012490785.1 Eragrostis nindensis
CACCGTGGTGCCGATTGGCACATCCTTTCTCCGACCACTAGATGCACACAGGCTAACTCTAGGTGTTTCTCTTTGGTTATGTGTATGCTTTCCTGTCAGTTCTCAGGCCATTTAAGCAACCTTCGGACAACTTAGCTCCTGTGCCGATCGGCACACCAGTTGCGCCGATCGGCACAATCCTCGCTTTCATATTCTTCATGCTCTTGTATGTGCAATAAGTACTTTATGCTAGGATTGATTCGTTAGACGACGTAGAAGACCTTACACGGTTCTCTTGCTGATCCTTGTGGATTCGATATAAACCTTGGAATACTCTGAGAGAAAAAGCTACAATGTACACCGTCCACTTGCGGTATATAAATGGGTGCGTATAAACGACCAACATCAACCTTGAGTAGAAGGCGGGGGATCCTTCTACAGTGGAGCAACTTTGCACAACCCTGGACATAACGGAAGTTATCATGGATTAATCTCCCCTTGATGAACGCGCTTTGGTTTGGCTTTATGAGCTTATCCAGTGTTGGGGCTAGCCTGTTGGCGAAGACTTTTGCTACCAGCTTCCCAAAGCTATGAATCAAACTGATCGGTCGGTAATCACCAATCTCTCTCGCGACCTGGTTTTTTGGGAGAAGGACCATGAGGGCATCATTCGGAAGGTAGAAGCTCCTTGAGTCTCCTAAGTTAAGTGCGTTGAATGCATTCATGATGTCTGGCTTGATGATGTCCCAAGCTACTTTGTAAAACCTCCCGTAAAACCGTCGGGGCCGGGCGCTTTATCGGAGGGCATGGCGCGTATGGTCGACCTGATTAAAATTCTAAAATAGAATTATTTCATTTCATCTGATTGATCTTCCTTTTTTTTCTACTCCATTTAATTCATTGATCTTCCTGGAGGACCACGCGACAGTGCCTGCCGAGTTAGTTTCCGATAAGAAACGGTTGCCTCATGCCGCCATGCCACGACGCATCGGTGTGTGACAGCGAAAGCCCACATATATGATCCCTGTAGACCGCCAGCTGGCCTCCAGTCCTTTCCCAGCTGACCTCACAAACTAATCCATCTCTGAATTTTTCAGAGCGGCGAACAGCAGCATGGCTATATATATATGTCAAACAAGCAACCGCCAATGCCATCCATGCATGTCAAATCAGAGTGCCTTTTGCTTACTATTATTACTAATTCAATGTTTTCCTTGTAACGTGGTACGTGCTCGTGCTGCCGGCGTATATATACCGTTGCAGCCGACGACCCGGTGGTTTTCTCAACCAGAGAAATTTGACTGAACGGCGACAACGGAGTGGGAAAATTTGATGATGAAGTGGACGGTAATTAACTGATGACGTGCCGGCGTGTGACATGGCTTCTCCAAGGGGTTTTGTCAACAGTTCTGATATTTTTACCTTTGAATTAACCAACTGTTTGAATGGTTCACTACTCAGTGTTTACTCACTTCGACCATCAAGTCCAGTGGCGCCAAATGTTGCCGTACGTGTCCATAGGTTAATTATGGAGTCGATCTCAAGGTTTATGAAGAGAGCTTAAAGGTAAGGTGGTCGCTGGCCGTCCAGTGCGACAAAGTCAACCTTGGCAAGTAGATAGATGGCTCTGCGCAAGTTGACTTTGCTCTGCATATGTTGGCAACACGTCGATGCCGTATTTTTTACTTCCAAGTAGACTTAACCCGGGGTCCTAACATAAGAAACCGGTGCGTCATGTCCAGTTCGGGCGGCTGCCGCCTCTTTGTGCCCGGCAACGACGACGATAGAATAGAGATTATGGCACAAGGGAGAAGCAAGTGGTCGCAAACTACGAGTAGCAAGTACTATGTGCGGAGGACATCTCAAGGAAAAATAAATTTCTTGGAGCACCAATGAAAGTTGAGTTGACAGAAATTAATCGACTTGCCACTGACTAACAATTTTTATGTAGGTAAAATAAATGTGATCATGGAGGCAAGGAGGTGGTATGACTGGTATCGAACTGTGAGCCATCTATATGCTGTCTCTCTATCCCTTGGTCGCTTAACGTGTACTCTATCCGTTTTTAAATTGTTGACGCTGTTGACTTTTTGAGTTACATTTGATCGTTCGTCTTATTCAAAATATTTTTTAAAAAATTACTATATATCTTATTATGAATTGTTTTATTACTATATAAAATTGAAGCCTAACTTATAATTTTCTATATTTGAGCTAATATTTTGAATAAGACGAACGGTCAAACGTAGCTCAAAAAGTTAAAAGCATCAGCAACTTAAATACGGGAAGAGGCGTAGTATTGTATTTAAACCTTTTCGCTTAACATAAATTGCTCATTTGCTCACCCCAAACCATCTGGGACTTGACCAATCTTTCAGTAATGCCAAACCGTTTGGTGATGGAGTGCCATGTAAGAAGACAAAGCCACGTTGAATTAACCACTCTCGATTGACTGGTCGTATACCGTGACTGAAACATCAATCACTCCAAACAGATTGATGTGACCTCCTTGCCATTTAGCCGGCCTGCCACCTCTTAATTCTTACCATGTTGCCAGGCGCTTAATAGACATTACTCATGGTGCTTGAGTTCTCATGTAGTCATGACGATCTATTTGGCGTGACTAGCCTAAGGCTCTGTTTGTTTTCCCAGATTATATATAACATGAGCAGGAAAGAACGCTACAAAGAAGCATTAGGGCTCGTTTGGATTGGAGAAATTTTTTTCTTTTCCTGCGTTTTTTCTGTGAAATTGAACTTTTTTCTGTGAAATTCCTGTGCGATTCCTGTGAAATTCCGGCATTTCAAAGGAGGCCTTAAGTGTCGCGAGACATGTTGATAGATTTAGCATGACCAGATTACTTTCGTCATGCCAACTGGTCAACTGAGTGACAAATATACAACGTGAACTATTCAACCTTATGTGGTACTCGTTCACTAGTTAAATTTATTGACATGACCAAAGGGGACCCGTTCTTAAAAATTAGATTCATACGTGCTTACCTTTTTTTATGTTTTTAAATATTAAATACGAAAAACTCTTAAATTTCAAGACAGGCCGAAAAAAATGTTACTACAATGTTTTGCCAAAAAGTATACTATTGCAGAGACCATCTTACATTTGGGTTTGACGTTTTTTTTTGTATTTGACACAGCGGGGACATTAATCTTTTGGTCAGGCCCGGTTAAAGCCCAATGAAAAGACATTAGTCTTTTGGTCAGGCCCGGTTAAACTCTTAAAACGCAAGAACTACACGGCCTAGCTAGTCGTGCCCCACCTAAGCCCAGAAGCCCCAGGCTTTAAGCCCACTCATTCCCGTAGAGCAAAGTCGACTATATGCAAACCCTTTTGTGTTAAGGTCATCTATTTTGTCTCATGAATGCAAAAAGAAAATGCGACGTATTTGCCACAAATTTTGTCTCATGAATGCAAAAAGTTTAGACTTACGTGTGGAAGAACAGTGTATGTCTTTTTCAGAACTTTTAAAAGACTCAGATACCCAGGAAAATTTTGAAGTTTCCAAATTTGAAGCCATTTGCACTGGATAGTTTCCAAAGGTCGTGAACACATGATTCGGTGAGTGGTGACTCGACCACGAGCCACAGACATGGATCACAGAGTGGCCGCCACGGCGGATCCCGGCTGCGGCCATCACCGCGCGGCGCCCACCTGCTCCGGGTTCCCCGATCCCCTCGTTCCCACGCGCACCCCACGACCACCACGCCGGAGAAGAAACCCGCAAGAAACGGGGCCGAAAAAAAAAAGAGAGAAAAATCGAAAGGAAATTTCAAACCAAAGTCTCCCACACCTTAGCCGGCGACGAACTCGCGGCGACATTTCAAAGCGAATCCAGCCGATTCGAGCCAGCGCACGCCCCCCCGACGCCCTCGCCGCCTCCCCCGATTCGAATCTCCAGCTCGAGCGCCGCCTCGCCAGCGGCGAATCTCGGCTCGATTTCGCGGCTAGGGTTTGGGCCGCTCCGGATCGCGGGGGCTAGGGTTTGGGATCGGCCGCGGGTTGGGGTCCGCGGCCTCGGATCGAGCTGCTCCGCCGCCGCGCAGGCTTGTGATGGTGGTGAGAGGAGGGGGAGAAGGAAGAGGTGGTGGTGGCGGCGGTGAAGGTCGTGGCGAGTGAGGGTTGGCTTGGTTGGGTTGACTTGTGGTCGGCGTCGACGAGGGCGCGCCGGCCATGGTGCGGCTTCTCGGGCTGCGGGGCCTCAGCTTCGGGCCGGAGGAGTCGCCGCGGGAGATCACGCCGGCGGGCGGCGACGCGGGGCCGCCCGTCGGCAGCAGCGGCTGGCTCGTGCGCTTCTTCGACTCCGCCTTCTTCTGCGAGTGGATCGCCGTCAGCTACCTCTACAAGCATGACCACGCCGGCGTGCGCGACTACCTCTGCAACCGCATGTACACGCTCCCGCTCCCGGGCTCGAGGCCTACCTCTTCCAGGTCTGCTACATGCTCGTCCACAAGCCCAGCCCCTCCCTCGACCGCTTCGTCATCGACACCTGCGCCAAGTCCCTCCGCATCGCGCTCAAGGTGCACTGGCTGCTCGCCGCCGAGCTCGAGCTCGAGGACGCCGACGACCTGGATGGGATCGATAAGGTGCAGGAACAGTGCCAGGAGGCCGCCACCGTGAAGGGCGAGTGGCCACCGCTGGTCCGGCCTGCCCCGCCGTCCCCTGCCGCTAGCCCGCGTGGCAAGCCCATGCTCAGCAGGATACGCTCGTCCAAGCAGCGGCTGTTGTCCCTGGCCTCATCGCCGTCGCTCGGGTTGAGCCCAACTGCCGGTGGTGGCAATGTGGCCTCTGCCGAGGATGCTGTGGGTAGCGGAGGGAACCAGCCAGTCACACCCTCATCAGAGGACAACAAGCTGCTCAGGAGGCTTAGCATTGGGCCAAAGATGCGTGATGCACTGCTCTTCAGACGGTCTGGTGAGAAGGATGATGAGCAGGACCGAGATGGGTTCTTTAAGAGGCTTCTGAGGGACAGTAGGGACAAGGAGGAAGAGGATGGAGACAGAGAAGGATTTTTCAAAAGGTTGCTTAAGGATAGCAGGGATAAGGAGAACGAGGAGGAAGGTGAAAAAGATGGTTTCTTCCGTAGATTGCTAAGGGACAGTAAGGAGGAGGACATCGAGTTGACACCAAGCTCAGAGGGTCTATTGAAGCGGCTCTTCCGAGACAAGGAGGACAGGCCTGGTGAGGAGGACGAGAAGGAAGGCTTTTTCCGCAGGGTATTCAAGGATAAGAATGAGGAGAGGAGAGACAGTACGCATGCCAGGCATGGGGATGAGGAAAGAGTTGGCAAGAGTTTGGAGGATGACGACAAGGAAGGTTTCTTTCGCAAGATTTTCAAAGATAAGAATGATGAGAGGAAAGATGGAGGGCATCATAAACAAGATGAGAGGGAAAAGGCCGCTGCAAACATAGAAGACGACAAGAGAGATGGTTTTTTCCGCCAACTCTTTAAGGAGAAAAATGACGAGAAAAAGGAAGGCAGCACACCAAGCAAGAAAGAGGATGAGGAGAAAGGCCATAAGAATCCAGATGACGACAATTTCTTCCGGAGGCTTTTCAAGGATAAAAATGAAGAAAAGAGGGTGCTGCTCATGACAAGAATGAGGACGATAAGTGTGACGAAGGTGATAAGGAGAACTTCTTTCGCAAATTATTCAAGGACAAACATGAGGAGAGAAGGAATGAGGGGTTAGATAGAAATGATGATGATGTTAAGGGCACTAGTGGCATCGAAGAGGAGGATAATTCAGAGTTCTTGTCGTTCCGTAGGCTGTTTAGAGTGCACCCAGAAGATGCTAAGGGTGGCCATATAGAAAGTAGTCAACCTAACAATCTCTCTGAGGGGAGCCCAGGATCAGAGAGCTTTTTTAAGAGGCTATTTCGCGACAGAGAAGATTCTGAGCTTTTTGGCACAAAATTAATGAAAGAGGTGAGTGACCTGCACTTCACAATTATTTTCTTCAGTTTGGTAACTCCAATGTTCGTGTCATAGCAGTATGATACATCATATTGGGTAGTTAATGCTTTCGGCATAGGCAAGAATCAGTTTGTAAAGTCCAGTGTTCGTGTTATACCATTATGGCATTTGATGGTCCGCTAAAGACATTGTTTATATCACCTTAAATGTGCAAAATGTAGTGCTTCCAATGGTGAATTACCGTGTTGCAAAGTATTCCAACAACAACAAACCCTTTACTGAAGCGCGTGGGAGTAGGAGCTGTACAAATAAGAAAGGAAAGTAAGAAAATATGTAAAAGTAGCAATGCAGTTCATTACAAAGATGTTTGTTATAATAGAGAGTGGAAAAGTAGCCATGTAGTTCATTACAAAGATGTTCCTTCTCATTTTCCTTTCCTGTCATGGAAATTTGTTAATTGTACAACTAATCTTTTCCTAGGACCACATGAGTTTGTTTTTGCTTGGAAACAATGATGTTTCCTACTTTGTGGTAACATTGACTTATAACGTCTATCGTCTTCCTCATTTTCTTGAATAGCTTTTGAGTGACATCGTATTGTATGCTGATTATGCTAGTATCTATACGTTACAGTCCCTTCTTTTGCGTGTCTACTTATTCTTCTTTCCGTATTGGTATATGTTACAGAAACATCCTGGTTGGACAGGAACCAACGAGAAGCAAAATGGAAAACCACCTTTACCGAACAATGCGATAGCAGAGCTTCGAAAAGGCTCTTACTTTGCTTCATTGGAGCTTGTTCAATCTTTATGTGATACATCTTATGGCCTAGTAGACATATTTCCTGTTGAAGATCGTAAGATTGCTCTCCGTGAGGTAGGTCATCCCACAGTTTCTTGGAACTTACATTGTTATTCACTTCATGTCTTTCAGCAAAATTTCCTGCGCTACTCAATTCTATCTTGTCTCATATTCTTCTTTTATATTGCAGTCTCTTGTGGAAATCAATTCCCAAATTGCTTCTGCTGAAAAAAATGGAGGTGATTTTTTTGCTATCTTTTCAGGATATGGTGCATATTACTGTTATTAATATTTTCATGTGTTTTTGCGTTCCTTTTCTGTAAGAGATACACCTGCTCTAAGCCTTCCAATATCCAATTTTTCATGTTTCATGGCTGGAAAGACTACAGTGGCATGTTGTGTTATAAGCTACTGGATGTACCCATATGGTCTATGCCTTCTGTTTTTTTTTCCTTTTTGTCCTTTTGAGTTCTATTTCAACTTTCTTTATTCACAAGTGTTTCCTGCATAAAAGTTATGGCCTTCTTGGATATTGGTTTATTGTTGTATAG
The DNA here is from genome assembly GCA_012490785.1 of Eragrostis nindensis. Taxonomy (NCBI): domain Eukaryota; kingdom Viridiplantae; phylum Streptophyta; class Magnoliopsida; order Poales; family Poaceae; genus Eragrostis; species Eragrostis nindensis. The sequence goes on from JAAXCT010000282.1 coordinate 7,264, forward strand.
TTGTGGCTGTCCAATTGCTGTTTTGGATGGGTGTTCCTGAAAATCTACTTTATTAATCATTCACAGCCATTCTGACTTTTGATGCATGTGTTGTTCTCACCATTTATCATCCTTAGTAGTTTCGGTTGGCATGTTGAACATTATGAAGAACATTATGAACACTTACCCAACATAATGCATCAACATGTTACATTTGGCTAATGTCTTGTGTGCTTCAAAATGCACTGTTGTGCTATTTAATTGCGTTTTTGAATCAGCACACCGCATTGCCTCAGCTAGAATGTCCTGATATTTTTTTTTGTCTATGATAGGAGTATGCTTTCCAATGGGAAAGGGCATATATCGAGTGGTTCATATACCTGAAGACGAATCTGTTCTTCTGAATTCTAGGGAGAAAGCTCCATTTCTTATATGTCTTGAAGTTTTAAAAGCAGAAGCGCCAAGGTATGCACACTTTTTACGAGAGTTAATGGATTGCATTTTTACTGTAGATTAATAATCTAAACTGCTGTTTTACTAGAAGTTTGTGTCCGAATTGGTGTCATTTATTAAATTATTTGTTGTTAGCCTTCTAGTGATATCTGTTATTTTTTTTCTCCAGTCATTCTAAAGGATCATCAGATGCGCACAAATTGTCAAAAGGTGGCATACCATTGGCTAATGGAGATGTCCAGTTACCAAAACCACCTCCATGGGCATACCCTTTGTGGAGTCGGCATGAAACACAAAATTATGAAACCGACAGAATGCTAAAGTCTACCTCTCAGGTTATTGACCAAGCAATGGCTCAGCTCTGGGAGGCCAAAGTAAAATTTGTAAATGTTAGTTTCTCAATCGAGAAACTTGGTCGTTCAAGGAGCCTTGCGATTTCTGACACGGGCCGTAGGCTGCGAACTACAACAGATTCTCATGATCCTCCAGAAGATTCCCAGGCAGTTGGTGATCAGCCTATTGAATGGGTGAAGGTTACTTTATCTGCAGTTCCTGGAGTTAGCATGGACGATGTAGATGACAATGAGCCGACACGGAAAAAGGACCATCGACGTGTCCCTAGTACAATTGCCATCGAGGAAGTCAAGGTGAGGCTGATTTATGAAGTTCATTTTCAATTCCAAAGTTTTTTTTTGAAGTTCATTTTTTATTCCAAAGTTATTTTCATTCCATTGTAACAATCTCCCTATTAGTGAGTTATCATTTTTGTGTATATAGATGTTTTCTGGTAAATGTGGTAAAAAACTTGTAGTTTTGAGTGTATATGTGAGGTTGCTGTGATGCGATAACATCTGATAGTTTGGATACATATATGTTCTAATGTTTGTTGAATTTTTTCTGTGGACTAGGCTGCAGCACTTAAAGGAGAAGCACCGCCTGGTCTTCCCTTGAAAGGAGTTGGGCAGAGCACGCAAAAATTAGACCCTAAGGTGAATAACGTACATTCTGATTTATTTTGTTCTATTCTCTAAGGTAGTAACTGAAATCTTCCCATAGGGAACTGACGATGGGGATCCTAAACCAACTGATGCTTTGGCTGGTGAGCTTTGGACTGCCAAGAAGGAGAGAATACGCCGGTCATCAGTTCATGGAAAATCACCTGGCTGGGACCTACGTTCTGTAAGTTAAAATCATCGCTAGATTCATCCCTTTCCTTCTTTTTGTGCCTGGACATTTGTAGGATGAAAACTCTTTGGCTATGTGCTTGCTTACCTTCTATTTGGGGCGTGCATAGCCAATGAGTGGGATCTCATTGGTAGTCTCACCTGGTCTCACTTCCCAAAAGCAGTCTTGATTTGTCATGTACCTGCATAAGTTTTACCACTACACCTCGTTAGTTGTAATTGGTTCCACAAACTTAAAGAGTAAAATGCATGGATGGCCATTGAATTTGTTTGGTGGTTTCAATTTGGCCATTGTACTCATGAAAGTGCAAATCGTGGCCATTAAACTTGACCGTGCGCATTGATACGGCCATTGAAATCACAATCCTACGTATTTTAATGACGTGTCATACATATAACCATGAATGGACATCAAATTTCACCTATCCAGCTTCGAATTTCATAACACATGCACTCTGTTTTGTTTTTTTTAATGATGAAATAGTAGTTGCACACTTAATGAGTCAGTATGGTCGCCTATAACATAAAAAACACACACAATCCAATTAGAAATAGCTTTGGACTTGTCTAAAGATCGTAACAGAGATCGGATTACTAACTATATCCATTACTAGTTACCTTCATGCTAATATGGTACCGTGCAGGATGATGAGTCACAGTTATATGTATGTCACGTAATCAAAATACGTTGAATTATGAAGCTAGTGGCCGTATCGACTCGGACGGTCAAGTTTAATTGCCACGATTTACACTTTCATGAGTACAATGACCAAATTGAAACAGACAGACAAGTTCAATGGCCGTCCATGCATTTTACTCCAAACTTAATAACCTTAGTTTGTTTGATTTTGTAAGGTATAACTGAATTGAAGTTAAGTTTACTTATGTTGTGTAGTAACTTCTGACGTTGCCCAAATCATTTTGATTTAATGGACTAATGATTGATTTCTAATATATAGCTTTTGCTGTTTTGACTATGTAAGATTCTTATAATTTCATGGAAATAATGGAAGCTGAATCTTGTTTCCTTCATTCCAATAGTTAAGTTGGATGATCTTTTTTCTATAAACTCAAGTAACAAATGGGATTCATTCAGTAATGTTTGAGTTGTGTTTTTTGTGATGTCTGATGTTTCCTATCATCCCTTTGACCGAGCAGCTTGTTGTTCTGTGATGCTTTGATTCTGAAACATTAATTATTCATGCTTATGGAAGATCTCCTGTTGTAGATTATTGTCAAGAGTGGTGACGACTGCCGTCAGGAACACTTGGCTGTACAGCTTGTTGCGCACTTCTATGGTGAAAACTATTTCTCATTCTTTATTTGCATTATGCCTGTTTTTATCAGATGCAATAGGAAGTATGCAGTTTCTGGACACGCTGGATCTACTTTTCTGGTTGTTATCCTTTAGTGCCACTCTAGTTTGTTAGCTTTTGCGATCAGATAATTCGATCCTTTAACTATTATAGCGTGTCTTCATCTGTAGAATGCATACGCATGAGAGCATATGTATAACAGGGAAATTCTTGGCTGCTGGAAAGTAGTATGGCCGGATAGGTGGATTTCTCCTGCATAAAAAAATATCAGCAGTTTCTTGAAAATAGAAATAGCACTGGTCCCATGACATTATTTGGCTTTCACAGTTGTAGTTGGATGAAATTAAGAGTCAACACATCGTAGTGGTCCAAATTTTACGAGTATCTTAGTTATATAATATTGCCTATGCATTACAATGAGATGCTGAACAACTAAACTATTTATTTGATTGAATCATGTCACTGAAGAACTTTGGCTATTTATTTGATTGAGTTTTATTGTTTCCTTTTATGGGGTAAAGGTGCTGACTTCTGTTCTTTCAAAACTTTATTTAATGTCAGACATATATCAGGAAGCTGGTTTACCACTTTGGCTGCGGCCTTATGAAGTTATTGTTACTTCTGCTTATACAGCACTAATTGAGACTATTCCTGATACGGTACTTATCTCCACAAAATAGGTTGATGCTTTCTGGTTTTCTGCATTTCACTACTATTTATTTTACATCTTTTTTTTTGGTATTTTGCTGCAGGCATCAATTCACTCCATCAAAAGTAGGTTTCCCAATATCTCTAGTCTTCGAGATTACTATGTAGCTAAGTATGAAGAAAATTCTCAAAATTTCAAACTTGCACAGGTGAGTTACAACTTTTTCTGGACGAGTGAAGTAATCTGTACTCGTGTTCAAATTATTTGCAGATAAATGTATTTGATTCCTACGAATTTGCCAAATGAATTATTATGTCATATATTCTCTTTGGACATTAGAGCACTGCATCTGCATGTCTTGGTGATGAATGTGATTAACTTCATAAATAATTTTTAAGTACTTTTAATTGTCAGTTGGCAGTGATAAGCAGAATTCCTCATTGTCCTTTTTGAGATATTTGAAAAGCAATGTGTTGAAACTTTGACATGTATAATTTCTATTGTCTGAACGCACTTTCAATATTTTTCACAGAGAAACTTTGTGGAAAGCATGGCTGGATATTCGATTCTATGCTACCTACTCCAGGTATCCAAATGAAATACCTCATCTGTAATCTGTTGTTTACTGTAGAGAGGAAGCATTACTTGCTTACCTGTTTAGCATCAATCAAGAAATTGCATGCTATGCCTTCGTCTACATCTGCGTTTTTATCATTGCTTGGATTGTAGGAACAATTTCATTAGTGTGATATTACTCATGGTACATAAAAACGGTTGTTATACATGAAGTGATTTTGCCAGTCTCCTTTTCTGTTCTGAAATTAGCTTTATATATCTTACTTGATAAAAAAATAGCTTTATATCTGTTTTCACCTACTGCAGTTATATAGTACTGTGACACACTTCGAGGAGACATTTTTATATTAGCAATTGGACAGTCGTATTTCAAATAAGGGATCTCCTGTACGTAAACATTCATTGAACTACTTTTGCCTCATACTTAGAAAATATGATTGAGATTCTGCCCTTTGGCATTTCTTAAGCAGAAGGCAGTTTGCTGATGATTACTTTACTCCACATTATACACAAAGAATAAATCATAGGCTTGTATCCATGTAAGGTTCCATGTAATTCAAGATGGCGCACTAAACACATTGGCTGGTACCTTTTGTGAAATGAAAGAAAGACATTATGTCGCATGATTTTATCCTTGTAGTTTTAATTTTATTCAAGATGGGGTGCTAATCTCAGTGGCTGATGCCTTCTTTAAATTCATAGGTCAAAGATCGCCACAATGGAAATCTTCTTATAGACGAGGAAGGCCATATTATTCATATTGATTTTGGTTTCATGTTATCCAACTCACCTGGAGGGGTGAATTTCGAGAGTGCACCGTTTAAGCTGACAAGGGAGCTCCTTGAAGTATGACACCATCCTATCGATAGAAATTTTCCATCATAATTCTAGCTGAAGTTTGATGATATTTAAATTTTGTGGTTGGAACATTGGTAGGTGATGGATTCCGATGCAGAGGGGACTCCAAGTGAGTTCTTTGACTACTTCAAGGTATTTCAGTAATAAACTGTCTTGGTTGCTGTGGCTTCTGTAATTTGTATCGGCTATATATTTTAACTTGTGTTTCTTCAGGTGCTTTGCATTCAAGGTTTCTTGACTTGTCGAAAGCATGCAGAGCGTATAATACTCCTTGTAGAAATGTTGCAGGTAACATTCTTTATAAATATTATCACCTTTGTATGACACTGGAAGCCTGAACTATTCTAAACATTTTATTTTGTATATTAGCATAGAATTGTCACCGGGGATTCTTTTAGCCATGTCTCCACATCAACCAAAGTTAGCCAATGTTCTCTCCTATTCTTCATCCAATAAGAAGTCCACTTTTGTTTCTTGGCACAAAAAACCCCCCACCTTTGTTCTCATCCAGTTAGCTTCTTTCCTTGTAATCCACTAATTATAATGATCCACTCTAGTACTATTGTGAATAATTCTGCAACAACTAACCTTAGTCAAGTGTGGCTAACTACCAAAAAAAAAAAAGCCAGCAAATTCTTAGCCCCAAATGCGGCAAAGTTAGTAGTAAGAAAAACTGAGTGTATGGAATGTGCATGTGTCAACCAAATAGTTGTCTAGAAATATGTCATGTGACTAAGCTTAGGCGTGGCATGGTTAGGCACATGTCCTTACAATGATGAGAATCAGCCTTTTCGTATCATGTATGTGTGAATACATTGTTTGCTTTTAGCGCAATGCCTTTTTCAATGTTCCAGTGTACAGACAATACATTAAGCCTCTGGTGTAAATGTGAACCATCAACTCCTTATATTTTTGGAGCTCTTAGGCTATACCATTGTTTCTAAAACATACTATTGGTATAGAAAACATTGGCGCGTTTGGGTAAAAGAAACACTGTAGCTTTAGAAACCTCAGAATATGCCAAATATAATAGTATTTTTGGAGTATATATGAAAATCCACAATTGAGCAAACTGGAGCCCTTTGATGTTTCGTTGATTGCACATTTTGAACCGCATTTTCCCTGTTTTGTATCTCCAAAGCTTGAATTATTTAAATGGCACACATGATCTAGTAATTTGAAAATGTCTTAACATTGGCACATTAAAGCTATTAATGAGTTAAGAAATTTGGGCCCTTATATACTGCAGCTTCTAGGAACTATAGCACCCAAATGATCCCTTAGCTTTCCCTGTAATCGTCTTGTCTTAGGCTCTGTTTGGCACAGCTTATTTCTTGGCTTCTTCACAGATATAAACAGCAGCTGTGCCAAACACCAGGATTCTGCAGCAGCTTAATAGTTATGCGGATTATTCTAAGAGTGAACTAGAAAGCAGGAATAATTAGGAGCTGCTTTTCTCTAGCTTTTCATATAAGCTGCTTGTGCAACGAGCAGAAGCTTTGCAAAATAAGGCCTTAGCCTTTCTGACAAAAAATATATTTATATATATGACATGCATTTCTTTACCAGGATTCTGGCTTTCCATGCTTTAAAGGTGGCCCTCGCACTATACAGAACTTGAGGAAGAGATTCCACTTGAGTCTCACTGAAGAGGTTAGCTGACCAATATTTTTCTGTAGTCATTATGTCCAGACTGCTAATTGTTGTTTTATGATGGTTGCAGCAATGTGTATCCTTGGTGCTCTCACTGATCAGTAGCAGTATGGATGCTTGGCGCACTCGACAGTATGATTATTACCAGAGAGTATTGAATGGGATTTTATGATGTTTACAATGCCCATCGTGGTTTGATCCTTCCCAGTAAACGGAACATTGGGACTGCACTGGTCAGTTTGGGGCTGACCTAGGTTAGGTTGGTATCCCATTTGAACTCTGCTTGTGAACCAGGTACAGTGCTGTTGGTTTCCTGTGGTGTCTCATTTGCAGCGAACTGTGCTTAACAGAGCAGTGCCTGCACATTGTACTTTGCATGTGATTCCCCCCACTGACAGAGTTGAGAAGTGTATAGTCATCGGCAGTTATCTAGTTAGTGCTTCCTATTAGGAGGTTGACTTGTGAAGCTATTCAGTGTATTGGAATTTGGAATCCGAGCTGCTTTTGTGTACAGACAGGATTGACGTAGCTTGGACAGAATGTAGGAGTGGACGGAACCAATACTTGAAGCAAGGAAGTGTAAATTATAGGCATATTGGAGCTGGGGATCACCCCGGGGCAATTGTTCTGTCTAGGTATCCTGTGGTATCCCACTAGCACGGGAGCAGATGATTATGCCCCATGCTGTATCTGTAAATTACCATCAATGTACAGTTCCCATATCATAGGAGCTTGTTCATTTTTGTTGGCCTTTTTCTGTCCGGGAGAACTAATGTTGCTGTTGGTGTCTGAAGCTATTTAGATCTAGCGGTAGCTTTGCCTTTGTCATGGTCTTTGTGTTTAATGCAGATTGAACGTGTGCACGAGGCAAATACCCTGGACTATTTATACTGTTGTGCCTTCTCTTTGTGCGACTGTGTGTATTTTATGAGAGAAAATATACTGGTTATCAGTGGTTTATACATTTGTGCCCGAACAGAAATGAGCTGTGGCGTAATGGCTGTTCTTTGGCCTCATGCAGCTCGGCTTTCGACGGGCAGTGGCAAGGAAGCTGCAGCCATGTACTCATGTTAACCTGTTTACTGCTTGGCAACCTGGATCGCGTGGTTTTCATATTTGTTCTTTTACCTATTGCTATAGCGTAGCGTATCAGTTTTTGTCCAACTATGTGGCACCTCTTGTGCCTGGATTACCTATGTTTGCTACAGCGTAGCGTATCAGTTTTCGTCCAACATTGTGGCCTCTTTTTTTTTTTTTCTCGAATACGAAGGAGAGCTTCGTATCTTTGTATTAAGAGAGAGAAAACCGGCCCCTTACATGCTGCACCACCTCACTCCGGGCCGAGCCGTGAGGGGTTGAATTACAAAATGCGATAGCTTGTACTTTCTATAAAACACACTAGAGGGTGAGACCTGACCTACTCCACTAGTAAGGCGGCAACAGAAGCGCGCCCGCCTGCTCCTGGCCCAAAGTTCGCAAGCTTCGGGCCCCAGCAAGGCACCATAGATGACGCTCTTCTCTGAATACTCGAAGGAGTTCAGTCATGCTAGGCCGCGTGCCGTCAAAGACACAAGCATTGCGATGCCTCCATATGACCCAGGCGCCCAAGATGATGGCTGAATTGAGGCCTTTTCTTGTGTTTTTCGGTACTCTCTTAATTGCCTTTCTCCACCAATCAGCGAAAGATACTTCGTGTTGGCTCGGTGCTTTGTCCGGGAACCCCAGCGGCGCTAGAATGCAAAACCAGAAATCACGGGAGAGCACACATGTGGTGAGAAGGTGCTGCACATCCTCGTCTTCCTGATCACACAACGGACACTTGGATGGATGTGGGAGGCCTCGCTTTGCAAGGCGGTCCGCTGTCCAACACCGGTTCCGAATGGCAAGCCATAGAAAAACTTTGCATTTCTGCGGTGCCCACGATTTCCATAGCCTCCTCCAATGCTCGAATGGGATGGCTCCATTAAAGAAGGCACGGTAAGCGGATTTAGAGGAGAACTGACCTGATCGATCAAGCCTCCAAGTGTGCACATCATCAGTTTGAGAGAGGTGCATCTCCAGAAGCACATCCCACAATTGAAAGTATTCAAACAGCCCAATCATAGACAAACCTGCCTGTATGTCTGTTGGCCAAGATTGATCAAACATACCTTGTGCCACTGTACGTTCCTTACGAGTTTTGAGCGGCACCGCCTCGAATACTAATGGAGCCAAATCTGCCACTGAACAGCCCATGATCCACTTATCTGTCCAAAAGAATGTGTTATGCCCATTGCCGACATGTGACTCCATGGCGATAGAGAACAACGCACGTGCATTTGGATGCACATGAATGTCCAGCCCCTTCCAAGCGCGGTTAGGGTCTGTTTTCTCAAACCACAACCATCGGATTTGAAGGGCCCAGCTCATAAACTCAAGGTTAAGAATACCAAGACCACCCAAATCCAAAGGTCGCTGCACTTTGTCCCATGCAACTAAACACGATCCGCCGTTGACTTCTTTTCGACCCTTCCAAGTGAAAGCCCGGCGAAGTTTATCAATTGCGCGGATAAACCATTTGGGAGCGTTGATGGCAATGAGCACATAGATTGGCACAGCAGATAGCACAAACCGCACCCAAGTGACACGACCCCCCATGTTCATGAGGGAAGCTTTCCATCCAGGCAGCTTGTCCCCAATCTTGTCAATCCAAAGGAGCAGGTCGGCTTTCTTTAGCCTGCTGTTTGAGACCGGCAGCCCCAGGTATATGCAAGGAAAACTTGACGTCGGGCAAGCCAGCGTGTTGGCTACATTGTCTAGGTCGTTTTCCTCACATCTGATCGGAACCACGCAACTTTTCTGTAAATTGGTTTGTAGTCCCGAGGCTGCCCCAAAACTGGCAAGGAGCTCCATTGTTAAATTCATTTCTTGCTCAGTAGGACGGAACATTGTGGCCTCTTATTTGTGGCTGGATTGTGGAGTCCAGACAAATAAGCATTAAGATTCCACTATCAAGGATCTAAAACTGAATCATAGCCACGATGAAGGACGTAGCCAAGCAGGTGACACATGCACTAATTCTACTCATCGATTGGTAGCTATGAAGTGAACCAACAAATTCTCAGACAAAGAACTCTGGTGCGAACATGGAGCTTGGCACTTGGCACAGCTTATTTAAGTGAGTAACCTCTTATGGAGCGCCTTTTCTTTCTATTTTGATTTTGTAAGCTGAAAGCCTCCGAGGGTTACTAGCTGTGATTTTTTTTTTTAATTAATAAAATTGACACTGTCTTGTGGTGGTTGTTTAAAAACAAAACAACCACATTATTTAAATTATTGTAGCAAAATAGCCAAGTGTACGATGCTCCCACTCATATTGGTCATCTAGTGACCGACTGACAAATTTCTGCTTTTTTTTTGTTTAGTACCCCTGTTTTGCAATTTTTTTATCAACTTAATAGCATTTTCAAGAAAAAATAACCAAGATAGTCTATATACATTGTCGTTGCCCTAAAAGCAGTGCGAGGGCTATATAGACAGCGGTGGCTCAGAAGCAAGTATAAATAATTTTACAACTCAGATATCAATTCTCCTCCAACGAAAATCAACCTGTAAGAATATTTTTTAAGCTAGGTACCAAAAATACTGTAAGAACATTGCCTATAGTGAGCGACAACTTAAACTGTCCTATTATGGAAGTTGGATGACTTCTCAAGTTATTTGATTGTGGAAGTTGTACAAGTGGCGAACTAGACATGTTGTAACCAGTTTATATATACAAAACCATTTCATCGTGCACTATACAAACACAAAAATGAGTGCCGCAGCTTAGTAAACTAAAGCTAAGGCATGATTCATCTCGAGCCTATGGCAGAAAAGATGTCATTGGCAATGTTCTTGGCATCCATGGCAATACCGGCCAGTCCCATCTTTGCCAAACCAGCACAATAGAGACCGTTTGCACCTTTCCAGTGATTCGGGAACCTCTTCTTAGGCAATCCATCATCATTCAACAAACTTTCACCATTCTGCACTTGCAAACATACCAAAAGATAAATATTAGAAGTCTACAGACAATCACTGTATCGATTTAATTGCATTGTTGTTACTACCTTCAGCCATATATTTGCAGTGCTTCTATATCCAGTTGCAAATACGATAGCATCAAATTTGCTTCTCTTTGTATCTTCCAATTCAACATTATCACCCTCGATCTTGGAAATGTTTCCAAGCACCTGGAGACATAAATAAATAGAATTAATTTAAAACCTAACGAACACCTTATAGTATAGTTAACTATATATGTCATATACGAGGAATTGTTCTCACTTTGATCGTGCCTTCTTTGATTAATCGTACGGTCCCAACATCAATCACTGCAGATCGACCAGTTTTTGACTTCATGAGTAGGGGACCAAATTTTGGTTGCACAATACCATGCTTTGATAGATCTCCGAAGACGAAATTTGACATCATCACGAGAAGAGCGTCCACCATGTTTACCGGCATGTACTTGACTAATGTCATCCCCAATCGAATTAGTTCCTTTGTCATGACATGTAACTGCATGCATAATACGTGTCATATATTTCACAAGAGTTCAATACAAGGGTATCTTTTAATAGTTTCGGTAACCTTCCTCCTATTTAAAGTATGAAGTTATTGGACGATTTATCAAAATTCAAAATCAATTTATTATAAAAATATATGAATTTAAAAATAAGATGAAATATATAATAACATTTAAGATAATGTTTATTTAATATAGACAGAATAGTGTACATACCGGGCTACGAACAACGATGGATGCATTGGCGCCATGGCTTGCAAGGTCATATGCAATTTCCATACCAGAGTTGCCGCAGCCGACCACTAGCACATTCTTCCCGGAGTAGGTTGTGCCTGATTTGTACCTTGCTGAGTGGATGGCCTCTCCAGGGAAGCTATCCAGCCCAGGGATTACTGGTATGTTCTCTGCACTATTCTCACCACTAGCCACAACAAGAAACCTAAACTTGTACTTGACCACCGTGGATGTTGCCATGTCAGAGGCCACACCAAACCAACATTTTCTTCCTTCATCATAATAGCATGACTCAATGCTAGTAAGATACTTCGGTTTGATGTCAAAACGTTCAATGTACTCATCCAAGTACTTTACGAACTGATCTTTTGGGATGTAGGTAGGGGCATCTCGAGGGTATGACATGTGTGGCAACTCGCAAAACTCCTTCGCAAGGTGAAGCTTGAGGCGGTCGTAAGCGCGAGTGCGCCAAAGGGATGCACTACAATCCTCACGCTCAACGATGACATGAGGGATGGAGAGTCGGGTGAGGCATGCCGCCGTTGCAAGGCCTGCTGGTCCTGCACCGACGATCATGACTATAGTCTCCACCTCCATTGACGACACAAAATGTATAAAAGTTGGATCGAAGTGTAGCAATGTGATGGGAGACCTGGGGGAAATGGTGTCTGTGTTGCTGTTTTCTTGAAGGGATGTCTGAGGGGTGTGCTTCACAGAGGACCCCTATATATTTCTTACTTTTACGCGTAAATTGCAGTTGACTGAATGAGAATGCGATTGATGACAAATTTAGTAAGATGGAGTTGAAAGACCGTGCCGAGTATATATGTGAACGCCTGTGTGTGTAACAGCGTAAATTTTTATTTCATACCATGACACAGTATGAGACATTACGTTATGACGTGTATTAGTGTGAATATGACACAAAAAATGAAAGGTAAACTAGGAAAGAAATTCTAGTCATGAGGGTTCGAAAAATTTCGGTTTGAAAGACTGAATTAAATTAGAAGAATACTTTCGGTAGTTTCTATGCACCCGAACCACCATCTCTTCTCCTTGACTTCCACTGGCTCCACCGTTGTGGCGCTGTGCAACCCATTCATTATTAGAGCATCTCCAGCAAGGCCCCTAGTTGGATCCCTACTCTATTATTTAGGAGCTTGAGCCAAAAAATCAACTCCAGCAGGGACCCTACTTGGGCTCTCATTTTGCATGCCCTCTCAAACTCCATCTCCAAACCCCCATTCCTAGGGTCCTCCAATCCTCCCTCTCATTCATAGGTCCCACCATTTTTTTACTGAGTCTCACACAAAATAGGGTCTTGGGTCAGTTTACTGCTGGAGTTGAAGCCAAATTTTGGACCCTTATTTTTACATGCCGGCCTGGAAAACGAAAGTAGGGGTCTTGTTTTGAGGTCCATTGCTGGAGATGTTCTTATGCCTGTTGTTGGCTATAGGGGCATTCTGCTCATGATGGAAAGAAAAAAGAGGGAGAGGAAGGAAAGAGAGATATGACAAGTGAGGTTAAAGGGTTAAGAGAGGGGGAACAAAGAAGAGAGAAATGTGCCCCCCCCCCCCCCCCCCCCCCCCCCCCCCCCCCCCAAATGTAAAAAGAAAAGATATAATGCATATAAGAGGAACAAACAAGAAAGTATCCGGACATCCCGGCGAGAATGAGAAAACAAAACTATGCATCACTCCATTTTACAGCAACATCAGCACCCAAGTGGTCGTCTTCAGGGTGTTCCACATCAACATGGTTTTCTAACGTGGAGCCTCCCAGGTATCCACCTCCTTCAGAACATTGATACATTGCTCGCGGTATTACATCTAGCCCATCGCTCACTGGATAGAGCAACATCCAGCAGTAGACAATAATGGCCACACAACTATAAGGGATGTTACACTGTTGTTGTTTCTTTTTGGGGGAAAAATTGATACATTACCCTACTTCAAATGAAACAGCTTAATAAATCTGTGAAATTTCTAAATAGTCGATTCCATATAGCTTGAGGTAACGAGTATGTCAATTTGTTTAAGATCCATCTGTGATGAGGTAACGAAATGCAGCAAAAAATTATCTGGTCACGTCTACTTGGATTTTTTCCCCCTTTTTTTGAGAGGAGTCTTCTTGGACTAGCTAGGTGGACTGAATCCCATGTAACTGTTCGTCTTTAGCTGGGATGGGTTGGGCCTGAAATGGAGTACGTTGGGTCCATTCGAGTTAGAAATCCTCATGGGTGCTTGTTTAATTGGACATGGAAGATTTAATTGGGCTCATCGATCGTACTATTGCATTACTCATGAGGATTACATAAGTGCTTCACGTGACGCTGCTTTTTTATGGAAATGTAGAGCGCTAAAATCTTGTTATTGCATAACAAAGTACGATTAGTTAGGCTAGCTAGCAGCTAGAGAGATTAGCATCATGCTCTTTTCTAATGATGCAACCAGGTTAGTTTACTCGCCAACTTAGCCTTTCAAGAATGACAAATTTCACCAACTCTCTTGTACTAGTACTTTCTGTTATAAACATATATATGATGGTAGCAACATCTGATGACCTATGTTTTAACCGATATGCTTAGACACTCTGCCTAGCTACAAATACAATAGCCAGTTTTGTTGCCTAATCTAGCTTTCCCTTTGCTTCCAGGAACAAAAGACATGCAGTTACTGTATCTGTTAAAAATGGGAAGAAGTTGCAACAACCTAGATATAATTGTCAAAGAATTGAAGACAATGCTCCTTCAATCAGATTTGTAGCACTCAGCACAAAATGTTCGGTCAGTTGTACTTTTACTCGAACAGGTAGCTGGAAGAAAACAGAAGGCAGCTAATTAAGATGCAACCGAGGTTGAATTTGAAAAGTTTTATGGTTTGCATCCATGGTCATAGTGAAAAGAATCGATTCGACTGCAAATGCGTAACGGATAGGTCATGCTCGCACCACCATTTTGTACAGCACGCTGTTAATTAACGGCACGAAGCACAGCATTGTTTGACCGTGATTGAGAAATCGTGTTTTCCCACTTATCTGAAAAGCTATTTTTTTAGTATGAAGTGTTCGATAAGTTACTTGTAACGTACACGTAAACCAAAATAAATTTGAGCACAGCATAAATCTTATTCGTTCATCCATGAAGACATTTTGATACACTAATACGAACTAATGCACTACCATTCTCACTTGCTTATCGAAATCATAACACAGTTCATCTGATGTCAGTTACTATAGAGTCCATGCATTTTTGCTGCAAGAACTTTATTACAGTGTAATTAATAATCCATATTAAGTACGGTCACCTTGGACTAGTTAACCCCTCATTACAAGAGGAATGGCAAGAGAAAGAATTTTGAATTTAGTGATTAATAACTAAGTAAACAGCACTTATAAGTTATAACTAACTAGATACATAGTTAACCATGCATCAAAGACCTTATTTGCTCGATCGATCAACACGATTATCAGAGAGCTCTCTAAGAGGGGTTGAACCTACCCAGCATACTTATTATCCTTAATGAACTACTGTATGCAACTTAATCATGCCCTACTTAACAGACAACACCTGTCGACCAATGCATTTTGCTTGATCAATGATTGTTGTAACAGCGGTGCGCGCGCGGTCTACGAGGACACGCCGACGCCCAGGAAGTCAAAGAACGGCACGTCCTTCCTCGCCGCCGGCGTCGTCTCACCACCGGCGTCGACGCGGTACTCTTCCCTCTTGCTAATGTCATTGCCGCCGTGGAGATGGCCACGGTGGCCCACATCCATGGCTACTAGTGCTGCTTCCCTCGGAGAGGAGAAGGTGATCGAGAGCGGCGGCGGCGGCGCCGCCGGCTGCTTGCCGCCGCCGTAGCCGTACCTGCCGGCGTCGAAGCCACCAGTAGTGGTGCCATAGCTCCTGAAGAGAGGAGTAGTGCGGCCGGGAGCTGCTGTCGCCGGCGACGAGCCGAACAGGCTGCCGGTGGTGCTTGTCCTGCTGCCGGAGAAGCCGAAGAAGAGCGACGAGGAGGTCGCCGGCGGCGCTCCGGCGAGGAACGGCGAGGAGGAGGAGGAGGAATTGGCCCTGGCGAGGAGCCTGGACCGCTCGCGGCTGCGTCGCGCCATGACGACGTGCCAGTGGTTCTTGACGGCGTTGTCGGTGCGGCCGGGGAAGTGGCGGGCGATGAGGGCCCACTTGTTGCCGTGGGCGCGGTGGGCCGCCAGCAGCCGCTCCTCCTCCTCCTCCGAGAACGGCCGCTTGTTGATGCGGGGGTCCAGCTGGTTGAACCACCGGAGACGGCAGCTTTTGCCTGCAGCAGGAATGGATTGCAGCATAAAAAATCATTAGTACGTGTCAAGATCGATTTACCTAGCTACCAGAAAGAAAATTATCTGAACAATTACTTTAGGAATGCACGAGAGGATTAAAAGAGAGAGGGCACGGAAAGGGTCCTGCCTGCAGATCAGAAATAAATCTGCAAGCATGGCACGAGATCGAGGTGATGAGTGGAAATTTTCCAGTGTGGGTGTGTAGGTGATCAACTCTTGACACAGGCGCGCGTGGATGGGTCAGATGAGCCAACGGCGCTTGCATGTTGAAATCATTCTTTAGTTCTACAGAAACATGAGCCGCTGATCTATTCTCTACTTCACGTATTTATATATATTGTGAAAATAAACAGATTATTCATGACATTTACGGGGTGTATTGCATGAACCATGGATTCATAATCGATCTGTTCCCATTCTGATCAACGTAGGAATTATTGGGGGACAAAGGAGTTCAATGAAAAATAAATTTGGAGGGGCCGGGGCTAAAAAATTGTTCCAATTCACAAAGATTCTCAGTATTCCCTAGTCCTAGAGATCTCAGTCTGCACATAAATTATACTCAATTGAACAAAGATCATTATTTTACCAAAGATACTCCTGATCTTTTTATCAAACACGACTTCTGTTTAAAATCTTATTTTTTTCGAAATACTATGAATAAGAAAAGAAAAACTAAGTCACAAACGGAATCAAGCTTGCTCTCAGACAAGATTTTTGCCCAAATCAATCGGAAGCATGATTTACTTGATGTCTATAGGTTAAAGTATGCGCCTACACATAATTTTCCCCCAACTAACACACACATGCACATGATACCGGATCTTTTGCCGCAAACTAATTCATGAGAAACAAGATGTTTTTGATTCTCCAAAAAAGATGAAAAATCATGGAGACAAACAATAGATGATCACAGAAATGAAACATCAGCTTGATCCATGCCTGGATTAAAGTATGCAAATTAATGATCTCGGACACAAATCAACACATGCACGAAATCCAGATGTACAGGAATTAGACGATCATCAGAGAACTTCAACTAACCTGATCTCCCCTCAAGCTTCTCAGCAATAGAGTTCCAATTCTGTGGCCCATACTTGTCGACGAGCTCCTTCAGCTTCTGATCCTCTCCTGGTCGCCAGTGACCTCTCGGACAGGATGATGACTTTGCGCCATCAGAAGTATTTGTCGTCGATGAGGATACCATTAAATTACCAGGGGAAAACAGTGGGTTCCTACCTAGAGAAAGCTTCAGTATATGAACCTTGATGGGTGATGAGATGAACAAGAGATGTATGATTAGGCTATTACCTACGGACTAGTCAAAAGAGGGTGTATTTGCGGTGGAAGCTGGAGAGGGAGCGAGAGAGGTAGAGAGAGAATTCCAGGGTGCTAACCTCTATATATATAAGTACACGTGATGGTCCATCTACGCTCTAGGGCATGGATGAGGGGTCCCTTTAGTTTAGATTTACACGACAAGAGGGTTTGGAAGCTTATGTAATAATGTGCCTACATGTCATTGTTCACTCTCACCAACTTGTCTGCTGTTTGGCTATTTGCCAAAGACTACTCTTCTCACAGCTCTCATCAAACACAAACCTATCACCCGTACGTTACTAGCTTGTATGTTGTACTTCTTCCCTAACTTCCCTAACAATATTCTCCTACATAATTCATCACCAGCATATTTAAAAAATTATCTTATCAGAACTTATACCAGTTTTTACGTGTCTCTGAATCCATAAATGAAAGTACATGTGTTCTATACAAATTAATGTTTCTTTAAAATCTATGTACGTACGACCCTGAGAAAACAATTTGTGTCGAAAAGAAAATTGGGATAATAACAGAGAAAAAGGTTGTTATGGGTGGTCAACATCTGGTCCGCATCCACCTCAAGAGGCAAACCGTTCTAGCTCGGCCATTACAACATTCACAAAAACAGAAACCCTAGTAATGGCTTGTTAGCTAGCATTCACGAAAGGTAGTTGGTTGGGTCCTCAAAAGCCCCAGATTTGCAGTCTTGCAGCATGGGATGCTATACGAAAGGGGGATGCATTGAAGAATCCATGTTGCTCACAGTTCATTTTGTATGGCAGGTATGAAGTAACGCATGTATCATGATGGCTTGATGCGTTTCAAGTGTGCCTGTGGCCTGCAGAAAGATATGCAGGTTGTTTGATGAGCTTCTCCACTTGCCCGTAGCTGTGTCAAAACAGCAAGGAATGTAGTCTTCAAACCAGTTATGGAATTTAGTCTCTGCATGTATCTGTTTCCCTAAGAAGTGTTATAGTATCTCTTAGAGTAGTAGCTCAACTACTTCTCACATTGAACATTTTGCGAAGATTTCCAACGCTTAACAAATAATTCATTTCTTGTTAACAAAATGCTATAGAGGTTTGATGAGCTGCTTTAAATCCTTGTATATTGTTGCATGCTTGAATCATTACTTTTTTATGTACCCTCAAATACATATGCATGCACAATTACTCATACAACTGTATGCAAGCACATACAACCCATATGAGAACTTTTCAGGATACTATAGGACGGTGTATATATATCTTGAGATTAGTGAAGTCACTACAACTGAAAAACACTAAAAAAAAATTATATATGGCGCACGTGCTGAATCAGAGACATGAACCCATCAGCTGTCTTGTTCCATAACAATGAACTCAACAAGCTAAGCTATGCATGCATGCTTCTCCATGACTTGTTCACATACTATGGCAATATGGTATAGTTCAAAGCAATTCTGGTCTATGGAGCTGTTCGCATGTAGTAATACCACGACAATATAGTAATGGATCAAAATAATTGTCAAATAATAACATTTCAAAAGCTTAATAAAAAGTATATGTTCTCTTTGCTATTCAACTATATTTGGGCTCTACTTTACAATCATATAGCTGTTTCCATATATCATGTGTTGAGTATTTCATAGTTTCCATACCATGTTTTGCATAACTTCAGCTTGTTCCATAAGCAGCTTGAAAAACTAGTGAAAGCTGCTTCTGCTGCTGCTTTCTAGTTAATTCTAAGAATCTACTGAACTAATAAGCTGATTCAGGATCCTGTTGTTTGCCACAACTTCTTATTTTTGTGGAGAAGCTGAGAAATAGGTTTGCGAAACAGGGCCTATAGTGTAACAGTTTTTTTTTTTGGGGAAGTGAGAGTTAACAGTTTTCATATTGGATAACTGAAAAAAAAGCCTCTCACATATATCCAGATATCCCTAATAATATAATTATATTCATGATGCAACACGTATATAGTACCCCCCACAGCTACAAATATGTTCCAAAATAATAAATGTATGTAGGTATACCATTAATGAGAATGTCTACGTAAGAAAACCAAACTGAAGGTGGAAATCGGATGCGGGAACTAAGAGGTCTGCAATAAATTGTAGCTATATCTAAATTTATACGTATTCCTTTTAGAGACATTCAGGAAAAAAGCAGCATGAATTAATTAGTCCTAACCGGAGTATAGATAAGCAAAGTTCATTTAGCGGCAATCAGATAGAGCTTTATCAAAGTTTGATGATGACAGCTAAAGACATGCAAAAATGAAGTAATTCCCGTAGCCTAGCAGCTTCGCTCTCAATTTTCTAGTCAAAGTAGTTTCACCCGTGAGATACCGATGCTGAAAACTGAACCAGACACGTTAATAATGACTTGTATATGGTTTTAGGTCCAGAATTCCGTTCAAGAAAACATGATAGCGCACTTACAACGGCTGGCAATATATAAACCATAATCTAGTACCTAATCTAAGGTTAGTTTGTCTGTCCGACATGGCATGCGCTCAGGGTGGAGCTTTAGCTTGTAACTTTGGAAATGATTCAGTTTCCAAAAAGATTTGTTAACTACCAAAATGTGCTGTATGGATGAAGAAGAAAGGTACCAATGTTGTTACAACATCAATGCAGTGTCGCATAAGTTTTCTGCCAGTAAAAGATTGCGAGCTTTGACAAATGAGAACACGATTGCTTACTAAGTATAGGACGGTAAGCTCGTCAACAATCTGATTAGTTAGTTGTTTCTTCGTGAAGACTTCAACATTTTGTCATTCGCAGAAAGGAAGATGTGTCCCGACCAAGTTATTTTAATTTTGTGAGGGGATAATGCTAATTTATGATAAAAATACAATAGTATTCACTACTATTAGGAGCTCCGTTAGTTTCCGGTTAATGATGTAAATCAATACAAGTTACTAGATATAGTTTATCGACATTAATTTGTGATAATGTAAGAACCTGTTTAATTCAGGAAAATAACATTAACCTCTGTGACCAATTGTGTTTGTTAAAGGTTTCTTGAGTAAGAAATAGAGATAAAATGGCAACAACATATACACGAGTGCATGAGTGGGGTTTGTATGACGTATGCATGAGAAACAGCGCACGGTCCAGCGATCCTTGTTCAAAAGCAATGGAAGCTTGTCCGGCAAAGAAAACGACTTGCAACCAATCACAGTAAGAAAGGAGGATAACAAGAAAACGAACTCACCAAAGTACATGCTTTCGTATTCATCCTTAACAAGCTAAGGTATAAATTATTCAATGCACCAACTACATAAAGATTAGGATGCATTTCTAACTAAGCATTAAGAGATGAGAGATGTATGGAAAACATGCTTGTTATATGATTCATTGGATATGTGCATGGTCCATAAGAGGGGGTTCATCTGTGTGAATATGCAGCCATGTAAAGTAGGCTTGCTAGCCCAAGGGAGTGAACCGTTGACTCCAATGGATAGATGCATTCGCTCAATCAAATCATGTAACTTGCTATCTGGGTTTGGGACAGTATCAAGTTTGATCTCGTGATATAGATGACTGACCAGATCAGGTCAACTGCAGTGCAACACAGGTGCCTCTGAAACCCCCTTTTTTGTTCTGCATGCATGTAGATGCACGTGCAGAATGGAATTCTATGAATTTGAGTCAAGAAACTAAAGATGGTCAACCAAAGTTTAACTCGGTGTGCATCAAGTGATGAAAGATGAAAGGGTTCACTCCTCCACAGAACTCATGATCGAGATGCTAGGGTCGATGTACACATTTTTTTTGTAGTTTTCTTTTTCATGAAAATTCATAAAGACATCATTCATTCATTCTTTACCAATTATTGAGAAACGATCCCTATATTGACCAATACACACATGTGCATACCATTGGCGAATTTTGCTGATGACACAGGAGCAGTTTGCTAGCATAATAATTTGTCGTATAATAATAATACTTTATTTTGGTTCAGTCACGTGGGCAGCTATTTAGTCGTTAGCATTAGCATCTCCATGTGAACACGGGCAGGACGCACGGGAGAGGAAATTGCTTTGCGTAGAGTCGACCAACATCTTTGACAAGATATATTCAATTTACATCTAAGGGTAGTAGCTAACCCTTGTGAGACTGTAAGTCGCCGTTGCAAATCAATATAATATACCCTAACAGTTTGCTCTTGAGGACCAATTCTTCACCAAGTTCAGTTGCATGTATACATGTAGTACCTGAATTTATCAAAACACTTATGACTGTGCGGTATGCTGGTAGAGTAACTGAATTGTGCCTCAGGAGAGTGACCTAGTCAAACCTAACTTCCATATATCGGAGCACACGTATCAAGGTGTAGTAGATCATCTAGTTGAACAAGGTTGGACAAAACTAGTCTTGTTTGCTCAGGACAATCCACTTGGCCCAACCACCTCTCTCTCGCCCTCCCAAACACCCATGCATGCGTGGGGCCAACTTGTCGGTCCTGAACTTCGAGAGTCAAACAAGCTGCTCGCCTTCTCGGTTCTATTCTGTGCAAAAGTGCAAACTCTGTCGTTCAAAAAAAAAAAAAAAAGGGTGCAGACTCTGATGTTCATGAATCCAACAATCTTTAACTCCTTGGATCTTTGTTGCTTAAGCCTTTTTCTCTTCTTCTTTTATATATTTAGTGTCAAAAAATTGTTGTTATTGTTACAGACGCATGATTTGCGTTCTATTGGCATCAAGACGATTGTTAAAAAACATAGCAACTACTCATTGATCAAAATGCCATATGTTTCCGTCGAAGTCATTTCATGGCATATTTGTTCTCATTAACGTTCTTCTAGCCCTATGAATAGAGAAATCTAGTACAGGTTTAGATACCAACGGTAATTTTCCATTGTTAATATCCAAAATTTCAATTTTCAACCATGGTCTGTCAGAGTTTTGAATATACCCGAAAGTTGCCAAAACTTCTTGAATTTTTTATCACATTCTCCGCATCTGACATCTGGTTATGTACGATATACTGCTTTCCCAGGAGCAAGGAAGCAACTGAAACGATATAAACGAAAGTGTTGGCAGAGGCAGCTGGTTGGTTGCAAGCTTCACTCAAAGAGTTACTTCTCCCCTACCACCTTCAATTCCTGCAAACAAGCCAACATGCCAACAAGGAAATCAGTTACACCACTCAGAAATAAACAAGCCTATAATTTGCCCAAGCATCTCGCCTCTTGCAACACTGACTTCCATTAGCGAATTAGAGCCACACACATGGGTCCAAGCTGTTAGACTGCACCCAACTAGAAGCTATGGAAACCAAAGATTCAACAAGAATCCTTTGTCTGTGCACGCATGAAAGCAACAGTACATACCAAATTCTGCAACAAACTTGTATATCTGTATAAACATTGTACAAACAAGGGCGGTAGCAGTGTTTGAATCCAGGTGCTATTTGGGGCAGCAACCTTAACTGGTGTCCAAAAATATGGTTGCAGAGTGTCAGAGATCATTGAACAATGCAACTAACCGTTCTGTTCTTTGCAGAGCATATGCATGTGCGTGCTTATTTGCATCCTCCTGCCTGAATGAGCTGCCCAGACAGGCTGGCAATGCCTTTCCAAAGGAATGAATTATTTCAGCACCTCTTGTGTAGTGAAAATTATTGCGCTATCTGGTAAGTAAATTTTGGATATGGATAAATTTTCTTGGCAGGCCATTTCTTTGGCCCACGTCCATAAAGACGAACTCAAAAAACCGGCCCATCAAATTTGCAAATCACAGCCAAGTTCATTAGAATTAACTCAAATACAAGACCAGTAGCACACATTCCGTGAGCTGCAGAGTAACAAGATACATAATAGAGACATCTTCACACGACAGATGATACCTATATACATGAACACCAGCAAGCAGAGCATTCTTGCCAACTTCAACTAGCTGTGTTCCAATCCTGAACTAGAAGATCAATTAAGGACTGAAGTTTTTACGAGTTTGTTCGTTGCAAGCATCCTGCTGCTGCTTAACCCTGGTCTTTGATGCACTCATTTCCGGAGTCCAATTTCTGCATAGATTGATATTCAGAACCCAGTTTTAGCGAAGATAAACTATTAATAATTTAAAGTTTACTGAACTTTTTTTACAGTCTCAGCATACTTCTTGCTTGGGCGTTCGGTTGCACCAGTGAACAACTGTTTTTATTTTATGATATAGTTCACAGAATCCTCACAAGCTACACAGTTACCAATTTGCAGTACATCAGGAACTGCACTAACTAGCCTAAATTTGTAAATATCTCTTTGTACATGTATTTTCACTGACTGTTTCGTCCTCAAGTAAATAGCATCTTTAATGCCAACATGCCTTCAAATCTCATCTTACACAGTTGCATTGGACTTGAGTCATGAAGCTACTACATTTCTAAATAACAATGCTGTCCATATGGTGCCTAAATCACTGCTCTACAGCATTTTCTTAATGCTGTCCATATGGTGCCTAAATCACTGCTCTACATCATTTTCTTGTCATTCTTATTTTAAACCAAAAACTAGGAAAGCATATGGCGATTATTGAAGCGAGAATATCTAATGTTGTGTTAATGAAAAATCCAAGTTTCTCCCAAAGAATGTGCGTAATAATGCACCACAAACAGATATTTTGCTGAATAAGAATTTATAGAGAAGCACATTTCTGTATTCACTCTTTTTTCCTTTGTCCATTTTGTGCATTTAATCTGTTGACTTGTACACAATATGTAGTTGATCTTCAGAAAGATCCACTCGACTATTTTTTCAGTTCGGGATGTCCCTGTCCTTCTGAATAAATGAATGTGATGAAATGTTGCTGTTGAGGAGAATGCACAACTCATCCAGGAGAATACCTAACTCTCGTTGAGGACAATGCTCATTTGCTATAACATGCTTCTTGTATCAAATAGTCCCTCATCCTTGGATTAATTTGTTTCCATTATTCAAATCAGTGTCTTCAAACTTTCAAGTCAGATATCTTGCACCAGCTGGCACTTGGAAGCTTAGTAATAACACATTAGAGACTAGAACTGTACCGAAAATATTCCTTAGCCAGTGCCCGTTTGTGAACCAGTGTGTTTCAGTGGTAATGGCCTCATCAGGTTTTAACTTTGCACAATAAAACTACAGTTCACATACTAGCTGTTACACCGGAGCCAAGGATTGTCAGAGAATGTAAGTCTCAGAACATACCTTAATCAGTCAACTTTGGGATGGGTCCTGACATCAACAATTGGTAACAGATGATGCTATTCATCTGATGGAAAGCTCTCGGAAGTGTAAATAAAACGTTAGAAATGATTAACCAGTTCAGATAGTGGATTGGTCATATTATGAACAGTAAAGGAGATAACGTTATGCTAGTCATGTCTCAGGACTTGCATCAATCAACACAAGATATTTA
Source organism: Eragrostis nindensis (assembly GCA_012490785.1). NCBI lineage: Eukaryota > Viridiplantae > Streptophyta > Magnoliopsida > Poales > Poaceae > Eragrostis > Eragrostis nindensis. The sequence continues at coordinate 31,730 of JAAXCT010000282.1, forward strand.
GAATATTTAGGAAACAGATGATTTGAGGACGAGGATGATTAGCTGAATTGCAACTATAACTAGAACCTTGGCTACCACAAATTTATCGTGACAGAAAACACCTTTGCTGAACGAAGTGGACAACCCAACTATAAATTAGGCAGGGACCAAAGTAACCAGTCGATCAGGACCGCAGTCGATGTCATCTTTTGACAACATCAAGCTTTACGAAGCACCAAAGAAGCGTCCGGGATTTGTGAACTGATAGGACCTGTCAGCAGCACATGTGGTCCAAATTCTTTCCAAGGAGACAACATCTCACCATATTAAGTACAGAATCTAGAAGAAATATAATCTCAGACAGCTCAGACGATTCATCAAGAGAAATAATGTACATGCATTATATTTATTAATTAAAGCACGGGAAAGAAACATAAGTACTTCTCTGTGCACATAAGTTTAATTAAAGCATCATAGAAGCAAAGTAATACTAACATGTGACATATTTTTGTTTACTTGATAGGAGTACATCAAAAAATTTTAAAGGCTTTTGGTACCGAAAATAGTGGAATTTGTAACTAACATGTACATGCCTAGCTATGTTGCTGTCTCCTTTACTGTTCATTATTTGAAAAAGAATGGTACTATCTTTGGCGCATACTATTTTCGGAACTCAGTTTCAATGAAACAAAAATAAAAGAAAAGGAATCATATTGCTGTTTCATAATACTGGAATTCAAGGTGGAAAAAGATTCAAGTAATAGGTTCCCCAGGGTCAACCATTTGAGCTCATCCCTTCCGTCATAACAAGCTAGTAGAGTTTTGGGCTTTGTTCCTTCAATTGGGTTCTCGCTTATCGTTGTCCCCTGTCCTCAAAAGCTCCAAGAAACAAAATTCACGCTGCTCTGGAGGCAGCTGAGGGGAGGGCCATTAGCAACTCATGGCTGCTCCGTTGGATCCGCAATCTTGAAGACGCTGCATGCCAAGGAGGTCGGGTGCTGCGTGAGTGGAAACACCACAGCGATGAGGTGAGTTACGCCCTCGAAAATTCCAGCAACACTTTCAAACGCATCAAAGTTGCTACTGCACAGTTTCTGTCATGCAAGGAGGCAACAATCAGAATAGATGACACTGTTAAGAAGATCGAGATAGTTGCAGCTGGCACTTCCAAGTTCATTGAGCTCCTCAAATTCGAGTGCAGCCAGGTTGTGGTGCACCGACCAATCATTGTATCTGCTTCCATGCATGACAGAATTATCGGCCGAATCCAAGAGAAGAAGAAGGTCATTGACTTCTTAATGAAACCACCTGTATCCCTGATCAGTAGGACGTTCATAGAAAAAATCGGGCAAAAGGGCAGTACCAAAGATTTATATGTAATTCCATCAGGTTATGTGCTCATCATATGGGGACCTAAAGGAGTAGGTAAAAGCACACTTACACAGCTTGTCTGCAGGGATCAAATGGTGAAGAACCATTTCTCATCGGTAATATGGATGTGCTGCAGACAGTACTGTAGCAAATTAGACATAGTGGGAATGTTATGTAAGAAGCTTGATTGCACTAGCTACACTGATATGGATATTTCACTTACTGTAAACATGATAGCGGAGAGGCTAAGAACAGAGAGATTTTTACTTGTTCTGGATGGTCTTTTTAGCTACCCCAGTGAAATGGATGATATACTCTTCATCCTATTGGGAAGAGGTAGGCCAGGAAGCAAGGTCATCATTACAACTATGTACCGACAGATTGCAAGTAGGATGCATTGGTGTAGTACTCTTCCTGTAAGATTCCTGCCAATTGAAGATCTTGGTTGCCTGTTCATAGAAAATGCACTGGGTGGTGAACATCCTGAAGAATACCGAAAATTACTATTGATCGGAAAGAGATTTCTGAGACCTTACAGAAATGCAGTCCTTTGGCAGCGAAAGTTGTGAGTGGACTACTCCATGACAATCTCAATGAGAAGTACTGGTGCAGTGTCCTGAGAAGCTGTCGGCAACTTGTTGTCCCCCATTCCAAGGTAACCCTTTTCATGCTGAGCTACAAGCTTCTGCCTGCCCATCTTCAAAGATGCTTTGGAGTATTTGGTACATATCCTCGCTGGACATTCACACGCGAGGACTTGATAAGTCAGTGGGTGCATAAGGGTGTAGTTGGCAACAGAGGTGGCATTAACAGAACAGAGAATGTTGCGGCAGACTGTTTTGATGATCTGCTAAGGAAGGCATTCATACAACCATCCCAAGTTCCAGGCTTATACATTGTGGATGATATGTTAAGAGATGTAGCTTTGCATATAGGTCCAGTGCCTCTTCCAAAACCAAGGATGCAAAATAGCACCAACAACAATAGGTATCAAGTTAGCAGGCTGATAGATCGGACACTAATTCAAGTGTTGTGGAGTCGTGGCGACAGTCTACCGTCGGCACAGCAAAACTGTAACTGAAAGTGGCTAAGCTTAGTGCCAGAAATGCAGCAAGTACGCGGGAGGATTTTTAGTCAGTTTGTTAGTTTGTTTATTGGTTGGTTCAGTAGCGCCTGATCTATAAAGGCAGCCTTTGGTTATCATTTGTAATCATCAAAGAATAATAAACCTCTCGTTTCGGCAAGCTGTTCTTCGGTCACCACAGCCGCCGTGATCCATATCCACTTCACAATCCAGCTTCATTCTCCACTCTCCCCTGCGCACTCCTACTCGACGCCGTATCATCAAGTGAAATTTTATTATTGAAGTTGTTCCCAATCCCATTTAAGATTCTTCAGGTTTGGTTGTTGTTTTGGGCCCTTGGAACCTAGGCTTCAAGCCTAATTTTCTGCAGAATCTGTATTTGTGTAATAGTCAAATTGGGCATTTGCAGTTCACATTTCAAGTTGAATGTTAACTATATAACGAAAATAGCATAAGGCTCCCAACCATTTTTCCTTTGAGTGGATATCTCGGCCTTCAAGTTTCATTTTGCACATGCTTTAACAAAGTTTTGCAATGGTACTATTATAGTCTTCAGCAATAGGTTGCATCAAGAGAAACAAAGTGATTTAAATGTAACATAATAAAACAATTTGAGAAGGCAACTAGAGAATATACCACGGCTAGAAATTTTGTTGGGCTGTATGTAACAGGCCCATGAGCCCATCCTTATGTATATATCTATGTATCTATGTATCCTGTCTAAGAATAGAAGAAGCACTTTCCAGAATTTTCCCAACACCACATGGTATCACAGCCAGGTTGAGCAGCGACGGGATGGCGGTGGCCGAAGCGGCCGGTGGCCGGCGGTGAAGAAAGCTGGCAAAGGTTGTGAAGCTGTGGCAGGAGCAGCAGCAGGTGACGCACGTGCATCAGGGAGTTGCGGCAGCTACGGCAGAGAGCGCGTGCATCAGGGAGCTCGTGAGGGCGGCGAGCAGAGTAAGTGCCCTTGTGTGTGTGCTGGCTGTTGGTGGTTGTTTCCGGTGGGGAAGCAAGCTTGGAGCGAGCTGGTTGGTGATTGAGCAAGAAATCAAGGAATCAGCAGCCTGCTTGCTTAGATTTGTTGAAATTGCTAGGCAGCAAGTGAGCTAGCTGCCTAGCTGGTGGTTGTGCGGGTGCAAAGCTGTGCCGCTGGGGATTTTCTTTGTTGGCTGCACTGCTGATAGGAAAGACAGAGAAAAAAAAATTGTTGGTGATTGAGGTTATCGGCACTTGGATTGAAGGCACGTCAGGCTGTTTGCACAACGGGAGAGCAGGAAAGGCAGAAATCAGCAGGGAGGAAAAACGAGAGAAGTGAAATTTGAGCTGAACAAGTTTGAGCAGAGGAAGTGCACTTGAGCTGGAATTTCTGGTAGAGAAGCGGCAAAGGGGACAGAAGAAGACAGGTTTGAAGGCTCGGATTCAGGGGGGAGCTAGTGAGCTAATAGTGGCTGATTGAGAGAGAGGAAAACAGAGAACTCTGTGTGTGTGCTGAGGGCGATCGAGTGCGACCGTGTGCTGTTGTTCAACGGAAGCAATGGCAGAGAGCAATAAAATTGAGCAAGTTTGTGAGAAATTGGCAGAAATCCTTACAGCAACACAACTTGAAAAGATGGCCCAGTTATTCATGGCAAAGAGTTCAGAACAAATGTCGGCAACACGAGAGCAACAGGAGAATGCGACCATCTTCGGTAATCTTGTCAACCTTGCTCATCCCAACAAAGGTACATCTTGTGCAAATTGGATACTAGATTCAGGTGCATCTAAGCATGTTACTGGTACATTAAGTGAATTTGCATCGTATAATCCATTTGCTCCTACACAAAAAGGAACTATTCAAACTGCTGATGAACTGCTCAACCTATCAAAGGTGTGGTACAGTTCAATGCACTCCATCAATTACATTATCGTCGGTTTCATATGTTTCCTCTTTTCCGGTTAATCTAGTATCCTTAAGTGCTTTGGTGGATCATACGGATTGTCGTGTCACTCTCGATCGAGAGAATTGCCTAATTGAGGATAGGAGGACTGGAAGAATGCTCGGTAGTGGTATAAGGTGTAATGGCCTATGATTCTTGGATAGAAGAGAAGATACCTCATGCACTGCTCTAAAAGTCGCCATGGGTGAAAAGGAAGCGAAGATAATTCTTGAGCATTGTCGCCTAGGACATTTGTCATTTGATACTATGGTTAAGGTATTCCCTGAGATCATGTCTACGGTGGACAAAAGAAAGCTTGTTTGCGATGCATGTGAGTACGGAAAGCATACAAAATCAGTGTATGTAAGCAGGGGGATTCGAAGCATATCTCCCTTCATGCTCATTCACTCTGACGTTTGGACGTGCCCAGTTATCTCAATTAGTAGAATGAAGTATTTTGTCACATTTATTGATTGCTATTCCCGAGTGACTTGGATATATCTTATGACGCAGAAGAATGAGGTTCTTAAATGTTTTAAGGATTTCTGTTCACTTGTCGAGAATCAATATGATGCTCGAGTTAAAGTATTAAGGACAGACAACGGAACGGAATATGTGAACAATGAATTTGGGAGTTATTTGTCTGCTCAAGGAATATTGCATCAAACCACATGTTTTGATACGCCTCCACAGAATGGAGTAGCTGAAAGAAAAAATGGTCATATCTTGGAGGTTGCGCGCTCATTCATGTATACTATGAATGTGCCAAAGTTTTTATGGAGCGAAGCAGTGATGACATCTGTTTATTTGATCAACCGCACGCCTTCAAAGTTGCTTGGATGGAAAACTCCTTATGAGATGTTAAGAGGAGTGAATGAGTTTGTTGTTCCACCTAAGGTATTTGGGTGTACTTGCTTTGTTCGGGACCATAGGCCTTCGGCGGATAAGTTGGATCCGCGAGCAGTTAAATGCATATTTGTGGGTTACTCATCAAGTCAAAAAGGTACAAGTGCTGGTGCCCCTCTGAAAGACATTTATTTGTGAGTTTGGATGTTACCTTTAGGGAGTCTGTTCCTTTTTATGGAGAAAAGACAGATTTAAGTTCTTTGTTCACTGATCTTGACTCTCCTAGCATGGAGGACGTTAGTCAAGAGGGGGAGAATGGTGACATGCCAGATGTGTCATGTGAACAACAACTGAGGAAGATGGAAGCAGTGATTGGTGGTTCAATACCTCAACCAAAGAGAGCAGAGGTAGTGTCAGGTTCGACATCTCAGACAAATGGCTCAATGGGTGAGAGGTGGAAAAACATAGTGCATACTAGAAAAAGGTTCAGATCTCAAAATGAAACTGCAGAGACGGTTCCACCATCAGCTCCTGAACAAAGTCTGTCAGTTCTGGTGTCTAACAATGAGCGAGAAGTAGTAGATATCTCATCATCTTCTGAGACTGGAATTGAAAGCCCTTTACTTGATGATGAACCCATCGTAGTACGAAAAAGTACTCGATCCAATGCAGGAGTGCCTCCTCCAAGGTATGGATATGAAGATGATATCAGTAACTATGTCTCGTATGCATCATTGTCTCCTGCATATAGAGCATTTGTTGCATCGCTGCATTGTGTGGCCATTCCTAAGGATTGGAAAGAAGCAAAACAAGATCCTAAATGACACGAAGCCATGTTGGAAGAGTTGAGAGCACTTGAAAAAAATAAAACATGGGGATCTTGTACGATTACCTGCAGGTAAGAAAGCTGTTAGTTGCAAGTGAGTTTTCACTGTAAAGCAAACTTCTGAAGGTAAGGTGGAAAGATACAAAGCTCGACTAGTTGCAAGAGGGTATAGTGTTGACGGTCGTTAAGTACCAACTTCGACCGCCAATATTCCTACACATAAAGGAGAATTAGCATTTCTTATACGCATATTTATTTCAACTAATAAATTTCCACGAGTTTTGGATGATTTATGAGTGCAGGAGTATTTCTGGAGAAAATGGGCCTCTGTGAGAGAAATCACAGGCCGGCCGGCCGGCCACACCCAGCGGCCACAGCCTGCAGGCCTCCACCAGTGGGCCACGAGAAGCCCACTAAACCAGAATATTGAAGCCCAACTCGAACTTAATGAAGACTTTCTAGAAGATGGGCTACAATGGGCCTAAACTTGGCTCTTACTCCAGTTCTGCCGACCCCAGGAGAAAACCGACCTCGGGACCGACTTCATCAAGCAATCAGGAGCGTCCAGAGTGAAGACGGTGGCGAACCGACACTGTGGACGGCCGGCCGGCCTCCCTATCTGGCCGGCCGGCCTGACTTGGCGGCCGCGCCACTCCTCCTCGCGCTATAAGAGTCCCCTGGTCCTAAGCAGGCTATAAGTACCCCTGGCCGGCTTCGAAACAATACACACCAAGTAGAGAGATCACACTCTTGCATTAGTTTAGTCTCCAAGCTCTAGTGGAGTTAGGCTTAGAGTAGAGCTACTTAGTTCCCAAGTTGTCTTGGAGATTCTGGTATGGCTCTTGTATCATTTTCTCTTTTTTTGACTTTATTCTATTTAATAATATTATTCTTTTCATATAGTCTTGCCTTGGTTAAGTGTTCCTTGTTTGGTTGTGGACCCTTGGCTTGCTTATGCAATAAAGTAATTATGATCTTCTTATATAGTGCTAGTGTGATATTCATATGCTTGTGTGGGTATTACCTAGAGGACTGGCGGTAGGGACATAATTGCCTTTTTGTCACGTGTCCTAGTACATAGTATACCATGCCATGTTTATACTTAGGTTTACATGCATTAGCATATCCAATCATGAGTCCAATGGTCCTTATGATTATGCTCTAGATCCATATCATCGCCGGGGATTTAGAGTAATGTTTTAGCAATGCAAGCATGGTGCTTGGATTGGTAGAATACATTGGATGCCTCGTGCCCCACGGATTGTTTGAGGTAGACGGTAGGTGGTGACAGCCCTATTCGTCCTCGGTATCCCTCCACGTTCGGGTACGGGTAGAGCTGTAGACCGGAGTCGCCTGGCAGACCAGGGGTAACCGGTGCCTAATTTGCTTGAGTGCTTATACATAAACCTTAGTTGTGTGCATACATGTATATGTTGTATACTATGCCACTGTATAATGAAGTATAATAGGAACTTAGCTCTTTTCTTTGTTCTTTCTCCACTTGGCTTCGGATGTATATTAGAGTTGATCCTTTTCTTGTGTGTCACACTACCCATATATTATTGTTTAGCAATGCATGGACCGTGATCCATTTAAATGTAGACATTAACTATGAGCATAGTACTCTCTTAACCATCGTCTTCTCTGTGGAAAATATATTACGATACCTTGGAATACTCCCAGGTGAAATGCTACAGCGGTATTCTCCGTGCGCTTGCGGATTTATCTGTGATCGTTAAGAAATACCAACATATAGCCAGACATATGGCATTGATTATGATGTGACATTTGCACCGGTAGCAAAGATGAGTACGGTGAGAATGCTCATGTCCTGTGCAGCGAATTTCGGATGGCCCTTGTATCAAGTAGATGTAAAAAATGCCTTCTTGCATGGTGATCTTCAAGAAGAGGTGTATATGGAACTTCCACCTGGTTTTTCTAAGCCCGATGCAGTTGGCAAGGTGTGTAAATTGAGGAAGTCGTTACATGGTCTTAAGCAATCTCCACATGCGTGGTTTGATAGATTTAAAAGTGCGCTCTGTGCTATGGAATACAAGCAGTGCAATGGAGACCATACTGTATTCTATAGACATTCAGGGCGCAAAATCACAGTGTTGGCTGTATATGTGGATGATATCATCATTACCCGCGATGACGAGATGGAAATCAAACGTCGAAAGGTAAGTCTGAGCAAAGAATTTGAGGTGAAGGACCTTGGTGCACTCAGGTACTTTCTTGGTATTGAGATTTCTCGATCTCCAAAAGGCATAGTTCTGTCATAGAGAAAGTATGTTCTAGACTTACTCACAGAGACAGGTACGCATGGATGTCGACCTGCATCGACACCTATTGATCCAAACCACAAGCTATGTGCTGAATCTGGTGATCCAGTGAATAAGGAGAGATATCAGAGATTGGTTGGAAGACTTATCTATTTATGTCATACGAGGCCTGATATCTCATATGCTCTTAGTGTTGTGAGCAGATACATGCATAATCCTAGGACTGGACATCTTGATGCTGTTTATCGCATACTACGATATTTGAAGAGTAGTCCTGGAAAGGGAATTATTTTCAAGAGCCATGGTCATCTCAAGGTGGAGGCTTACTGTGATGCCGATTGGGCTAATTGCATTGATGATAGGGGATCGACTTCAGGCTATTGTGTCTTTGTCGGAGGAAATTTGGTGTCATGGAGAAGCAAGAAACAAGCAGTTATGTCTCGTTCAACCGCTGAAGCAGAGTATAGAGCTATGTCACTTGTGGTATGTGAGATGCTATGGGTAAGGAATCTTCTATCGGAGCTGAATGTTCTCAGAAAAGGTCCTTTGAAGCTTTGGTGTGATAACAAGTCAGCTATTAATATAGCTAACAATCCTGTTCAACATGATAGAACAAATGTGGAGATTGATCGGTTCTTCATCAAAGAGAAGTTAGATGGTGGTGTATTAGAGTTGAGTCATGTAAACTCGAATGGCATGTAACAAGATGGAGATGATAGATATCTATCGCCTATCTTGAGGGGGAGTGTTGGGCTGTATGTAACAGGCCCATGAGCCCATCCTTATGTATATATTTATGTATCCTGTCTAAGAATGGAAGAAGCACTTTCCAGAATTTTCCCAACACCACAAATTTACATCGTTTTGATCTCACAGGGCATACATCTGTATCTGTAAAACAAGATTTCAGGCATCTAAAAGGGGAAACTATCTTGGAGATATAAGATCCTGAAGCTCCATGGCAGTATCCCACAACGTTTTCTTACACATGTTTCATTTTTTGAAACATCTCTTCAGTTGTTCTATTAGATCTCTAATATTTATGCCTACTAAGTAACAGCATGTGTGGAGAACCAATTCGAATACATAAAAACTCATATTCTATGTCATCTCAACTGTAATATGATAAAGAATATATTCACAATTCAATTTAGAAGCAATACTTTTTCCAGAGGTGAAATAAAACATGACACTTATTATATATATAAGAAAGATATGATCCAAATTTCCTAGCAGCACTGCAATCAGATAGTTATAGGCTGCCAATTGAAAACTTGCCACAAATTGTAATGTCAAAAAAAAAACATATACCTCGTGTCTCCGCTGAAGGTTAGGGTGTAGAATTCGCCCCTTCACTATCCTTTCTTGCCCCACTTGCTGAAAAGAGGAAACAGACAAAACTCAATACTGACCTGATACCTCACTGCAACCAATGAAAACAAGAATCACAACCATTGCTTCGGAACCGAAGCAGCATTGCCATATAATCCAACACGTGAGCATATGAATGAAACATTTGGCAATGGCCATACTCTACCTAGAAAGAATACTCAAAAGGAACTAAACTCCTGCTTTTAACGAATTTCCATTGAAGAAATCGCAAGTAAAATGCTGCAATCAAGCAATTTATGTGCGATTCCAGTCAGGGCCTCTCCAGCAATAGTCCTTGGCATCATCCGACGGATCTTGGAACATGAATTCTATTAACCAATGACACGTGCCTCTCGGCGCCGGCAGTCCCCGCATTTCGACGCCGCCGCCGCGGTGGTCGCCGAGACACATCAGAGGCGTAGAGATCTCTCGCGCAAGAACTCCAGCAAGATCAGCTATTTACATAGCCTTGAAGAAAGAATGAAAGCTGACTCGAGTACAGGTCTCCAAAGGACCTATTTGTAAAGCCATTGCATTCCATGGCATTGCACACAACCCGTCCGATGAAATGCCGCGCCAAGCTGAAACCTTTGCTGCACGACAACAACTCGCCGCCGCGACATCCCCATGGCGCCTGGCCCCACCCTGTCTTTTTTTATGAGGGACCGCTTCCTAAATTTATTTATTTAATAATGAAGGTACAAAGATGCACAAGTGCGCAAGAAAATGTAAAATTACATAATCTGAAGAACTGAAACTGCAAATGCGAAAATGGATGTAACATGGCCAGTCCGGTGCTTTGAGCTATTGCAGCTTGATGTGCCCACTGTGTAATTATTCTTCTTCTCTGCAGCCTTTTTGCCCGATGCGCCAAGAGCTTGATGGATTGATCACATTGTCCTTGATACGCTGTAGCAGAATTGTAGCATTATCGAAGGATTTCTTGTTTCTGTCCAGCCATATATTCCATATTACCACGATAAAATGGTGGTCCAGTCGTTGTTGCCGCCTTTCGCCGTAACTTGCGTAGAGTGGGTGATAGCTCTGTCAACATCATCAAGCTGATTTGTGTTGGATAGTCCTTGATGTGGTTGCATCCAAAGAAAAGATGAGATGTGCTTTCTTCTGAATCATCAAGCTGATTTGTGCCAGACATGTCTCGCCATCCGCTGCTTGATGTTGCATTACTAATTAACCAAGCAAAGATATTACATTTATTTGGTGCAAGATATTGCCAGATCATGGCGTTAGTAGTGGAATGCGTGCCCTCAAAATTCAGAGCTTGGTAACAGGCTTCAGTGGAGAATTATTTATGCATGCCGAAGCGCACGAAATTCTAGTATCTTGTTGATCTGATAGAGTCACTTCCTGAAGAAGATTGTGAAGAGAGACAAGCTCTTGTTCTGCTCTTCTTGATGTGATGTGTCGGACACTGATTCTTCATCCGGCTTCCGACCAGTTATCAGCTACTGTGCCGTTCTGTTTCTCCACATAAGAGAGAACAACGCCGGGAATCTGGAGCTCAATGGTTTGTTATCAATCCAATTGTCTAACCAAAATGAGGTATTATTGCCATTGCCAATTCTGACAATTGTGAGATCAGCACGGTAGAGGTGAAGCAGATTTTCAAACTGCAGCCAACTTCTTGCAGCGTTTGGCACTCTGTCGCCCACTCTTCTGTAGCGTTTGGCACTCTTCTTCACTCAGGAGTTGTCTTTGTTAGTGGGTAGTTTGTGAATGAATTTCAAGAGAAAACTAGTGTTTTGAATTCCTCTATACTTGATCCCTAATCCCCCTTGCGATATTACAGCTATCTAGAATGCAACTTTAGGTGAAAAATAATTTACCATGTCAGATTCTACCCAACTTGTATAGCTGTCGTTGATTTAAATCCCACTGCACCGTAGACCGTCGATTCCTGCCGTGGGAGTCCCACCTGCCACGTGGGCGTTACTGTCGGTAAAGCTAGAAGAGAATGTAATCTAAACCAACCTAATAAACCAATAAAAAAACATTGATCAAAATCAACCCTAATTAGCCCACAGGCCACCTAAAGGTCTAAACCTAAAGTTTAGGCCTAAATTTAGCCCACAGGCCACCGAACAGGCCGTCTAAACTTTAGGCCTAAAGCCTAAAAGGGGCCGAATTCAGTAGCACCCAATTTGGTGCTAAACCGGCCTAATTAAGAGGCGCTGGACACTCCTTGCCCTCACACCCGTGACCCGTCGCGGACGACGGCAGCCACCGCGACCGGCAGCTGCGAGGTGGTGCCCTAGCGCCGCCACTCCTCGGGGCTCACCTCACTCGAGGCGGTGGCAGCGAGGAGTGCTTCCTCCTCCACTTTTGCCTCCTCTTGGCCCGCAGGCTGGGCAGAGAAGGGCATGACAGAACGCGTGGGGCCGAAGCGAGGAGGCGGCCGCGGTGGGAGGTGCGGCGGGTGGGGAAGTGGGAGGCGGCGGTGGAAGGCGACGGTGCGGATGGAGGCGGAGGAGATAGCATTTTCCGGCAGGATCGGTGGCGAGGCGCAATGCCGCGCTCGACGGTGAGCCGACGCCATGGATGTACGTGGACGTGGGTGACAGAGGCAGTTCGCCGGCCATGGGTTCCATTGGCGGCGGCTAGGGTTTCGAAGCTGGTTGCATTTTGTTTTCCCTTGGGCAGGGTTGCGACGGGGTCGGGGTGGCTGGGTGAGTCACGGCAAGGAGAAGCGCGGGGTGGGTGTTACGTGGTGGCAGATCTAGACGCTGCCAAGTGACCATTAGATGGGTAACAAGTGAAATTTTTGGTGCAATCTGTTGTGTGAACATAGATAAGGCCATGACTGTTGGGGACAATTAGTTGGGAAGACTTAGGGAAGTTTTAACTCGCTCTTTTAAGGGGTAGATAGATATAGAGATAGAGAAGAGATCGAGATACTTGCTGGTCTATTTAGATCCATATAAACCTTAGAATACTCATAGAGAAAACAAAAACTAACACCATGCGTTTGAGATATTTAAAATAGGGTGCTAAGCAACAACATCGCAAGTGTCTCCTACGTATATGGGCAGAGTAGACTCGCCGTATGTTTCCTTGCTCATAAACAATACTTCACTAGGGCACCAAAGAGTTCTTCCACCGATTTGGACTTTGGTTGATATTAGAACAACGAATTGGATCCAAATTATTTTTTTTGTGAAACACTGTACAGACGCAGACACTCACAAATACTAAAACACACACAAGTACTCATTTCTATGAACACACTCATGCAACCCCTACTCTTATGATGACATCCGAAAGACTGGGCCGACTGATTTTGAGATGCAACCCCTACTCTTATGATGACCTCTGAAAGCCTGGGCCGACTGATTTTGAGATTCACGAAGTCATCACATGTGCCTCGCTGTCGATAGGGACGTCGCCTACCACTGAAAGAATAAATAGCCATAAAAATCCAACACCCGTGCAAAGTCTTGGACTTGTACCCGGGTGGGTTGGTTCCACTACAAAACAACCTAACCAGCTGAGCTATGCTCGCTTTGGGATCCAAATTATTTAATCATGTTACCTATCATGCATGCTGTTGAAATATAGCTTTCATGTGATATAGTTTAAGACCTTTTGAGTATAATTTATTGGCAGTCAAACCAAACTGAATGACAAGTGCAATGGCATGATTAGAAAAGAAAACATAACGTGCTTGATATATATTCCAAGGAACATAACATGTGGTCCAACGTGTATTGAAACCACGCATCGAGATTTGCAGCGGTGTGACTCGGAAGTAATGCAAATTAAATGCATAAAGAAAAAAAAAGGACTCAACATATATTCTATATATTCTTTGTCCAGTGGCGGTCATGAAGATGAAGGTCATCAGCGTCGGCAGGCTGTACATGGCTGTCAAGAGGCAAGGGAGCTAATCCAGTCCGGTGACTGTCAAAACTTACAGCGTTAAACTTGCCTGGCAATAAAGGCGAAGATATAGAATAGACTACAGGTTGATATATTATCTCAATAAAGAGAGTTGAAGAAGCCATTTTTATCCAGAGATCGGGAGCAGCACATGGTGGGAAATGAACTTTCTTAATGGAGAAGTTAACATACATTGATGTGGGCTGCATAATTACCTCGACATCCACTACTTTATTTCTTTGGTAATAAATATCTGCATGCAAACTTCAATTTTTTTCTCCCACGTAAATAAGGCCATTCTCAATGGGTCTTTCATTTGCATTTAATTAGATGACACATCAACAAAAATGGTGACATGGCAAGAAATTTAATAGGAAAGAGATGAGGAGCCTTTCATCTACATGAAAGGATGTGACACCTTTTCCAACACAATGAAAGCCAAATGAAATTGGATTGAAAGTCTTTTCTTTCATCTCCAAATATTCCAACCAACAATTGAGTGCCACCTAGCAACAATTTAATGCTATGTTTTGGCTAAGAAATTGTGAGATGAAATTATGCATTGGGAGAGGTCATTTCATTTACCATTTCATAGCTCTAAATCTGACATGGCACTCTAAAAATGTGTGAAATTGAAGTCACCATTGAGACTGGCCTAATATACAATATTTATCAACAGACTTTCATGCACACGTCAGCCAAAAATGGAACTAGAAACATGCATAAATGGATGAGGGGGCATATTCTTGCAGCCTATTTCCCTCAACCTATAGATATTGCAATGGCCTCTTTGCAAATAAAATAAAATAAAATAAAAATGAAATGGCCAACTAATTATACCTTGACAGCCATAGCGTGATGTCAATGACTTTATATTACGCAATAAAATCATGACAAAGCATTGCATGATTAAGAAAACTATATAATGATATTATACCTCATGTAATGATGCTTTGGCATTTGAACTACTAATATCATTCTTTTGTGCTACCCTCATAGATCTCGGTTTGGTTAGATAGTTTATTGCGGTATTGACCGTCTAAAAATGACTTTCTACCTAGCTAGAAAGTAAAAATACAATGGTAATAGGGCAGGCGGTTCGTTAATCTTGAGTGGTGGTTGATGTGAAGAGGATGCTGTTTAGGCTTGTTGCTCTTGACAAGCTTTTCCAATAGCCTATACTATCCAAATAAAATTTTAAATCCCTATCTAGATCCCAACAGATGCCACGACCCACATGCATGCGTGTTCTGAGGAAAAGGAATCAGGAACTAACACTATGTAAGATGAAACAAGGAGATTCCTGCAAGAGAAAATAAAGTAATCAAGATATAATGCAATCTCATTTCACAATCAATTATGGCCAACCTGTTTTGCCATTGGAAATCTCAACTCATGGTGTGTCAGATATTGATGCCCTGGATGTGCTAATTGCACTGACCTTAGTAAATATGCAAATACAACTGTGTGAGAATATTAATGGTGAACAAGCTCTCACTGTACTTAAAAATAAACTATGTACAGATATTGTGTTAGAGTATTAATTTTAACATGCACTACTATGTGCAACTAAACATGTATAACTACCGCAGTGATAGTAATTACATTGACAAAATACTTGAGACGTCTTCGTGAAGAAGAATAAAATTGGCTCACGTACACATTGACTTTTTATGAATCCTATGGGAGACGAATAGCTAAATCCTGGTGTTCTCAAAGTCAAGGGATGCAATTTGTTCATCAAGTCGGACCATATACATGCTTCGCTTCCTTTAAAATCATGCACATCTATGAAAATTTGCACCGATAGCATTCTATAGCCATTTGATTTTCTTCTTTGAACCATATAATTGATTTAGAATGTTGAAGCGAAAGGGTCTGTAGCCTAGTGGTTACAAGAGACTTAGTAACACCTCAGGTCTTGGTTTGACTCTACATAGGAGCGGTATGTAATTGTGAATGGAGGGAGTACATGTTAGTATTTCACTCAGTGGTGCGCTTGTTCATCACTAACTAATAGTCAGTACAGCCATATTTATATTATTAGTATTGTCACAGAAATTATCATCACCAAAAGAGAAACAATGACAGGAATTAACAAGGGAGTTTTATTGAGTACGGAACAATGCACATATAAAGCAACTCAGAATCAATGGACCCGATACATGTAGGAAATACTACTTTTACATTGGACATTGGCTCCACTAATACATCGACGCTTAAGTGAGATCAAAATCTCCACATTGAGCACCATTTATTTCAGGAACAAGCATTGATCTAAACAATGAGCGACACTGACACCAATAGTCCTCCTTCGCCCCTTGCGCTTATGGCCACTTGAGCAAGACCATTGTATGGTGGAAGCCCTTTCCACCACCAGACGGGTGGAGCCATGGGACGATGGAGGGCTGCTAAGCTTGTGATTGGGGAATGCGAGGGAAGGTGGGTGGTGGCAGAGGCTAGCTAAGGCAGTGCTTGAGGAGGAGGAGGAGCGTGATGTGAGGGGCTATTTATAGCTGTTTGAGGGGACAATACGACTATAGAAAGGAAGGTTGTTAGGGTGGCGCCATATAGAATGGCATGCTAGGGGTAGCACGATTGGTGAGGGTAAAAATAACTTAATTAGTAGTATGGAGTCGACCATAGGTTTGGGATTTATTTTGTTAGTTTTCTATGTTTTATCGAAATGTGTGAATGTATCTTCTGAAAACCAGCCTGTTCGGCAGGCTGTTTTGCAGCCGTTTTACTGTAGCGGCTGCTGAAGAAATAACTGCGAACGCTGTAGCGGCTGCAGAAGAAATAACTGCGAACGCTGTAGCGGCTGCAGAAGAAATAACTGCAAACACTGTAGCGGCTGATAAGCAGAAGGCCAGGCAAACAGGCTGAACGTGCAAGCCCATCATTGGTGGAAAACATTTTAATCATGATGCTCTCGTTCTTCAGCCCATATTGGTTTAGTTAACAACGTTCCCTTCTATAGTCAAATTGTCACCTCAAATTGTTGTAAGTAATCCCTCACATCTCCCTCTTTCTACGGTACGGGGACATGGAATAAGCACGAGCATCAGATTGGGAGTCAACTAATGATTCATACACAGTGCAGGATGTTAGAAAGAGTTTTCAATGAAAATTTTGGAGAGGAAGTGTCAAATTGAGGAAGTAATCAATTTGCATACTTACTAAGGTCAGAGCAATTACTACCACTAGGATATCAATATCTGACACAGCATGAGTTGAAATTTCGAAAGGCACCATCTGAAACAGGTTGGCCAAGGCCCATAATTGATTGCGAGATGGCATTGCATTACATCTTGATTACTTTAAATTCTCTTGCAGGAATCTCCTTGTTTCATCTTACAGAGAGTTAGTTGCGGATTACTTTTTCCTCAGCACATGCATGGCTCGTGGCATCTTTTGGGATCTAGCATATAGGGATTTAAAATTTTATTTGGATAGTATGGGCTATTGGAAAATCTTGTCAAGAGCAACAAGCTTAAGGCCCTGTTTGGGGGAGCTTTTCCCAGCTTTTGCTTCTCCAGGAAGCTACAAAAGCGAAAAGCTCCTCCAAACAGGGTTGCTTCTCCCAGAATCAAAAGCTGGAAAAGCAAGTTTAACACTACAAGTGGAGAATCGACTGGAGGGCAGCTTCCCGAGCTTTTCCCCTTCGCTTTTCCATCGTCCACCCGAACGACCTGAATCGACCTCCTCTTCCCTACCTCAGGCGCCGCTCCCCTGCCCGGCCGGCTCCGGCGACCCGTGCCGCCGCTCCCTGCCCTCCGGCCTGCCGCATCGACCCTCGCCGCCGTTCCCCTGCCCTCCGGCCCGTCACGGCGACCCGCGCCGCCGCTCCCCTGCGCTCCGGCGACCTGCGCCGCCCCTCCCTTGCGCTCCGGCCCGCCGTTGCGGCTCGCGCCGCCGCTCTCCTGCCGTCTGGTCT
Organism: Eragrostis nindensis; assembly: GCA_012490785.1. Taxonomy (NCBI): domain Eukaryota; kingdom Viridiplantae; phylum Streptophyta; class Magnoliopsida; order Poales; family Poaceae; genus Eragrostis; species Eragrostis nindensis. The sequence goes on from JAAXCT010000282.1 coordinate 49,239, forward strand.
GCTCCAGCGACCTGCGCCTCCGCTCCCCTCTCGGCGGCACCACCCCCAAGCTCCTCTCTTTCGTTGATTCGATTCCCTTGAGCTCCCCTTCTCGTCGATTCCCCATTGCTTTGAGTTTCTTTACTGCTGCCTCAAGTCGACCCCCAAATCGACGACGGAGGCCGCAGCAATCTCGGCGCCGCCCGAAGATCTGCGGCGGCGGCGCTGCCGCGAGAAGGACAGGGCCTTCTTGCCGGCACATCATCGCATTTGGAGTCAGAGGTACGCCATGGTGGGGAAGACGCGATAGAAGCTGACGGCGAAAAGCGTGAACGCCAAACAACCATGTTCGATTCTCCCAAAATCTGCTTCCTGGCGAAGCGAGTTTCGCTTCCCTGAAACGCTACTTTTGGGAAAAGCGGAAAAGCTACCGCTCCCCCAAACAGGGCCTAAATAGCATTGTCTTCCCATCAACAACCACCCACGATTAACGAAACCACTTGCCATATACCATTGTCTTTTCACTTTCGAGGTAGAAAGTCTGTCTTTAGACAGTCAATACCCCAGTAAACGATCTAATCAAAATGAAATCTATGGGAGCAGCACAACATGGAGAAAGGTTGCCTCAAGGCCACGCCGCCATCAATCCCAACGAGATCAAACTGTTTATCGTCTCGCAGGCCAAGGTTGTCCTCCCTGACGCCAACAAGACGCGGTCGATTTTCCTCAGCAGCGTTCTCATCATATATCAGTTGGCACCGTCGTCAAGTTTCTGTCCATGGAGAACGCATAGAGGATATTGTAGAACATGACCGTGCCAAAGGGAGTTCTTTTTTAAGATGGATCACAGAGGGCCAATCTCAGGGGCTGCAGGGACGCAGAGATCTGTGTGGCATAGATCCAGTTGAAGTTTCATGGTGATGAGGACAGGAGGTAGCAGGATGTGGTGATCCGAATATATATGGGGTGAACAGAAGCAAAGAACGATAGTTTGGACTTTGAAGGGATCTTTTTATTCTGCATTCCATGGAGATTTTGCCGTCATTGAAGATAGTAGAATAATTTTATAACGAATGAGCTAGGGGCGCCATGATTGTGTAGTCCAGCAGATGCAGAGCTGTTGCAGACAACGTCAGTTTCCAACTGATCTCTCATCGGTACAGGCTTGGCTGGACGAGAGTAAACGCCAGGGAGGGAAACACGAGCTTTATGGTTGGATGCATGCTAATTGAAAACACCGAGAGATAAAACTTGGCCTGCAGGACAAAATCAGTGCAACACAGCAGATTTGGAAGAAAACAGGTCAGCAGGGAGTTCTGACAAAGAAGAAGTTTCTATATGAGGGTAAAACGTGATGGGACATGATCAGATTAGGTAAGACAATTTTTTTTCTGTAGTTCTGACTAGTTAGAAAACCAGGAAAAAGAAGACAACTAATAGGGTATAACTAATTCAGTCTACAATTATTAGTTTCAGCCATTAGAGTTAAAAAATGTATCAACCAAGGAATATGACCAGGAATGTGATATATCTGAAGAAGAGATAATAGGATGGCAAGGAGGGCTATATTTGCATGAGCACGTCAATACTTGCATGGACAAAACTTTTAATTGGATAGTTTCAATTCAGATGGCTATTTTTCTTGATTTTCAGTCAATGTATTATTGCACGGAAAGTGATCAGCACCGTAGATCACATAGCCAGTATGCTTCCAGGATTTACAGATATCCAGGATAGTTGGAGTACCCTGCTATTATGGAGGACGCAGGGCCAAGAACTGGTTGAATCTTGATCGGACGTCCAGGTACGTTGACATAAGTGAAGAAAAACATCAGTCACACATGCATGAACTATATATGGAATCACTCTTTCATACCGTTGACAGAAAAAAGTTTAATGAGATATGTATAAAAATCTTAGCATATATAAATGTTTCACATTTTTTTGAACATCATGCTTGGACATTCATCAGATCCATGAATTTTTCTATTGGATTTGAGGGAGAGGTCCGTCGGTATATGATAGCAACAAAATTTTCATCTGATAACTCCTAAAGATGCTTAAAGTTAAATACATGAATATTTCTTTGATGTTTGTCGTTGTTTAAACCCCACCATTGACATAATTTCACAAATCATAATTATTTAAAATCAGTGTAACACAAATGCTCATAAGTGGCTCAAAAGGAAACCATTTGATGTGTTGGGATTTCAAATGGGCAATGTAACTATATGTGATATTATTGTTTTGTTAGATGTAGATAAGAAAATATACATGCACAAAAGCAAGATATTATGTTGAAATGAAAGGACAATGAAGGAGGCAAGAGAAACGGGAGATTAAGTATTTCTATCTGTTGTTGTTTAGGTTCAAATTTGAAAGGGACACAATTCTATGTCGAAAAATTTTAAATTTGTTTAGGTTCATATTGTAAATTTGACTAAGCCTCCAGTTCAATCAACAAAATAATCGTATCTAACTAATTAAGCTTCCTGCAATTTAATCTAGGAGTACCTACCACTTAAAGAAATAAATAGATACATAGTTATCCTTAAGTATAATTAAGCTTCCTGCAATCTAATACTTAAGGATAAGTTTCATTATATTTTCAATAAACATAAATAATATAAAACATTTCCATTATTGTTTTTCATAATATTATAATTTTCTATGAAATAGTTACACTCATACATCTATGACTATTAGGCCATGCAGAAAAAATATCATCTGTCATGCACTTGCGAAAGCCAAATCAATAACCAAGTGAATTATTTAAAAGTTTTTTTCTGGGTAAATTTTGCAACTAAGATCAATATCTTACGTACATCTAGCTGAAAGAGCAGATCTTAAGGATAAGTAAGACTGAACTTGAGAGTGTGTTGTTCCGAAAAACCTTCACACGTGACTCGGGAGATCTACATAACTCCAGTGCAGATCTCCTAGGTCAAATCCAATTTCTGGTGTCAATACAGCGTAAGATTGGTAGGACTGCAGACTCTTGCATGAACCCTTGCTGATTACGTAACTTTAACACTTGATACAAATAAGATCATTTTGTTCAATTCGGACTATAAGAAGATTCTGGGATTAATAGCTGCCCATGACCAAGACTACCATAGTGCATGAATCCCATATAGACCACTCGATGACGATTTAATTGCTAAAAGAATTACACGTCCAAAGTGAACATAGAGTAAGATGTGTGCAATATCCTAGAAAGATAACTTTATGATTTTGTAAACTTAGTTATATGCAGGCAGATATCTTCGCTATGTAGTATGATATGTAGAGCACTTTCAGAACCCTACCAAGGCAGCGAGTTTTCGGTTCAAAAGAATATGTTTCCAATATTATAGAAACGATTACATTCTTGTTTGGTTCAAAGGAATAAATATACTTGCTCCTTACTGAGATTCAAAATCTTGAAAACACAATCAATTTTTAACAAACTTCACTAGCCCGTGCAGGCGCACGGGTTGAAGAGCTAGTATTCACTAATCAGAGGCTCCTTTTGAGGCCTCCACGTTAATCGGAGAAAAATCCTAGAAATTCTCACAAAAAAAAAAACATCCGGCCGTACAAATTAAGTAAGATAAACAGTAGCCTTTAGATCCAACATGATCGAAATTACCCACCATGCCATTATGAGTCAAAAAATAGCTAAATTCAAAATAATAAAAAATAACCAAAAATACCCCTCAAACCTATTTCTAAATTACCCACCATGCCATTATGAGTCCAAAAATAGTTAAATTCGAAATAAAAAAATAGAAAAAATACTCCTATAAATATTTCTAAATTACCCACCATGCCATTATGAGTCCACAAAATAGCAAAATTCAGAATAATAAAAAACAGCCTTTCTAAATTACCCACCATGACGTTATGAGTCCAAAAAAGGCTAAATTAGGAATAATAAAAAATAGAAAAAAAATACTCCTAAAAACTATTTCTAAATTACCCACCATGCCATTATGAGTCAAAAATAGCTAAATTCGGAATAATAAAAGATAGTAAAAAATACTCCTAAAAACTATTTCTAAATTACCCACCATGCCATTATGAATCCACAAAATAGCAAAATTCAGAATAATAAAAAAATAGCCTTTCTAAATTACCCACCATGCCATTATGAGTCCAAAAATAGCTAAATTCAAAATAATAAAAAAATAACAAAAAAATACCCATAATTCCAATTTCTAATTTGCCCACCATACCATTAAGAGTCCAAAATAGCTAGATTTGCAATAATAAAAAAATAGAAAATACACCTAATCCCTATTTTTGAATTAGGGTGTGTTTGGTTCTGGGACCAAGTGGGATGGGATGGAACCGTTTCAGGTTTTCGGGATGGAACCATCCCATTTTATGTTTGATTGAAGGAATGAAACGAGGATGGAACCGTCCCTGTTTTTTGTTTGGTAGGACGAACAAGGACGAATTGGGATGGACGCCGTCTTCATCATCCGTCAGCTTGCTTCACTCAGGAAATTCGTCGAACACGTGGCGCGCGCCCAAGCCAGTGCTCCACCCTGTGTCGCGCCGGCGAGTCTCAACACGTCGCCGCTGCGCGCATGCGAGCCCCTGCCCGCCGCGTCGCCGCAGCGCGCGTGCTCGTCCCCGCACGCTGTGCCGCCTCCGCTGCGCGCGCACCCCGGCCCGTTGAGCCGCCGCGGCGCGCGCGCGTTCCCGCACGCCACACCCGCAGCGCGCGCTCGTCCCCGTTCAAGGCGGCCTCGCGCCACGAGCCCGCCCCGCCCGAACTCGGCTCTCCACGCCACCGCCCGCCGCCCACGCTCGGCTCCGCCGCCTCCACTACCGCTGCTGCCCACCGTCACAGGGTGCATGAGACAAGCCCACCTGCGGTGAGCAACGCCGGGAGCTCGCCATCTTGCAAGCGCGGCCCGTGCCCTCGCCCCGCCGAGCCGTGCCGCGTCGGGCGCTCCGGCGACCCTGCCCCGCCGCGCCGGGCGCTTCAACGACCTCGCCCCGCCGCCGCACGAGTACCACTACCTCCAGCGAGCTCGTCGCGCCGGCTGCGCCCTCGCCCCGCCGCCGCGGGAGTGCCGCGACCTCGACCCGCAGTAGCGCCACGTCGGGCCCTCCCGGCGAGCTCGCCCTGCAGCTGCATCAGCATCGCCCGCGTTCCCGCGTCTGGCCCTCCCACCGAGCTCGCGTCACGGGAAGAAGGGGAGGAGGGGACGCTGCCGTCGACTCGCGCCGCCCCCTACCTCGCGCCCGGCGGCCTCGTCGCGCAGCCAGGGGAACAGGAGGGAGACGCCGTGGAGAAGGGACCGATCGGTTCGCTCGGTTTCGGGCGGATGGTTTCGTCCCGCATATTGAGGCATATTCGGTGGTGGGATCGATCCGTCCTCCTTCAGACCCAGAATCAAACACTAAAATGAGGGACCGACCCGTCCCCGTTCCGTCCCCGTCCTATCTGATTCATTCAACCAAACACACCCTTACTTAAAGGAGTCTATTTAATATTCCAACACAAATGAAAATATGTGAAATTCAAAATAAGAATCATATTTCTCTTTAAATTGTTGGGGAAATACACCTTAAAAAATCCCATTGTAAATAAAATCAATAACAATAATTAAATTTATATCCTTGGCTAAAACTTGAGATGCAATGCTGCTCTCATCAGGGTCCAAAGTCTTGGTTGGCCCAGATATAATTCAGTTGAAACATGAGTAGCAATGAATCATTTCCTAAATAGGTTATGCCTTAATGGTTCATCCATAAATAAATAATAATTATGTATATGCATGTCTATCAGATAAGGATACAAAGAAAAATAATGGACGAAAGGTAAAGAGCATTTTTAAATTACATATGATGGAACTTTAAGACTATATACTCATAAGTTTTTTAAAATAATCTCAATATATAAACATATATGATGGTTAAAGTTTTTGTAGTTTAATGTTTAACTAAATATACATGTGTGATAGATATGAGTGCGTAACATAGAGACCACATACACATAATTATTAGTAAAATTTATCAATATAGAAACATATATGATGGTAAGGTTTTGATAGTTTAATATTGTGTTTAACTAAATATACATATGTTATGGGAAAACTATCGAAAATGTTAACGATACAACGGTCTGAAAGATACCCATTTCTTATAGATTGGTATTGAGTATATTATAAATAAAGCAGTAAATAAGAAATAAAATTTACGTATATACATATATATCAACAAATAAGGAGGTAGATTGTTTGATGTTGTCTGGCCTATCGTAGTCATTTTTCACAAAAATTTAGTGAAATTAGTTACATATATTCTAAAATATAGTAAAATATAAATTAGAATGACAATACTCTTCGATGGTCACCGTCATCGTAATAAAGTAAGAGTATGAGAGGTTAAATTTTGGTAATTTTTTATCACGCCAGGTTTAATAGGAGGTCACGAATAATGGCCTAACATACAGAGTGTGGTGCCTTTGAAGTTACATTAATCCATTAATGCAACTTTATGTGGGGCAAAATAAGACAAAAAAATATATTGGGTATAGAAAATGAGGATCTAAATGATGTCATGTCTTTGAAAAGCCATATGGCTTGGATATTCCATCTAATATGAAATATGGTCTAACACAAAATTAATAAAAAATAATATTTAAAATTATTTATGTGTTTTTCTAATTTCTAACTCGTGCGATGCACGGGTTGGAAGGCTAGTCTTTATAATCAATAATGTTTAGGCTCTATTTGGATTCATGGGACTAACAATTAACCATTGACTAATAGGCAGCTAATAATTAGTTAGTTGTCTGCTTCGAGTCTTGACTAATTTGTCAGCCAATAATTATTAGTCCGTGGACCAATTTTAAATTACTGAGACTCCCACCAGAAGGCTAATAGGTTGGACAAATTGTTAGTCCATCAAGGGACTAATAGTAATCCTATTAATCAGTCCAACCCAGCTAATAGGGACTAACAATTGCACCAAAACATTAAAAGACGACGATGGCCCTTATTACTTCCAAACATACACGAACTAACAATTAGTCAGGATCGCAATATGCATTTCCTTGTAGCTTTGACTAACAATTAGTCAGGGCTTCACAATGGCAATTGACTAATTGTTAGTTGATTAATACTTAGTTAGCTAATTTTTAGTCAGGAACTAGCTGTTAGTGCATAATCACTAACTGAATTAAAAAAAAAGAATGGGGAATAATTGATATCGGGTTTTCACCACGCAGTTGGTAATACAAAATATACACCGATTTGCAACGGAAGGATCCAACAATGAAACTGAACTGGCCTCAAGAAACTGATACCACCAAACCATTTGGGCCCAACGAACAGAAATGGGAAATTTGCCTGGAGCACACTATGAAAGTGTGGTTTCGTCCAGAACACACCGCAGATTTCGTTTTCGGCTGAGACACCCTACGATTTCGTGGAAATTGTCTGAGACACACCGCTTCCATTATAATATTGTTTCCCGCCTGAACTGGGGAGAGAGGCTATGCCAAATGACACCCGGTGCCCCTGGGACCTGAGCTGGTCGAGTCGGACCCGTTCAAGTGAACCGCATCGCAGCCCTAACCGAACCCTAACCTCTCTCCCTCCCTCCCTCACTCACTCACTCACTCCGTCGCCCGCCTCTCTCACTCACTCCCCGCCGGCGCCGCATCTCCCATCCCCGCTCGCCGGCGACGCCTCTCTCTCCCTATCCTCGCCGTTATTCGCGGATGACGGCGTGAAGCTGGTCCAATGCCTGCGACAGGGAACAAGGACATCAAGCGGCTGGCGAGCTTGGGGTCCCCGAGCAAGAAGGTGAACCTGTCATGGGTTCCAGATGGGTAAGAATGGAACTGTCTTTGATGATTGGCTTGTCTGATTGGTTGGCCTTTGTATTGCGCGGTTGATTTAACTCATATTTGATTTCGCGTGTTTTTGCTGGTTTCGTTTGATTAGAATGGACCGTACCAGTGCTTGCCGAATCTCGATTCGTGTTGGTGGTTACTGGGAGAATGCTAGGTACGAGTACCATGTTAGCAGGGATGTGCTTTGGATTCGGGACAGGGACACGATTAGTTGGATGGATTTATATTCTGATTTGTGTGATGAGGTTAAGTTAGAGAATGAGCAGAAGCTGACCGTCACTTTCTGGGACAAGAACGAGCGTAGGTACAAGGAAATCGACTCTGATTCTGTATTGCTTGATGCTTTTTCCATGTACTGGGACATTAGGAAACTGCCATTGAATGTTTGTGTGACTGATGAGGCATGCATTGGGACACAGAGTGCAGTAGTTGCGCCTACCATTCCAACACAACAATCTGTTGTAGTTGACACTGCTGCTTTAGCTGAAATGGAAACCCAGCCATCGATTCATGATGAACAGCTACCTACTGAGCCTGAGAACACAAATGAAGGTCCTCCTCCTGCTGCTGATAATGAGGGAAACACACAGGAAGCCCCTCCTCCTGCTGCTCCACCTACTGATCATGATGAAGTGGACTGTGTTGGTTATGATGATGAGCAGAATGATCCCTGGGGTGAGCATGATGAAGTGGAGTATGTTGGTGCTGATGATGAGCTGAATGCCTATAAGGACTTGGTGTCTGATGTCGAGAGCGAGTCTGATTACATCCCTGACTCTGATGAGGAGGATGAGGACGATTGTGCGGTAGACGATGAAGCCGGAGGCCATGTCCTTGTGTGTGCTACTGACTTAGAAAATCCTAGGATTGATGTTGGTGTAAAGTTTGAGGATGGTGACACTTTCAAAAAGGCTATTAGGCATTTTGCTATTCTCAATGAGTTTGAAATTGCTGCTCACTACAATGAATCAACTCGTTACAGAGGCTACTGCAAGGCAAAGAAGTGCAAGTGGAAGGTGCATGCATCTCAGTTGCCTGATGGTAGAACTTGGCAGGTAATATCAGTTTGGGATCCCTATCAGTTTTCAATGAATTTGATTTCAGATTCTATTTCTGGTTTTTTCCTTTTGTTAATGACTGACAACACTTGTTTTTGTTTGACCTGCAGATCAAGAGGTTGTCAAAGAAGCATTTCTGCAGGAGCACAGCCAAGCTTGATAAGAATTGCATGGCAAGTCAGTACTGGGTCAGGGATGTTGTGGTGCCAATGCTTGCTGAGGACCCAGCACTTGGTGCTGGTGCTCTTATGAAGAAGATACAAGCGAAATACTTGATCCAGGTTTCATACACAGTTGCCTGGAAAGGGAGAAGGCTAGCACTTGAAGAGTTGATGGGAAGATGGGATGACAGTTTTGAGCATCTATATGCATTCAAGGCTGAAGTAGAAAGGAGATCTCCTGGCAGCATTGTGGAGATAGAAACAGAGAAGAAAGGATCCAAGATCAGATTTTCTAAGATGTTCATTGCATTCAAGGCATGCATTGATGGCTTCTTGAATGGCTGCAGACCATACTTAGGAATTGACTCAACTGTTTGACAGGAACATGGAAGGGTCAGCTAGCTTCTGCAGTGGCTATAGATGGCCATAACTGGATGTTTCCAGTGGCTTATGGAATGTTTGAGTCTGAAAGCAAGGATAGCTGGAAATGGTTCATGGAGAAGCTGCAGATGGCCATTGGATCACCTCCTGGATTAGTCATATCCACTGATGCTGGAAAAGGCACTTGTGGAGATGGGAAGCCCTGGTTCGTACATCTCAACTGGAAGCCCAGAAGCAGCTGTCAAGAGGGCTAAGAAGGCTAAGAAGACGAAGTAGAACAGAACATGGGATGCCTTTAGTTATCGACTAAGTGATGTAACTTTAAGACTGCTTTTGTACTGCACTATGTGATGTCCTGTTAAGTGTCTCAAACTATGTGATGTCCTGTGAAGTCTCCATGTCTCAAACTATGTGACGTCCTGTTAAGTGTCCATGTAACAAACTATGTGCTGTAATGCTATCAACTTTATCAATTTGGTTGTCGAACTAAGACATGTTCTGTAATGCCATTTCGGTTTGATCTTCTGAACTTCAATCATGGTGTCAATGTGGTACATATGACTCCAAATATCACATGCCATTTCATTCATTCAAGTCAAGTTTTACAATCTGGTACATATCACATTGCATGGCACTACTGATTACATAGCATCTCACTTGCCTCCCAACACCAGTCCCACTAGCACAGCACTAACTATGACAACTACATTCAGTACAATGAGCAATGTCATTTTGTCAACACCGACCATCACATCTCGTTCCTGCCTACCACGGCGCAATCCTTGAATCTCGTTCTGCAACTGATGGACCTTCATCTGCATCTCCACAATGGCTAGCACCATGTCACGAATTGCAGGCGGGTCAAATTGGTACTCATCAATGTAGCCATTGTCAATCAGATAGCCCAGGTACTTATCTTCCCATATGAAGAAATTGCAGGCCTCTGCCATCTGAAACTCAAATAAATGTGCCATTACCAACGGATTCAATCGAAAACAAGTGCCACAAAGCCACAACATCAAGCACAAACAGCCATCAAACATACCCAGGCATTATGCATGCAGCGATAAAACTTGCGGCCTCGATTCCGCTCCGTCGTTGCCGTCAACAGGCGCAGCTTCTCACCTGGATGGTGCGGGCAATCGATCACTGGCAGTGCGCGGAGGAGATGACCGGGAGTACCAGATCTGATTTGCGTCGACGAGGACGATGCCCATGATGGCGGCCCGGCCATCTCCCCTATCCTTCCCTCTCGACCCGCTTCACGCCTTCATTCCGCGGAGATGGGAGAGGGAGGTCGGCGTTGCCGGCGAGCGGAGATGGGAGAGGGAGAGAGGCGTCGGCGGCGAGCGGAGATGGGAGAGGGAGAGAGGCGTCGGCGGCGAGCGGAGATGGGAGAGAGGCGGCGGCGACCGGTTTGGTTAGGGCTGCGATGCGGTTCACTTGAACGGGTCCGACTCGACCAGCTCAGGTCCCAGGGGCACCGGGTGTCATTTACGAATGTTTCTCTCTCCACTTCGGCCAGAAAAGGTATTATAATGGAAGCGGTGTGTCTCAGACAATTTCCACGAAATCGTAGGGTGTCTCAGCCGAAAACGAAATCTGCGGTGTGTTCTGGACGAAACCACACTTTCATAGTGTGCTCCAGGCAAATTTCCCAACAGAAATTGGCAAAAAAAATATAGGACGTGTCACGCCCGCCTCGCCATTGGATAAAAGTTCGACTGAAAGGATTAACGTTTTTAGCTAAACCATGTTTAGCAGTCCCGTGAACTTTTAGACCTCTGCCGCTTAATACAACTTTGACTCCCATAATTTCGTCCCTCTGCAGTTTTCAAAATTGATCGTCTGTCCTTCCCTTGTTTTGGTTTCGATATCGTAATTAAAACAAAATTCCCCTACCATCGAGTCCGACTCAGCTGCTTCTCTCGTCATACCTTTATTTTGCCGCAAAAGCCCCATATCATTCCTCCATCTGATGTTCCACCATCTGTGCCGCCATTTTTTTCGAAAGGCCCCATCTGTGCCGCCATTGAAATATAAGTTTGCTGAATTTTATTTTTTTAGTCTCAGCATTCTGCTTGCTTTGGGTGTTCGTTTCCGCCACTACTTAACTATTTTCTTTTATGATATAGTACATAGAATCCTCACAAGCTACACAGTTACACACTTTGCAGTACATCAGGAGCTTCACTAACTAACCTAAATTTGTACATATCTCTTTGCACATGTCTCTTCACTGACTGTTTTATCTTTGAGTAAATAGCATTTTTAATGCGACATGCCTTCAAATCTCATCTTGCACAGTTGCAATTGTCTTGAGTCATGAAACTACTTCATTTCTAAATAATCATGTTGTCCATATGGTGCCTAAATCACTGCTCTACAGCATTTTCTTACCATTGTTTTAAACACGCAAAAACTAGGAAACAATATGATGGTTATATATTGAAGCGAGATTATATAATGTTGTGTTAATGAAATATCCCAGTTTCTCCCAAAGAAGGTGCGTAATAATACATCACAAACAGATATTTTTCTGAATAAAAATTTAAGAGAATTGCATTTCTGTATTCACTCGTTTTTCCTTTGTCCATTTTGTATATTTAATATGTTCCGGAAAATCCACAAAACTTGAATCTGATGAAATATAGCTGATCCTCAGGAGAATTCACAAAACAATCCACCTGATAGGATCGTTGATACTCAACTGTCTTTGAGGACAATGTGGAGCAAGAGACTTTCAACAAAGACAGATTTATTTGGATGCATGTTTATTTTCTATCTAAAATATAACGAAGTTCTGCAGAACTGTAAAAATTGGGTCCCTTTTATTATTTCAATCTCAGAATTGGTTATTCCACAAATCAAGACATACTTACCACTGAACATTGAAATGGATCCAGCAGTTGCGTTACAGTTAAATAATGGTAAGACTAACGTTTTAAGTCAAAAAAAAAATGGTGAGACTAACGTAAAGTTCACCTATCATTTTCTCTAATGCTTATTGTATCAACTACTTCCTCTCCTCGGATTAATTTGTTTCCATTCAAATCAGTGTCTTCTAAATTTCAAGTCAGATCTCGTACACCTGTTGGCATTTCAGTAATGACACACCAGAGACTAGAACAGTATAGAAAATATTCCTTAGCTAGTTTGTGAGCCGGTGTGTTTCAGTGGTAATGGCCTTATCGGGTTTTAACTTTTCACAATAAAACTTCAGTTCGCATACTAGCTGTAGACAAGCTATTCTATAGCCAGCCACAAAATAACTTATTCTGTGCCCACTTTACTATAGTAATTTACGACATTTTGGTACATGACTTACTATACTTTTATCATGGTTTTTGCTTGTAACAAGTGCTTAAACGCAAATGTCGTAAATTTGGTTCAATTTATCGTAAATTCGTGATAAATTTGTCGTAAAACTGAAGTGGCCATAGAATAAGTTATTCTATAGCCGGCTATAGAATATACTCTCCGTACTAGCTCTTACACCGGAGCCAAGTATTGTCAGAGAACGCAAATCTTAGAACATAGTACCTTAATTAGTCAACTTTGGGATGGGTCCTGACATCAACGGTTGGTAACAGATAATGCTATTCATCTGATGGAAAGCTCTCAGAAGTGTAAAAAAACGAAATGATTAACCAGGTCAGACCGTCAGATACTGGATCGGTCTTATTATGATCAGTAAAGGAGACAACAACATAGCAGGCATGTCCCAGGACTGCATCACAGCACAAGATATTTATACAATTTCGGTAAAAGATTTGAGCATGAGGCTAATGAGCTGAATTTGAACTAGTACCTTCGCTGCCACAAATTTATCGTGACAGAAAACACCTTTGCTGAATGAAGTGAACAACTCAACAATAATTTAGGCAGTGATCAAAGTAACCAGTCGGTGTCATCTTTTGACAACATCAATGCTGATGTCATCAAGCTGAATGAAGCACCGGAGAAGCTTCCTGGATTTGTGACAGGACATGTCAGAAGTATATGACATTGGGCGCAATTCTTCCCAAGGAAACATTATCACCATATTAAGTGCAGAATCTAGACGAAAAATTATCTCGGACAGTTCAGACAATTCATCAAGAAAAACAATGTGCGTGCATCATAGTTAAAGCATGAGAAAGAAACAGAAGTACTTCTTTGTGCACATAAGTTATAATGAAAGCATCATAGAAGCAAAGTACTAATAACATGTACATGCGTGCATCGACATATTTTTGTTTACTTGATGGGAGTAAATCAACAGATTTTTAGAGGCTTTTGGTACTGAAAAATAGATGAAATTTGCACTAACACCATGTATCACACCTGTGCTCGGTAACAAGACAATTTCTTTGAAAAAGAATGGTACCATCTTTGGCGCACGTACTATTTTCGGACTCAGTTTCACCGAAATGGTACCATCTTTGAAAAAGGAATCATATTGTTGTTTCATCATACTGGAATTCAAGGTGGAGAAAGATTTAAGTATCTATGTTCCCCAAGGTCAACCGTTTGAGATCATCCCTTTAGTCATATGCAGCTAGTAGAGTATTGGGCTTTGTTCCTTCCATCGGGTTCTCACTTATCGTTGTCCCTTGTCCTCAACAGCTCCAAGAAACAAAGTATGGTGGATCGACTAGAATTCATCTGTTCAGTGGTTGTAGGAGAGATAGTCAACCGAATGGTCTCCCCCTTGATGGAGAAGTACAGAAGCCAGAAGAACATAGAGGAAAATCTGCATAAGCTACGTCAGCTACTCACCACAATCCACGCTGCTCTTGAGGCAGCTGAGGGGCGGGCCATTGGCAACTAATGGCTTCTCCGTTGGATCCGCAACCTTGAGGAGGCTGCACGTCAAGGAGGTCGGCTTCTTGGTGAGTGGAAACATCCCAGTGATGAGGTGAGTTATGCCCTAGAAAATTCCAGCAACACTCACAACACATCAAAGTTGTTACGGCACAGTTACTGTCATGTAAGGAGGCAACAATCAGGATATATGACACCGTTAAGAAGATTGAGATAGTTGCAGCAGGCACTTCTCAGTTCATCAAGCTCCTCAAACTGGAGTGCAACCAGGCTGTGGTGCATCGACCAATCATTGTATCTGTTTCCATGCATGACAGGATCATCGGCCGAATCCATGAGAAGCAGCATGTCATCGACTTCTTACTGAAAGCACCTGTATCCCAGATCCGTGGTATCTACATAGAAAAGATCGGGCGAAGAGGCAGCGCTAGAGATTTATATATAATTCCATCAGGTTATGTGCTCATCATATGGGGACAAAAAGGAGTAGGTAAATCCACACTTGCACAGCTTGTCTGCAAGGATCAAATAGTGAAGAACCATTTCACAATGTGGATGTGCTGCAGAGAACACTGCAGCAAATTAGACATAATGGGGACATTATGTAAGAGGCTAGAGTGCATTAATTACACAGGTATGGATATTTCACTTACCGTAAACATGATAGCAGAGAGACTAAGAACAGAGAGATTTCTACTTGTTCTGGATGGACTTTTTAGATATCCAAGTGAAACGAATTATATACTCTTCATATTATTGGGGAGAAGCAGGCCAGGAAGTAAGGTCATCATTACAACAGTGTATAAAATGTTTGCAAGCAGGATGAATTGCAGCAGCACTCTTCCTGTAAGATTCCTGCCAATGGAAGATCTTGGTTGCCTGTTTATAGAAAACGCACTGGGTGGTGCACATCCTGAAGAACATCGGAAATTACTATCGATTGGAAAAGAGATTGCTGAGACCTTATGGAAATGCAGACCTTTGGCAGCGAAAGTTGTGAGTGCACTACTCCGTGACAATCTCAATGAGAAATACTGGTGCAGTGTCCTGAGAAGCTGCCGGCAACTTGTTGTCCCCCATTCCAAGGTAACCCTTTTCATGCTGAGCTACAAGCTTCTGCCTGCCCACCTACAAAGATGCTTTGGAGTATTTGGTACATACCCTCGCTGGTCATTCACACGCGAGGACTTGATAATCAGTGGGTGCATAAGGGTGTAGTTGGCAACAGAGGTGGCAGAAACAGAACAAAGAATGTTGCGGCAGACAGTTTTGATGATCTGCTAAGGAAGGCATTCATACAACCATCCCAAGTTCCAGGATTATACAGAGTGGATGATATGTTAAGAGACATAGCTCTGCACATAGGTCCAGTTCCTCTTCCAAAAACACGGATGCACAACAGCACCAACAATAGGTATCAAAGTAGCAGGCTGATAGATCGGACCCTACTTCAGTTGCAATTATGACACTGCAGTTGTTCCCAATCCCATTTAAGCTTCTTGAAGTTGGGTTGTTGTTCCCTCGCAAAAAAAAAAAAAGTTGGGTTGTTGTTCTTGGATTTTGGAACCTAGGCACCTAGCCTAATTTTCAGCAGAATATGTATTTGCATAATAGTCAACTGGGATTGTAATTCACATGTCATGTTGAATGTAAATTATATACCGAAAATAGCATCAGGCTCCCAACCATTTTTCCTTTTGGATAAAGCTCCCAAATCTCAACTTTCAAGTTTCATTCTGCATAATCAAGGGATTGTAGGTCTTTCTGCTTGAACAAGTGCAATTGTACTAGCCTCATCTTAACAAATAGGTTGCATCAAGAGAAAATAATGATTTAAATGTAACATAATTAAACTATTTTTTGAGGCAACTAGAGAATATACAAAGGTTAGAAATGGATTGAACTCACAAGGGCATATCTGTACCTGTACAACTTGATTTCAGGCATCTGGAAAGGGAAACTATATTTAGAGTTATAAGATCCTGCAGCTCCACAGCACCCCACATTGTTTTCTTGCAAATGTTTCTTATCTCGATTTTGGAAACATCTCTGCAGTTCTGGCGTGTCAGCAATATTTGTGACTACTAGCAGCATGCATGGAAAACCAAATTGAATACAAAAAAGCCAACACGATACATAATCTCAATTGCAATGTGAGAAAGAGTTATAAGAGATTCACAATTAAACTTACCAGCTGCCCTAAAAAATTAAACTTAGCAGCAATACCTTTTTCCTGAGGTCAAATAAAGCATCAAATGTATACGAAGATATGATCCAAATTTCCTAGAAGCGCTTCAATTAGATAGTTATGTACTGCTAATGGAAAACTTATCAAAATTGCAATTAATGAAAAGGACACTAGAATCACAAAGTTGCAACTTGCAAGAATTTCAAAGGCGTCATATACCTCCTGGTTCCGCTGAAGATTAGGGTGTAGATTTCACTGCTTTACTGTCCTTTCTTACCCACCTGCTGAACCAAGGAAATAGAGGTCTTTCGAAAAAAAAGAACCGAGGTAATAGACAAAATTCAATACTGATACCTCACTGCAATCAATGCAAACAAGAATCACACCCATTCCTTCGGAAGAGAAACAGCATTGTCATATAATCCAACACGTGAATATATTAATGAAACATTTGGCAGTGGTTATACTCTACCTAGAAAGAATACTCAAAAAGAACTAAACTGCAATTTTTGCCAAATTTGCATCGAAGAAAATCGCACAGAAAATACTGCAATCGAGCAATTTCTGTGTGATCCAACTAGGGCCTCTCCCACAATAGTTCTTCGCATCATCCGATGGATCTTGAAACTGGAACCCTATCAACCAATGATACAGATATAAACACATGTTCTCTTATTATTTCCACTCTGATCCTGCAAGATACCAAAGGGTTCACATATCACCAAGAAACCAGGAGGGGCAGGAAGCAGAGCGACAAAACACCTGCCCGTTCGGTGCGGACAGTCCCTGCAGTTTGACGCCGACGAGTGCTGGCGCGCCGGCTCGGTGGTCGCCGGGCCACGCATGGCGTAAAGCACTCACAAACAAGAACCCAACAAATCTCCACTATTTACAGAAGCTGATGACAAAGAAGACAAACATAGGACCTATTTTTTTTTTTTTTGAAGCGAACAGCAGGGGAGCCCCCTACTGATTTTTTTCTATTTTCTCAATAAAATATTTACATGATGTACAAGGTCGTAGACCGAAAGAAAGACCCTAACAAAAAATTATTGGAAACTACTCAGAGAAGATTGTAGCAACTCCTTAGTGGATGGCTTTGCTCTATGAACAATCAAGGCCAGCTCATCCCTAAAACTCCTTTTCCATCTTTGCAGGGATAAAGATGCTCCATCAAAGATGATTGAGTTTCTGTGACACCAAATTGTCCATCCTGCCACCATAATGATTTCTCTATTTGTAAAACTATTGATTTTCTAAAGCCTATACAAACGTCTGAGCCTAAAGCGCAAACTTTTGAGGAACTGAGGGCGGCTGCGTGGGTACGATCTTGCACACAATTTGTTCGATAGGATTTTTAAATTCATTTTTGGATTGGTGGGAAATCTAGATGAATAAAACTTAATATCCTACTACAATCATATAAAAGGGAAATAATACTCAAAATATAAAAGGAGGAGGAACAATAGGTATGTTCTAAATAGGGGGATATTGTCTCTTAAAAAAACGTACACTTTATGATTTAAGTATCATGTAAAAGTCAGCACATGTCACAAAGCAGAACTAACAATGATGTAGGTCAATTCAATCATTCTTCTCTCTCTGGTGAATCAGAATCCCAACAGCGAGCCAAACAGTTTCAGAACTAATTCATAAACGTTTATTTTTTTTAGATAATATAGAACCGTACTAAACGAGCCCTTAATGTACCAAATTGTTCCTTATCCCTTGGTTAATTTATTTCCATTAAAAATCAATGACTTCAAACATTCAATTCAGATCTCGTATACGTATTTGGCAGTTTAGTAATAAGAAACCAGAGACCGAAACATTACGGAAAAGGCAAAATATGCCTTAGCCAGATTGTGAGGCAGTGTGTTTCGGTGGTCTCGGTGGTAGAGGCCTTATCAAAATTTTAACTTTGAGCCATAATAATTCTTTTTTTTTGCGAGAAAGAGCCATAATAATTAAGTTGCGTACTACTTACCTGTCATACCAGAACCAAAGGATTGTCTGAGGAATGTTGGCCTCAGGATATGTTTAATCAGTCAACTTGCATTGGGATGGGAAGTGACATCAATGATTGGATTATTGTAATGCTATCCGTTGGAAAGCTCTCAGAAGTGTAAAGAAAGCATTAGAATAGTTTTTGACCAGGTCAGATACCGAACGGTCGTAATGTGAACAGTAAATGAGACAAGAACATAGCTAAGCATGTCCCAGGATTCAGCACTCGCATCAATCAGCACAAAATATTTAAATGATTTCGGTAAGAGATAACTTGAGGATGAGGGCGATGAGCTGAATTACAACTATATATAGAGAAATAGATTTGTTATCACAAATATATCATTATCATGAGAGAAAGCATCTTTGCTGAATGAAGTAGACCACTGAACTGCACAATAAGTTAGGCAGGGACCAAAGTAACCAGTTGATGTCATTTTATCAACATCAATGCTGATATCATCAAGCTGCATGAAACACCGAAGAAGCTTCCTGGATTTTTGTAAAAGACATGACCTTTCAACAGTCACCAGTACATAATATTGGTCACAACTCTTCCCAAGGAGACAAAGTCACCATATTATTGCAGAGTGCAATTTTCCAAAATTGTTAAGTAGAGTCTAATAGAAAATTCATCTCGAACACTTCAAACGACTCATCAAGAAAAACATTGTATCAGACCTCAGCAAGGAGAGTGCGAAAGAAACAAGTATTTCATTCTGCTCATAAGTCATTACCACAGCATCATAGAAGCGACTACTAAGATCTACATGAGTACATCAACGAATTATTGAAGGCTTTATGAACGTCATGTCGCGTACTTTCTCTCAAAAGTGTAACAAGGTAATATTTGCTTTGAAAAATAATAATACTATTTTTGTCTCATACTACTTTTTGAACTCAGTTTCAGGAAAATAAAATAAAATAAATGAAATCATAATATTGTTTCGTAATACTACCATTCCAGGTTGATCAGGATACAATAAAAAGTGATAGGTACTATTTATTTTCCTCCCCAAGGTCAGCAGTTTGAGCTCATCCCTTCCGTCACTCCCTCCATACTTTAAATGATAACATTAGGAAAGAGGTTTTAGTTAACGTCATCATCTAAAGTATGCAGGGAGTAGGAGAGATTTGGCTTTGTGCCTTCAATAGGGCTCTCAGTTGTTACCCCTTGTCATCAACAGTTCCAAGAAACAAATATGGTGGATCCACTAGAATTCATCTGTTCAGTTGTAGCAGGAGAGATAATTAACCGAGTGGTTTCCACTTTTATAGATAAGTACAAAAGCCAGAAGAAAATAGAGGAAAATCTGCACAATCTGCGTCAGCTACTCATCACAATTCATGCTGCCCTGGAGGCAGCTGAGGGGAGGGCCATTAGCAACTCATGGCTGCTCCGTTGGATCCGCAATCTTGAAGACGCTGCATGCCAAGGAGGTCGGGTGCTGCGTGAGTGGAAACACCACAGCGATGAGGTGAGTTACGCCCTCGAAAATTCCAGCAACACTTTCAAACGCATCAAAGTTGCTACTGCACAGTTTCTGTCATGCAAGGAGGCAACAATCAGAATAGATGACACTGTTAAGAAGATCGAGATAGTTGCAGCTGGCACTTCCAAGTTCATTGAGCTCCTCAAATTCGAGTGCAGCCAGGTTGTGGTGCACCGACCAATCATTGTATCTGCTTCCATGCATGACAGAATTATCGGCCGAATCCAAGAGAAGAAGAAGGTCATTGACTTCTTAATGAAACCACCTGTATCCCTGATCAGTAGGACGTTCATAGAAAAAATCGGGCAAAAGGGCAGTACCAAAGATTTATATGTAATTCCATCAGGTTATGTGCTCATCATATGGGGACCTAAAGGAGTAGGTAAAAGCACACTTACACAGCTTGTCTGCAGGGATCAAATGGTGAAGAACCATTTCTCATCGGTAATATGGATGTGCTGCAGACAGTACTGTAGCAAATTAGACATAGTGGGAATGTTATGTAAGAAGCTTGATTGCACTAGCTACACTGATATGGATATTTCACTTACTGTAAACATGATAGCGGAGAGGCTAAGAACAGAGAGATTTTTACTTGTTCTGGATGGTCTTTTTAGCTACCCCAGTGAAATGGATGATATACTCTTCATCCTATTGGGAAGAGGTAGGCCAGGAAGCAAGGTCATCATTACAACTATGTACCGACAGATTGCAAGTAGGATGCATTGGTGTAGTACTCTTCCTGTAAGATTCCTGCCAATTGAAGATCTTGGTTGCCTGTTCATAGAAAATGCACTGGGTGGTGAACATCCTGAAGAATACCGAAAATTACTATTGATCGGAAAAGAGATTTCTGAGACCTTACGTAAATGCAGTCCTTTGGCAGCGAAAGTTGTGAGTGGACTACTCCGTGACAATCTCAATGAGAAGTACTGGTACAGTGTCTTGAGCAGCTGCCGGCAACTTGTTTCCCCCCGTTCCAAGGTAACCCTTTTCATGCAGAGCTACAAGCTTCTGCCTGCCCATCTTCAAAGATGCTTTGGAGTATTTGGTACATATCCTCGCTGGACATTCACACGCGAGGACTTGATAAGTCAGTGGGTGCATCAAGGTGTAGTTGGCAACAGAGGTGGCAGAAACAGAACAGAGAATGTTGCAGCAGACTGTTTTGATGATCTGCTAAGGAAGGCATTTATACAACCATCCCAAGTTCCAGGATTATACAGAGTGGATGATATGTTAAGAGACGTAGCTTTGCACATAGGTCCAATGCCTCTTCCAAAACCAAGGATGCAAAACAGCACCAACAAAAATAGGTATCAAGTTAGCAGGCTGATAGATCGGACATTAATTCAAGTGTTGTGGACTCGTGGGGAAAGTATACCGTCGGCGCAGCAAAAATGCAACTGAAAGTGGCTAAGCTCGGTGCCAGAAATGCATTGAACCTATAAAGGCAGTTTATTTAGTCAGTTTGTTAGTTTGTTTATTGGTTGCTTCAGTAGCGGCGCCTGATCTATAAAGGCAGCCTTTGGTTATCATTTGTAATCATCGAAGAACAATAAACCTCCCGTTTCAGCAAGCTGTTCTTCGGTCACCGTGGCAGAGGACATTCCTCCGACTGCCGGTGACCACAGCCACTGTGATCCATATCCACTTCGTTCCAATTCACAATCCAGCTTCATTTTCCACTCTCCCCTGCGCACTCCTACCCGACGCTGTATCATCAAGTGCAATTTTGTTATTGAAGTTGTTCCCAATCCCATTTAAGCTTCTTCAGGTTTGGTGTTGTTTTTGGCTCTTGGAACCTTTTAAGCCTAATTTTCTGCAGAATCTGTATTTTTAAGGCTCCCAACCATTTTTCCTTTGAGTGGATATCTCGACTTTCAAGTTTCATTTTGCACAAAGTTTTGCAAAAAAAAAAAAAAAAAAAAAGAAGTTTTGCAACGGTACTATTCTAGTCTTCAGCAATAGGATGCATCAAGAGAAACAAAGTGATTTAAATGTAACACAGTAAAACAATTTGAGAAGGCAATTGGAGAATATACCACGTCTAGAAATTTACATTGTTTTGAACTCACAAGGGCATATATCTGGATCTGTAAAACAAGATTTCAGGCATCTAAAAACGGAAACTATCTTAGAGTTATAAGATCCTGCAGCTCAGTATCCCACAACGTTTTCTTACACATGCTTCATTTTTTGAAATATCTCTTCAGTTGTTCTATTAGATCTGGAATATTTATGCCTACTAACAGCATGTGTGGAGAACCAATTCAAATACATAAAAACCCATATTATATATCATCTCAACTGTAATATGATAAAGAGTATATTCACAATTAGGTCTGGAATATTAGATCTGGAATATTCACAATTAAATTTAAAAGAAATACTTTTTCCAGAGGTGAAATAAAACATCACACTGATTATATATGAGAAAGATATGATCCAAATTTCCTAGCAGCACTGCAATCCGATAGTTATAGACTGCCAATGGAAAACTTGCCCCAAATTGTAATGAAATGAGAATTACAAAGTTGCAACTTGCAAGAATGTCAAAGTCATCATATACCTCGTGTCTCTGCTGAAGGTTAGGGTGTAAAATTCGCCCCGTTACTATCCTTTCTTGCCCCACTTGCTGAAAAGAGGAAACAGACAAAACTCAATACTTGATCTGATACCTCACTGCAACCAATGCAAACAAGAATCCCTTGCAAAAAAATAAAAAAAATAAAATAAAATAAAATAAAAATGCAAACAAGAATCACAACCATTGCTTCGGACGCGAAGCAGCACTGCCATATAATCCAAGACGTGAGTACATGAATGAAATTGAAACATTTGGCAATGGCCATACCCTACCTAGAAACAATGCTCAGAAGGAACTAAACTGCAACTTTTACCCAATTTCCATTGAAGAAAATCGCACAGAAAATGCTGCAATCGAGCAATTTCTGTGCGATTCCAACCAGGGCCTCTCCCGCAATAGTTCTTCGCATCATCCGATGGATCTTGCAAACTGGAACCTTATCAACCAATGATACAGATATAAAACACATGTTCCCTTCTTATTTCTACCCTGAATCCTGCAATATACCAATGGGTTCACATATCACCAAGAAACCAGGAGGGGCAGGAAACAGAGCGACAAAACACCTGCCCGCTCGGTGCGGACAGGCCCCGCAGTTCGACGCCGACGAGAGCCGGCGCGCCGCCGCGGAGGTCGCCGGCCCACGGCATTGGCGTAAGGCTATCCGCACTCATGTTCCTCTATTTCCTTCCTCTAAAAAGGAATATTCTGTCCTAGTCATCGAGATTCTTTCCTCTATACCAATTTCTCCCGCACCCATTCCTCCTCTATATTCTTCCTCTATCCTAACTACCATATATTTTATTCAACATCTCCAACTACCTTCCTCTCTCTTTCCTCACTTTTTTTCTTTTCTTTCGGTTGGGATGGCGCGCCGGTGGTGGGCCCCGCGTCCCGTCGGTGCGTAGAGGAGCTCCTCTACCTCCGCTTGATTTGGCGTGGGCAGCCGTTTACGGAAGAGTAGCGGGATCGGTAGAGGAGCCCGGTGCGGGCTTCTTTCCGCTATTTCCTTCCTGAAGGAAGGGATAGCGTTGCCCAGTGCGGGCAGCCTAAAGCACTCGCAAACAAGAACCCGACAAATCTCTACTATTTACAGAAGCTGATGACAAAGAAGATAAACATAGGACCTATTTGTAAAACAATTGATTTTCTAAAGCCTATACAAACGTCTGAGCCTAAACCACAACCTTCTTATTTCCTATCCTAATTGGAGGCTCTTTTTAAGGCCTTCACAATAATCGAAAAAAAGTTTTAAAAATTCTAAAAAAAAACATCTGGCCGTGCAAATTAAAGTAAAGATAAATAGTTGCCTTTGGTCTAATATGATCTAAATTACCCACCTCTGCCATTATAAAAAGATTTGTCAAAAGTAACCTTCACATCTATCTCTAAATTACCCACTATGCCATTATGAGTCTAAAAATAGTAAATTCGAAAAAAATTAAAAATAGCCAAAAAAAATATTCTCAAACTTATTTCTAAATTACCCACCATGCCACTATGAGTCCAAAAATAGCTAAAATCGAAATAATAAAAAATAGCCAAAAGTAACGTTAATTCCTATTTCTAATTTACCCGCCATGCCATTACGAGTCTAAAAATAGGTAAATTTAAAATAATAAAAATGGTTAAAAATACATCTAACTCCTATTTTTAAATTACTCAGTTTGCCAAATTTGAATCAATAAAGCGAGTCTATTTTAATATCCCAAACACAAATGCAAAATGTGAAATTCAAAATAAAATGATATGAAAGTAAATTTACTTATTTTTAAATTGTTGGGGAAATACACCTCATCAAAAGTATTTTTTTAAAAAAAATATCTATTTATGTGTCTCTCAAATTTCTAGCCCATGTGATGCACGGGTTGAAAGGCTAGTTTGAGGAACTGAGGGTGGCTGCGCGGGTACGATCTTGCACACAACTGAAAGGCTAATTTTTTAATTCATTTTTGGATTGGTGAGAAATCTAGATGAATAAAATTTAATATCCTACAATCATATAAAAGGGAAATAATACTTCTCAAAAGATAAAAGGAGGAGGAAAAATAGTTATGTTTTAAATAGGGGGATATTGTCTCTTAAATCAAATGTACACATTATGATTTTAAGTATCATGTAAAAGTCAGCACATGTCACATAGCAGAACTAACAATGATATGTAGGTAATATCAATCATTCTTCTATTGAAAAAAAAATCAACCATTCTCCTCTCTCTGGTGAAACAGAATCCCAACAGCGAGCCAAACAGTTTCAGAACTAATTCATTACGTTTATTATTATTTTTTTGAACTGGAAAGGGGCTTCCATTACGCAGGTGCCGCAGAATCGCTGGCCACCAAAACCTGGATACAATGGGGAAAAACATCCACAATCGGATTGTCCTCCAAAGACGCACCACGACCAACCGCCGCTAAAGCATGAGCGACTTTGTTACAATCTCTAGAAGCAAAACGAAACTCAAAACTATTAAAGTTGAAGCTTAGAGCATCTCTCAGCTCATCGATCAAGCCTCCGAAACATGACATCATGTACCTTCCCGATTCGACTTCCTGTTTCACCATCAGAGAATCAGTTTCAAATATCACATTCGTAGCCCCCAGGTCATCTGCAGCTTGGGCTCCTTGAAGACAAGCCACTATTTCTGCTTGGAATGGATTCATGAGAAATTCCAGCCTTCCTCCCGCAGCCAGCACCACATCGCCATCGCTGTCTCTAATAACACACCCCCATCCCCCGACGCCATCATCTGCATGGTATGATGCATCACAATTTATTTTAAGAACTCCTTCTGGCGGCTTTTCCCATCGCGACACTTGGCGAATCCTGCAACTCGTTTCCTTGGTGAAAACTTTTTGTATCTCATCAGAATAGGCCTGTATGTTATAGCATAAGCTAGTTGGGTCTCTCCTTCCTTCACCTTCTCTTATTCTATTTCTCTCTGTCCACCACGACCATAGCAGCACACACAGTTTTGTCTGAATATTTTCAGCTTGTCCCAGAATGTACTGCAGCACACATTCAGGATTCAGCATTTCAGCCATCACAGATCGATGTTGGTCGAGGTTTAGCTGACTCCACACTGCATTGACTCCTTTGCATTTGAAAAACAGATGTGCACCATCCTCATCGAGTCTTTGACGGACCACACACTTTGTGTCAATTTTCATACCTCGCCGCTTCAGGTTTGCTCGCAAAGGGTGACTGTTGTGAGCAAATCTCCACAGGAAGTGCTTGATCTTGTTAGGGCAGTTCATCTTCCATAATTTCTTCCAAAGTGGTCATCACTAGGTGAGCAATAGGAGGACCCCGATGTAGCACCCTTTTTTCTATTTCTCAACATATCATCCCTGCACACCTTGTAAGCACTTCAGACAGAGAAATTTCCCCGAGGATCGAAGTGCCATGCAACTAGGTTGTCCCTGCTTTGATGCACCGGCAGAGCCAGAATTGCCTTCCAGTCCTCCTCCCAGAACACTTGCTTCACTAGTTCCATGTCCCAGTCCCCAGAAATAGGATTGATTAATTCTGAAACTTTTGTCATGACCGTCGCACCATGAGGTGTAACAGGTACTCGCGAGTCGCGACCAGTCCCTCGGCAGCCTAGGATCATTCCACATATTCACATTCTCCCCATGGCCAATTCTCCAGATCACGCCTTTCTTTAGCAAATCAACCCCACTCAGGAAACTTCTCCAGGTATATGACATGTTCGATCGAGCTTCTGCCTCCAAAACATTCTTTCCCCTGATAATACTTTGCCTGCAAAATTTTGGCACATAGTGAATCCGGATTTTGCAGCAAGCTCCATCCTTGCTTTGCTAACATGGCTTGGTTGAACGCATAAATGTCACGGAATCCCAGCCCCCCTTTGCTTTTTGGCAAAATCAATTTCTCCCAACTCAACCAATGCACTTTATGCTTCCCCTCCTGTTGATTCCACCAGTACCGACAAATCATGGTGCTCAGCTGGTCGCAGAGAGTTTTTGTTATATCAAAACAGCCCATGGCGAAGGTTGGAATAGCTTGTGCAACAGCTTTAATTAGGATCTCCTTCCCCGCCCATGAAAGCATCGTCTCCTTCCAGCCTTGGATTCTTTTCCACACACGATCCTTTAGATAGGCAAACACATTTGTTTTGGACTTCCCCATGTAGACTGGTAAGCCCAAATATTTATCATTCATTGTTTCCCTCTCAATCCCCAACTCATCCATCACCTCTCGCTTCTGCTGAGAACCAGCGTTCTTGCTGAACATGGCGGCTGACTTCAATTTGTTAATCACCTGACCTGAGCACCGCTCGTAGAGATCCAAGATACTCTGGAGCTGCCTAGCATCTTCCCTTTTTGCGCGAATCAGAATGAGAGAATCGTCGGCAAATAGAAGGTGAGAGACGCTAGGGGCAGAAGGGCAGATTCTAATCCCCGAAATCAAACCATCACTTGCAGCTTTGTTTAGTAAAGCAGAAAAACCTTCAGCACATAAGAAGAATAAATAAGGTGACAATGGGTCACCTTGACGTAATCCCCTCTCTGGTGCAAAACATGGTGACAATGCCCCATTGATCTTGATGCTGTACGTGACTGTGGTAACACACTTCATGATTAAATTTACCCACTGCTCAGAGAAACCCATGCGCATCATCATATCTCGAAGAAACGACCACTCCACTCTATCGTACGCCTTGCTCATGTCCAGCTTTATAGCAGCATACCCCATCTTTCCTTCCCTCTTTTTCTTCAAATAATGTGTCATCTCATAAGCTATAAGGATATTATCTGAGATTAACCGTCCCGGCATGAAGGCACTCTGAGTTGGAGAAATAATTTCTGGCAAGATATTTTTCAGCCTGCTGGACAACACCTTTGACACCACTTTATAGAGCACGTTACATAGGCTGATTGGCCTTAGATCCGTGACCTTCTCCGGCTCTTGGACTTTTGGAATGAGAGAGATAATAGTCTGATTCCACCCGTCCGGCATCGCACCTCCATTTAACACACGCAGAACCTCACTAAACGAGCCCTTAATGTACCAAATTGTTCCATATCCTTGGTTAATTTATTTCCATTAAAAATCAATGACTTCAAACATTCAATTCAGATCTCGTATACATATTTGGCAGTTTAGTAATAAGAAACCAGAGACCGAAACATTACGGAAAAGGCAAAATATGCCTTAGCCAGCTTGTGAGGCAGTGTGTTTCGGTGGTCTTGGTAGCGGCCTTATCTAAATTTTAACTTCGAGCCATAATAATTCTTTTTTTTTGAGAAAGAGCCATAATAATTAATTGCGTACTACTTACCTGTCATACCAGAACCTAGGATTGTCTGAGGAATGTTGGCCTCAGGATATGTTTAATCAGTCAACTTGCATTGGGATGCTCACAGAAGTGTAAAGAAAGCGTTATAATAGTTTTGACCAGGTCAGATACCGAATCGGTCATAATGTGAACAGGAAATGAGACAAGAACATAGCTAAGCATGTCCCAGGATTCAGCACTCGCATCAATCAGCACAAAATATTTAAATGATTTCGGTAAGAGATAACTTCAGGATGAGGGCGATGAGCTGAACCACAACTATAAATAGAGAAATAGATTTGTTATCACAAATATATCATGAGAGAAAGCATCTTTGCTGAATGAAGTAGACCACTGAACTGCACAATAAGTTAGGCAGGGACCAAAGTAACCAGTTGATGTCATTTTATCAACATCAATGCTGATATCTTCCTGGATTTTTGTAAAAGACATGACCTTTCAACAGTCACCAGTACATAATATTGGTCACAACTCTTCCAAGGAGACAAAGTCACCATATTATTGCAGAGTGCAATTTTCCAAAATTGTTAAGTAGAGTCTATTAGAAAATTCATCTCGAACACTTCAAACGACTCATCAAGAAAAACATTGTATCAGACCTCAGCAAGGAGAGTGCGAAAGAAACAAGTATTTCATTCTGCTCATAAGTCATTACCACAGCATCATAGAAGCGACTACTAAGATCTACATGAGTACATCAACGAATTATTGAAGGCTTTATGAACCTCATGTCACGTACTTTCTCTCAAAAGTGTAACAAGGTAATATTTGCTTTGAAAAAGAATAATTCTATTTTTGTCTCATACTACTTTCAACTCAGTTTCAACAAAATGAAGATCAAATAAAAGAAATCGTAAGATTGTTTCATAATATTACCATTCCAGGTTGATCAGGATATAATAAAAGTGATAGGTACTGCTCCCTCCGTCCCAAAATAAATGACGCTTTTGACTTTCATGCATCACGTTTAACTATCCGTCTTATTCAAAATTTTTATATAAATACTAAAACAAATATGCCATGATGAAAGTATAGTTAATGAGAAAACAGTTATAACAAAATAATCTTATTTGCATAAATTTTTCGAATAAGACGAGTGGTCAAACATGATGTCTGAAAGTCAAAAGCGTCAATTATTTTAGGACGGAGGGGGTATTTACTTGCCTCCCCAAGGTCAGCAGTTTGAGCTCATCTCTTCCGTCATATCCAGCTACTCCCTCCATACTTTAAATGATAACATTAGGAAAGAGGTTTTAGTTAACGTCATCATTTAAAGTATGCAGGGAGTTGGAGATTTGGCTTTGTGCCTTCAATAGGACTCTACCTTCTTACCCCCTTGCCCTCAACAATTCTAAGAAACAAGTATGCTGGATCCACTAGAATTCATCTGTTCAGTTGTAGCAGGAGAGATAATCAACCGAATGGTCTCCCCCTTGATAGAGAAATACGAAAGCCAGAAGAACATAGAGGAAAATCTGCACAATCTGCGTCAGCTACTCACCACAATCCATGCTGCCCTGGACGCAGCTGAGGGGCGGGCCATTAGCAACTTATGGCTCCTCCGCTGGATCCGCAATCTTGAGGAGGCTGCATGCCAAGGAGGTCGGGTGCTGCGCGAATGGAAACACCACACTGATGAGGTGAGTTATGCCATTGAAAATTCCAGCAACACTTTCAAACGCATCAAAGTTGCTACTGCACAGTTTCTGTCGTGCAAGGAGGCAACAATCAGGATAGATGACACTATTAAGAAGATTGAGATAGTTGCTGCTGGTACTTCCAAGTTCATCGAGCTCCTCCAATTTGAGTGCAGCCAGGCTGCGGTGCACCGACCAATCATTGTATCTGTTTCCATGCACCACAGGATTATTAGCCGAATCCAAGAGAAGAAGCAAGTCATTGACTTCTTACTGAAACCACCTGTAACCCAGATCCGTAGTATCTTCATAGAAAAGATTGGGCAAAGGGATTTATATGTAATTCCATCTCGTTATGTGCTCATCTTATGGGGACAACAAGGAGTAGGTAAAAGCACACTTGCACAGCTTGTCTGCAAGGATCAAATAGTGAAGAACCATTTCTCAATTGTAATATGGATGTGCTGCAGAGAACTAAATTAGACATAGTGGGGACGTTATGTAAGAAGCTAGATTGCACTAGTTACACTGGTATGGATATTTCACTTACCATAAACATGATAGCAGAGCGGCTAAGAACAGAGAGATTTTTACTTGTTCTGGATGGTCTTTTTAGCTACCCTAGTGAAATGGATGACATACTCTTCATACTGTTGGGGAGAAGTAGGCCAGGAAGCAAAGTCATCATTACAACAATGTATCAACAGCTCGCAGGTAGGATGCATTGGTGTAGTACTCTTCCCGTGAGATTCCTGCCAATGGAAGATCTTGGTTGCCTGTTCATCGAAAATGCGCTAGGTGGTGAACATCCTGAAGTATACCAGAAGTTACTAGTGATTGGAAAAGAGATTTTGCTGAGACCTTACGGGAACGCAGTCCTTTGGCAGCGAAAGTTGTAAGTGGACTACTACGTGACAACCTCAATGAGAAGTACTGGTACAGCGTCTTGAGAAGCTGCCGGCAACTTGTTGTCCCTTGCTCCAAGGTATCTCTTTTCATGCTCAGCTACAAGCTTCTGCCCGCCCACCTACAAACCTGTTTTGGAGTATTTGGTACATACCCTCGCTGGACATTCACACGGGAGGATTTGATAAGTCACTGGGTGCATAATGGTGTAGTATGCAACAGAGGTCGCGAAAACAGCATGGAAAATATTGCAGCTGATTGCTTTGATGATCTATTGCGGAAGGCATTCATACAACCATCCCAAGTTCCAGGATTATATAGTGTGGATGATATGTTGAGAGATATAGCCCTGCACATAGGTCCAATGCGCCTTCCAAAAACATGGATGCGCAACAGCACCAAAAAGAACAGATATCAAATTAGCAGGCTGATAGAGCGGACCCTACTTCTATTGAGACTATGATATTGCTGTTGTTCCCAAGCCCATTTAGTTTTTCTTCAAATTTTGTTGCTGTTCTTGGCTTGGCTTGGAATCTAGGCTCCTATAATTTCCAGCAGAATCTGTATTTGTATGATAGTCTATTGGGCATTTGTACTTCGCATTTATGGTTGATTCAAGCTATGTTCTGAAAATAGCTCCCAATAATTTTTCTTGTAAGAAGACCAGGCTTCCAAATCTCGAATTTCAGGTTTCATTTGGCACAATTAAAGAATGGTGTTTGGACGATTTCCCCTAGCAACTTGTTCAGCAAACAGTTGGCAAAGCACTCGAGTCGTCTCAGTGTTCCAGTCAATTTCCAGCATCTAACAATTTCCAACTCACAAAAGCTTCTCAGTACAAGGAAACTGAGGAACCATGTTGAGATGTGCCGTGGTTCTTGATGATGATGAGTAATTGACAACGGTGTTGAATTGAGTTGGACTTGAGTTTGGGTTTGAAATGCGGGACTTTGAGGGTTGCATAAGCATATGCATGATTTGTTTATGGCTAACCGGAGTTGGTGAAGGTGTTGGGATGATTGGCGGAGAAGGAGGAAACGTGTTTGCTTGTCTAATGATGTGTAGGTCAATGGAGTCAACTTGATGGTCAACGGCAGGAGGATCGGGAGGACCAAGCGAAGGGCCCCGACAGGCTGGGACCGAGGAGGCTTGGGTCCGGACGATCGAGAGGCCGGGTGAGGTCAAGGGTGATCAACACCGTACACGTGGCGGACAAGAAGCACGGAGGGTTTCGCGGTTTGGCCTCAAAACCGTGGAGGTGACGAAGACGGCGGGTTGACCAAGTCAAGGCGAACGGGAGGCCGAGTCAAGCGAGGTCCCGACTGGCAGGGACGAGGAGGCTTGACGGCGAGGTTCGCGGGACGAGGTGACACGTGTCGACATCGAGATGGTTTCCCGGTTTGGCCTCAAAACCGGTGGTCGACGGTTTCCCGGTTTAGCCTCAAAACCGGTGGTCGACGGTTTCCCGGTTTGGCCTCAAAACCGGTGGCAACGGTTTTTCGGTTTAGCCTCAAAACCGGTGGCGACGGTTTCCCGGTTTGGCCTCAAAACCGGTGGCGGGTGGTTTCCCGGTTTGTGCCTCAAAACCGGCGGTGGACGGTTTCCCGGTTTGGGCCTCAAAACCGGTGGCGGAAGTCGCGCTTTGAGAAGCGTGCAAGGCGGTTTCCCGGTTTAGGCCTCAAAACCGGTGACGATGGATGGAGGTGCATGTGGCACCATCGCGGAGGTAGCTTCGAGGTGAAGCTAAGTCGTGAAGGCCCCGGCGGCGTTCGGGCGAACAAGAAAAAGTTGGACGGAAACGCCCTTATGGAAGGGTAAGTGTGTTTTAGTGTTAGGGGTATTTCCGGGATGTGAAAATGTCCACGAGGATAAGAGGGAGGGGCAGGTTGGCTGCCAAGTTGGAGGCTTTTGGGGTTGCCCTCACTTGTGTTGGTGAGATAGGGCTTGAGAGAGAGAGGAGAAGAGAGGGGAGAAGAGAGGAGATGGCTTTTTGATTGAGCTTTTTGTCATCCTTAGTTTGTGTGTGCTAGGGAGTGGCTTGATATCTACATCTTTGAGCAATACATAGCATCAATTCGTCCTCAAAGTGTTCTCCTCATCTTGAATCCCGAATTCTTATTTTCCCTATTTTCGGAGCTATTTTCGGGTGATTTTCGATTCACTTTTTGTGATCCGTTTTTGGGCGAATTTCTTGAGGGATCTTGGTGCTAGGATGTGTTAGAACAACTCTTGGTAGGTCTTTGACCGAATCCTTGGCACGAGCACCTTCGATTTGAAGATTTGGTAAAGTTTCCCCATCTTGTTCATCCAAACCCTATCCTTCATGATAGAATCCAAAATCCGCATAGATTTCTTGGGGTTTTTGGTGTGATTCTTGTTGGATGATGTTCTCCATCTGAAGACGAACCTATGGTTCAAATTTCATGATTTTTGGAGGTCGTTTGGTCGGGTTTCGAGGTTTTTCTTGATCTTGCGCGCGTGCTGTTTTTGGGACTCGGACTAGTCCGTCCCGACAGCCGGACTAGTCCGCCTCGAGCCAGACAAGTCCGAAAAACCAAGTCTGTAGTCCGCCCCAAAGCCGGACTAGTCCGCCTCGGACCAGACTAGTCCGCCTTGAACCAGACTAGTCCGGCTCTGGATCATTTTGGTTCATCTCCTTTAGTGTGTCTTTGCTTGATTTGTTTTCGCAAGTGCTTATATCTCTTCCACAATCATTTCTAGAGTCAACACATCACGTTCTATGTGTGTGTGTGATCTTGGTGGTTGTTCTTGAGATGGGTTGGGACATAGGCCGAATTCTTTGAGAAGAATTTTTATCGGCTCCCATTCACCCCCCTCTGGTCGCCTTCTCGGTACTTCAATTGGTATCAGAGCCGGTTTGATCACTTGTTGGCTTTTACCGGCCTTGTGATCCGAAGGCGACTTCTTGGGAGTGCTTGCTTGTGCTTCGGCTATTTGCTAACACTAACTGGTGCTTTCTCATGGCGCCAAATGCACGTTCTCGTGTGTCTTTGTCCTCAGCTTTGGATAGGTGTGAAATTGCTATTGAGGATGGGACAAAGAAGAGTCGAGTAGTGGATGCTTGCAAGGATGATCTTGAGGAGAAGGAAGAGGCGGACCTCACGGAGGAAGAACTTAAATTGGTCGAGCTTTTCGAGCTTTCAAGAGGCAATGAGATGTCTCATGAGGATCTTGTCTCTGAGCTTTTCAAGATGAGCCAAGGTAATCTCGTCATGGCCATTGTGGGCTTATTCACTACGGTTCAAGTTTGTGATGCTAAAATTGCTAAACTCAAAAAGAAATTGAAAACCTCTATGCCTAGTGATGAGAGCTTGTTGTCTAGAGTTGATAATGTGAATGCATCTACTTCTTGCAAGTCTAGTACTTCTTTGCCTTGTGATGATTGTATTGCCTTGCTCAAAAAGAATGATAAGTTGAATGCTTCTATGGCTTGCGTGAAATCTGAAAATGTGAAATTGATGCATGATTGTTCTTCACTAGTAGCTGTGGCGCGCCATTGGCGCGCCCATCTAAGATGATTTTTTGTTGACATAAAAAGAAGAATCGTATTTATTTTGTTTTTTATTTTTTGGTAACCAGATCGCAGCAAGTATCAACTAATGATTGTCTAAACTAAACTAAACTAAACAAGTAGATGGTGTCCTACTGCGTGTATATGGATGTTATTGGGCTGGTTGTCTGAATTCGGGGCACATGGGCCGTTGATTGTATACACCCAACAAACATTTCAAACGGATCAATTTGGTAGATCCAACAAACATTTCAATTCTTTAGAATCGTGCGACATTGTAACATGTTAAGCGATGCATGTTTTCATAAAATCGGGGTGACGTCATCGCAACTTGGGAAAGTCTGGGTGACATCACGGTAACTCGAGGTGTTATGATTTGAGGATTTCTGAACCTGACCATGCACCAAGTTGGTGGAGATGTGGTACCATGTTGGATTGCAGATACTTAAGCTGGACGAGACGATGGTGGCCAACAAGGTTGTTGGAGTCTGAAAACCATACAACATGTAGAATTACGTCCAGCCAAAACTGGAACAGCAACAAAGGAAATCCATTCCAAAGACAACTTTTCCTACCATGCTCTTTTGTGGAGATTTTCTGTTTTATCTTGGATATCTCGGAACACAAACCTATTAGCGTCTACAAGAATGATATTCTCCACATGATGGCCTGAAGTAGCCACGAGCGGAGAAAGATTAGCACACTCATACTTTGAGTTCGTATAAATCTAGGACATTGCCTTAGCCATTGTTAATTAAAAGAATCAACTGATTTGAGCAATGTCCACCAAATAGCAAATCAATAGAAAAATAAAAGGAAGCCGATGGAGCCAGGTACAGTACTAAAATGCAACAAGCAATTTCAGAGTACCTACTACCTTTCTATAGAACTGTCATTGGACCAGTTACCACGTTGCAAAATTAATGCCGATGATTACTTGAAAGCTATGGTGATGAGGATCAACATAATCTCTAATATTATATTTTTTGACATCAAATAACTGAAAGGGTGATATGGCAGATAAACTGCTTATCATAATTGTGCATAATACAAAATTGGTTCACCATGCATACCCTGTTTGTAATCATCGACATTTGTGAAGCTCAGTAATGTAACAGCCTAGTACCTGTAGGCCGTAGTCATTAGTACAAATCAGTGGGTTCCCTCCCCTGCTACACTACAAAAAGATATATTCCTATCCTAACAAAACCACTTCAGGTAAATTTCCATTTTCTACCGGAAATTGTACCCTTGGCCAGTGATAAACTATTCTTTCATAGAGATGTTCAGATTAGCATAGGGCAGATCACAAGACTTTTCTCCATTTTGTCATCAAACACCTATCACAAATGTAACAATGGACAGAGAACTAAACTTTAAAAAGACAACAGTATGAAAGCTGAGGCTGCAGGGGTGCAGATTTTATCTCCTTAACTCTATATATGAACTGAAGCAAGTCGCCTGCCTCTACTCAAATATCCTAGCTGACAACACCTTCACAATGGGAGGAAAGAACAGCACCTTAACAAATCGCGTGCCTCCACTCAAATCAGCTAGCCCTCCAACCTACCATGACTAAAATTGCACTCTTGGCCCCTAAACCATAGCAAGAGGCAATTCTGGCTTGTTCATCGGGAAGTAATCTAGCTCAAAAGAGATTAAAAAATGTATCCCTTCCAAAATACTTATACTGAGACTAATAGACATAAATTGCATCCTGATTGACGTATGGTAAATTAAACTAAGCAAAAACTGAACATATCTCAAGCCACAGTATGACATTTCAGTTTCATCTAATAAACCATAAAAGGTCTCCAGGAGTTACAAAACTTAATTTAAGTAGGAGCTTACGCAAGCTAAGATCATGGAGATACTCGACTATGAAGCAAGATTTCATCATTTCAGGGGAAACCAGATCAAAAGAAGAAGCAAACTGTGTTGGCCTCTTGAAACTCCTTGCCATCTCCTACCCTTCCCTCTCCTGTCCTCTTGTTCCTCACATCTAGCCTGCATAGAAAATTAATTTACGTCTCCCGTCATAAAAGAAGCAATCAATCCAAGCTTTCATCAGATAATGATCAATCAATCTAACGTAGGAGCCCATCCACTAAATTGATCACTGTTGATCAATCCAACACAACGACCAATCAGATAATGATCACTGTATCTCGAATTCCTGATGAGCAACTCCAAGCAACATGCATAGAATCTAAATGAAATTCGAAACACAACCTAACCATTATGTGCAGCTTGCAAACAAGGGAGTCGAGGCTTCTGCGAGATCTTGGTGGCGTCGACGCCGCTAGGCACCTCGTCCTCGTCGAACACCACGTTGTGCGGCCGTGCGGGTACCCCGCGTTGTTCTTGAACGTGATGGTCTCGCCGGACTTGACGGAGAACTCGCTGGGCTCGAACACCAGCGCGCCACCGTTGGCGCATAGAAGCACCTCCTTCGCCATGGCGCCGCCGGCCAGCAGGGCTCTGGCGGGCACGGCCACGGTGGCGGTGCCGGCGTCCTTGCCGAGGAAGGCGCGCACGGTGAGGGAGGAGGCCCTCCTCGCGGCAGCGCGGACGGGCGGCTTGCGGCTCCGAGGAGACGGCGCACAGGCTCGAGGATGACGGCGATGACGAGATGCAGGAGGGAAGAGCTGGGAGACCGCCGCCTCGTGCTCGCCGAAATGGAACAAAATGGATTGATTGATTGATCACAAAGAAACTGCAAGCAAGAACACAATGTGAAGAATGAGCAACACACGAGATATATAGCACAGAAGAACGAACCGACCTCGACGCCAAATTCCACAATGTGTTTTCATGTAGCGGTCACAAGTTCCACCGACGAAGACCAAAAAATGATTTCACATAGCGGCAACGTGTTCCAACGACGAAGACCAACGAATTTGTTGGAGACCAGGGCGCAACCCAGCATGTGTGCCCATGCTTGCCGTTGAACGAAGTTTTTTATCCACATTCGGTCATCAAAAACGGCGGGCGTTGAACGCAATTTTGCATTTCTCCTTCTACGTATTGATTCGAAACAAACCAAAGGACACAGGCGCATAAAATATGAACGGAATTACTGTTGCATCGAATTGTTTCCTTACACAACTGAATCCACCAAGACTTCAGGGGTTTGACTGCCAAAGAAAAAGAACACGCGGCCAGAAGCTCAACCGCAAGATGCATCGAAACGAACGGCGTGAAAACTGGGACGATGTGGAACGCGCGAGGGCAGCCGTTTCCGGTACAACATTTCTGTTGTTGGATGTGAAAAGAAATTGGAAAGTGCTAGATTTGTTATCAACATGTTGAATGAGAATGCTTCTTTGCCATGCTTGTCTTGCATGTCTTTGCATGATGAAATTGACTTGTTGAAATCAAATGCTTCTATGCCTTGTAATTCATGTGTTGCCTTGCATAAAGATCTTGGTTTTGCCAGAGTTGATATAGGCAATCTCATGTCCTTGGCTAGAAAAGGTTGCAACTCTTGTATTGACTTGCTTGCCGAAAATGAAATGTTGAAGCTTGATCATTCCACTCGCTTAGAGCAACTTGAACTTGCTAGGGCTACAATTGTTGAGATGAAATCTATGCCTTGTAGCATTTGTTCCTCTTCTATGAATGCTGATGCTTGCCTTAATCTTTGTGCTAATCATGATGCTTTGCATGATATGCATATAAGTGATGCTTCTTCTATTTCTTGCACATCATGTCATGATTTAAAAATTAAAGTTGAGGCTTTGAAACTTGTGCGCGATGATATGAGCGCAAAGTTGATTGAGCACAATGATATGAGTGCTAGCCTTGAGAAGGAGAATGATCTCTTGCGTACCACATATGCCGAGTGCATTGAGAAGGAGATTCAAATCTTAAGAGATACTCCATGTGGTACTTGTGAGCGCCTCAAATCTCAAAATGAGGTTTTGCTCCAACTACGCAAGAGCTTAGATGCTAAACTTCTTGATTCGCGCCACTCTTCTCACTCCGATTTTGGTGTTCCCAAAACATCTTCTTTGCCTTCGGAGTTGGCTTCTTCTCATATTGAGCGTGCGTCCTTGGAAGTTAGCACTTGTCCTTAAAACTTCCCATCCATGAAGAAACCTGAAGAGAGCCTCCTTGCCAAGTTCATATCTGGTAAAGTTTCCCAGACGCCAGTCTCTTGTACAACGAAATCGTGAAATTGCGACAGGAGCAGGCAGCAGATTTGAGGACCATCCTTATAACAACCGCCAGCAACAATAGCAATCTCGCCTGAGCTACCTGAGGCAAAGAGACAGCGGGGCAGATTCATCGGAGTGGATCGGGACCAACTGCGAGTCAGTAATTTATACATCCAAATAGCAAGGCTAGTGTATTCTCAGCCAAAGACAAGCAGCTGTGTCCCAACAGCAAGCGATTCCTTGTCTGCACAGGAAAAGCACTCATCGCATGGGATTCTTGGAAGTCTCATCCACCTCTTTCGTCAATTGTTTCACATCCGTCAGGATGGAACAGTAGCTGAGTATGTGGAAAAGTTTTCCTCCCTTGTAGATCAGTTGGTAGCTTACGAATCACACCCAGATCAAGTTTATTACACCACTCGTTT
This sequence comes from Eragrostis nindensis, assembly GCA_012490785.1. Taxonomy (NCBI): domain Eukaryota; kingdom Viridiplantae; phylum Streptophyta; class Magnoliopsida; order Poales; family Poaceae; genus Eragrostis; species Eragrostis nindensis. The sequence continues at coordinate 87,743 of JAAXCT010000282.1, forward strand.
TGTCGATGGCCTTAAACATGATGTTAAATCTGCTATTATGGTTCAAAGACCATCCGACTTGGATGATGCTTGCGCCCTAGCTCTTGTGCAGGAGGAAGCAGGTGAAGCACGCAAGCGGGATTATCGCAGGCCAGATAATTACTCGTCCAGAAGCTCTGTTCGAGGTGGCTATCCTCTTCCGGCTCCTCCCAAGCATGATTCATCTCTGAATGGTCACAAAGCCGATGACAAGAGAAATGTTGAAGCAGCTCGAGCACATTCTGTTGATGAAAAACTGAGAGCTCTCAGGCAGTATAGAAGGGCTCGGGATTGTGTGAAAAGTGTGCCGAAAAGTATGTGTATGGTCACAAATGTGCTGAAACAGTTCAGTTTCATGCAATGCAGGAGATTTGGGAACTTTTTCAGTGTGAGGAACTGGAAACTGTGGACAAACCTTTGCCTGATGTTGAAGACAATCAGTGCTTCATGGTTATTTCTAGAGAAGCTGTGTCTGGTAAAGAAGGTCCTAAAACACTGAAATTGTTGGTCACAATTCAAGGTGTGGAAATTCTAGCCCATTGATTCTGGTAGCACTAATACCTTTCTCAACTCAAAAGTGGCTGAAGTAATGCAAGGGGTCACTCAACTACCAGTTCATCACAGAGTGCAGGTAGCAAATGGGGGTACTATTCAATGTCATTCACACATTCCAAATGCTCAGTGGTCAATCCAACATTGTATGTTTCAGTCTGACATCAAGGTGTTGACCATTCCCTGTTATGACATGGTGGTGGGAATGGACTGGTTGGAAGCTTACAGTCTGAAAGGATCAAGGGCACCGAGAGGGGGGGGGGGGGGGTGAATCGGTGTGTCAACAATTTCTCCCAAACGTACTTTAGGTGTGAAGCTAGCAAGACTAGATGGTGATTAACAAAAGCAAGCGATGCGCGCACACAATCTAGTCTATGCAACAAGCAACACCCTAGCAAGCAATTTTACCAAGTAGTAAAGAGACACCCTATCAAGCAATTCTACTAGCACATGAAGTAAATGCGGAAGCGTAAATGCTAGTAAGTAAAGGAGATAAGGATAGGAATGCTCATGATTTTTCCCGTGGTCTCGGAAGGATGGCGCCTTCCCCTACTCCACATTGGGTCACTCCCGCCGGAGTCTCGACCCCGTCCCTCCGCTCGAAGGCGATCCCTCCTAGAGCACACTTCACCCTCCGAGTGAAGTCGCGGGCACGTCCCGCCGGGCTCGATCCCGGGTACTCTTCCGGAGGTAAGGCTCCGCACGTGATGCGTGCCAAAGGGCGCTCCACTAGTGATGCTTCTTTCGCACGGGAAGCTCCAAGACAGTGTACAAACTTGTGTTGGCTTCCACACTCTCCTCGGACAGCTCAACACCGACGCCTAACCGGTCTAGGCCTCGTCATAGACCAAGAGTAACAAACCGAAGTGACTCTCTCAAGCTCACACTAGCCTAGAGATCAAGTGGATGCAATTGCTACTCTCTCAAGCACTAGGATCACTCCAAATCCTTCACAAGTGCTTCTCTCCCTTGCTCTTGGCTTCCTCTGAGTTTCCTGCACTCCAACAATGGCCAAGAGACCCCTCAAGGGGCGGACAACCAACTATTTATAGGCTACCAACCTAAAACTAGCCGTTGCCCAAAAGTGCCCTGCGAAACTAGAGACCGTACAAAGGACCGTACTGTCCGGTCTCTTCTAGACCGTACTGTCCGGTCTCTATTTCCAGGCGCATCTCCATTTCCTTCTTCATCTTCAATGAAGACCGTACTGTCCGGTCCCTAGGACCGTACCGTCCGGTCAACTGTCCGGTCTTCATTCTCTTCACTTCCAGAAACTTCAACTTCTCTGTCTGGAAATCCTCTGATGTCCGTACTGTCCGGTCCCCTTGACCGTACCATACGGTCCATTGTCCGGTCTTCATTTTCTCAGCATCCCGAGACTTCACTTCTCTGTCTGGATCTTCAATGAAGACCGTACCATACGGTCCCTAGGACCGTACTGTCCGATCTCTTCGGCATAAGCTGAAAACTTGATCCACTCTTGATCCTTGCTTCCAACTTCTCCATTCTTGGTTCCTCTTCTTCTCTTCAGCCACCCTAGCCCTCAAGACTCACAATGCATCCATTTGATCTCTAACCTAGTGTGCTCTAAGAGAACCAATTCGATCCCTCTTGATAGTCCGGTTTTTCCTATAGACTCAAGCTGGCATCTACACCAAGCCAACACTTGCTTGGTCTATCATGTCCTTAGCCTTGATCCATCTTCAACCTTGACTCCATCAAGTTCTCGATCCGAATTATCCGGGCAACCAATCACCAAGTCGTCAATAAGATAGAGTTGTGAGACGACGCTTCCATTGACATGACCATTTGAATATCCTACATGGAAATGTTAGTCACATCAATATGGTCACCCAATCACCAAAACATTCATACCTTTGGGGTTTCCGAACTCCAATGGTCATGAAGCTTACAATCTCCCCCTTTTTGGTGATTGGTGACAACACATATCAAGAGATAAGGAATGGAATGCGTAAGAGTGATCGATAAGATAGGATATGAATGAAGAACAAGTAAAACGGAGAACAAGGTAGTCATAGCTCAAAAAGGTATCACCTGCAAAATAGAGTTAGAGCACATTGGTGATATATATGGAATAAAAGCATGAGCTATGACCACAACTCTGTGATGATAAGATTATAAGATATTCCTGCAAAAGCAAGGAGTGCACATATCATCACAGAAAGAGGAAACCTGGCAAGATAGATATAAATAAGCGCATCCAGGATAGCATACACATACTCAGAGCAATATACAAGATATATAGATAACGAGCAAGTGTATGAAAAGAAACCAAAAAACTATACAATGAAATACCAAAAGATCTCCCCCTGGACAAAGACTGTCTCACACTCCCCCTGAACACAAGATCACTCCACTACTCCCCCTAGACCTATAGAAGATCTCTATCTCTCTCCCCCTTTGGCACCAATGACCAAAAAGAGAAGGAAGGAAAGAGAAAACTGCTGTCCTACGCGTCGGAGGCTGGAGGAGGTGCAGTGGTAGTAGTCACTGAAAGCTCTGAAGCTGAAGAAGTGCCCTGCTGTGGCTGCTGCTGCTGCTCTGGAGAAGTGCCTGTGGCGAGTGCCTTCTCTAACTCCTCACGAGTATACCCAAAGTCAGTAAGGTCCGCTGTGTGCTCAACAACCCGAGGCGGAGTAGGTGTCCTGGGAGTCTCTGTCTGCTCCACTGCTGCTGTCTCAGTAGTAGTCACGACCTCTGCCTGTGAAGCTGTAAGTACTGAGTCTGTCTGTACTGAGGCGGTCTGTGCTACTGTGTCGAAGTCAAGAGTACGAGCTGGCAGTGGTGACACAAAGAAGGGACTCGTCAGCTGAAGCGGTGAGAAGCTCGGAGCTGTAGAAGCTAGTAGGGCTGACGGAGTCATGGAGAGGCCTGGTGAAGAACGGTACTGGTGTGAAGGTCCTGCCTCTCCAGTCAAACCAGCAAACGTGGACGTCGACGGCCCCACCGTAGGTGCACCAGCAGGTGAGATGGGAGCCGTGAGTAAGGTGCTGAAGTACTGTCCCTGGCTGGATGACTGTCCTGCCTGTGTCTGAGCAAACTGCTGCTGCTGCTGCTGTAGCTGCTGAAAACGAACTGTATCTGGTGGCAGCACACCTCTGAAAGTGATAGGTGGGAACGACGGGAGACCTGGCAGTGCCTGTCCAAAAAGATGAAGAGTATGAGCAATCGCCTCGAAACATGTGAACAGCGAAGACAAGCCAGAAGCCATCTCCCTCTGAGTAAGTACGACACTGTCCAACATCTGTCGATCCCTCTCTCTATCCTCTCTCTGACTCTGGATCTCTCTGCGAAGGGCTGCTAGCTCTGCATGTAGTAGTGTGTCTGTCTGAGCTGGAGCTGTAGCAGAAGATGAAGGTCCTGCTCTAGAGTCCGGAGTCACGTCCTCAGAAATAGACTCCATCTGGCTACCAGTCTGTATGTGCTGCTCTGTCTCGGTAGCTGTGTCACCTAGGCCCTGTGAAGAACTCCCCTGCGAAGCTGACTCCCGGGCAGCAACCCGTCTGTCGGAGGCAGGTAGGGGTGTGTACGCTGTGGTCACCTTGGGCAGCTCATCATAGTCCTCCTGAGTCAACAACTGTAGCCTCCTCAGAAAATAGCAGATCAGCGGTGCGAAGGCTAAGTGTCTGGCAGCTATCCCCTCAGCAATAACATCCTCCATCTGGCAAAGTATCAGATCTACCAAGTCAAAGCCTCTGTGCCTCAGCATCAACATCACAACCCACTATGCAAGGATAGAGAACTGATCCCTGTAACCACTCCTAGACACAATGGTCCTGCTCAGAATACTCCTGAGAACTCTACCCTCGTGTGTCAGTCTAGTGTGAGCTCGGCTGAAGTTCTCCGGGTGAGGTGGAGGGAAAGCAATGCTCATATCATCATCTGAAGGTAAGTGTCCCCCAAGAGGTCTGCGGGGAGGGTCCATCCCTGGGTGAGCAAGCGGGAACACTCTGGTCTCATGCTGGATGGTCTCAAGGGCCTCTACGAGGTTCTCCCTCGTCACTCTGTGGGGATGTCCTTTGAGCATAAACCAGATAGCTGAGCGATCCTGAGCAATCCACAGAGAAGCGTAGAAGTCTATCACAATATCATAGTCCCAACGCATCGGTGTGGTGATAATCTCCTGAAGGCCCGGGATATAAGACAAGTGCTGTGTGAAATCCGTCCCGACACCTCTGCTGGCAGCCTCTATGCTGCAGTGCTGGTGAGTAACATAAAGCTTATCAGCTCCATCTGTCCGCAGTCTACTCCTCAAACCAGCTGCTATCCTCTGCTGAAGCAAGGTCCAGAAGCGTCCTCCTGCCTGTGGGTCTCTCCTGGCAGGTACCCAAGTCTCCTCAGTGACTCGTCTGAACTTCTTGAGGACGGGGCCTGGCAGCCTGTGAGCGTCCTCAGCAAGCACGTCCCTGAGTGTGGCAGTCCTGTCAAGAGCACAGAACTTCACAGCCATCCTCTGCCTGTCAGCCTCTGTGACCTCAGGGGATCCGTCACCGGAGTGGGAACTCTCCTCCTCTGCTGACTGCACCTGGCTGCTCCTGCGCGGTCCTCGACGTACCGACCTCACGGGTGGACGGAGTCCGCTGCACTATGGCTCTAGCTCTGGAAGACCTCCTCGGAGTCTCCCCCTGTCCTCCAGCAGGTGTGTCCCTGATCCGGAACCCTGTGTCTCTGCCAGAAGGTATGTCAACCTCTGCTGCCCTGAGGGCCTGGTCCCACTCTGGGTCACCTGTCCTCTGCTTCTTCTTCTTGGGCTGCTCAACGACCTTGGCCTTGCCCCTGTCACGATCTCCTCTGCCCCTGCCTCTGCCTCTGCCAGAACCTCCTGAAATAACTGCTGGCTGGCCTGCAGACTAGATAGGGCGAGTGAGCTTGGCTCACCAACCCGTCCACTCACAAGCTGACTGCCAAAGATAGGACTAAGGGCTTGGCCCTCAATCCGTCCACTGTCTCTGCTCTGCTGTCAACTGCCCACTGTCTGCTGACCACTGCCACTGCACGATAGGAATAGACAGGGTATATGAGTATAGAATAACCTACTATAATCTACAAGCAAGAACCGTAGGTAAGCGTATAAATCTATATGAAGTCCTAGCGCAGAGGAGAAGGACACAATGCCGGCAAATATGCAATGGGAAACTACGGCATTGTCGATTATCGGTGGAGATCGACTAGTGTCACATACATGATAGCAACATGGTAATACAACACTAATCGAGGAAGCGCTAGTGTCGAGCTAGGTGTATATTGTATTGAAAAGATATCGACACAAAGCGACCAACTACCAATATGTCATAGATAAGAGAAGTATACAACTTGAACACTATGACACATGGCAACCTAAATTGCGAGAAATTTAGGCAATGCAAATCGATTTCGCAATAAAGGTTCGATTTTTGTTTGATTTTCTAGGGATTTTTAAACGATGAAGGAATCGATCGGCTCAAACCCTAGATAGATATCGGAAACGGACCGGCTACTGTGCAACCAAGAGTAGGAGCTCACCAGAGCGAATCAAACGCTATGATCGTCGAAGTGTTCAGCTCGGTCTGGTGTGTCCGCTGGAGAAGGGGAGCTCCACACACACGAATAGGTTGAGCAGAAGCTCGGTGACGCGTGCTGGAGATGCTCCTTGACCGAGAACGAGTCGCAGACGACGTCTTCGTCCCCGGCTCGGCAGGCGGCGGCGCACGGCGAGGTGGAGCGGCGGCGGCTCGGTGTGGAAGCGACGGCGCAGCGCAGCGGCAGCTAGGGTTGGGGGAAGCTGGCGCGGTGGTGGAGCAAGTGCGGCGGCGCGCGACTGCTGGTGGTGGCGTACGGCGGCGAGCTAGATGGCGGCGGCGACGTACGGCGCGCGCGGGAGGCGAGGTGGTGGCGGGAGCGAGCGCGCGGTGAAACGGCGGCGGTGGATTGGTGAAGATGATTGCACAGTAACCCGAAGAATCCCGTTAGGATTAGGTTAAAACAGATCGACGGTCGAGATCTTCTCAAGTTTGAATCAACGGATCGGATTGAAAGTGTTCTCACGATAAACTTAACCAGACCGTATGGTACGGTCCTAGAGATCGTATTGTATGGTCTCCTTCTTAACCCTGACAGTCCTCTATAGAGATCGTATTGTACGGTCTTCAGGACCGTATTGTCCGGTCCCCTTTCTGCCTCAGATTTCGAAGGATCTCGTGCAAAAGCACACCGTATTGTACGGTCCCCTTGACCGTATTGTACGGTCCAGTCCAGAAAAGCTGATTTTCAAGGAATTTCCTTCTAAGTCCAAGTTTCTCACACAAAAACCAAATAAACGCCAAACATGGACTAGAAGGGGAACTCTCAAACACTCCTTTGAAAATAAACCAATATAGGTTGTGCATAGGCTTATAGTAATTTTTCAAACGGCAAATAAGAAGCATCCAATAAGAGCCAAAAAGAGATAAAATCAAAGGAGGGGTATGTATGAGCCCTTTGCCTATGATCCGTGCAAGTAGATTTAACCTTGAGGATCATTTAGCAAGACACAATGGGCATGAAGCGCAATTCTTTTCTTTAGTCACACTTCTATGAGATGTGAGATCATATTGCGAATGAAGCACTTCCTCATAGTGTGACAACTCCTTTGTGATTTCCTATATGCAATGCATGAGACAAGCATATCATACAAATGCAAGGGAAAGTAAATATGCCATGTGATATGCAAGCAAAGTTAAGACAACGCATAAAGGAAACCTACTCAAGGTCAAGTTTGAGCCTCTCTCAAGCTTACTCACTATGAGCCAAACCTTGCCTTGAGCCCGTCGGCCCACCAACTCAAGCATCCCCCATGCTCATAGCTATTTTTTGTTCTTTTCTTTTAGTTATTTACATATGCATGGATGCAAACATACTAGTTCACAAAGGAGCACCTAGCTACCATGCAAGCAATGCAAGAAAAAAAACTACTATGATACAAGTTACCTCCTTGAAGAGTAGATTTGTCGATGAAGCACACATTGCTTGTGGTGGACGTTCATGGATCATCATCATGGCACACAGTCCACCACCATCACCCGTCTAGGTCTTGGTCTTGGGAGCCCACTCGCACTTGGTCGGCCTCTCAAGGTCAACTATGCATTTGGGCACCCAAATCTTCCTCATCATCCTCCTCTTGTCGGGTGATCCAAGAGCCTTTGCCTTCACCTTGCCCCGCTTGTCCCTAAAGAGTTTGTAGTGTGTATTCTCATGGAACAAGTTAGCGTTAGGCAAAACTTTGGAACTTCTCACCTTGGGACAATTCTTGCTAGTGTGCCCGTCACGGCAACACTTCTCACAATAGTAGTCGTCCGCCATGAGGGGGACTACCCAAGGTGGAATGTCATCGTCCTTGCCGATGAGGTTGATGGCGGCGGGGTAGGAGCCGAGTCCCTTGTGCCCGGGGTTGTTCACAAGGTTGCGACCAAGTATCTCCTTGTGAATGGTCCTTCCTCTTGTGAGCCTTTCGAAGCCGTCCATCACCGAAGCTCTCTCCTCCTTGAGTTGATGATATTCCTTCAATATGTTCTCATCAAGAGAGGTGCTCTCAAGAGAGGGAGTTAGTCACAAGTAATACATGAAGAATCGGAAATAGATGAACTAGAAGAATAAGTGTTACTCTTTTCAAGGATGGATTGATGTTCCTCCTCAAGAACCTTGAACTTGTTGTTGAGCCTCTTGTGATCAACCTTGAGCTTGTCATAGCTCTCATCCAAGGTTATGAGAGAGGTGGAAAGGTGCTTGAGCTCATCCTCTAGTAACTTGGACTTCTCCTTGAGCTTCATGTGGTCTTCCTCAAGCTTGTCATAGTCCTCATCAAGAGCCTTGTGAGAGATGGATATGTCCCTAAGTTCACCTTCAAGTTGACGGACTCGGAAAGCGGCCACTTCATGTTCCTTCTCCAACCGAGCAATGGTCTTGTCCCTCTTCTTGATCATCTTGCCGGTTAGGAGAATGCTATCCAAGAGTTCCTCATATGTGGGCTTATCCTCCTCACCAAACTCTTCATCGGACTCGCTCTTCTCATCTTCACTACTATCATCATCTTTGGCCATCAAGCAAGTAGGTGGTGGAGGTAGAGTCTCGGAGATGTTGGTGAGAGCTATGCCGGCCATCTTCTTTCCCTTGGAGGATGAGTCATCACTTTCTTCTTCTTCACTATCATCATCCGTGACCCACTCTCCAACAAAGAGTCCCTTGCGAGATGATCTTCTCTTGTCTTTGCCTCTAGAGCTTTCCTTCTTGACAAACCTCTTCCTTGTCTTGTAATTGCTTCTAGGGTCTTCTTTTTCATCATCGCTTGACTTTTGAGTCTTCTTCGTGCTCTTCTTGATTGGCTTCGGCATTCCTTGGCAAAGTGACCCTTCTCTCCACAATTGTAGCACTCGGCATCTTTCTTGTTGATGAACCTTCTCTTGAAGAAGTTGCTTCTCTTCATGCTAGGTCATTTGGATGAAGTTGCAACAAGTCTTCAACATCTTCTTCAAGCTCTTCATCACTTGAATCTTGAGTCACTTCCTTCTTCATCTTCTTGCTCGATCCCTCGGATGCAAAAGCAAGATTCTTGGAGGGCTTCTCATCAAGCTTCTTGTCAAGGTTGTAGCTCTCGAAGGCGGTGATCTTCCCAAGTAGCTTGTGGGTGGTGAGGTCTCGCATGTCGGTGTTGAAAAGACATGTGATGAGTGCTCCATATTTCTCCATTGGGAGAATCCTCAAGATCTTCCGCACAAGATCACCATCATCAATCTTGTCCTTCACACCGAGAGAGTTGATATCCTCTACAAGCACATTCAAGCGAGAGTAAGTGTCATTGATTAGCTCATTTGAAGACATGGCAAAGTCATCATATTTGTTCTTTAGCACATAGTATCTTTCCTCTTTCACATCCGTGGAACCCTCATGAATTTGTTGAATTTGTGTCCATACTTCATGAGCGGTACCCGCGGACTTGACTCGAGCAAAGACCTCTTTAGTGATAGCTTCAAACAAGGCATTTTTAGCTTTAGCATTTGCCTTTGCGAGATTCACATCAAGAGTACCAATGGGAGTCCTTAGAGAGACACCGGAACTCGTCACCTCCCATGCGATAGGATCGAGAGCCTCGAGGTAAGCTTGCATGCGAGCTTTCCAATAGGCATAGTCGGTCCCATCGAACGGGGGCGGTCCACTTCCTCCCGGCATCCTTACTCAAGGCGGTTAAGCCCTATTTGAGCAACGAGGCTCTGATACCACTTGAAAGGATCAAGGGCACCGAGAGGGGGGGGGGGGTGAATCGGTGTGTCAACAATTTCTCTCAAACGTACTTTAGGTGTGAAGCTACCAAGATTAGATATGGTGATAACAAAACAAGCGATGCGCGCACACAATCTAGTCTATGCAACAAGCAACACCCTAGCAAGCAATTTTACCAAGTAGTAAAGAGACACCCTATCAAGCAATTCTACTAGCACATGAAGTAAATGCGGAAGCGTAAATGCTAGTAAGTAAAGGAGATAAGGATAGGAATGCTCATGATTTTTCCCGTGGTCTCGGAAGGATGGCGCCTTCCCCTACTCCACGTTGGGTCACTCCCGCCGGAGTCTCGACCCCGTCCCTCCGCTCGAATGCGATCCCTCCTAGAGCACACTTCACCCTCCGAGTGAAGTCGCGGGCACGTCCCGCCGGGCTCGATCCCGGGTACTCTTCCGGAGGTAAGGCTCCGCACGTGATGCGTGCCAAAGGGCGCTCCACTAGTGATGCTTCTTTCGCACGGGAAGCTCCAAGACCGTGTACAAACTTGTGTTGGCTTCCACACTCTCCTCGGACAGCTCAACACCGACGCCTAACCGGTCTAGGCCTCGTCATAGACCAAGAGTAACAAACCGAAGTGACTCTCTCAAGCTCACACTAGCCTAGAGATCAAGTGGATGCAATTGCTATTCTCTCAAGCACTAGGATCACTCCAAATCCTTCACAAGTGCTTCTCTCCCTTGCTCTTGGCTTCCTCTGAGTTTCCTGCACTCCAACAATGGCCAAGAGACCCCTCAAGGGGCGGGCAACCAACTATTTATAGGTTACCAACCCAAAACTAGCCGTTGCCCAAAAGTGCCCTGCGAAACTAGAGACCGTACAAAGGACCGTACTGTCCGGTCTCTTCTAGACCGTACTGTCCGGTCTCTATTTCCAGGCGTATCTCCATTTCCTTCTTCATCTTCAATGAAGACCGTACTGTCCGGTCCCTAGGACCGTACCGTCCGGTCAACTGTCCGGTCTTCATTCTCTTCACTTCCAGAAACTTCAACTTCTCTGTCTGGAAATCCTCTGATGACCGTACTGTCCGGTCCCCTTGACCGTACCATACGGTCCATTGTCCGGTCTTCATTTTCTCAGCATCCCGAGACTTCACTTCTCTGTCTGGATCTTCAATGAAGACGTACCATACGGTCCCTAGGACCGTACTGTCCGATCTCTTCGGCATAAGCTGAAAACTTGATCCACTCTTGATTCTTGCTTCCAACTTCTCCATTCTTGGTTCCTCTTCTTCTCTTCAGCCACCCTAGTCCTCAAGAGACTAACAATGCATCCATTTGATCTCTAACCTAGTGTGCTCTAAGAGAACCAATTCGATCCCTCTTGATAGTCCGGTTTTTCCTATGGACTCAAGCTAGCATCTACACCAAGCCAACACTTGCTTGGTCTATCATGTCCTTAGCCTTGATCCATCTTCAACCTTGACTCCATCAAGTTCTCGATCTGAATTGTCGAGGCAACCAATCACCAAGTCGTCAATAAGATAGAGTTGTGAGACGACGCTTCCATTGACATGACCATTTGAATATCCTACATGGAAATGTTAATCACATCAATATGGTCACCCAATCACCAAAACATTCATACCTTTGGGGTTTCCGAACTCCAATGGTCATGAAGCTTACACAGTCCCATGAAAATTGACTGGGCTAGTAAATGGCTCTCAATTCCTTATCTGGGCTCCACTGTAATTTTGCAAGGTATCTCTGAGGAAGCTCCTGAAGGGTCAGTGATCCAGATATGTTTAGTACAAGATGATCAACCTTCTAAACCATCTAATCATAGCTGGCCTCACTTTATTCAAGACATATTGCAAGAATTTGCTGTGGTGTTCGAGAAGCCAAGTGGTTTACCTCCTAGCAGGCAGTGTGATCATGCTATTCCCCTTGTGCATGGTGCTAAACCAGTGAATATCAGACCTTACAGATTCACACTTGCTTTGAAAGATGAAATCGAGAAACAAGTTCAAGAGATGCTGTTACAAGGGGTGATCCAGAAAAGTGTGAGTCCATTTTCATCTCCTGTCCTGTTGGTGAAAAAGGAAGACAAAAGCTGGCGTTTCTGTGTAGACTATAGATACCTGAATGCATTGACATTGAAATTCAAATATCCAGTGCCAATCTTTGATGAACTGATGGATGAGCTAGCTGGGGCTCGTTGGTTTACCATTCTGGATCTGGCATCTGGTTACCATCAAATTCTGCTGCAGCCTGGTGAAGAATATAAAACTGCCTTTCAAACTCATACTGGGCACTTTGAGTTTAAGGTCATGGCATTTGGTCTTACTGGAGCTCCGGGTACATTCTTAGGAGCTATGAATGAGACCTAACAGCCAGTGCTCCGAAGATGTGCTTTAGTCTTTTTCGATGACATTCTCATCTATAGTGCCTCCTTGGAAGACCACATCTTACACATCAGGGAAGTGCTGCAGTTACTAGCTAAGGATTAGTGGAAGGTGAAACTTCTAAGTGTGTTTTTGCTCAACAGACAGTAACTTACTTGGGGCACATTATCAGTGACAAGGGAGTAACTACTGACCCTGCCAAGATTGATATCATTCAAAATGGCCTGTTCCTACTAACACTAAAGAACTCAGAAGCTTTCTTGGGTTGGCTGGATATTACAGGAGGTTTGTAAGGCACTTTGGAGTTATCAGTCGATCTCTCACTGACTTACTCAAGAAACATGCCTTGTTTGTCTGGACCTCTCAGCATCAAACTGCATTTGAGACACTAAAAGAAGCACTGGCTACATCTCCTGTTTTAGCAATACCTGATTTCTCCAAACCATTTTCTCTGCAGACTGATGCATGTGCTTCAGGGGTGGGTGCAGTGTTATTGCAAGATGGGCACCCTATTGCATTCCTCAGTAAAGCACTTGGTCCTAGGAATCAGGGATTATCAACTTATGAGAAGGAGTACTTAGCCATCATTATTGCTATTAATCAATTGAGATCTTACTTACAGCATGCTGAGTTCATTGTCTACACCGATCACAAAAGTTTAGCACAGCTAAATGAACAAAGGTTGAATACAGTGTGGCAGCAAAAGGTGTATGCTAAGCTCATTGGTCTCCAGTACAAAATAGTCTACAAGAAGGGTGTGGAGAATGGAGCTGCTGATGCTTTGTCTCGAGTTTCTCACAAAGACCTGCAAGTGCTGGCCATATCTTCAGTTTCCACCCCTTGGTTGGAGGCAGTCAGGGCTGGTTATCCTCTGGACCCAACAACCTCCGAGCTGGTAACAAAGCTGTCAGTGCAAACTGATGCTCATGGACCATTTACATTCAACAATGGTTTGTTAAGGTATAAAGGAAGGATCTGGATAGCCAAGGATCTGGAGTTGCAGAACAAGATTATATCAGCTTTTCATGCATCGGCTGTTGGAGGTCACTCAGGGATTCCTGTGACATACAAGAGAATCAAGCAATTCTTTGCATGGCATAGTATGAAATCTTCTGTGCATCAATTTATCAAACAGTGTCCCACTTGTCAACAGGCTAAACCTGATAGAGCAAAGTATCCAGGTTTACTCCAACCCTTACCTGTTCCACAGCAAGCTTGGCAAACTGTTTCTATGGATTTTATAGAGGGTTTACCAAAATCTGGAGCTGCTAATTGCATTTTGGTTGTGGTGGATAAATTCACAAAGTATGCTCACTTTTTACCTCTGCTACACCCTTTCACAGCTGAAAAAGTAGCCAAGGTTTTTCTAATAATGTGTACAAGTTACATGGGTTACCTGAAGCCATTATCTCAGATCGAGACAGAATTTTTACAAGCAGATTTTGGCAAACCTTGTTTAAATTGGCTGATGTCCAGCTGCAAAATGGGATCTACTTACCACCCCCAAACTGATGGTCAAACTGAACGGGTTAATCAGTGTCTGGAAACATTTCTAAGGTGTTTTGTCCATGCCTGTCCAAAGAAATGGAGAGAATGGTTAGCCACAGCAGAATTCTGGTACAACACTTGTTATCATTCTGCTTTGAATAGATCTCCATTTGAAGTCCTATATGGTTATACCCCAAGACACTTTGGCATTACAGCTTCTGCAGTGGTACCTGTATCTGGGTTGAATGAATGGTTACAGGAAAGAGAAACAATGCAGAAACTGGTGCATCAACATCTGTTGAGAGCTCAACAAAGAATGAAACAACAAGCTGATAAGAACAGATCTGGTCGCTCTTTTGCTGTTGGGGATCAGGTATTTTTGAAACTGCAACCATATGTGCAGACGTCAGCGGCAGCCCGTGCTAATCACAAGTTATCCTTCAAGTTCTTTGGACCATATGAGATTATTGGCAAAGTGGGCGCTGTTGCTTATAAGTTGAAGTTACCAGAAGCCAGTGGGATTCACCCCGTGTTTCATGTCTCTCAATTGAAACCGGCTCTGGGCGCTAAGGTAAAAGTGGTCTCTCAGCTTCCATTTAATGCTTCTGCAGTCCAAGTTCCTCTACAGGTCATCCGGAAGAGAATGATTAGCCGTGGTGGTAGCATGGTGGCGCAAGTGAAGGTGCGTTGGTCTCATCTGGATCCGGATCTTGCTACTTGGGAGGACTTCGAAGCTATCAAGAGTCGTTTTCCTAGCGCTCCTGCTTGGGGTCAAGCAGCATCTCAAGGGGAGGGGAGTGTTACCATTCCTCCTGGGCAGGAAGCTACTGTGGCGCGACCGGCATCGGCAAGGAAGGACGAGGCCCGCAGGAGCCAGCGCGCCAGGAAGCCCAACGCGAGAGTCACTGGACCGGACTGGGTCAGCAATCGTGAAGCCCATCAAGAGAGGGCGGCGGCGTCCTCTTAAGGGGAAGCTGGCGGCAGAAGGAACCAATCAATCATTATCAGAAAGCTGAATGCTATTGCCTTCTTCCTTCTTCCTCTGTTCTCCTCCCTGCTTCAGCAATTCCCCTTTCTTCTTCAGTAGATCTACCCAAAACTTGTAACCAAACTACTGTATCGTCGGTTGGTAATTCCAAATAGTAGCTTGGTTGCTAACAAGCTGGTCCTAAAAATAAGCAGAAAGGGTACGATAGCACGAGCCAAATCTCGATCACACATAAAGGCTCACGTGCAATAGCAACATACTATATATGTTATTGTCCCGTTCTCACAGTTCGCATGCGGAAATGATTCACTGGAGGAGCGATCTTTGAAACTGCACAACGTTCACGGCCTGTGAACTGGTGATCGAGTTTGTCGTCCCGCCAGCCAAGATTGTTCGTTATGCAGCGATAGGATCCACATCCAGTTTAACAAAAGAACAAAGAGGAAATCACTTCAACATGAAACAATCTCTCATCTGTTTTTCTTTGAGCATCTATGAACTTAAAATTTGGCCAAGATACGAAGCCACCAAGCCAGGGCTCAAAAAACCACATTAATCAAGTAAAAAAAAGTTGTCCACCATTACCATTATGAAAAATACACTTAACATGTTTTAAAAATTACCCGTCGCCACCATTATGAAAAAATTAGTCCAAAATATCCGTCACATGATTTAAAAATTACCCACCATCGTCATTAGAAAAATAGCTTAAAATATAAGTTTATGAAATCGCAGTATCGTGGTTATGAAAATAATCAACTGGAAATAATGTAGCAAAAGATAACAATTATAAGGCAACAATAATTAGTCACTCAATATAATACACTACTAGCGGCACAAACGCCAAGGTCACCATACTAGTTACATCTATTACATTTGTTCATTTGTTCTGCAGCGGCAGAAAGATACATTCCCGAGCAGCAATGTAACAAAAAAATAATAATAAAAGGTACTCGTACCAAACAATATTCTTGGCCCCAGGATTCGAGCTTATCGCTTGCATTCTTTCTGCATTGGCGTCACCTAGAGAAAGGAATACTAGACTGACAGGATCCTTTCGTTTATTGATTTTATATGAAAAAAGAAAGAAAAATGGAGTACGTAACAATGGCATACAGATATTTTTCCTTAAAGAAAAAATATTTTTGCTATTCGTCCGATCAGAATTAGCTTCCTAAATTTATTTTATGTTCCCCTCATAACTTACATCAGTAATTTTCAGTAGTATCTCAGCTATTTTCGTTACAACTTTCTTAGTTGCCAGAACTATGTGGTATGGATTGACAAATTAACCCACTATGACTCTGCATAGATCCACCCAGATTGTAAGAAACCAGATTGTAAAAAGCCGCAAGGAATCCAAAAAGAGCAGATTATGGAATCCAGGTTATAGGTTTTTAATCTTATAATCTGGCCTAACCTACTTCCCAAAAACTAGTTAATAGATTTTAAGGATCCAACATCCAACACCACCCACCTAGATATTTTTAGAAACTAGATTATAGAAACTACATCCAAAATCCAGATTCTTAGAAACTAGTTGGGATCCAAACACGGCCCTATATGGGCTGCTTGCTATCAATGGGATTATCCTTACCCCATTTTAATTTCCTTCCTTAAATCTTTAATTGGGGTAAGCTCATAAAAACTCCATATAAGCGATGCACCTATACCACTACATGAGATTATATATAGTGTTATTTGGTGATATATTTCTCTACTACAGGTTCCGGGAGTAGTATTACATGATAAACCGATTAATTATGTTTGTTCTATCTTTTTGCTGGGATTAGTTCTTATTTTTATATAGCCTTATTTTGTTTTTTTGTTGAGTTACTACTCTTAGCTGTGGTACAACTTGTAAACTTCTTATTTATACGGGAGCCATAAATGTCTCCAGATTATATTAGCAGTAAATGTTCTTCACTATGCAAATTTGCAAAAAGCATGTGCCATGGCGAAGTGCTTCGGGCACAGGAAACAAGGAGAAGTGAAAAAAAATGCAATGCACAGAAAACAAAAAAGAGAGATACAGAGATAGAGATGCATATGGAAGTGCTAATGATGCATCAAATGTGAGAATCACAAGTATTTTGGCAGAATTTTGAAAGGCTAGAATCAGAAGTATTGTGAAACAGAGGGGGTTACATACAAGCCCACATGCTTACCACTTGCTTTATTTGCCCGACAAGAGTAGGAGTACTGCTTCATGCTAATGATCACTTGCTTTGTTTACCCGATAACAGTAAGGCCTGACCTCGAGAAGGGAGAGCGTCGCTCCGAAATGTATCATTACTTAGTTCCCTTTTTCGTAAAACAATTAAGAAAAAGTATGACAGCCAAGAGTGTTGCAGTGCAATTTGTATTATTCAGGCAAGTATTGGTGGCACATTTCTTAGAAGTGGCTTGTGAGTTCCTATATGGCTCTATATACTTGGCTTTGTACAAGGCTAATGGCACGAAAGCCTTCTTATAGAAGAAGAAGGGGTGCCGAACAATGCTGCGTGACCAATGCTCGCCCACTGAAAAGAGGCAAAAGTTTTAGTCCTAGAGAAATGCATGGAAAGGGACGACACATATCACGAGCCTCATCTCGATTCCATGACAAGGTATGGGCAAAAGCATCAGCGGGATATATATTACTACTCGGTACTCATGATTCACACGTGGAATTGAGTCAGCGGAGTGGTCATCGTCTCATCGAGACAGCACCACCTTCATGCCAGGCTAAGCGTGCCCTCCTGCCGGCCACTCGTACCAGCACCTTGCTTCTAGCTTGATTAAAAACAAAAGAAACCATTTTACATTCCCTGTTACCATACTCTTGAACAGAGAAAGCTTACATCTTTTAGATTATGCAGTAACTTAGTTGCCCTAGGCCTGTAGCACAGGAGAACTACACAGCTGAAGGTCCATGAATTTTGTAGAACTCATGCATACATCGCGCGCATTGCCCACTTAAATGAGCCAAAGTACTGGTTCCAAACAACAGTCACTGTGGCTTGGTTGTGCATGGTCGTCGGGGTCATGCTCTTTGCTAGGTCCTACTCCCTCCGTCACAAAATAATTAACGTTTTAGCTCTTGGCACGGAGATTAAGAAAAGTTAGTAAAGATAAGTGCGCAAAAAACGAGGAGGAGAGAGATAAAGATAGATGTGTATTGGGAAGAGAGAAAGATGCATCGGGAAGTGAGAATGCCAATTATCTTGAGAAAACTGGATGAGACTAAGATGTCAAGAGTAATTTGCTCGTCAGGCTATATAAAATGCCAGTTCACGTGCTGGGATTACTAAAAGGAATGATCAACTGGATAGCGCACGAGCGTCGGCGCGATATGCATCATACAGTAAGTTGTGGCAGACAATAGTGCAGCTACTCAGACGCTGTTTCTTATATACAGTGAACGTGGCTGCATGCATTTTCTGAACCACTGACTTTTCACGTGGGAGTTACATCATACTTGATTCATACTTGATGTACAGTGAGCCGCATGGTGCGTGGCTCCTGTATCGATCACAGATATATTCTCTCCAATTCACTTATACGTAATTATCGAGTTACATCCCTTTTGAGCGGCTTGGCGTATGTGGTGTGTATGCCCTGTTAGTGGGACATTACATGGCATATGGACTGACATTAGACACGAACGTGCGCCACGAGGGAAGCATTTCTGGTCCTTTGCCCACTAAAGGTATGTCGTGCTAGTGTTCCGGCGAGAACATCGGTCCTTTGAGAGGGGGGTGTGTTTGTGACATCTGGCTTAAAATTAGGCCCGAAGTGGCCCATGTGCACTATTGTGCATAAAAACTCGACCTGCGGGGGACAGCCAACGGGTATTTTGCTAAGAAGAAGATCTTCTCACGCAGATCGAGAAAATTCCCAAACCCTTGCCCCAATCTTTACACAAGGGTCACAGTGCCACCGTGTAAGATCGGTTCGGGCCTTAACTTGTGCTTTGAGAGTGGGGCAAGCGAGGGAATTTTTTTGGTGGGAGCCGGGATCGAATCCGGGTGGCGAGCGCACCAATCAACCGCTCTAGCCACACGAGCTGGCGCTCGTTCCCGTGCACTATTGTGCATGAGGAGGTGAGAGTTTAATCCCACCTTGCTAGTCTAGTGGGAGTAAGGCTATGTTTCAGCTCCCAACATCTTAATTCATTTCAAATAATCACTTGACAAAATCAATTTTTATGAAAAACAATGTTTGGTACAGCTTAATTCACTGATTCTGCTTAAGAATCAGCTCCGTGAAGTTGTACAAAATTAACAGATCCGGTGGAGTATTTATTTGCATTTTGTGACATATTTTGGGTGTCGAGCTGTTGTTGCATGTTTGCGCGCAGGATCGATAAAAGCAACTTGGCTGTGTACAGAGCGTACGCAATAACATGTTCATTTTTGCTCTAGCATGCATGCACACACAATGTTACCAAATGCCACAAGCATGGCGTGAGCGCAGCTGTCTGCTCTTTATTCCACAAACAGTTCGAATCGATGAACAAACAAAGGCGCCAAACGGCAACACACCCTGAAAATCTTGTCTTCATCCAGAGCAAGATTATGCAAAGGCTACGTACACTGAAACGGGAAATTAAAACCAAAAGACTGGCTAATTAATGATCAGCTGCAGGCACTCGATCATGCATACGACGGGGTGCCGGACTATGCAACCGGCGTGCAGCCGCTCCTGGCAGACTGGTTCTTGCAGAACATGAAGTCCTGGCACTGGAAGAGGGCGGCGCCCTTGCTATCCATGAACTTGTCGCAGTTCGCGCACCCCGGGTGGCAACCGGTGGGGATCGTGTCCATGCACTTGCACTTTGGCGGGGATGATCTGGTGCACAAGCTGCTGCACTTGTCGCAGCAGGGCACCGGGGTCGCTTTCGTCCCCTCTGGAGCGCTGCGGCGAGGACGGCAACACAACACACATTAATCTCATCCAGTAAACAGATTTATATATACATATATATATGCTAATGTTGAAATTAAAGATCTCTCACCTAAGCCTTGGGCCAGGGGCACAGCGGCGAGGACGGCAACGACAGCCAATGTGACGAGCAGCGCCGCCTGGGGCTTCATGTTTGCTTCTGTCGCTGCGAGGCTACGTACTCTCTGGGTCTGGGAGGTGACTTGTGAGTTCTTTGCTACTTCTTGGCTCTGTACTCGGCTGATGGCGCGGAAGCGTATTTATAGGAGGAGGGGTGCCAGATAAAGCTGTGCGTCCACTGCATGCCCGTCCACTTAAAAGAGAGTCCTAGACAAATACGTGGAAAGGACAAGACACAAGGGCCTTGCCTCGATAGCCTAGAAAGGTTATGTGCCAAACTTAAAAGCTCACTCGTTATACTTACCTCTGTTTTTGAATACTTGTCAGCGTTGATTTTTACTGTTCCAACTTTGACCATGACTTTTTTGTTAATAGATAACTAGCAAGGTTGCCCGCGCAAATTGCGCGGCTAGCTCTCTGTCTATACATTTTTCTTTTTCGCCTTGGGAAATTTAGTCCAGAGTGAATAATTTACAGTAAGATACCTCCATACTTTTTTTTATGATGAAAAATGTTGGGAGAGAGTCTCATTTATCTGAAATATGTTGGGAGATAGTCTTATAATTGTAGGGTGATATTTCTACATGTGTCTCATCAACAACTATGTCGATTGCTCTAATACTGGTTGATGGCTGAGCAGATGCATAGTTGCCAGCCTGCTATTGAGAGGGCCTAAACTATATCTTATAATATTCTGTTAGCTGATGAGAGATTGATGTACACATTATAGTGATGAGTACAACATCTTCTTTCTAGGTGGCCATGAAGCTCAACACGTGCTTCCGCACTCAGGGCCTGTATGATTTGGCTTCGATGTGCTTTTGCCCTTGCATTGTAGCGGCACCGTAGAACCAGGGATCGGAGCCGGAGCCGGTGTAGCTAGAATATTCTTGGCTCTGCCGGCTCCTAGTTGTTTGCTGTTGATTTAGGTAGGAGAGAGAGAAAACTGCTTCCATTAACAGTGCTGATACAGAGGAGTTGAACCCGATAGGAGCCTAGTCAAACACGGCCTTAGTATTTGGAATCTATATAAAGAATAGATGATATCTTAATGTGTTTTTTTCTAAATGGTAGCTGAGATTGTAATCCGCCAATGTTATCTTAGCACTTGAGTAACAATCTGTCCATATATATTGATTGTTCCTCGCTTGTTCTGAATGTACATGTGTAGCAAACTTAATTATCTTTGACTTCACATCTCGTCGAGGCTCTAGCTCTTGATGTTTCCCCTTCGCATTCGTCCCGCTCGTCCTCCTTGCTTACACAGTGGAGCTCCACAGCCAGTGCATGGTGTTGCACCATGCCAATGTGCCGTGGCATGGCGACTGCTATTCCCTGATCAATCGGTGTGTGTGGCTTGCATAGGCTTGCTTGTCAGTGGTTATGTTTCCAAGCGTCACAGATGAGGCGTTGGCGTGAGTGTCGCCGTGGAATAAGTCCTTCCTGGTTTTTTTCTAGCTCGTAGGTGCTCCGCTCCGGGCGACGGAAAGCTTGTGGAGGTGGGGCTCCATGGAGGCAGCCCCTGAACAGGAATGGGTGGCTGGCTGGTGATATGATGTTGGCCTTGTAATTTAAGGATGGAGAGGAGGCTGTGAGATTCGCGGCATGATGGAAGATGGATCGAGCTCGAGCTTCCCTTGGTGGCGGTTGACATCTATGGCGAGCTTAGATCCAAGGTCCGGGGAGCCCGGGGCGTGTTCCCACTGATGGTCGTTTAGTGATGACGGCTCAACTCAAAGCCAAGGTGTGATGGGGTTCTTCCTGATCTCGGTCTGGTGGCGTCGGGATGTGATTGCTCTTGGCGTTTGCTTTGGTTTCTGTGTCAGGCGGCAATGTTCTACGGCGAGCATGACAAACACAAAGGATAGGGACCTATTCGTACGTGTGTTTTTTTTATGTTTTAGGGTCTTCTGTGGCAAGTTGGGTGGAATAATAATATCTATACGAATTATCAAAAAATTAAGGTGCTACTGCTATAATTTGGAGCCTAACCCCTATCATGGAATGACCACCTGACCATGGAGTTCCCTTCTACTTTTTTCCATGTCTCTATATGACTATATATGGTATAAATATTCAGGTAAGAAAAAAAATCCAACGTCAAGACTTAGGATTATTCTTCGCAATAGGATTAGGAGTCCTTGTTTGTAACGTTGTGCAGTGTGCACGACATTTATTCCTACGGCAGGACTTCGGTTTCTTTTTTCAACGCCAGGACATTATTTTCCCCTTGTCGTATGCAAATCAAACTACTACTCTCTATTTTGTTTCCGATTTTGCATTATGAATTATTTTGATATGAGTATATTGTTTAATCTAGACCGTTAGATGTTTATAAAATCCAAAAGGCTCATAGTTTTTCCCTTTTCTGATTAACGTGGTAATTTCGTGGCCTTGAGAGCGAACGTGGTGGCTCCTTTAGACCTTCAAATACTAAGATAATAGATTGAACACTCATAAATATATCATGTTACTAAAGTGTATCTGCACCACATCTATCAACCATATGTTTATCATATGTAACTACGTCTTTTAGAAGTTATTAAGCGGTCAAATTGTGAATAGTAAAGTCAACGCTATCAATCTATTATCTTAGTATTTGAATGTCCAAAGAAGCCACCACGTTCGCTCTCAAGACCACGAAATTACCACGTTAATTAGAAAAAAGAAAAGCTATGAGCCGTTGGATTTTATGAACATCTAACGGTCAAGATTAAACATCATACTCATGTCAAAATAATTCATAATAAAAAGAATTCTGAATTAAAAGAGAACAGCTAAAAGAGTCCACATATATAAAATAATGTTGATATACGGCAAGGTAAAAACATGCACACGGTAGACACGTAAACTCGGATCTTATCACAAGTGACGAGCTCTAAAGTCCTGGCGTTGGATTTTTCTTTTTTTTCACCTGAATATTTACTATCTATATTGAGTCATATAGAGACAAGCTATAACCATTAGTTGTTATGATAATTCAATGGTCGAGAATAACACGTGGTGTCCATGTTACGATACAAGAGAAATGCGGACTGCAATTCAAACACCGTCCATAAATGTGAATTCGTAAGAAAAATAAAATAAAATATGCATTACGTTAGAGATGCATCTCGCTTCAAAGCTAGAAATACAACCCTATTATTTCCTTTTTTTCTTGCCTTCAAAGTGCATGCAGAGTCCATAAATCAAAGATGCTCGGCAGCCGCCAATCATTGACGAGGAGTGGCTGCCCCAGCAGCGTCGTCGATGATGCCAACTTGCTCAATTGGCAGATCCACCTGGTGCTACGGAAGCGCGAAGTCCAGAAGGCTGTCGCACGAACGACGCGAACATACTCGAACACGGTAGCTCAGACGCGAACCTGGTGTTCATTGAGCAAGTTGTGCTTCCAGGGTCCTCCAACAAGTATTAGCAGTGCAGCACACGGGCACGTGAAAAAGAATTGAAGAGCAGCAGCTGTTGGGCAAGCAAGTAGCGAGAAAAAATAGAAGCAGACAACAAGGATGCCTGCATACATGCGGGATGAGGTGCGGCCAGTCATCCCATGCAAATTAAAGGCATGCATATAATCTGAACATCAGGATTTGGGATTTGCTTGCTACGACGAAGCGATCAACTGGAACAGGAATTGTAAGCTACTAAGCTCCGATGACGCAATTCACTTGCCCTGGTGGTCTTTGACCCATGGAGAGAACTGGAACACCTATAGACATGAGAAATAAATAGCAGTGCATACAGATTGGTATATGGATGCATGAGTTTTTTGCTATAATAGATCAAATAGCTAGGAACAAAGAAAAATGCTTGCTTAGAAAGCAATGGTGAATAAGATCGACATAATGCATCTTTCTTCAAAAAGAAAATATCGATGTTGCATGGACAATAGATCGGTCCCATTTGGTAGGACTATTGCACTGACTTTGACACCGATACCTGGTGAAGCCCTACTGACAGGGTTAAAATAAAATAAATCCACTCGAAAAGATGTCCAATAACTCCTAAATGGCTTACACTAGAAGACGTAAGCTAAAAACACTAACTTTCTCTCTCACCAACTTTTTCACCCTTAAAATTATTCACGATGTCATTGAGAATCTGTTTCGCCAATCATTAATATGTTTTGCCCATCGTTTTTCAAAATGGATTTGGCTCAACTAATTAAAAAGCCTACTTTCTTAGGTTAGCTAGAGTCAGAGACTTTTAAAATTAGATATAGCGAACCGTATCAACCGTGCATATAGAAATCATACCTTTATCCGGCTGTGATTTTTTATTTAATTGACAAATATGATCATCATTCATTTTGATTGGCACACGCTTGGAAGGAAAATTTAGAAACGACCCTAATACACTAGCCATATTTGATCACAAATTGAGATAGACCAATATTGTTCTATTGTTTTTTATGCTTTGTACATTATAGCTGGGTTTATGGAATTCTGATGTTTTTGTTTGGCTATTTCTTTAAAGAAAAGTTATGATGGTTGCAGCTTCTTTGGTAGTAACGGTCAATTTTAATAAAATCATTTTCATTATCTATAAATATGAAAAAAATATTAAATACTAATAAAATAGTGTAACAAGTCTAGCCGCGCTATTAGTGCGGGCCATGTTGCTAGTTATTTGAAAACGGAGGGAAGTACTCATGATTCGCACGTGGAAGTGAGTCACCGGAGAGATCATCGCAAATGCCACCTTCATGGCAACGCGTGCCTTGCCCCCGTCACAATGCGTACCAAATGAATCTACTATACTTACTAGTCACTTTTTTCGTAAAACTTAAAAAACAAAAAAACATTATGACAGAGACAAGAGTACTGCAGTGTAATTTGTATTATTCAGGCACATAAGGAATCTACTCAGAAGCATATTCTTTTAAAAGATTTTTTCTTGACGACAAGGGTAGGTGGTTGCAGTGTCGGTCTGACCCACCTTGGCCTTTCACGTGGGAGTTTCATGAACATGACAGTGCTAATTAACTTGGTGCGTGGGTCGTCAGTGTTTGATGACCGTCAGTTCCCGCCTTCCCAGAGCTCACAAGTGAGCTGTCTGAACCCTAACCTTAAAGTCGGCAATAAAAATCGCAGGAATACTTCTCTTGTTCACTTGCATTGAAAAGTACACCTCGTCTATTTCTACGCTAGTAATATCTTCTTGTTGCAGCTGTTGGAATTTGGCCCAAGTGTTGAGGCCTATTCAGGAGAATCCCAAAGAGCAAGTGGCCGCTTGCTTTAGTCCCATACTGCTGGGACAAGGAGAAGCATACTGCTTTAGTCCCATACTCCGGAGTTATAGCTGCGAGCTATATGAAAAGCGAAAATAATCTGGCAGACCCTTTCACAAAGGGATTATCACAGATAGCGATTTCTGTGATGTCTAAGAACATGGGTATGAGGCCCACATAAAGTTACATCACAATGGTAACCTATCCTTTTGATCGGAGATCCCGTGATTTAGGTAACAGGAAAAACAAGTTGACTGATGTAACCAAAGAGTACATTGTAAATAAATAAATGTACCCATGTTCAAATGACACCTTAAGTACTCTTTACTGTATGCAAGGTTGCCATAAAGCCTTAATGTTTTCCGTTGTGAAGATATCAGCCTGCAGGATATCTTAAAGGAGAACACCTACTTGAGCTCAACTGTAGGTCGCAGTTTGTGAGAATAGGGCGTTCTCATAAAGGCTCATGAGAAGATAAGGAAGCAGACCATTAACGCTCCGGTTAGGCGAGGTTGTTTGGCAGCCTAGTATCAGTTAGATTTCAAGTGAAATCTGCCCACATATGGCTGAGAATTCAATGCCTAGTCAATTCTTCAGCTGTGGAAAGATGAATCTTGTTACTCTAGGTGTAAGTTCAACCCGTATGGGACTCACACCGAAAGACTGGTATATTAACAATACTTTTTTTTTGCGACAAAGGTATATTAACAATACTACAGCATAGTGATCCTTTGACCTCCATTCCTTGCTTTGGAATTGGTAGGGGATTGTTGGAATTTGGCCCAAGTGTTGAGGCCTATTCAGGAGAATCCCAAAGAGCAAGTGGCTTGTTGCTTTAGTCCCATGCTGCTGAGACAAGGAGAAGCACACCTACTCAAAAAGCAACTCACGTGACCATGGCTGAATAAAGAAAGCTATGAGAGAGATTGTGAGCTATGCTAAGTGTACACATACGCACGCGCGCGTGCGTATCCGCGTTTCTTCGCGTTTTCTTCCGCGTGACATGTGACTTGCGATGCGCGACCGTGGCGTGACGTGGCTGCAAGTCAGTGTGTATTTTAGCCACTTTAAGTCCTCCACAATCTGACCGTTTTATATTAATCAAGAGAGGATTAATACATAGTTTATTGCCTTAATTGGGATTAATTGGCCAGCCAGGTATTGACTGCCATTAGTGGTGTTATTAGAGAGGAAACGGCTCCTTGTGGGCAGCCGTGCCTATGTAAGGCTCTGGAGACGTCCAGGTTTCCTAACCCACAAAATCCACTTCCATTCTTACACCTTCTTTCCTTTTGGAGAGCTTTGCTGTGGTGTTGAGCTGCTTCCATCTCGCTGGCCCTTTTCCTTGACGTGCATGAGGTGAAGGGTGAGCGGTATCTCCGAACCGTTGTCGCCGTGAAGCCCGCACGAGGGGCGGCAATAAGGTTTCTGGGTAGCGCAACTGCGTGACCGCTCGTTCGCTGCCTCGTTGACGATCGACTACATCGACGGTCTGCTTCGTCTACTATTTGTGCTAGATCTAGCACCGACAAACCCAACGTAATTCACTTCTATGTTTAGTGCTATACAACCTGCTGCTAGAACTAGTTTGCATCTCGTTTTTGAATGTCTATGAAATCTGCCTCAAACTAAATCTGGATTTAGAATAATGCGCATATTTCCAACATTCCAGAAACCTTATTTATGCGTTTATTCTATTCTAGCAATGGCTGGTGCTTCGGATGCAATGAAACTTGAGAGGTTTGGCGGTGGGAAGAACTTCCGTAGGTGGCAGACAAAGGTCAAGTTTTGGCTGATGTCGATGGGGCTGTGGTGGGTAATCCACCCAGCGATGCCACTCACAGCTGAGCGGGCTAATACTTTTGCAACCGCCTGTGATTCTGCACTTGGATGCATTCTGACCCTGTTATCTGACAATCTCTATGATATCTACATGGAAGTCAGAAACCCCACAGAGTTGTGGGATGCACTTGAGCGCAAATATGCGATCTCTGAGGCCAGTCGCCTCTTATACAGCTGCGAGCAGTTCTATGACTTCGCCATTGACGGTGCAAAGTCGATTGTAGAACAAGCTCATGAGATGCAGCTGCTCGCCGGCGAGATTGCGAGTTTAGGATGCGCTTTGCCTGATAGGTTTGTGGCAGCGGGCATTATTGCCAAACTCCCTGCTACATGGAGGGATTTTGCCACTAACCAGAAAGAGGGAAGAGATCTCAACAGAGGATCTGATCGTAGCTCTCGATGTGGAAGAACAGGCAAGAGCGAAGGACGCTCCAAGCACCTCTGCTGCTGCAGAGAATGGTTCTAGTGCAAACATTATTGTTGGTAACAAATCTTATCACAACAAGAACAAGGGCGAGATGCAGGCCGGTGGGAAGCCTAAGAAAACCACTAACTTCAAGAAGAAATCTGAGAAAGAGGACAGAGGTTGTTATGTGTGTGGCAAAGAAGGGCATATCGCTAAGAATTGCCTCTACCGCAAGAACAAAGATGATGGACAACATAAGAAGGCTGTCAATGTGACCATTGGCAAGAACAACGGCGATGATGCCGACCCCTCCGGGTATGGTAACTTACCATTTGTTTTTTAAGCTATTCAATCTTCGGATTGGTGGGTTGATTCGGGTGCCAATGTTCATGTTTGTTCTGACTTGTCCTTGTTTTCTTCTTACCAGGGGGCGCGGTCCTCCTCCATCCTGATGGGAAACAGATCTGCTGCAACTGTTCATGGTGTTGGTGTGGTCGAACTAAAGCTCACTTCTGGCAAGACCATTCTATTGAAGAACGTGAAGCATGCTCCAACAATAAACAGGAATTTGCTTAGCATTTCCTTGTTATGTCGGGATGGTTATAAGTTAGTATTCGAGTCCAATAAAGTTGTAATGACCAAGTTTGGTAACTTTGTTGGTAAAGGCTATCTAAGCGAAGGCTTGTTTCGCTTGAGTACTTTTGATTCTTATTATAATGTGAATTTTGCATTCATGATTAATAAAACTTGTGAAGATGATGTGTGGCACTCACGTTTTTGCCATATTGGGTTTGACACAATTGCTAGAATGTCCATATTAGAGATAATTCCTAAGTTTAATATTGTCAACAAAGTGCCAACCTTGTGTGCAAGCAAAACAACCTCGAAAACCATTTAAGGGTTTAGAGGAAAAGAGAAATTTGGCACCATTAGATCTTATTCATTCAGATTTGTGTGAAATGAATGGATTGTTGACAAGAGGAGGCAAGAGATATTTCATGACTTTAATAGATGATGCTACTCGTTTTTGCTACATTTACTTGCTGAAAACTAAAGATGAAGCTTTACACTACTTTAAAATATACAAGGCCGAGGTTGAGAACCAACTTGAGAGGAAAAATTAAACGATTACACGATGATCGTGGAGGAGAGTATACCTCTAATGATTTTTCTCAATTCTATGCTGAACATGGTATTATCCATGAAGTGACACCACCATATTCACCTCAGTCCAATGGGGTGGCTGAAAGGAAAAACTGAACTCTAACAGGTTTGGTGAATGCCATATGTTAGAAAGCACAGGTATGCCTTATGAATGGTGGGGGGAAGCTATCTTGACAGCTACTTTCATCCTAAACAGGGTTGTGACTAAAAACAGAGAAGTCACTCCTTATGAGGGATGGAATGGGAGAAAACCCAATGTCAATTTTCTGAGGACATGGGGCTGTTTGGCAAAGGTTAATTTACCTGAACCGAAAAAGAAAAAGATTGGACCCAAAATAGTAGATTGTGCATTTTTTTGGATATGCACATAACAGCACGGCCTATAGATTTTTAGTTGTTAAATCTGATACTCCTGAACAAAATGTGAATACTATCATGGCGTCGAGAGATGCTTCATTCTTTAAGAATATACTTCCAATGAGAGCAGCAGGTAGCACTTCTCAGAGTGAGAATGTTCATGCTCCTGAGAATCACACTCCACCTGAAACATACACACCATCTGAAAAAGAAAGTGATTTAGTCAATGATGCTCCTCGCAGGAGCAAGAGACCAAATATTGCGAAATCATTTGGTGATGACTTTATCGTTTATCTTATAGATGATGTGCCAGATACTCTTTCAGAGGCTTATGCATCTCCAGATGCAGAGTATTGGAAAGAGGCAGTCCGTAGTGAGATGGACTCAATCATGTCAAACGGGACTTAGGAGATCACTGACTGTCCAAGTGGGTGTAAACCGATTGGATGTAAGTGGATCTTTAAAAGGAAATTGAGGCCTGGCGGTACTATTGAGAAGTATAAGGCTAGGCTTGTGGCCAAGGGATTCACACAAAGAGAAGGAGAGGATTTCTTCGATACATACTCTCCTGTTGCCCGAATTACCACTATTAGAGTGCTCCTTGCGCTTGCTTCTTCCTATGGTCTACATGTCTACATGTCCATCAAATGGATGTAAAGACGGCTTTCCTATATGGAGAGTTAGAGAAAGAAATATATATGGAGCAGCCAGATGGTTATAAAATTCCTGAGTAAGAGAACAAAGTGTGCAGATTGGTAAAATCCCTATATGGTCTTAAACAAGCACCCAAACAATGGCATGAGAAATTTGACACCACTTTGACATCTGCTGGATTCAGCGTGAATGAGGCAGACAAGTGTGTGTACTATCGTTATGGTGGGGGTGAAGGAGTAATATTGTGCTTATATGTCGATGACATATTAATTTTTGGAACAAGCACAAGAGTGATTGATAAGATCAAAATTTCTTGTCTAAGTGTTTTGCCATGAAAAACTTGGGACTAGCAGATGTAATTCTGAATATTAAGCTGATCAAGAATGAGGATGGGATTACTCTGAATCAATCTCATTATGCGGAGAAGATTCTTAGCCGTTTTGGCTTTGAGAACTGTAAAGTCTCTCCCACTCCCTATGATGCGAGCATCAAACTTCGAAAATTCGAAGGAGAGGGAAAAGATCAATTGAGATACTCTCAAATAACTGGGTCCCTCATGTATTTAGCTGGTGCCACCAGACCTGATATCTCCTATGCTGTGAGCAAACTTAGTCGGTTTACATCAAACCCAGGAGATGATCATTGGAAGGCACTTGAGCGAGTGTTGCGCTACTTGAGAGGCACAGCCTCATTCGGAATTCACTACTCGGGATATCCTCCAGTGTTGGAAGGATATAGTGATTCCAATTGGATCTCAGATGCGGATGAGACCAAGGCCACGAGTGGCTATGTGTTTACGCTTGCTGGTGCTGCAGTTTCATGGAGGTCTTGTAAACAGACCGTATTGACAAAGTCTACCACGGAGGCTGAACTAGTAGCACTAGAAATAGCTACGAGTGAGGCTGACTGGCTAAGAGAGCTATTGATGGACTTGCCTTTCATTGAAAAGCCGGTACCGCCTATCCTAATGTATTGCGATAGCCAATCAATGCTAGCTCAGGTTATGAATACAAAGGATAACTCAAAGTCCAATAAACATATCAAGCGTAGACTGAAATCTGTCAGAAAAATGAAGAACTCCGGAGTTATAGCTGCGAGCTATGTGAAAAGCGAAAATAATCTGGCAGACCCTTTCACAAAGGCATTATCACGGATAACGGTCTGTGATGTCTAAGAACATGGGTATGAGGCCCACATAAAGTTACATCACAATGGTAACCTATCCTTTTGATCGGAGATCCCGTGATTTAGGTAATAGGAAAAACAAGTTGACTGATGTAACCAAAGAGTACATTGTAAATAAATAAATGTACCCATGTTCAAATGACACCTTAAGTACTCTTTACTGTATGCAAGGTTGCCATAAAGCCTTAATGTTTTCCGTTGTGAAGATATCAGCCTGCAGGATATCTTGGAAGAGAACACCTACTTGAGCTTAACTGTAGGTCGCAGTTTGTGAGAATAGGGCGTTCTCATAAAGGCTCATGAGAAGATCAGGGAGCAGACCATTAATGCTCTGGTTAGGCGAGGTTGTTTGGCAGCCTAGTATCAGTTAGATTTCAAGTGAAATCTGCCCACACATGGCTGAGAATTCAAGGTCTAGTTCATTCTTCAGCTGTGGAAAGATGAATCTTGTTACTCTAGGTGTAAGTTCAACCCGTACGGGACTCACACCGAAAGACTGGTATATTAACAATACTACAGCATAGTGATCCTTTGACCTCCATTCCTTGCTTTGGAATTGGTGGGGGATTGTTGGAATTTGGCCCAAGTGTTGAGGCCTATTCAGGAGAATCCCAAAGAGCAAGTGGCTGGTTGCTTTAGTCCCATATTGCTGGGACAAGGAGAAGCACACCAACTCAAAAAGCAACTCACGTGACCATGGCTGAATAAAGAAAGCTATGAGAGAGATTGTGAGCTATGCTAAGTGTACACACACACGTACGTGCGCGCGCGTATCCGCGTGACTTGTGACTCGCGACGCGCGACCGCGGCATGGCGTGGCTGCAAGCCAGTGTGTCCTTTTGCCACTTTAAGTCCTCCTCAATCTGACCGTTTTGTATTAATCAAGAGAGGATTAATACACGGTTTATTGCCTTAATCGGGATTAATTGGCCAGCCAGGTATTGACTGCCAATTAGTGGCGTTATTAGAGAGGAAACGGCTCCTTGTGGGCAGCCGTGCCTATATAAGGCCCTGGAGACGTCCAGGTTTCCTAACCCACAAAATCCACTTCCATTATTACACCTTCTTTCGTTTTGGAGAGCTGTGCTGTGGTGTTGAGCTGCTTCCATCTCGCTGGCCCTTTTCCTTGACGTGCACGAGGTGAAGGGTGAGCGGTATCTCCGAACCGTTGTCGCCGTGAAGCCCGCACGAGGGGCGGCAATAAGGTTTCTGGGCAGCGCAACTGCGCGACCGCTCGTTCGCTGCCTCGTTGACGATCGACTACATCGACGGTCTGCTTCGTCTACTATTTGTGCTAGATCTAGCACCGACAAACCCAACGAAGTCGATGTCTCTCCTTCTGTGTTTAGGGCTATACAACCTGCTGCTAGAACTAGTTTGCATCTCGTTTTTGAATGTCTATGAAATCTGCCTCAAACTAAAATCTGGATTTAGAATAATGCGCATATTTCTAACAGCAGCAGCACTGACGAATGCTAATGGGACGACGTAACTTAATGTGGCGGAAGATGACTTAAGCGGATTAGCTATGTTGAGAGAGAGGGGGTTATCCAGGATATGCCCCTCTTAATTAATTACCAATAGCCATAAGCTAGTTCTTCAAAATTTTACCTCTCCCTCTTCAACTTCGCTTTCGAGGAGGGATAAAGTTGTGAGGACGGCTGTAAACCCCATGTGTCTTTCCCTTTGTGTCTGGTAGCCTAGTGCAGGTGCAAGTAATATAGTTACACATGGGAAGTCTAGTGAAAGATGATCCAACTTAAATACCCAGAGTGTAAATACATGATAACTCCGGACTAATCTTTTTACACAAAACGAGGGTAAAAGCATAAACGAGTTACTGCGTAGGCGAGGTTCGCGCAACATGTGGGCGAGAATGAACCCTATTTGAGCCTGGCACATTACAAATGGTATGAGAGCCTACCTTTGCTGCATCATCACCGCAATCACGGTGCTCATGGCACGTGCTGGACGTGACCATGAAGGAACTTTCATATGTAGTCTGTCTCTTTCAGGGGTGAGTCGCTCAGCAAAAACTACACAACACTTGACGTGGTGTTTGGGTAGTATTGGGTTGGGGGTAAGGAAATGGAAAGGGAAATGCCGGACTGGGTTGAGGTTTAGGAAATACGGTTCATTTCCCATTCCAATGTTTGGCTGCTACCTAGATGAGGACAAGGAAATACAACATGGGACTTACAAGTGCAAGAGGCAGGACATGAGGCATCGACCTATTTCCAACCATAACCCACCGCTCATGGTGGGATGAGATTTCCAGGAAATGGGCACTCCATTTCCCTAACCCAATCTATCCCCATTTCTCTAACCCAATATCCAAGCATGGGAAATGATATCCAGCCCTCTCCATTTCCCTAACCCAAGCCTCATTTCCATGTTCCCAAACAGCACATGAGCTTTTTGTGCTAGTCGCTCAGGTGGGCTTGTTTTAGGCACCAACTTGAGCTGAGCCGTGCAATTGCTTGTGCACGATTCGGTTGTGCCCCCAGTACATTAAAGTCAGTATAATTAGTGAACTAGACCAACACAAACGTACCTTTTTACTAGACGACCAATGGGTATTTTCTTTTTTTTTCTAAATATGTCAGAGTGAGGAAACATAACAGGTATTTCAGAGTCAGTTGGATACGGACCATACATACAGGTCTCCCAACAAGGCGATACAGACCAAGTTCTACAAAGCTAGGGACACTTTGTGAAATCTGATATATCACCATCTAACGACCACAATTACAGCTCACTATAATTCCGTAGTGCATGAAATCCTGAGCAACAAGTCTTTTTCTAGCATGCACTTTGCACGTATTTCATTATGAGAGAAGGAGGAACAAGCAACCCTCGCCACGGGACTTAGCGCCTCGGACACGAATTTTCAAAGTGGTTTATTACATAAAACGAACGATCTGCTTGAAAAGTTTTCTAAGATTGAGCAGGTAAATTCATTGACTACCATGTACTAGCATATTACTATTTATGTTGAAATAAACATTGTGTTGTTGTTGGTGATCATGATTAGAGATCCTTGTAGGATAAGATGACATTTCAAAATTTCACGGTCTGCTGGTCACTTCTTAAACTTGATGTGTTTAACTAATCAGACACAAAAGACCTTTTTTTTACGAACAATTGTAGGAAAGTTCCCCACCTGCCTTTTTATATTTATATACAAGAAGCAAAGAAAATAGGAAGGGGCAGAGGGGAAGATCTGGGCCGTCCCGTTAGAGGCCATGTGCAAGCCGCGCACGGAACCGGATCGCCTGACTTGTTCCAAAATACGTCAGGGGGCAGTGACGCCTCTAATCACCGTCCGTTCAGATCCAACGTTATACTCTGTTGTCTTCCCAGAGTGTTGGTCCAGTCCGCCCAGCCTTCTGCGTCGGATGCTGGGAGCCGACGACTAATATGTAGGCAGAGCAGAGCCACCGAGGTCGAACAACTGTGTAGCTGAGGACGACCAAATTCGCCTAGAGGCAGACATGGCAGAGAGATCCCTCGTGCGACTCATTTCACAAGATGCAGCTGAGTTGGTATCATCGGCAAGTGGAGAGAGAAGCCAGCGTCAACAACAGGAACAATAAAAAAAAAAACTCGACCGGTGGGGGAAGAAACCGCCCCCACGGCATTATACTAAGGAGAAAATGCCTCGACTCCCGGCCGAGAAAAACCCCCCGAACCCTGGCCCATACCCGGCAAAGCCGGGTCAAGCCAACCTGAGCCGACATAGCACAGATCTAGGCAGGCAGCGGCCCTCTGGCGCGCCAAATCCTAGACTATGCGCGCCCAAGCCACAAGCCAGCGAGCACAGCGAGGGAAATTTTTTTTTTACCACCCACCCACCCACAACTAATCACAATGAACAGTAACTCGCGTTACTATTCACTGCTACAGTGCCCCGGTGAGGCATCCGGGCGAGCTTTGGCTGGCGCAGCTAGCCAACTGAGCCTAGCTCAGTTCTCAACAACAGGAACAATAGAAGTTGCCAATGCGAGGATCGCACCGGATACGATGTGTATCCAACGTTGGTAGCTCAGATTATGCCAAATCGACCTTCATTCTTCTGCACCTTCTCTTGTATTCCTCTACTCCATTAACGTTGAGAATATTGCCTCCTTGGCTACCACATCACAAAAACATTAGGGAAGAGGAGGAGAGATGGGAGGAGGTAAATCCAGAGTGAAGGGATAGTGAAATACCTGCAAAAGAGAAAAGAAGGCAGAGGGAATGAGATTATGAAAGCCTGCCGCTGCTCACACAAGGTAGCGAGCTGCACAGCGGTTTCTTTCGCCCGCCATGGTTTCCGACCCCAAAGCTTGTTTCCCGCTGCGTGCTGGTCGAACTGGGCCAAGCAAAAACGCACTAGAAAAGCATAAAGAGCATAGAGAGTAGAAAAGCACAAAGAGCATAGAGACGTTCGATCGACGGCTATTGGAGATCCACCGCCCACTGACGTGTTTTCCAGCAAGTCAGACGATCCGGTTCCGATCGAATTAACACTAGGGACTTATTATGTCAAAAAAAAAGACTAGGTCCAGCTAAAAGAAAAGACACTAGGGACTTATTTGCCAAACTATTAGTTTTCAGAGGTCTAACCTGAGGCCAGGGCTGGGGGCTGGAGACAGGCAGCGCAATCTCAATTCTTCAGGGCGGCTGCGCGCGTTCGAGTTTGCACACAACTTGTTCGATGGAATGCCGCGCCAAGCTGAAACGTTTTGTGCGCCGTGGTCGCCGTGGTCGCCGTCGAGAGGAGCTCGCCGTGGCTGCTGAGGACGCCTATTACGTCGACGGACCTGGGCCAGCCTCGTCGTCGGCCTGATTGCGCACGGCCCCGCCGCCATCTGCCGCAGCTGCTCGACGGCGCAGGCACCGTTTTCGCTGGAGACGAACGAACCCGGAAGCTGCGGCTGGGAGGAACATGGGCCAGGATTTGTTGTTGGGCCGTGCACACACCCTCAAAACAGAGCATTTTAATCTCAGCCGTTGGCTGCCGCATCGACGGCCGCTCGTCCCTCTGACGAGCGTTAGAGGATCCGGTTCCCAATTCTTCAGGGCGGCTGCGCGCGTTCGATTTTGCACACAACTTGTTCGATGGAATGCCGCGCCAAGCTGAAACGTTTTGTGCGCGCTACAGCCTCGCTCCGCGTGCTCGCGCCGGGCGGCCGCCGCGGCATCCACTTCGCGCCTGGCCCGACCGCGTCCTCCTCCGACGACGAGCGGGAGCGCGCCCCGGCGACGCCGCGCTGGTTCCGCGCAGCCTACGCACGGCTCCTCCGGCACGCCGGGTGGATCCGGGCCGCGACGGGGTCCCCCCTCGTCACCTGCCCGCACGCGGCCGCCCGGGCGGCGCACTTCGACGCGCTCGCGGCCGAGTTCGTCGCCGCCGCGGGCCGCCGCAGCCCGGCGGGGCCGGAGGAGCTCCGGGCGACGTCGCTGAGCTCGCTGACGCGCGTCTGCGACGTGCTCGGCGTGTCGGCGCAGCGGCGGAAGGCCGTGCGCCTCGCCGTCTGCCCGCAGGTGACGCAGCACCACGTCTGGCGCGGCGCGCTCGAGGAGGTGCTCCGGGACCTGCAGGCCGACCTGCCCTCCCTCCCCGACCGCCACTCGTCGCCGGCGGCGACCCAGATGGCGGAGCAGATCGCGTCGGCCTGCACCCGCTTCCTCTCCAACACCGGCGACGCGGCAACCTCCTCCTCACCGTCCTGGATGCGCCCGACGCCGTACAAGAAGCCCGCGGCGGCGGCGGCGCCTTTGCCTCCGGGCAAGAGATGGCAAGAGGTACTCGACATGTTCACCGACCTCGGCAAGAGCCTGGACGGCGACCCGCGGCTCGCCGCGCACGCGCAGAAGGTCGACGCCATGAAGGAGGGGCTGTACCAGGTGCGGGACGTCGTCGTCGAGCGGGACATCGGGTTCAAGGAGGCGCGCCGGCAGGACTGCCTTGTGCAGTGGAAGCTGTCCAAGAGCCTGGGCCACTCCTCCAGGTGCCTCTACACGCTGCTGCTCTTCTACCTCTACGGCACCGTCCGGGACATCGACGTCCACGTCGGCAGGCGCGTCTTCGGGAAGGGAGGCAGGAACGTCGCCGTGCACGCCGCGGCATTCTTGACTCAAGGCGATGAACTGGCTGTGAGGGCCGGCGTCAAGCGGCTGAGCCGCGCGCTCGGCGTCTTCCGGTTCGTCTGGGACGCAGCGCATAGTGACAGTGATGTTGCGAATGACAATGGCAAGGAAGTTAAGGTTAAGAAAAAGAATGGGGAGGATACAAAGGGGGTCCTGGAGCTGCAAGGGCATCTATGGGGATTTGGTGTTGAGGAGGAAGTAGTGACATACAGAGGGGATGTGTTCCATGTGCATCAGATACAAATGCCCTGAATTTTGATTTCTGAAATGGTTCATGTAAATTCCTGCCATATGGATTATCATATTAGACACATCATATACAGGTGCGATCTGAAATGCTACTCTTTTTTTCACTAGAGCTCTTCTCTGAATATGTACAATGGTGATGCAACTGCATCCTGTGTAAAAGATACATACAGAAAGGGCGAAAACAAAAAAAAGGAGTTCCTTTGCTGTTCTAAACGTAACTTATGGGACACATTTTCCTTTCATGTATACAAAAGTAAATTCTTTTTTAGGGAACCCTACAATCTTCTTGGTGAATCAAAAGTTTGTCTTTTCAGTTGAGAGATTTCAAGCCATGGGTCTGTGAGACCGCTGCTTGCTCGCGTCGGATAGAGTGCGTTGTTGATAGGACTGTAGTTGGCTGCTCCAGCTGAGTAGGCCGGGTGAGGCGGTGATGGCAGGCAACTTCTATTGGACTGCCTGTACTGCCGTAGAGGACTAGAGCAAGGAGAAACAGGCAGCGACATGTTCATCCGCACATTGGACGGGTTGCTGGACAAAACAGTATCTGTTAGACAATGGAAAACATGTAATATGTGATAACTCTCAAAAGAGGATAACATACATGGCAGCAATCCTGCGATTTGTCATCGAAGGAACGGGTGATGTTGGTCCTGGAAAGTTTCTTATCCCAACATCAGCATCTCTCAAAGGAGATATGCTTCTGTATGATGAAATTCCAATGCTCGTCTGTACCTGGGTGAAAAAACAGTGGTAAGAAATAATAAAAGGACACCATATTCGATCTTGAAGATAATTGATATGGCAGATAATAATCAATTGTATTTGTGTTACTTATATCCATATACAAATATTATCCTTCTAGCTGTACTAGTAATGGACGAATAGGTGGCATTTGGAAGTTGTACCGTGCTGTTTTTTCCATCAGCAGAAATAGAAAACATATCCCTTGTCATGCTAGACCTGCAACTCCGAACTGTAGCATGGTCCTTGACGAAAGGATGATCCATCAACTTAGCAGCTGTAGGACGGGCTGCAGGATCACGTTGCAAACAGAGTTTCAAGAAGCTTTTCGCATCAGAAGAAAGATGATCTGGGATGTCAGGTATTTCTTTGCTGTTTCCAATTTTAAATATTGCAGCAACCTGTAAAACCAATTAAAAGCTCAGCACAGAATCATGGAAACAACAAGCGTCATAATCATGTAAAATAAAATCCAATAACTCAGTAACTCACCCCTTCATACTGACTCCAAGGTGGCTTTGCAGTGGCCATCTCAAGAATGGTGCAACCAAGGCTCCAAATGTCCACGGAAAGGCTGTAGCCATTAGTATTCATAATAACCTGAAAATTAGAAAAGTTATCTTTGGTGGATTTTAGTTCAATCACCAGTGAGTAGTGAAGAATGCACTAGAAATTTCAACTTGAGTAGGCTCACCTCTGGAGCCATCCAGTAAGGGCTTCCTTTGAAGGACTTGATAGAAGTGTATGCTGATATCTGTGTAAATGTAATAAATGATTAATAAAAAGGTAGGATATCAATATAAGGGAGGTAGTTACATATTTTATTGTGAGATGAATAGATGATTGACATAGTATATAACTTACATGCTTGGCCATACCGAAGTCAGCAAGTTTGATGTCACCATTAGGATCGACAAGTATGTTTGCCCCTTTGATATCCCTGTCAGAGAAGGTAAACATTCATCAATTAAGAGTGATGTGTGCTTCAATGGAAGAGAAACAGACAATGTATCTAATGTTAACAATGTAAATGACTGTCAAATACCTATGCACTGTATTCCGTCCATGCAAGTATGCAAGGCCAGAAAGGATTTGTGCTGTGTAATTACGAAGGACTGCCTCCCCAAATGGACCATATTCTTGAAGTAACTTGTGGATAGAGCCTCCAGAAACAAACTCGAGATAGACCGAGAGAGTCTCATTAGACTGCATTTCAGTATGAAGCACACTTAGATAAAACAATAGAGTAGCTATTGCAATTGAATATTCATAACTTGGCATACTGTGTGCTAATGATAAAAGAAGTAATCGTACTGCAAAGAGGTTCCATGGTGATCCTAGTAAAATCACAGAAGAACATTATCAGTTTTATAATTACCAGATCACTGCCGTAGTACTGCACAATGTTACGATGTGACAGCTGACTTAACAGAACAA
The DNA here is from genome assembly GCA_012490785.1 of Eragrostis nindensis. Classification (NCBI taxonomy): domain Eukaryota; kingdom Viridiplantae; phylum Streptophyta; class Magnoliopsida; order Poales; family Poaceae; genus Eragrostis; species Eragrostis nindensis. The sequence continues at coordinate 126,885 of JAAXCT010000282.1, forward strand.
TCTCCTGTACATATGAACCAGTACCAGTAAGAGTAAATTCTTCCACAAGAATCAATTTATCTTATCAACTATATCAAAGAAATTTACCTGATTTAGCTGCCTGAGACACTCTTTTGAGTTGGAATCATCAGAAATGACCTTAACCTCTTTAATTGCACACATTTGACCACCTTCACTGCATTACATACATTCCAACTAATAATCAGTATACAATAGAAAAGAGGAATATTACTCTGAAGAATGTTAAACCAACGCTTCAAGTCCAACTAAGCACCTGTTGAATCCAAGGTATACTTGTCCAAACGTTCCACTACCAAGCAACTTCCCCTTCTTCCACTGTAGAGAGCGGGAGGGGGGGCATGGGGAACCTGGAGGAAGAGGGAGAGGCTGGGGCGAGCTTGCACTTCGCGAATCGTCTTGCCATGCAGTAGGAGATCCTGGGCATTGACCAAATGTTCTTGAACGTACAGGGGAGGTTGGATATTGATGCCCCCTTGCGCTAGGGGGTGAGCTCGGCACCGGTGTGCTGAACACAATTTCTGTTGATTTCCGACCACGGCAGTATGTGCTTCTATTATTGGCAAGATCCAAATTCTGAAGATGAAATTCTTTCCTTGGGGAAACTGAAGTTTCAGACAATCTTGGATGCTCTGAAGCCAGATTAGTGGCGAAAAAGCGCCCTTCTGCCACTACATGACTTTGTTTCCGAGTCTCAATTGCTAGTGTTCTGACCGGGAGGATGCTGCTTGCATCTGATAACCTATTAAATAAGACGTAAAAGTCAAAGTTTTAGTTGAAATATTCGGAGATGCCAGATTACCAAATATTTGTTTCCTCAAAAGAAAGATTACTGAAACAAAACCCAGATGTTCATCTTTGAAACCAGCAAACTGACGGAATTGGGGGAAAAAGATCCCCAAATGTAATTAGGAGAGGGGTTCATTAAAGTAGTATCCACTTCTTCATCTCTGAAGCCAGCAAACTGAAGCAATCGAAGAATCATCTCCGAAACCAGCAAACTGAAGCAATCAAAGAAATTCATCTCTGAAACCGGTAAACTGATGAAATCAAAGAAAGATTGCTCAAGAAAAATCCACTTTCTTCATCTCTGAAACCAGCAAGCTTTAATCCATCAATAAATTTCGCCGAAATGTACGGAGATGAATCTATGTAGATAAACAAAATTAAATCAGAAGAACAATCAATAAAGAGGGCAGCACACAGTAGAAAAAATAATATCTGTAAAGAAACCCAGGAACTGGAATGTCAGCGAAGAATATCAAAATTGAGCCTCCAACCGAACCAAAACTAATTTCAAACAATCCTCTAAAAACCATTAATTTCAAACAAGGAAAACAGTAAATTCAAATCTTCCGAAGTCCAAAGCAACGGAAGTCTCTTCAGCCTGGTAACATGAAAAGCGTACAGCACGAGTCTACTACCACCACAGTCCCTCCTACGCAATTCCATCAAAAAGCAGAACAAGATTACCGATTCCAGCGCAGCTCATGCCAGAAAAAGAAATCAGCAGAAAAAAAAAAGCGCCAGCAGCAGGGCATAATTGGCCCCGAAAAACCGACGCTTTCCACCGAATTCAGCACGGGAAACAACACACCAAACAGCACCAACTTTAGGTCCCCCGTGAACGAACCAACCCAACCCAACCAACCACCACCAGCAGCTCCGCCGTATCGCGCTCACCTGTACACGCCGAGATCCGGCGCCTCGTCGGACGCCGCCGAGGACCCCAGCGACGAGGTGCCGCCGCTGGACGCCGACCCGGAGGCCGAGGCGGAGGCGGAGGCCGAGGCGGACGGCAGCGGCGCCGGCGCGGACGCCGGCCGCGGCAGCGGGTGCCCTACCACCTGCGCCTGCTGCTGGAGAAGCTTGGCGCGGCCGCCCTTCGCGAGCAGCGCCTCGTCGAAGCTGGTCGCCTTCTTCTTGCCGCCCCCCTTGTCCTCGCCCACGCCGACGGCCGGAACCGCCGCCGGCGCGGCGCCCTTGCTCTTGCTCCTGCCCTTGCTCTTCCACCACGCCCGCATCCTCCTGCCCCGCCTCCACGGGCCGCCCACCAGAGAGAGAGAGGGAGAGGGAGGTGTGAGGAGAGAGAAGCGTGCACGCGGGAGACGAGAGCAGAGGGGAACGGGCTCTTGAGCGAGCGGCAACGACCGGGGTCGCCGTTGCGGGCCCCACCTGTCATCATGTCATCCCTCCTCAGCCTCCGGTACGTTTAGCGACGCCCACCTGGCTGCCGCCGGTAGCGCACGCAGGCGCATCCTCCTCTGCTGGGCGGCTGTCTCTAGGCAGCGGGGCCCGCTTGGGTACCACTCCCTGGTCTGTGGGACCAGGACATGCTTCGGGCCCACATGGGAGGTGGGGGGGGGGGGGGGCAAGGTGGGTGTAGCCGTGCTGCGTGGGTGGTGGAGCGGAGGTAGACAACTGGAACGGAATGCTGACGTATCCGGCGGGTCGGGTTGGCTGCTACGCACACAGCACAAGAGTAGTGGGTGATGGGTGGAGTGGTTACCTTCTCCGTGCGCCTTGCTGCCAACACGGTAGTGGAGGCATATGGCAACTCGTTTTTGATTTTGTTTTATGTTTCACAAATTATTATTGATTAAGTGTGGGTGATGGTGATGAGATGTGGCTTTTTGTATTTAAGTAGGGTGATGATAATGGTGATAGGCGATTGATGGGTGTGTCTGCGATAGAGAAACGTTTTACTCGTCTTAAGTTACCTTACTATTTGGGTTACCAGGTAACATTGGTGATGGAGGATGTGCTTTAGTATTTACTATGTTTGCACCGATATGAAACATGAGTTACTTATCCGGTAAGATAAGAAATCCAAAGGGTTAGGAGGAGAAATTACGCGTTAATTCTCTGTATTTGATTTTTTTATTAACTGCATAGTATGACCATTTGGTTCTCAAATCCACTATATTGTACCACGAGGTGGCTGATTGAATATGACACTTTCTCAGAATCACATAAGCAAGTACTAACTGTCATTTGCAGGCCTTTCATGTCACTAGATCAATTAATAGCAATTGATAAATTATCGATATTGTACGTCATTGGAGGCTCTCCTGGCGAGGCGAGATGATTCTTCCATCTGCTTTTCGAAAAGGACAAGATACTCATCGCAAAAAAAAAGACAAAAGGACAAGATATATGGTGCATGTTTGACATGGTCGCGTAATTATAACATGACATGGAACCGTAACAAGTGTAGCGCGTTGATGCGACGTGCATGTGATGGGGAATTTTTTTGCTTTGCATAAAGGGTTTAAGTATTAATTGTTTTCATGGTAATCCATTATCAGAAGGAAATATTTAGAACGTCCACGCCATTTGAGGTAGCCAGAGACCCATATAGTGCAGCCGCGTATATGTAGCCGTAGCAATTCGTTGTCCAACAGATAACTAAGCAGAGGATCAACGCAGAGCAGAGGGGTGCCCCAAGGTTCACGCACGCAGGGCCGGCCCTGGCGGGGGGCAGCCGGGGCGGCCGCCCAGGGCCCCCAAATCTGAGGGGCCCCGCCCATAGCATGAAGTGTAGACAGATCAGGCCCATCCGGCCAGGTTAGTAATTACCAACAACAGCCTTCGTGCGTCATGTGATGGAATCGTGCCCAATACAACAATCAGGTAACAATCCGGCAATCAGTGCGTACATGCAAATACGAACCGTCAAACCTAGGCGCATCGCATCGCCGATCTGTTTCCTAATTCTCCTTTGGTGGAGCACGTAGCTGGTCACCGCGCCTCAACTGCTGATCATCGACGTTCCAGGTATGCAGATTCCCTAATCGGCTAATCCCTCTCCTATGCTAAATTGCTAAGTGCCATGACCTAGTTTCCTAATTGCAAGATCAAACGTTCAAGTTATTTGATCAATTGTTGAAGGATATTATTTACTGTGGAATCAGCTGAAAGAAGCTTTTTAAAGTTGAAATTATTGAAGAACTATTTAAGGCTCCTAAATCTAAGAAAGATTGAATGGTTTGTCCACTTTGCGCATCGAGAAGAAATAATTCGATGAGGTTGACATCGACGCCATCATCACTGACTTTGCATCTAGAAATGATTAGAGAAACTTTAAAGGTATTACGTACAATCATTTCATATGAATTTGGTTTTGATATGTTATCGTTTTCCCAGTAGCAATATTTTTCTATATAAACATACAACTTTAGTTCATACATATACACAGAGAGAAGGGGCCCCGGCTTTTGAGCTTTACCCCGGGCCATCGAAATCTCAGGACCGGGCCATGCACGCACGCCGGCACGCGGGCCGCAGCGCGCGTCGCGGCGGCGGGAGGCAGGCACGGCCGCCTTTGCTTGGCGGTTGGTTGGCGTCGCCTTTCCGCTGCCGCACACCTACGTCACCTTTGGATGGATTCCATGGATTGATCCCGCTCCGGCCTCGTTTGGCCTCGTTTTCCTGGGTCACCGCGCGCGCCGCATGGGAAACACGAGTTCACTCGTGGATCCACACGCACTCGTGTTGGATGCGCAAGTCGCGATCGCCGTACGCGTATGTGCGCTGATACGATCCCAAAGGGAAAGAACCTCCGCACCCGGTCCGGCCGGCAGCATGGCCTAGCTTGGCGCGGGAAGAAAATCCAGGAAGACGTGGTTCCTTCCAGGACAAAGCCGATCGAACTCGATCTCGCTCGGCTCAAACCCCATCGTGGCCAAAACGCTCCGTCGTGTGATAAGTTACACATGCAAGAGCGTTGTTTGCCTTTTGCTCTGCGATCGAACAACCACACATCGTTTGCCTTTTTGCTCTGTCTGGAACAAGAACAAGGTAGTCAAATTCAAATGACATCCTTCTTTTTTAAAAAAAAAAAAAGAAGTTCAGGTGACTTCTTTTGTGACACAAATAAAATTCTGCAGATTTGTGTGAATTCCGATCGTTCCAGTTACAAGTTGGTATTACCCTAGCTGCACTGTCACACAAATCACATTCCGATATGTCTTCGTCCAGGGTAAGTGCTAGTAGTGCATTTTGCTGCCGTCTTTGTCCCACCACCTAGCTATCCCATCATGTTTTCTTATTACGTATTCTTTACCACATCTAAAAATCTGACACAAAATTGTCTTGGTTCATTGTATATATCAATATCATTTTTGCAACCATCTTTGTCCCACCTTCATGCCACCTAGTAGCTATATATATCTATCTCCATCGTGTTCCCATCCAAGCCTCGGCCACTAGAAAATCTTATAGATACCTAGCTACGCGGGAAAACCTCTATCCATCTTTTTTTCTATCATTAATGACCGATAAATTCAATTTGGCATTTGGCTCTAGACCAATGATGACAATTGGATGCCGAATATTGCTAAGGCATCTTTCAATGTTGATACATGCCTCAGAAAAATGGTGTGTATACTTGCTACTCTCCCTCTGTTTAAATAAATGATGTGTGTGTTTCATGTAATTGGCACTAGTCTTTCATCAGCACTACATTGCTATACATTTTTGTTTTAGATTTATATATAAAGCTTAATTTAATTTGTGTCATAATAATAATCTACAATTTATAGAGTAAGGTTCATCAAATGCTTACTAACAATGTAAAATACACCCATGATTTTTAAATGAAGGGAGTGGAGCGTCCATACATATCACAACCCACTAAACCTCTTTTAAGGTGCACATTATGTAACCATCCTCCATTGCCACATGGTGCAGTATTATTGGGTATCAGGAGGTTTGCATTGGTAATATTTTTTTTTTGAGGCAAACGGCAGGGGAGCCCCTACCTTTTTTTTTCTCTATTAAATTTAAAAAAAGAGAATGTACATGGTACAAGGCCTCAGGCCCAAAGAAGATCCTACTGGGAGAGATTTTAAGGTATATTACATAACCAATCTACAAGTAAAGGCTTAACACTAGATTTGGCCTTCAAGACCACTAGTTGCATTTCGTCTTTAAAACTTGTCTTCCACCTCATGAGTGATAGCGAGCCCTGATCAAAAATGATACTGTTGCGATGGCACCAAATGCACCAACAAGCAACCATGAGGATTTCTCTGAAGATTCTAGATCCAAATTGTTGTCTCGCTTGAAGCAACATTTCCCCTGGTGGCAGAGCAGTATTCCAGTTAATATGCAAGAGTCTCCAACACCATGTACTAAATGGACATTCAAAGAACAAGTGTTGCAGGGTTTCATCTGCATCAGTGTTGCAGAGAACACATTTGTAGCATGGTAAAAACATGGTCTTTCTTCTTAGCAGATCTCTAGTGTTAAGTCTGTCACGAAGTAACAGCCAGAAGAAAAACTTCTGTTTGCCTCGACAACTTGCATGCCACATCCATTTAAACCATGGAGAAACATCAGTCTCACCTATCAGTCTGAGATATGCTTTTTGCGAATAGAAGTTGTTGGAACCCCATATGTATGACCATACATCATATTGATTGGGGTCAACATGTATACCAATATTCTGTTGGCATTGGTAATATTCGGCTTTTACATATAGGAATCGCTAGTTTTTCTATTCTAATAGACTCCAAAAATATAATTGGAGTAGTTGCTTTTAAATTAGGTTTATAATTGGAGTAGTTTCTTTTAAATTAGGTTTTCTATATAGCTCGTGTTGCTTTAAAGGAGTGAACTAGCTTTGAAACCGGAGTAACAACAAAAGCTCATATATACGCAATACAAGAAAAATACATCGCAGACGATTCTTCTCTTATGTCAAATTCATCATATGTGACTAGATAAATTAAGGTGTGGTTTGGATTCGATTATGCTCGGTGTGTGGTTTGGTGACATCTCGCCACCCATGCCCAGCAACTTCGACGCACTTTTAGCGAATATTCTGCATGAACTTTACGCATACGTGCCATTAGGATATATTAGAGCCACTAATATTGTTTTATACCAAGAGCCACTAATATTTAACTAGGTAGCTAGATGTGGTGGCCGATCAGCTTGTTCCACCAGCATCTAGAACTAACCCACCAGCATCTAGAACTAACCTACAGATGACAGGCACGCATCCGCTGAAATTATTGTAAGCCGAGATAATGCAGCATAATCCTTGGGAGCATATCACCTTCGTCCATTCCTTTCTCGTTGTTGTGGCTCCCCCCTTATCCACATCCACATGCAACCCGTGAAAAAACAATTCATCACATTTTCCTCGATGTTGATCTTATGTCAGTTGAGCCGCACGCAGGGATGGAAGTAAAAAAGTGATGCGTGTACTCTCATATGTCTAGTACTTCAGTTTCGCAAAAAAAAAAAAAAAATGTCGATCATAATTAATTTCGTTTGTGCTGTTTACATGCTGTCCCGTACAATAATTAAGAAACTCCAATGAGCATATGTAATCAATGGCCAATTAAGCTGTCTCCACGCCTCTGCCTTGCACGAATCACACATTCACACATCCGGATTAATATTCTTGTAATTCCAAACTACTATCACCGCAACAGGATGAAAACAATGTGTGTGTGTGTGGCATGAGGAACAGAGAAATATTGAGCAGATCTTTTAATTCCAAACTATTATAGCAGTACTGATGAGCTGAAACTTTTGTTTTCAGATATTTTTTTTATTGGAGTTTGGCCTAGATATGGTGGGTGTGATGGACGGTAGCGAGAGTAGGGTCGATGAGGATAAGCCAGGAGGGCGTTGGAGAGGCGCGTGCGTCAGCGTGTGTTGGCGGCTAGCTGCTGGCCGCTAGTGGTAGGCAGGAATGCGATGGACGCGACATCACATAGCCTTCCGGTGCAGGGAATGTGCAGCGGTGGTGTACGGGACAGATGCAAACGCACCCGGCCGGATCTCCACAGGATCCGGGTCGATGCCTACGCGCATTTAAAATGAGGCCGGTGTACGCGTCCGTTAAGCGGTTGGCGCCACTTCGCCCCGTTCGTTTTGTTGCCACGTTGGCCGGTGTTGGGGTACCACCACCCGGCAAAACTGTTAGGCGAACACGGTAAAGGTGATCATGTTTTGGCTTCGTATTAACTGGGATCCACCCTCTTCAGCAAGATAATATGTTTTGCCAAACAGTTTCAGAAGATAAACAGATAAGTTAGAACCAAAACTGCTTTTTGCACGACGCAAAACCCTATCAAACGGCTCCTAAAAGCTGATCCATGTACTAGCAAATTTTACAAATGAATGGGTTTATCTTCCATCATAAAATGTGTAGTTTGACAATCTGCTCTCTCTCGAAACCTTATCCCCTGCTACAGTAGAGAGAGGCGGAGGAAAAGCTCGCGGTCTCCGCCGGCGTGTCTGCTGGTCTTCCTCGCCTCCGGCGGCCCTCGGGGCGCCGGGAGGCGGGGAAGACCGTGGATTTGCGTCCGGCTGGTAGTCTAGGTCCTAGTTCTTCTAGGTTTTCGTTTCCTGTCCGGTCCCGTCGAGATGGTGGCGGCGGGTCGGCGTCAATGGAATAAGTCCTTCCGAACTTGTCCCTATCTCGTCGACGTGTGGCTCCGGCGTCGGCGACGGGCTCGTGGAGGTGGAGTCTGGCTAGCCCGGCTCCTGTACAGGGCTCTTTTGGTGCTGCTCGTCGCCGCTGCCTTTGGTGGTGGCGTCGATGGCGCGGATCTCAAGGATGCGGAGGAAGCTGAGGGATTTGCGGAAGATGGTGGAGTGGATCGACCTCGGGCATCCTTCGGCGGTTGTCGTCGTTGGTGGGGTCCGATCCATGGCAAGGAGAAACCGGGGCGCTGCCCCGGCCGACGAGCGACTGGCGACGGCCTAATCCCGTTCCTTGGGGCGGGTGACTACTTCGGCTCAACTCAAAGCCTTGGTGCGATGGGTTTCTTCTTGCTCTGGGTGGCGGCGGCGGGATCTGGTGATGATGGCGGCGCCGGCGGGTGTCGTCGGTGTCCTTGGATCTCGGTGTTCCTGGTGGAAGAAAGGTCCAGGGACCTAGCTGTTTTTTGTCTTTTTCGCTAGGGGCCTTTCTGCAAAAGTGTGGGGACAGCTGCCCCTTCTGTATCCTTCTAGAGTGTACCTGGGTGTGTACTCGTATTTGTACGTTTCCTTACGTATTAATACAGGTATGCTTTATCAAAAAAATAAAAAAAATAAAATGTGTAGTTTACGACTTAGATGTTTGCTATGATTGAGACGGATTTTGGATCCGTTTGGCAATCACGGCTTTAGATTTGGCTTACTATGGAGCAACATGATAAGACAGTCCAAAAAGCTACATCAATGCATTTTTTTGTGTGTCTTTTGGAGTTCCTCTCGGCTCATCTGATTGATTGGCGTGTTATTTAAGTCTCATTGAAATAGGAGGCATAGAGATGGCCACCGTGCAGTGATTGGATTTAAGTTTTCGTTTGGCGAAAAAGGTGTTCTAATCCTTAATTAAGCAATATAAAATGTACACCAATCAATAAGATAAACCAACATTGTATATATATCATGATGTCCTGAAGTTCAACAATTATAGAGATGCATAACTGAGTTCAAGATTTAAAAATGTACGCTTTGGATTGTACTTTTAGATGATAACACGTGGAAAATATAAATCTCGATGTTAGTAGTTCTAGAATTTGACAATGGTATGTGCTTAACGAAAGCTCTGTTTGGATCCATGAAACTAACAGTTAGTCTCAAACTAATAATTATCTAACTAAATTAGTTCATATTAGTTCGCTTCCTCTTACTAATAAATTACTATTAGTTCTTAAGTTGATTAAAATTAGTCCCTCATTAGTGCTCTATTTGTTTCTCATGAACTAAAATTAGTTCGTTGGATCTAAACATAGCCTAAATCTAACACGTCACTTAGCCGTACAACAATGTTCAAAACCAGAGGAAGATTCCAAGAAGAAAAAATACTAAGCCGAAGCAACCCTACTACTTTTTTTTTTTAACGGATGAAGCAACCCTACTTATTGGTCCTGTCGACAGCGAGGCGCCAGTGGTGACTTCGTATCTCTGGATTTGCCGGCTCAGTCTTCGAAGATGCTCATAGGGGTAGGGTTTGCGTACGTGTGTTCATAGGGGTGAGTGTGCGTGCGTTGTGAGTGTCTGAGTTGTACTGTGTAATCTCAAAAAAAAAAAAAACCCTACTTATTGGTGTGCGTGTAGACCAAGCCATTTCTGCGGGGAGCATCACGGATGACGCCCGCCCTTCATATCCAAGCAACCGCCCTTCATATGCACGCACATTTACCAGAAGAAACAGTGCTTTCCAACACGGATCACGTCAGTACAAGAAAAGAAACTTCCATCCAGCCAGCCTTTGTCGATGGACGCGTCGTTTTCCATCATCACGTCCTCATCCGCCACCGCCGATGGCGACGTCCGGCTCGGCGTCACACACGCACGAGCGATGGAATGTTCTTCAGCTGACAAACGAATCAGTGACATAACTACGATTATTAGTACCAGTGAGCTTGGTAATCAACTAATTAATGTGTTCGTAGTGACACTAACTGCAGTATACATAGGGCCTGTTTGGTGTGCAGCCACAGGCTGCCACCGCCACACACTCCACGCCACAAAGTGTGGCGAGCTGAAATGCCGCCACAGCCGCCACGGAACAGTAAAGGTAAAAAAGTGTGGCAGCCATCACTAAGTAAGCAACCAAGCAGTGCTATTTTTATGGGTGGCTGCCGAATCTTCGGTTTGGTAAAGTCTGGCGGGCATCCAAGCAGCCCCATAATCTTTATCTTAGGCGAGGTTGTTTTCTTTAGACTTGGTACTCTGCTTCGTTGGAATTTTTGGCTTTATTGAGGTGGTCGTATTGGTGCTGACAAAATTATTGTGAATCTGTTGAAGTTTGGCGTTGGGAAAGGAAAAAATTCGTGGTTTATGATAACCCATTGGAAGTTGATGATAAAGGGCGAATTTGAGGGGTAAGGATGGCACCATTGGAGGGTTGATTAGTCGTCATTATCAAAGGATATCCTTTTCCATCTACCAAAAACTAAAGCAATAACAGAAGCAGGACAAGATTCTACGAAAAAAAATTTGCTCCAGGAATTTATTGGCTGAACTCATTGTGATTGACGTTGAAATTATCAAAGAAAAACTTGGAGATTCTAAGCTTGTTGGGTTGACATGAAGGCACACAGATAGCAAAATTTAATGAGAGGATGACAACAACAATTGACTTCGGTTCGAACTAGCTAGTTCAGTTAGATCCAAGCTACTTATCAAATACTGAACTAACAAAAACTTGCATACATGCAATTTGTTCATATTATTTTCACTAGTTTGTCATGTCGAACCACACTTGCGCGGAAAAGTTAGTCAGCTACCTTTTGGAGAGACGATCAGATCTGTGAGATCGATGATTTGTCTCCGCACATGCAACGTTAGCAGCGAACACTGAACACTGAACACAAGTGGCTGGAGAAAAGATCAAGCGATGAGCTAGCAAGGTTGACTTGAGTAGTGAACACTGAACAGCCTGCAATTTTGACGGTATCTGATCGAATCAATGATGAGAAGTCAGCGGTGATGACGACCCGGCACTGACCGAGTGCTCGACTGGTTGCAACCCACTTTCAACACGAAGCTGGCATGTTTTCTGTCTCTATTTAACTGGCAGTCTTGTAGTATGTCTCTATATCGGTGACAGACAAATGGTTTCCGGTAAATGATAAAATATAGAAAAGGGTTTTATTAAGAAGCTAAAAATGTCTGAAGAGATGAATGAGCATCAACTATAGAGTAAGAAAGGTTTGTATGCATGAAAACCTGTATACAATCATTTTTTTAATTCTATGACACTAAGTGCAGCCAATTGACTTCACAAATTGAAATACTAGAACTATATGTTATCCTAAACATTGTATATCTATTTTGCGTCTTCGATTATTCTGTTCTTGACACATTGCCACTCCAGTAACCTTTTGTGAATATGAAAGATACATGTACCTGCCATTCGGATACACTCTCTAGTCTCTAGGTACTACTAATATTCAAGTGGCTACCGGTATTGGTGGATCAGTTTGTTCCAGCAGTATCTAGAACTAACCAACCAATAGATGACATGCCCTTGCTGAATTTATTTTTAAGACAAGATAAGGTGGCATAAAGCTAGGAACGAAGCGTATTACTTCCACCTTCCTTGTTTTTGTGGTTCTCTCATTATCCACATCATATAGTTGCATGAAGAAGTTATCTATAGACAGATATTTCAGGATATCAAAACCCTCAAGATAACGAATTGAGACACGCAGCAAGGTGCAATAGCGCCATCACCACTTCCTTTTCTCTTTTTGGCCACCACCATAAAGTTGACAGTTTTCTTTATTAATTTTCTTGAATAAGATCTGTGCTGTTTTTCGGAAAGTACATAAGTTGGCTCTGTATGCTGTGACTGAGTTGAAAATGTTTGCCATGCTCTAGCTTAATTAACTTAGCCAAACATCACATCAAAGTAGATTTCTCGGATGAAATCACATTTGTATCATGAAAAACACTGTTAATCTGTTCAACACAGATTTGTGCCATTTCTTTTTTCGATAACATTGTACTATTTCGAAGGATGTGAAAACCAAGGCTTCAAATTGGAAGTTACAACGAATCAGAGTACTGATACGCTGAACCTCCTTTTCTTTCTTTTCGAGAGTTTGGATTAGCTGGACGGTGACACGACAGATCTGTCGATGAGGATAAGCAGATAGTGAGGCAATTGCAGGAAGGCGGAAGCCTCTCGCTTTTGTGGATTAATGCGTGTGTTGGCTGCTAGTGGTGGATATATCCTGAATGGATCGATGCGACGCCACATTGCCGTGGGTTCAGGAAATGTGCGCCGCTGTTTGCGAGAACGATCTCCCCGGCCCGACGCGTTGATTGAGCGGTCGAGGAGTGTCCCTTCGTTTTGCCGTTGCCCGTTGGGGATGGGCACGTACTGGGGACCGGCGGACAACGACGCGCACATCGCACGCTGCAGGGGATAGCGACTTCTGTCTCTGTACTATTGTTAAGTTGTAGTTTAGCGGCTAATGTCATACAAGGAGAAGTAAAATCAGTAAGGACGAGTAGTAAAATACAGGGAAGGGTACTGTCATACAAGCTCATTGGGAAATGAATGCAGAGCACACAAAGGTTGCCTACAACAACACTTGTCTTGTATACATCGACATATAACTGGATCGTCATAGTTGTTACTTTTTGCACATATAAGCATTCCTTACCATGACCTAATCTCTGCAAATGTTGGCTATATTGATGTAGTGGTAGGTGTGCAAAATTCATTGTACTATCATTGCTGATTATAGTTAACAGGTTCCCAACTCCCAATCATCACAAAGAAACCTTTACCTTACTTTGTAGTCTCCATTCTTAATGTATTAGTGGATCATATCGATGCACTACAGTTAATAATATATTTAAACCTTTTTTGTCAGAATGTATATATCTATACTAATAATAATAAGAGCATAAAAAAATTCAATGTGTAAGTCAACGTTTGCAGTAAGTCAACGTTTGCAGTAAGTCAACGTTTTCAGTCGAATTATTTGTAGCTTGCTTTTTTTTTTTTGTTACTCAATGTGTAAGTCAACGTTTGCAGTAAACCTTACAAACAGGTAGGCACACGTCCTAGCAATGGTGCCGCTACCCTTATAGGATAGTAGCACATGACGACTCAGCAGAGACGGAGCTTAGTTGGGGCCAACATGGGCCCCGGCCCCTCCTGACTCAACAAAATTCTTCTTAGATGAACAGTAAAACATGGTAAATTCAAGGCAATTCGTTGAATCCGGCCCCTGCTGTGGCACAGGCTAACTTGTTGGCCCCTGGTGTTTCAGAGCCCAAGCTCTGTCACTGCGACTCAGTAAACATAAAGGCATATTATTATGTCAAGCTGTCCACGCCCATGGCTCTGACTGCTGCTTGCTTCACTATAGTATCCGACCCAAGGTGTCCTGCTTCTCCCAACCCCCCCTGAACTCCTTTGGTTGATCCTACGCATCCCTTTTCGAAGCAAGCCGCTCCACCTTCCTCCACCGGACATAGAAAGGCGGCAGCAGGGGCGTCACACGGCGGGCGGGACGGCAAGTCAGCGGGGATGCCGCCGGTGGTGGGCGGGGTAAGGGCAGGAGCGTCACTTCCCGACTGGTTAGTGTGGCGGCGGTCGAGGCCGGCGACAGAGTCGACCAGGCCCGACGGGAGGTGGAGGTGGCAGGACATATCACACGGCGAGTGGTTAGCACGACGGCGGTCGAGGGCAGAAGTGGGGGCGAACCCAGTGGCGGCGGGTGGAAGAAGAAGATCGCATACGCACATGTGGCGGTCACATTTCTATGGTCTTCTTCAACCTCTACCTCTAGGTCTCCCTTCTCTCTTCCATGGCTAAAAAATTGTAGGAGGGGCTCAGGGTGGGATCCATGGCGCGGTAGGGGGGGGGGGGGGGGGGGGGGCGGGGGGTCGTGTCCCCTGGTGCTCCGTTGGATCCGCCACTGGCCTCCATGCTGCTTGTACTACAACATGCGTAGCACTCCACCCTAGTTGGGTTTTGAAAGCGTGTTGGTTCAAAGTTCAATGTGGACACACTTTACATTCATAGACCATGCCGTGAGCTGCAGCCGCTGAGAGCCCGCACGCCATATTTGGCTGAAGGAAATTGTATTTTTTTCTAGCAAATAGCAGTGGAGAGCCCGCATAAATCTAGTACCCTAGATATATTAACCACAACTAAGATAATGCTAATCTCTTTTCGATGATGATAAATACTCCCGCACGCTATAGTCAGAACTGCATATATTTTGAAACGGAAGGAGTAATTATTTTAGAGAGCACAAGACAAACACAGATTGAGAGCGCAAGAGGGGATAATGTATCATTAGCACTCTTTTCTAGTGCTGCAAAGTCAAATGCCTGGATGATGCATGGTGCCATGGTCAGATTTTCAGCTGCATGTATGCAATCGAGTGGCCATAGTGTGTTTACAGCTGGGGAACTTAAGGATCAAGTACCATGTTGACTTGAGGCATGTGTCCACGGTGTCTACTGGGTCAATATAGGTCCATTAATTGTTACTCGGCATCGACTGCACTTTTCTGATACAGTGTTTCTTTAGTTCTTGGGAAATTATTTAATTTGAGTTAGGTGTTTCTTCTTGTTTGAAATGCTTTAGCGAGCACAAGTCACTATTTTATTTTGATATGGCAAAGCTAAATCTTTTCAGCTTTGTTGTGCAAGAATCAATCCAATTAGATGTATACGTAGTGCTGAAAACTAGCATCGATATTTCAAATGATATTATTTAAATTTATTGAAATTGTTAGATAACCAAGATATTTTTTTTGGGGGGGGGGGGGGGGGGGGGGGGGGGGGGGGGGGGGGGGAGTGCGTCCTCCCAGTCCTCAGATGATCAGCAGTTTTACTGTCCAAGAAAGTAGCCATGATTTTCTCAATACTACTGGTCTAGTGGCCATTATAGTTTGATTCGAAGTGTAAATATGATCTCGGAAAATCACTACTAAAGGCTAATACTTTATCAAATTGAGGGTAGTATTGAAACAAAAAGAGTGCTGGACCTGTATGTAGTTTTATTTTTCATAATAAAGTTAGTAATAATATGATTAATCCCTGATGCTTATTAGTCTAGTAAATACTCATATTTTTTTGCTATTAGTTTTTATTTAGCATACCTCGGCTGTTTTCCATGGTATAAAATGTAAATTCTTTAATTAATAGTGCAATTAAAAATTTACCTTTAAACTAGTACTGATGGCTAATGTTTTGAGAAACTAATGGTTATTAATTTGGTCAGTAAAACTGCTCGGGCCTCAGATAAGTGCTCGAATCTGTAGTAGTGATTAGAAGCCAATTACTGGACGTTGAGCTTCCTCTTAGAGGCCATAAAGATCTCAGCGACGAAGACAGTGAGCGTGTTGACAGCAGGATTGAGGAGGGTACGCAAGTGAAGCTGCAATGGCAGGTCTCCCACTACAAGATATTAAATGTTCCAAAAGTTTCCAGTGAGTGGCAACCAATAATTTATTGTCTCCAGCAATCTACATTTTTTTAGTGCAAATTCACCCTTTTTCCTACAGTTCTAGCAACCTACCAACAATGTTATTCGTATTGAGTGTCCGCTAGACATCGATGCAACAAATTATCTGCCGGCATTGGGAGACATGTTTCCTAGTGGCGCAGCTGTGTTTCCATTTATGAGAAGCTTGCAATGGTCACTTCATCGAGCTATGGCGAGCTGTGGAATGGGAGGCACAATTCATGAGAAGCAGCATCACACCACGTCAGTACATACAGTTCACACAAGCCATGGAAGAGCCATGCATGGCTTGAGGCGGTACTCTTGTACATGAGAGAAAATTTGGCATAACATGGTCGATATGTGTCAGGTGGCTGTGGAGGTCTCCGCAAAGAATGTATGGCTTCTTAATCATGGATCGTTGCTTCAGTTTTTTTTTTTTGGCTATAAACTCAGCTTAAAAAGGTTGAAATCATTCAATAAGCACTGTGACTATGTGTGGAAAAGATCATAACCTTTTCCCACTATTTAAAAACAAAAAGCAAATGAACATCCGAGAGATGAACGGCTGTTTAGTACTGGCGACCAATAGGGAAGCTAGCTCTAAACCGATAAAACCCGTAGTGTCAGCTGGGCCTTAACATGTATTGTTTTTGACATGTGAACAGTTTAGTTTTCAGGGAAAACATGGGTTTTCCCCAAGGGTGCCACTGCGATCAAGAAATCTTGTCCCTTAATGTTACCAATTACGAAGATGGTGGCAAGAAAGCATTTCCAACAACTTTATCTTTTAGTTTACGAAGATGGTGGCAAGAAAGTATTAATCTAATTCACAGATCTAATCGTTATATTAATCCGTGTTACGTCTCTATCAAAATGATAAAACCTTGCTTATCAAGTTATTCCTGCTTAAAGAAGTGCCACTCATCACAGTGGAATCTTTTAGTTTAGGTCAACCTCCACCAGTTTCATATATTAGCTAGACAAGATTAGTATGCCTTTTTAGTAAAATAAAACCCGTATTCAGTTACACATCTTAATCATTCTGCTAAAAACAAGGAAAATTGAAGTGTCAAAAAGTGTCACTTTTGCTGCCATTATGCGGTGTGAAACTTTATCTTCTCCAGAATTTTCTTTTTTCAGAATTCATCTGCAAAGGATTAGATACCAAGATCGATCTTTGGATGTGTAGTGTACGTAGATAAAGGGTTTGGTCACAATTAATATTGTCTTGATCATTGGTCCTTCTTGTTCCATCTGGTGTCAACGGTGGCCTTCGTCGCAAAGCTACTCTTAAGAAATTGTCAGCTCAGGTGGGAAGCCCATCATTGGCTTTCTTATTTGCTTACTGGTGGTGCGTGGGAAGCTAATCAAGCAAAGTTGATGTTGAATGTGATGGATGCCTTCAAAACCTCAGCGTGCGATGATTTGGAAAACCTCACTATGTATTTATTTCTCCTATCATCAGACCCTGCAGATTTTTAATTCATACTGCAAGGAGGGTTTTTCATGTATGTATTTTTTAGATAAAGGGAAATTTGTTTCATCAAGCAAATGAAAACATCCTGGTCTCTCCATCGATCAATGGATTTAACTGCTCATTTTTACAACTTTTCACTACGTGTAGACTCCGTCTACCCCATAGGACAAAAAGTAACTCACCAAACAAAAGGTGTAAAGATAATAAACAGTTCATCTTAACATAACTTATTACTAAACTTCCACCTATTTTTGGCGAAGATCTCTATTGTTACCACCTCCAAAAGTTGGCATGCTTTTAGCATTTAAGTTATTCCATCCTCCTTTTGCAAGAGTGCCCATGTTCTTATCCAATACGTGCCCCTGTAGACTTACCTGCATAGGAGTTAGAATATTTTTCTTTTCAAAAACAACATCATTCCTACTTAGCCAAACAGCCCAACAGATAGCGCTAATGCCCACAAGTATTTGATTCCTTTCCCCAGGTCGAAACCCTCCAATCCAAGTGCCAAACATGTTAGCAATGCTATTTGGCGGTTTTAACACAACAAAAAGTTCAAACAACCTCCAGATAAGTCTAGTAAAATTGCACTCAAAGAAAAGATGTTGTATAGTCTCTAAGTTACTACAAAAACAACACTTATGATTTCCATGCCAATTCCTTTTAGCTAGATTATCCTTGGTGAGGACTACTCCTTTATGTAAGAACCAAAGAAACACTTTAATCTTCAATGGTATTTTAATTTTCCACAAGTATCTATATATTGTTCGCAACACTCGTATCAAAAATAGCTTCATATATCGATTGAACTGTAAACTTGCCATTTTGAACTAATGGCCATCTAAAGCTATCAGGTTCATCAATTAACTGTATGTTAAGCAGTTTGTCTACAAGTTTGTGCCAGGCAACAAGTTTTATCACCTACTAATGCTCTCCTAAGACTATCTCCAACGACAACCACCCAAATCGAACACCCAAACGACCAAATGAGTCTCCATGAACGTCAATCCGGGAGACGCAAAATCGTGCATCTCCAACGGAGGAACCCAAATCCAAAAAAATCGCTACTCGACGTCGAGTTGCAGGCCTACCTCGGCGACGCCCCGTCGCGGCGCATCCGCCGGCTGCGCCGCCTCAGCGGAGGAGCGGCAGCGGGAGACGGAAACGGAGGCGCATCCGCCGACACCGCCGCAGCCGCCAGGCCGCGCGCCACCTCCGCCCGTCCGCCCGGCGCCGACGCCGCCCGCGCGCTCGCCCCGCTCCGCCGTCCCCTCCCGCGCCGCTTCCGCCGCGAGCTCAGGCGACGTGGTGGGGGAGATCCGGTCGGCGGCGAGGAAAAGGAGGAGGGAGGAGGGGGCATGCGGCCCGGCGGGGGAAAGGAGGAGGTCACCTCGCGCAGCCGCCATCTTCCCCGGCCCGCCGCCGCCTGCTCATCCTCGTCCTCGCGCTCGCGCGGCCCACCGCCCGCCTCTGGCTCCGGCTTCGCCCGCCTGCTCATCCTCATCCTTGCTCGGGTGGTGGGGGTGGAGGAGGGAGGGAGGGGAAGGCGCCGGCGGCGGATCTGCTCGGAGGAGGGAGGGAGGGAGGGAGGGGGAGGCGGCGGAGGAGGAGGGCGGCGCGGAGGACGGCGGCGCGTGCGGGGAAGAAAGAAGAAAAAGAACGGTTCGCCGGCTGCGTCACCCGTCGCCGAGACGCAGTGGTGGGTCGTCGGACGGGCGACTCCGAAAATGGGAGCGGCGTTTGCGTCGCCCGTTGGAGAACGTTTTTGCATATTTTGAGACCCATTGTAGGTGTAAAGGGGGAAAAGGGTGCTCCGTTGGAGATAGCCTAAAAGAAACATTTAAGGGGATAGTGCCTAAAACATTAGATACAGTGTCATGCCTTTTCCTTACAATATTATAAAGAATAGGAAATTCTCCCTTAAAGTACTATTTCCAAGCCACTTATCTTCCCAGAACCTAGTTTGCATACCATATTTTACCACAAAAGAACCATACTGCAAAAATTGGTCTTTGATACCTATTAAACCAGACCAGAAATGAGAGACGTCAGGCTTTGCTTGTACTTGAGTCAGCGTCCTACTACTCAAACTTTAACATTAGTTGCCATAGACCGTCTTCATTCAATAGTTTGTATAACCATTTACTCAGTAAACACTTATTTTGTACTTCAAGGTCTATAATTCCCAGCCCTCCTTGGTCCTTTGGCCTACAAATAATATCCCATCTTGCTAATCTATACCTCTGTTTATGTTCATCACATTGCCAGAAGAATCTACGTCTGTAATAATCTAGTTTCTTTAGTACTCCCTTTGGGATTTCATGTATTTATAAACATAGGCTACTGAAATGTTTGTTGGTGCTTTCACAGATACACACACACACAAACCAGGAAAACATCATTTCAGTCATGAAATCGCTTTTATAAATAGGTGTTACATGAAGACAAATCATGGCAAATATATGATCAATGGACATATTATTGCTATTAGGCCTTTTCAGGGGCCTGGTTCGATTTCAATACGTAGGTTGCTTGGTTACAGGCCGAACGACGAAGCATAGTGCTAAAAGTGTTTCTGGCCCGTGTGCTTGGCCCAGCTCCAAAATCAGCCCAGCTCATTGCCTTGCTTATTTTCTTATTGATTTCCTGTACCATTTGTTTTACATTGACCGGTTCAAAATAAATACCCCCGAACATTGTTATTTAAAGTATATTAAGATGAGACAATGAGAAATTCAAGTATACAATAAGAATATATGAACATTTCAAATTTTCAACCATTGAACACATTTAAAATCTGAATGAATAATTTAATGCAATGTTGGGACACTGTGAAATCACTTTTGGAGCAAACCATAGCATAACATAACATTTTCAAAATACAATTGAAATTTTTCAGAAGAGTTGCAAGAACAATTGTTTTGGTCTCTGGTACACAATAAGATTTCAGCTTTGGAACAATATAACTAAAGGACAATTCATGCATCAAAGAAGCTTCAGTTGCGCCATGAAATAAAATCACAAGAAAAGCTTGACATGAAAGACTGCTTTGCCACGAGAGGAGAAGGCTGCACGCCTGAACGAACCGAACAGAATGTGTGGGAGGAGGGCCTGTTATTACCAGTCACCTTCATGGCGCAAAGATGCAAATAAACGAGATTTTATTCTGCACCGCACCAATTATTTTGAGAAAACTGAAGGAAAGCTAAAGTGTCAAATAAATTGGGACAGAGGGAGTACCTTTTACTAGCATATTACGATGAGTGTGACCGCACACTCCATGTATGCTCACATAATCAACTGTGATATCACTCTAAATAGTGTAGTATAAGACACATAATCCATTGATATACCTTCCTTCAGTGAGATAGCCTATAGGTTGTGAGATACAAATGAGAGGGTAAGTACACTTGAGTATAGGAAAACACTTCCATAAATCCTAATTGGCAAAAGTTATGAATATTAAGTGCATAATATTTTTACAGGCTTGAATGTGACTAAACAAAAAAAGACCAGTATTTGACATAAAGATGTTGTAATTAATCTTTTTGATCAGTTTAACATGGTTGGTTTAAAATGCTAAATAATAAGGAGTGTGCAATTATCCCCTTGAAACAGAATGGATTGCAAGGATGAATCTGCGAGGACTAATTACGAATTACTAACTCATGAGTCTGTGAGGACCAATTTCAAATTTCAAGTTACTACTCCTGCGATAACAACAATTTTCTCTAGCAACAGAAGGGGATCGAGAAGGTGGCGCCTTGGGGAGATGGATAGGAAGCAGAGGAGCACAAAGAGGATGAACACCGGGAGCAGCTGGCCCAATTCAATCGGTTTTTGATCCACCGATGGGTAATTGGTCCTCAGTATTTCAGCGCCCCAGGATCCCTGATACTTTCTGCCTATTACAGATGAGGTCTTATCAGAACACATATGCGAACGATAGCTCCATATTTTCCTTTGGGATGACGCTAGCCGGCCAATGAAAAAAAAAAAGAAAAAAAAAGAATAACTATGACAAAGCAGTCTTCCTGTCCTGTACTGCGCCATGCTGGTTGAACGAAGACGGTTCGATGGACCGGGGGGCAGCTCAACCTGTCTCTGCCGTCCGCGGCAGCTTCTCATTTGCTGAGTCTATGGAAAACTAGCGCTTTAGTAGAATCGAACTGTAGATCTAAGACGGAGGCGACCAGAGACACGATCGACACGACACAAGCTAGCTAGCAACCAGCACCAGGAGATCGACCAAGACCTGGAAACTGCACGGTGCGTCAAGTCGGCAAGTCTGACGTGCTCGATCGAGTAAAGAAATCGACGCTTCCACAAAACCGAGAAAGAGAAGAACGAGAGCCCGCCCAAAAAAAGACGGACGGTCCCCAGCCGGCGACGGGGAGGCGTGTGTCCCTTTGCCGACGCGGTCGCCGTCGTGGAATTTTATGTGACGGCGAGCTGACCGGCCGGGGAAAAATCCAGCAGCGACGATAAGTCGGAAAGCCGAAATTAAAGCGAGAGGGTCACATAGATATCTCCCGCTTTTATTCATCTTTCCACCGGTGCACGTACATGCGTCCGTGCGCGCGAGCCTTGTCACGACGGCAACGGGAGGGATCGCGTAGTAGGAGGAGCACCGGTCCAAATCCAACTCCACCGCTGCAGTCAGCGTCGCCGCCGCCATCCGATCCGCCGGAGCCAAAAAAGAGGCCGCGTCGAGGGAGCTCCATCGATCGGGACAGGATCTTCTACGGTCATGGACTTTACACGGGAGGAGCGAGCTGACAGCATCTCGTTCTTGGTATTTCTTTGCTTGAAAAGAATATTACTACCACTCTTTCGATTTTTTTTCACTACAACAAAGACTCACAGAGTAATGAGAAATGACAACAAGACACCGACAACATCTAGGCTGTACAGCTTAGAATTCAGCCAAGTTCCAGTGGATGCATTTGCTTCAAACATTTGGAATAATTACGCCCCTCCAAAGTGTAAGTTTTTCTTATGGTTGGCACATCGGCAGCGTCTGAGTACAAGAGACCGTTTGTTTCGACACAACATGAGGGATTCTGGAGAATGCCCTTTTTGCACTCAGAATGAAGATATTGAACACCTTTTTCTCCGATGCCTCAGAGCTGTCAGTATTTGGCATGCACTCGGACTCCCTACTCCACCTTCAGATTGTACCATGGAGGATTTGTGGCAAAACTTGGGAGTTGTTAACTCAACCAAACCCAAGATTAGGAGTGCTGTTCTGACGACAATTCTCTGGAACATTTGGAAATGTAGGAATGCCAAAATTTTTAGACATGATGATGAATTCAACTATTTGCTGGTTGCTCGCTGCGTTGAAGACCTGACCTTATGGTCAAATAGATGTAGCCAATCTGTTGATCGTGCTATCATGATAACTTGGTGTGAGAGAGTTTGTGTTCTATTTCTTTTCTTCTTTTTTTCTTGTAATATCAATGTAATCACTTTTTGTAGCAAATTGTTTGTTTGCTACCCATCCAATAAAAAGTTCAGGCAATCTCTAGAAAGAGTTGCCGTAGTTTCCTTCAAAAAACAAAGAATCACCACTATAGAGAGTTTGTAGACATGGATCGTGGCAAGAATCACCACTTGTAGCGGTAGACTGTAATCCGAACCAGCCATAGCTAAACAGGACGGCTGTTTGTAACAATAGTGCTTCCTATCGACCGCTACACAACTCCATTTGTAGCTGCGCTAAATGAAAACCGCCACCACGTCGATTTTCAGCCGCTGATCTATTGTTGTGGTTGTGCTTTTTTTTTTTTGGGGGTGGGGGGGGGGGGGGGGGGGACTGTCACTCTTTCGATTGAAATATCATGACAGAGACACAGTTTATCGTTACTGTGAAAGGTACTATTTTGTTTTTTCACAAAACTTTGAAAGGTACTCGCTCACCATATTTCTGTTATCCTTGTCTAAAACACATATTTATGCTGTTCCAAATTAACCATTGCTCAAAGGGTTAAGTAACGAGTAGGTGGCTTTATTAGTAGCCGAGGGTCCTAAACAAACGACTCAGACAAAAATTCATCCATAAACAAAAGTTGTCCTAGTACGTAAAACTAGCAATCTCTATTTGCATTGTTTGGAAATTAAAAACTGTCGTCACACCTAAAATATTGGACCATCAAATTCTACTAAAATATTTTCCTAGTCAAACATTAAAATACTCTAGTCATATATATGTGTAGTAATTAATTAGTCACATAAAAAATGATGTGTATAGTTGGTTCAGTTATGCCTGAACCGCATGAGATCCAAGTGACCTCTTTGCGGCCCCACCGAGATACTTTTCTTCGTCATTCCGTTCCGCTCTTCTCCCAAATTGGAGGCTTTTGACCTGTGCTGCTCCAGTTAACCATATCAGCGTTCCCACTAACACTAGTAATCCAAGTAGATATTTTATTCCGGCTTGTTAGTTCCAAGGCACCACAATTTTTAGTCAAAGATTTATTTAGCTCCCTACACCGTTGTGAACGCAATGGATCGATCAGAAAGATACGAAAGTTGAGCCGAAAGAAACCCGGCACGGCAGCATCAGCTTGCGCTCTTTACAGCTGTGGCTTCTTTCATATATACCCCTCGGTGTTAGGAATTTGCATGTACGACCTTTGTAAAATTGCCAATTTTTTTGACAATACATACACGCGCTGACATACTGCTTCATATATTTGAAAAGTCAGCATAGACATGTCGATGTCAATCAGCTCAATGATGAAAAGTTAGTTGTAAATATGAGTACTCATACTGCTTCATATATTTGAGATATATGGTTTTGCGAGTTTCACCATAAGAAACCTTCTTAGTTGGCATATGACGCAACCTCATATTTACAACATTCGGCTGCAGATGCAAGAAACAGAGAAAGGGCGTCAATTTTAGAAAAGTTTCTCGTATACTACTATCGTCGCCGTATAAAATGTTTGCCTAAGTAGGTATTCCGAAATACACGATAATGCAAGGTCCGTCGTGAAAGAACTCGCCTGATCAGTTCACAACTTTGTCCCCCTGCTCCATCCGGCGCCCTGCTCCTGCCGACCTCCACCCACACGTTACGCTGAGAACGAAGCAGAAAGGAAGGCACAAAGACGGACGGAAACAAAAACCGAAACGAACCCTGGGATCCTGTGCCAAAAAGGTGGTTAAGTACACGGACTCCCTTTTTCAAACCCTTTTTCTACGTCTCTCGTCGTCCCTTTTCTTCGTCCAGCTTCCTGACTTCAACATTCCTTACTTGGGCTGAAGGGCTCGCATGCCGGCAGAGGATCCTGCCACCAGTTCTTCCTCCATGCCCAAGGAAAGCATGCCGGCGCACGGCGCGCGTGCTGTTGTTGTGTTAGCGCCAGGAGAAGGGTGGTGTCCTCGTCTGCTTCTAGAGATGTTTGAATGAGTGAGAAAGGGAAAGCTTAAGGACACGTCCGGGAGCTTGGAGTTAATGGCGAGAGGGACCGCAGGAAGCTGTTAGTTCGGAGACGACGGCGCGCGCAGCAGCAGCAGCAGGCGGCTTCTTCTTCTTTTTCTCTGCTGCTCTTCATCTTCTTCTTCGCTGCTCTTTGCTTCAACAAGTTGAAGAGAGAGAGAGAGTTTTGCTCCTCTGTTTGCATGGGAGAAGGGTACAATTCTGCTGCACCAGGTGCGTTTGCGATGCTTTCTTTGGTTTTGTTTAATTTCCCAGCTCTGTACGTAGTTTTATCTGTTCATCAGGCTTTGACTGACAGTCTGGAATTCAGAGACCGTGTTCTTGGTTCCGAGAGGATTGGAATTTTCCTCTGTTTCTGTTTCATTTCCCATTCCTTCCCGGAATTAAGGATCTCGTTTCAGTTGAATTGTTTCTTCCCATTTTCATTCAGAGAAGAGAGAGATATGTTTTTATAAGTGGTAACTGAAAACTGACTGACTGAATTCCTTGCGATCACGTTACACTCGTTTTCCTTCCCTGAACAAGGATTTTCCTCTATTTAATCAAGTGCAAGATAAAATTTATTGACTACTCCTACTACTGTATGCATTTTTCCACTGTACGTTGTTACTCCTGTCTTCCTTTTCCATGTTTCGAGTGAAAAGCAGACAGAACTAGTTCAACCCACGCAGTACAGTACCACAGGATTCCGTAGACTAGGCGTATCTCCAAAGTCCAGCTCGGTGTTCCTTTAGTCTTTTGTGGTGGTGTGAATTCAAATAACAGTGCCACTCGTGCCGTGTTTGACGGAATGGAGTACGTTGTTTTTTTTTTTTTGGAGCACAATGGAGTACGTTGTTGCCAGGCATTCCCGCCATGTCTCTTCTGTTTGACTCGGCCCGGCCTGTTAGAGTTAGGCACGGCAACAAATTCTTTGTCCAAACCGTGGTCTGAAATCCAGTCACCTTCCACGAAACTTATGTGAGTATACACAGGACAGGTTGTTAGATTTCCTGAGAAGTTAGGCAGAAAATGAATTGGCGAGCATATTTCGCCAAACCAGAGTACCAGACTGGAAATTTCACATGGAGCGGAAATTATCCATGTCCGGTTGATCTGGACTCTTGTTATTTGTTCATTTCAGTCTATTGCTACTGTGGTATAATTTTACAGAACCACACATGCGACACAAAAAAAAGCTACTCCTATGCAATGCAAATCTATGTCTCTCGGTTTTGAGTCTCTGTCTTTGTGTGTCTGGATCAAGATCGAGTCTAATTCTTGGAGGTTTTCTCATGGCAGCTTGCTAACATGGAACCGAGGAGGTCGGAGCAGTTAGTGTTTCTGCTTTGCTGCTTTGCGGCAATCACATGCAGGTTACACGCTCATGCTCAGGACCAAACCACTCTGCACCACCCCAAAAGCTCACCCCACATTGCAGCAGGTGAATAACCCTGATTGAACAATACATATCTTCTGCCTTTCCGGTTACATGCAATCCTAGTTTACGTAGAATAGATATTAATTTGTCCATTGGTACAGCAACATGCCAGAACAGTAAGGTTACCCGGCTTAATTAACTGTTTTGGTTGACATCCTGCTTGTCCCTAGTGCATTCTTTCTTCAGTATGTTTGTACTTTTCTAGCTGACATGGTGTGTGTCGGCAGTATTTTCTTGCCTGTGAATGGTACCTGATATTTGTTGCTTCTGCTCATCAGTGGGTAGATTTTTGTCGGAGACGGAAAACAGATCAGAGAGTGTGCTGTCACTAAGAACGAGAAGGATCGATCCTCTTGATGGACTTAGAAAGTATGAGGGAGGATACAACATCACTGACAAGCATTATTGGAGTGTAAGCTCTCTGCTTCTCTGAAAGTCTAAATATACTCTGCGTATTTAGGGTCACTGCTTCACTGAAGAAGGAACAAGATGTGCTGTGAATCACAATCAGGACATATACTGTTAGGAGATAAAACTTCAAGCAACAGTAATAGATGAAGATAAATTTTAAATTATGACGATTAATCTGATTATCGTTTTGTTTACCTTGTTCAGTCAACAATATTTACAGGTCGATCCGGATACGGTATCGCAGCTCTATGGCTTATTGGTGGAATTATTTTTGTGGGAACTCTTCTGATCTCGAAGATTTTCTTCCCAAAAAAGAATGCAAGATATACTGACATTGACTATTTCCTTGAGAGATACGAAATTTTGACAGTGATACTCTGCATCCTCCTCACAGTTTTTGTCATGTAAGTTGCTCACACCAAAATGTATAAATTAATTATCAGTTGTAGTTGTTGTGAATCTTTGAATATTTGCATCTGTGCAGTTACTAATCCACTCTGAAATTCTATTTTGCAGAGTTGCATCGGCAGTCGCAATTCGTGGCACCGTACAATTCCACTCGAGAGCAAAATCAGTTAAGGAGATCATTGGGAGCACTGCACTTGAGGCAACCGCAACCATTTATAACATAACAGGGGCTATTGAGATGATGCAGAACACTTCGAAACTATACAACTACACCAGCCAAGCTTGGGATCATCTGAACTCAACGGTTGAGGTGCTGAACTCTGAAGCTGTGGAGATTCAGGAGAAGGCAGAGCAGAACATGCGTCTGGTCAGCAAAGGAATCAATACGCTGTAAGAACTTTTACACAGCCCGTGCAAGGACTAGAGTTTTTTTTTTCTTCTTTGGGTACTTTCTGGTCATCTTTCAACCATCATGAAGACTAAGACAAACTAACTATTTTCAGGGAAGCTGTGACCATTTTAACTGTGGCTCTGAATCTTGCCGCAGTACTTCTGTTGCTGGGTAAGGGAATATTATGCATTTCATTCAGTGTGTGAAATGTATCGCATTTCATTTCAAAAAAAGAAAAGAAATGTATCGCATTTGTAGTAGTTAAATCTAATATCCCCGTTTCTGATTGCAGTTGGGTGGCCTATAAGGCTGAAGAAAATCTGCTCTCTGTGAGTACTCTCATCTTCATCTTCAGACTTCAGACACCCATCTGAAGCGACAACCCTGTGATATTTCAGCCCTTACAACTTTCTGATTACAAGAAACCTTCTGCAACAGGTGCATTGCCTTCTGTTGGATACTGACAGCACTCTTCTGGATGTACTTCGGCCTGTACTACTTCTTCGACAAGTTCGCCGGCGACACGTGTCTCGCCCTGGACGAGTACCAGCTGAACCCTCAGAACAGCACCCTGGGCACCATCATTCCCTGCAGCGAGAAGCTGTCCGGCAACGTGATCCTGCACGACGTCGGCGCCGGCATCCACGACATCATCGATCAGGTGAACTCGAACATTTACACGATAAAATCGGAGTACACGGTGAAGCAGCTGGACTACATCTGCAACCCGTTCGCTGGGCCACCGGAGTACCAGTACCAGCCCGAGAACTGCCCCTCCGGCGCCGCCACCATCGGCGACATTCCATTGGTAACCACAAACTCCTTTCCAGTTCAGAATTCAGAACAGCATGGATGGTGATCTTGACTTTGGCAGTATCTCCTCCTTGTAATAAAAGATTCTCAAGAGGCTGACATGCTCCGACTTCGGCGGCGGCGCCAACTGCGCCGGCGGCGACCTCTCGTCGGCGATCGACTACGACAAGGTGCAGTCGTACACGAGCTCGATCCAGAACGTGCTCGACATCTTCCCGGGCACGCAGCGGCTGGTGAGCTGCGAGCTCGTCAAGGCCGGCTTCGCGGAGATCGTCGGCGGCCAGTGCGCGCCGTTGCGGCGCGGCGCGCGCGCTGCGTGGGCGGCGCTCGCCGCGCTGGCCGCGGCCATGGCGCTGCTCCTTCTGCTCGCGCTCGCCGCGGCCGGCGGCGCGCGCCGCCCCGGCGACGACCGCCTGTCGGTGAGGCACCTCACGTCGTCGACCAACTCGGAGATCTCCGAGGCCGAGTTCGCCGAGATGCACGCCAAGAAGGTGCGCATCAGGGTCGAGCTCTGAGCTAAGGAAAGCGAGATCCAATTCGTTTTGCTGTGTTATTTTGCAGAGGTGAGAGATGACAACGTATACTGCCGGCGGTAGAGACTGATCCAGGAGAGATCGTCCACCGCCGGCGCACCGTTGCCGCGAAATGTTTGGCTTAGTATTGGATGGTCTGGAGAATCCAGCCGTCGTGTTGGTGGTATAGGAGAAAATTGGTTGAATTCTGTACATGAACTTCAATCTGCAAAGGCAAGATTAGTTACCGTGCTAGTACAGTTTGTTCTTCAGATGAACAGAAAAAGGATCATTTTTGTTCCTGCTTAGTCACTTGCAGCAATCTCATTGGCATCTGATAGCTACACTTTTGCATCTAGAAACTAAAGGGTATGCTTACTTGATTAGCACATGTCACACTTTGTAGCGAAACTTGACCAAGGTGAGACAATCAATTTCTTAAGTCATGCTCCATAGTTTCTATTAAGAGCCTGTTTGGTTCCGCATCACCACGTTTGGTTCCGCATCACCACGCGCCATGCCAAAGGTATGACGACGCCACGACCGTGGCGAGAAAAGTGTAGGAAACAGCGGCAAACCTGTTACGAAACAGTGTGAACATGATGTGACCAGTTGGAAGAGTCTATTGGCGAACAGACACCACGAACAGGCACCCCTACGAAGAGACACCCTTTCATGGAGTCTCTTCACTATGTATAAATAGTACACATCTACAGTGCAATAAAGAAGATAGTTCATTGTCCATCTATTTGTTTTCATTTACATTCAACACGTTATCAGACACTTTGTTCTACCAACAACTAGTAGGCCACGATGAACTCGCCGAGTTCCTCTGTACGAAGAGATGGAGAACGAAGATGCTTGGCACAGAGAGAGAAGACTTGCCGAGATCCCCTTCGACCATAACGTCGTCTTCAACAGCAAATCATCGGCGCTTTGCATCTTGCACGCAGACCATGGTCCCTGCGAGGAAGACGGATAGAAGAAGACGACGTCAACAATCGGAAGTTTCATGGAGATGGAAAGTCGCATACAAGATTCGGAGGCCCTGGGAATCAGGACTCGATTTCTTCTCTGCGTCACCATGGAGACATCGTCGTCTTCATCAACGCACGCTGCAAAGGTGTTCGCATCAACAACCAGAGGCACACGAACTCTGGAACACACGAATCCTCATACAAATAGAAGGTACGAATCCAAAGAACGACAAAGCAATTTGATGTTCTTATCTTCTCTAGAATGGAGGACGACATCCTTTGTCGTACTCTTCATGGTCGGGTGCCCATGGCGCTCGAGGCTGCGGATGCGGTGGTGATTCTCAAATCGCACGGCGCAGCCACACGCTTGGGTAATACACACGGCACACGACCACGGCCATGCGCCCGAGGAATCCGCATGGCACAGGCGATGCCGCGCCCCCATGGGCGGCGGCGGCGGCGTGCTTCGATGACGGCGACGAGACACAGCGCTCAATCGACGAAAGCAGAGGTGGCCCGCCCAGCAGCTAGTACGTGTGGATATTTGGCCGGATGCCAAGGATTTCCCATCTGCAAATATCGGGCATGTTATGAACATAACGATATCACCACCCACGAGCATATATCAAAGGCATTAAATTGGGGATCCATAGGTATTATTATCCGTCACTTCAATAATACCTTGAGACTCTTAGAAGAATCTTAATTTTTGCCTAGCTCGTATACTTCAGGACTAGGATTCCAGGCATTAGGGGGAGATTTAACCATAAAGAATGCCAGGAATAAGAAGGAATGCTACATGCATTCAGTCCTCATATATATCCACGTACTAAAGATTATGAACTAAGATGTTCGGAATAATATATCTTTGCAATTGAGATTAATTTCTCTTGCAAATAATCTGCCAAGGCATTTACTAGTCATAAAGGTGTCTTTAAATCAGATTCCCACTATCAATGTGCCAGAAAGAGTGGAGGTACCAAGCAAAACCGCTCAACTCCCAAGTCAAAATAAGAGGGGGAGAAGTATGGACAAATTTATAGCTTCTTGGAAGTATTGTCGGAAACAAGGGGAGAGTTCCTCCAAGACAGTAAATGTAAACCAATTTGAGTTGGTAGACACCTTGTGGATGGATATGTAATATCCAAGGCCTATGGGTTTGAGTAGAATCCAAAAGACCAGCAAATTGTATACACAGATTCAGGCGCTGTGTCAAAGGAACATCCTAACTTCTGTGTTTGGGAAAAAAATCCACGAAGTTAATAACAATAATATTTTCACATGCAATATTGGTTCCATTGAATCGATAAATTGAAAGGCTACCAAATGTCGACATACTTTTCTCAGCAATATTACCTTTGCCTGGTTAGAGACCCAAATCCTAGGTTGAGTGCCTCAGTACTCAAGTTGGTCGAACCAGAGGTGGTGATAGGAGAATTGCCTTTGCTTGAGAGAATTGTTCACTTCTCCCATGGACTTCTTGATGGAAGCATGGTAGTGATGGTGGTGAAATAGCAAGGCTTGTAGCAGAGGGGAGGGGTTCATGCAGAAACCCAACATGTGAAATTATGTTCCCATATTTAAGATCAATGGCAGATCAGGTCATATCAGATCAAATAATTAAGATGAATTGGATGGATTTGTGGAAGTAGTCCTAGAGGCGGACTTTGTACTCCAAATCTGGAAATAAATCGCAATAGACATCGTGTATAATGAACATCACTCCATAACTTCAGTGGTTATGTCGATTGTGATTGAACTAGGTGAGTTCCTTACGCAGGAGAGTTACTCCTAGTTATGGATCCTAGTTATATTGATTATGGTTAAAGTAGTTGAGTTCCTTCTACAGAAGAGTTACTCCTACCAAGATGATTGCATATGTGTTCGTAATGAGATCTCAATTGATTTCATATCATCTCCGAACACTGCATGAAATATGCAAACATTTTAGACGGAAATTGAGATGAATGGTTTGAATGAAAACCAAATATGCTTAAGTCTACAACTTGAGCACATGCTTGAAGCAATGTTTACTATCAGTCGACTAATATCTGAATGATATTAGAGGACACTATTGGTCATTCAATCACGAATTATGAATTGAGATGCATTCATTCGTTGGATTGACAAAGATACTGAATCCAGAGTTCTATATCTTAGTGCCATTGAAACGCTCGTGTATCTTGCGAATTGCAACAGGCCTGATATTGCATTTGCAGATGACTTGAAATGAGCGCTACTCCTATGAGGCAGGAGAGGATATCCAAAGATATCTTCATGGCATTTATGGTCTTGGTTTGTGTTCATCAAGACATGACCATAGTGGTATGTGGAGATACTGGCTACATGAATGATCCCCATAAGCTAGTAGTCTGACTGATTTATGGTGATACAGCCTTTGAGTAGGAATTTGTCCGGATTACATCGGCTACTTTCACCTATATCATTCTGATGCATCACTTATGTATTGATTTCCAAAATGAGAGAATTGGTTCCAGAGAACCAAATAACCATTATCTATAGAGATAATGATGCTTGTATTGCATGGATGCAAAGGTTACATAAAGAGCAATTGATATGTTGCTAGTAAATTGTTTTATTCGCATGGGCTTTTGACAAAGCGGAGAAAGATAAACATCTTGCAAACCAAATCTTGTGATGAGATCGCAGATTTGTTTACTAAATCTCTACCAACTCACTCATTTCAGAAATGGGTTCGAGGCAT
The DNA here is from genome assembly GCA_012490785.1 of Eragrostis nindensis. Classification (NCBI taxonomy): domain Eukaryota; kingdom Viridiplantae; phylum Streptophyta; class Magnoliopsida; order Poales; family Poaceae; genus Eragrostis; species Eragrostis nindensis. Next base: position 159,424 of record JAAXCT010000282.1, read on the forward strand.
TGGTATCCGAAGGCTTAGAGATTTGCAAGGTTAAGGGGGAGAGTCTTCCTGAAATAACCTTACCAAGGCATCACATTGTACTCTTTTCCCTGTATGAGTTTTGCTAGATGAGTTTTCTCATGACAGGTTTTAACGAGGCAATGTCTTACAAGCAGAATGTCATATTGCCTATTTTTCCCCACAGGGGTTTTTCTAAGGCGATAATCAATGACATGAGATATCCTCCAAACTATGAGTTTTGCCTTCACAGAAGTTTTCTCATGAGTCTTGTTGAGGATACACCAGATATGCTGTATCAGTTTCTCCTATTTTTCCCATAGGGTTTAAGGAGTTTTTACGCAGCATATGAAGACCAAGATCTCCTCATATTTTTCCCACGGGGTTTTTGGAGGAGACGCACTGTACGATGAAGACTAACTGTTCAAGGGGGAGTGTTACGAAACAGTGTGAACATGATGTGACCAGTTGGAAGAGTCTATTGGCGAACAGACACCACGAACAGGCACCCCTACGAAGAGACACCCTTTCATGGAGTCTCTTCACCATGTATAAATAGTACACATCTACAGAGCAATATAGAAGATAGTTCATTGTCCATCTATTTGTTTTCATTTACATTCAACAAAACCAACTAACATAGTGGGGGAATGTTTGAGATCTTGTTAACGGATCTACTTCAAATGCAGGCACATAGTTCTAGCACCATATGGTTCAAGAAACACATACGTTGCATACCATGCCAATCGATCCTAATCCATTTGTAAAAAATGGAGGATTCAGATGGACAATTTGACACTTCAGGGACCAAATGAGTCTCAGAGTAAAATCAGGGGTGAACTTGGCTATTTTGCCAAAGTAATACTACATCTGTCAGCTTATTTGTCATTTTAGTTCTGAACACAGGAATTAAAAAGAGATGAAAAACAGGAAGTGTGGGAAAGAGGCACAATGAGAAATATTTTTAAAAACTAGAGATACTAAAATGAAAAGTAATATGGGCGATTCAAACAAGGCCTGAAAGTGATTAGTAGGGTTGACCCGGCCCAGTAACCATCCAGAAGTCGACCCGAGAGAGCCCTCCGCGGCTCCGCCCGGGCCTAGATCGCCAATGTCCATGGCCGAGAAGATCTCCCCGATCTGTCTGTGATCTCTCTCGCCGAGTCCACTCCAAGCGCCGTCTTCCTCCGCTCGTAGCCGCCGCGAAGCCATGGCCGCGCCGCGCCGCCCTCTCCTCCTGCTCGCCCTGCTCGCCGCCGTCCTCTCCTTCTCCCTCGCTTCCGCCTTCCAATCTGACGAGCTGGTCCTCAACGACGACGACGAGTTCGAGGGCGTCGGCGCCCGCCCGGCCTCCCCCTCCCCGCCGGCGGCCCCGGCGGTCTCCTCTCGCCGCCGATCCGCAGATGCGTCGTCGGCCGGACCCGGCGAGTCCAACACCGTACAGTTCACGCTCGAGCACGACCTCGGGGACGGCAAGGGGTTCGCCCCCGCTGGGTCCTTCTCCGCCCGCCTGAAGTCCTCCGCCCATGGCTCGCAGGTCGGCTACACCCCGTTCCATGTTTTGTTGTTTTGCTTATCTGCTTAGTCTACCTGCTCCCTGATCCCTAATATGTGGGACGTATAGTTTCTGGCTGTAGATCGTGGTTTAGGCGAGCTTGGCATTAGATTGAGACCTGTTGTATTCATACTCGAATTAGCTGCGACGTTGTTTTGTTAGAAAATTTTGTGAATTGTGTGCTTCGAATTGGTAGGCAAAGGCAAATTGGGGGTTGGATCTAGTGCTAGTGGTTGTTTCTGTATCCCTGTGAAGGCTGTGATCTATTAGTACCTTTAGGAAGAATGCCGGCTGAATATGGCTGTAGCGACACTCAGAAATAAGCAATTGTCAACTGTTTCATGGCGTAAACACTGCCCGTGATCTCTTTACTGAATTTTCATTAGCTGTTGTTTTCTGCTTGTATTTTTGCGTTGGCTAGATCTATACCATGGCAAGGAATCACAAAATAATTAGGACTGGGTGAAACTGTTTTGTTTGGTGTGTTGCAAACATGATGCGTTGATGCTTATGAAATTTCATGTACCCGATACCGATACTCCTGATACTCCATACTCGGCATTTTTATTATTTTAAATAAATTAGATAAGTCTGACTCTTTGTTGACACTCAGTACAACGGTACCCTAACCCCTCATTCAGCTCATAATAGCCCCCCACCACACTGCTCCCTATCATTCCTTATAAAATAGAGGTGTGGACCCTCATTGCCGCTCAAGCTGCAATTGCTCTACACCATCGTCATCAGCCATTCAATATCTCTCTTAGCAATACCTGTTTCATTATTTTTATTGTTATGATTTATTTCATGTATCTCTTGTATGCGTTTCTTGAGAAACGGCATATCAGAATATCGCTATATCGTATATACACATCCGTATCGTGGGATCTGGGTAACAAAGGTTGACATTGTAATGTAAACCGGTATTAGCTTTTGTGCCTCCTGAATGTTTTCAATACATTTCGTGGCCTCGTGTGATCCGTTGAAAATGAAAAACGAGCTAGTTGATGGTATGTGTCTGGTCATATCGAATGTTCAATGTTTATGATTCATGATAAAATCAATCATTTAATATTAGGCTCCGGTTTCGCGTTGTGGTGGCTTTCAAAAGGATTCATTTGTTTTTCTAAATTGGATAAAGGATTTATCTGGGAAAATCTTTTTGGAGGCCTTACCAAAACAGATTCAACAATCTGGTCCTTGGTATATTTTCTGTTTGGTACTTCGTTTGTTAAATCTTGGTCATTAATTGCGAGTTTTCAAGGATTTTAAGGGGACAAGGGGTTCTGTGTGACCAAATACCTTGTCAACCAGGTGGGGTCTAGGTGGTGCCTATATGACAAGGCATAACTTGGCCCTTGTGACGTATTTTTCTGGCTTGAGTACACATTGGCATTAGTGATGATGTGACGTTTGAAAACCATTGTTGAGTTTCTGGTATAGATGCAGTCAATCACCTAATCGGTTGGCATTTTAATGGTACCATGTTGCTTATGTAGTCATTCAAGTGGTGTGAGTCTTATAGCCGCAATGTCAAAACATATATCAATTGAACAGTGAAGATCAGGCACTATATCCATGATTGTTGCAGAGCAAACAGGAGCATTCCTGTTTGCCATAATTGGAAGCAGGGTTTCAAAAACTGTTGAAAACCGCAAAAACCGTCTGGTTTGGTTAGGTAAACCGCTCGCTTTTTCACAAAAACGAAACCTGTGTACTGCTTGGTTTTTGTCGGTTTGAAAATCCGTTACTGTAGCAATATTTTGACCCCTGATTGGAAGAAGGGAAAGTTGAACAACACTCTTTATCTTATGCAATGCTTCCCCTAAGTACACAAGGCACAACTAGGGCCTGTGATGCTCAGTCACTTGACTGGTTTCACTAGATTTATAATTTGACCATGTGATGCCCACTAACTAGATGTGGCATGCAAAATTTTTGATATGTTACATGGAGTTTTACAGCTATGATCCTGGGCTGGAATTTTTTTAGTTTGGAACCAAATGGGTGATGTCAGTCTCATATAGTCATTTTTTACTCTTCGGAAGTGTGTTATCAGAAGTCAAAATCTTATCTTGCGCTCATTTAAGAAGGAATTGCTCATGCAATTATGAATTTGATTCATCGTAACTCTGAACGGAACAATTGCAGCTCCCATTTAAATGTGTTACCTAGTATACTTGCCATGTTAAAATAGGAATCTGGAGTCTATGTGCCACCATTGGCCCAAATAGACAGCAGTGCTTATCTCAAAATTTGAGATAGAGATTAAATTAGATTCATTAAACTGCATCACACAAATGGTACATCAACAAACTGGAATCTTATATGATATAATAAGTTATTGAGAGCAAACCCAAACGGTTAGTTTTCTATGTAAATAATCTGCACCTTGTATTTGCTGAGTTACTAGTTTTTTATCCCTTTTCTGTGTGTTTTTGTATTTCCTACATGGATATCATGCAATTTGTTGGCTTAATACCTTTAAAGTTAAGAGTTAGGACAGTGACTTATCTACTTGGATTGATTTTATTGGTTTATTGTTCCGTGTTATGCGTTAAGTTGAGTGGTTCTTGGTTCAGAAGAATTGTATTGTGTCAGTTATTCATTGGAAACAAGAGGCTTATGGTGAATTCATGGATACTTTAGAATTATTTGTTTGAATTCTTCACTGAGATCAGGAGACTTATTTTGAGTTAGTTCTTCAAATTTATAGTTAGTTTCATTTACCTGTTGAATCGTAGTTGAATTGAGGAAGAATTTTGGTCGACTGTGTTTGCAGTGTCCTGTTTTTATTAGTTTTGTTGATTCATATCCAATCACCTGAGCATTGTTCCCGACTGTAATTGTGATCAAAGAGAGCCGTGTTTCATTTTTGACTTGAGATGATGATGTTACCTTCCTTCCACTGTAAATGTGAATGAGTAGACCTATATTCCTAACTTGAGCCTTTGTTTGTATCAGACTCTCACTAAGCTCCGCTTTACAAGGAATGAGTTAACTGGAGACGATAAAGATGTATTTAAAGTAACTTCTTTTCCCTCCGCTGAATTTCTTGACTTCTGATTTGCTGTCTGCTTGTTAACTCCTGCATTTCTTGCTATTGCAGAAATTGCTGCAGGAAGATGGTTTTTATACAATTAGGCTGCCGTCAAATGTGTTGGACCCTAAAAGAAAAGATTATGTTGTTTCCTCGATCAAAGCTGTAAGTTACTAAGTTATTAGAGTGTTTCTATTTGACTTGATCATAAGGGAGTCTAATTAGCATGTATCTTAAAATTTTGCGTAATAGGGGAAAGGATGTGTCATATGCTCTCTATTCTAATAACACGTTCTCCTGACCTCCAGGGGTGCCCAACTGCTAGACCTAGCCCATGTATTTTCTTTCTTTGAATGGAATCAGTGAACAACATGATTCAGTTGGATATAATAAAAAACCTCCAGAGGATGAGATATGATATTCAAGAAGCACCAATGAAACTGAAATTTCGTTCTTATATGTGAATTTTTTTTTTGTGGTTTTATGATTGTGTTTTCAGTTCCTTGACTCTCTTACCATGCTCATCGTGCTTTTCCAGCGATGCATTCCACGTGATACTTTGGACGAACACATTGTCATCCACATGGTAATTTTCTCCATTACATGATTTTCCCCATGAATGCTCCTATTACAGAAATTGTTTTGCGATGATAGGAATTTTCATACATCTCAATAAATTAAAATATATGATTTATGAATTACATTTGTTGATGCTATTTCTATGACATTTGTTGATGATGGGAACTGCCAAGTGACGGCTTTGCCAAACACATGTCACCAGATAGAGGGTGGATTTTTCCTAATAATTGTTTACTTAATTCCAAAGAGATGACAGGGTAGCATATATTTAGCGACCCCCAATAGATGCAGTCTAATCTTTGTCCAACAACATGGAAAGAACAATCCTAGCTAACTAATGCCCTATCTGACTGGAGCCCTGTTTGGATACCTGTTCCTGTGGTGACCATGCCATGCCAGACTCTGAATTGGAGTTGATTGAACCCAAAGGGATATCCTATGTCCTAACTCCTAACATACTACTGGAAATTGCATGAAATCCTGCTGCTGGTGTGGTGATCCTTGGGCCCATATAGCTGACCAATCAGCATGCAATGGCATGTTGTTTGGTTGTTTGCTACTTCCAGCTGTTTGACATTGGCCATAGGACATCTTGTGCATTTCATAGGTTATTAGATGACACCTGAATATTTCATTCTATTTATGATATAAGTTGTGCACCATCTCATCCTGAGCTTATTTTGATACATATGTTCTTCATTTGCACAACTTTGGTTACAAATGGGTTGAACCCCCTGCATGTAATAGAACCAAAGGTGGCTTCTTTGCTATTCCAATTGGGTAGTATTCCAGTACAAGCTTTCTAATGCTTTTTTATCTTGCTCACAAACGACACATGTGATTAATGGGACCCTTGGTTATCCTTTCATACTGCATCGATTTTTGAGGAAAAAGGCTATTCACTTTGGAGAAAAAACATCAACATAAATACCAATAAAAGTCCCCTTTGGTGTTTTGACTCACGGTATTCTGTTGGTGCCTTATTCTCAGGATGGCGTAAATATTCTGGCAGTTAATTATGGTTCTGTTGGTGGATGCCAATATCCCCGGCCGATGAAATTTGTAAGTTCTGTTTCTTGAGACATATTTTTGTGCATCCATTGTAGTTATTAGTTGATATTGGGATTCTGGTATGGTAACTGCAATACCTGGTAACTACAGCGTCGGATGTTGAACATAGACACTGTTTAGATTCTTTCAGATCATGAACTGGCTTTTTATTCTCATTCTCGTCATGACATTCATTTGGCGCAGCTAATAAGGTTGATGTTGTTGAGAGCTTGTAAAGCAACAGGTTATCTGCACTTGTTAGTTGAACTGAGTAAAAGATATCTACTTGTGTCCTCATGGGTTTAATAAAACAATAAATTAGGTACAATTTAGCTGTTACATAACTTTAAAGTTTCTTTAATCTGCATAACTTTAAAGTTTCTTTAATCTGCACCAATTAGTTACATAGAATTTATGTTTCTACTTGTTTAATGAGCATACAAAGTCCTCATTTTCAAAAGTCGAGACTCGGATGGCGTGTTGTTTCAACTGTAATGAAATTGTGGAATAAATAGTATTGCAGAAGTTTGTTATCAATAAAATACATAGTCATGGTGACTTATTGGCGTGTTTGAATTTCTTGTTTCAGCCATCAAAATGGACATTCAATTCATACACTGTTCTGAAGACTGCTGAACAAGCACCAAGGTAAATTTCTTCTTTATTGAGGACAGGACAATAATGAATAAAAAGAGCATCCTAAAGCTGATAATTAACATGCATGTAAATATCATGGCACATTAAGCAGCTAAAGCTCCTTAGCTGACCTATGCCTGGAACAGTCTAATGTAGTTAATTCTCAAAGGACAGCTGGTTTCTAGTTCTTTGTTATAGTCCTATTTGGTAAACCGGGATGATCTCCGCTATCGGGGTTACATCATGGGTCTCTTGGGAGGGAGACGATAGCCTGGGGTGACAGAACATTGGGGTAAAACCTAGATCGAGACTAATCACAGAGCTGCTGATTATAAGCCTGGCTACTATCAAATTAATCTAATGATTTAGTGATAAAAGCCCAGCTAATTGCACCTAAGCAGCTAATCGATAGGTTCTGCTATGCGTGTTCCAGTACACATGGTTATGGTTGATGCTGCCATTCCATCTCCACTGCTGCTGGACCTCCTCATATGTACCCCGTGCATTCTTACCAAGTCGTCTGCATGCAGAACGCCATCATTTGCTGATCAATTAATAGAATCTGAAGATGGACTTGGTGAAGTGATGAAACCACCGGAGAAGTCTTTCTGGGCTAAATATGTGAGTAACTGCTCTGTATTTTGTTCAACTTTCCTTATAGTATGTGTATCTTGAATAACGTTTTGTGGTTTTCCCTCTGATTTGACTGCTGCTTGTCACCTTGCAGTGGATGTACATCATTCCACTTGGTCTTATTGTCATGAATGCTGTCACGGCAGCAGCAAACATACCAGAGGAGCAAGCTGCAGGTCAGGGCCAAGCAGGAGCACAACGGGCACCTGCTGCCGCTGCAAGGAGAAGATGAGAGATTCGTATATGTTTCCCAGGCCAGAGGTACTATAATGTCATTGTGAATATTTGTTGTTCCATGTTCCTGTAAAACGCTTAGAATTTCTATCTTTCTATCGCCTAAAAGCCTGCAGAAGTGGTTGTGAGCTTAAATAAGAGGGAATTCATGTTGATGTTGACAGCTGGAATCTTGAATAAGTTCGTTGCAATTTGTCTTGTTGTAGCATCAAGTTAAAATATTTAATGGTTTAAGTGCATCTGTTTTCTAATTTCTTTAGGACTAACATCTTTTGAGTTTCATATTCATCAGGTAGAATGGAGAGACGCACCCGTTTGTGGTCACCTTGCCAGACGACCTGTGTTGACTGGTACCTTTTGTTGTATACTTGACCGAAAAGATGCGGTTGAACCTAGATTGCTGGCGGATAGTAACAACATCAATGATAACTCGATCCAAATTTGCATGTGTAATATTGACGTCTTGCTTAATTTATTGATTTTTAATGCTTAGATGTTTCCATAGTCAACAATACTCTTATGTTGCTTGCGGGTTTCGTGCATATGTACGCTTAGACAGGCAAAGTGTCATGCAGAAAGATGCCCTTTTCACTTTATTGGTTCTCTGCATGGTGGTGTTTTATGTAGGTATAAGAGCCTATACAGGCTTGTGTTATGCAGAAAAATGCCTTTTTTCACACTTTGGTTCCCTTCCCCATCAAAAACTAGCCAGGCTGTGGTTGTGCGAGAAGGGTCCCGAAACCTGCCTTCCTGGAATCGACCAAATCCATGGTCCGCTTCCACATTACGCAACGCCGCGGCGTCCAGTCACCTTCCTCACGCCCACCACTGCATACGTATCCCGCACTGCCGCATTCTCATTTCTCACTGGCCAATTGGTCCCTGCCGCTCTCGCCGACTGGGATGAGGGATCCAGGCCCGCGTCGTATGGAGTGGCCGTGAAGTACTGCAAGCTTTCCTCCTCGAGCGGAACCTCGCTGGTGCGCCATTGCTCCTGGCGAGGAAGTCGACGTGCGGAGGCTACGAATCGGTGGAGATCAATCTAATTGCTTTGATTCAAGTCAGAGAAATTACCGGCAGCGCGCCTGCCATGGCTGGCGATGAGCACGACCAGTTGACCACTGTTGTGGAGCTGCTTCTTGAGCTTTCACCAGTTATCTCTTGCGCTGCAAGTGTTCGATGAAATCACCTACGTCTTCTAATGGTACAAATGTCATTGCAATATGGCTCTTGTATTTGTCTCGAGTTCCATGTATGTATCCCCGTTGTACGTGTGCCTTTTCTCTTGTTCCTTTGGAAATAAAAGATTGTTCATACAAAATATATTAATTAAAATTTTCTAAGCCGTGAAAATCTAAATTCAAAATTCAATTGAATATTACAATACATGAATCGTGTTGATTAGAGAGGATGAAAGAGAGGTGATGTTGCTTAAATTCACCACATAAGATGCAATGTGATCCAGCTCTGGTCAAGCCAGCCAACCAGACACAAACTTGTACTAGCCAAAAGTTGATTATTCATTCAACCAAACACGTAAGCATTTTCTGAGCATTGCATTGCAACAACCTGGCTTGGGCTAGCCTGGATAAAGTGCTAGCTAGCCCAACAAACCAGACACACCCTACATGATTTGTTTACTTTCTTTCGTTGGTGGTTTCTTTTAGCTGCCCTGAACTCATCCTTGAGGCCTTGTCATGGTGCTCCTTTGCTTCCTATCCTCAAAGAACTTATTAAACAAACATCTTTCGTGAGTGACGCTACAATATATTTTGAGTTGCAGTATCTAGTTGGGATATAATTCATAGAGGGGTTCCTGAGATCCATCTTGAAAACATCGCGAGGCACTCCTTGGCCTTGTACTCTGGAGCAGTGTGCCCAGCACCCTACATGGTTATACAAAAAATATGTAGTTGATATTCAGATGTCACCCTGTATACGATATAACTGCACAATGTGTTATGGAATAAGGATGTACATATAAATGAGGCATTTACCTTCACAGTTGCATAAGTTAGGTTACTTGAGTAGCTTCTTGTGTACCTGAAAGTCAAATTGAGCTGGAGATTAACCAATTGAAAAATATTTTATTAATTGTTTCCATATGCATGATGAAATCCACGATTCATCGTAACATCCTCATAACATTACGTACCATTTTTCATTTTTGAGATGCGTTACAGCAATGAGATAGCATACAAATAAAGAAACTCAACGAAGAAGAAGGATTAAATTAACTTCATCTATCTGTGAAAACAAAATTTCTTAACATCACTCTTCATGCTTCTTTTAATTCAAAAAAATACATTTAAAATATTTGGCCACCAATGTTTAAAACATATTTCAAAACGCATGTCAACTACCACTTAATATAAAATTGAACATTCTTTTTGTTCTAACAGATTTATATGGACTTTTAGACATTGAACATATTTTTGGAAACAAAAATTCAGAATTCCAAAATAAGGATTCTGAAACATTGTATAGTGCTACCTGACAAGATTAGAGCTTGAGGCAGAAACATTCACTGAAACTCAGAGATATATATGGCCGGAATAGGTTTTGACCTATAGCTTATGGGTGATATTCATACTTTGAGGTTCTAGAAGACACATTCACTGAAACTTCTTGTAGTTGGACGCATGAGATGTATACACGCTCAGGCTTAGCAAGAGGGTAAGGGCCTCTTTGGTAGGGCTTCTCCAATGTCTTCTCCTGCGGCTTCACGTGTTTTCCATCCAAAGAGGGTGCTTCCTTAAGTGCTTCTCCTTAAAAAAAGGAGGAAGCCGTATCCAAAAATAAGGTGAAGCACGAAGCCACAAAATGATAGCTTCACCGGCTTCTTTTCCCTATGATGCCCTCCTCTTTACATACTTGTCCCTAAAAACAAGGAAAAGCTGCAGAAACAGCCGTGCTGCCAGACGTTTTAGGCACAGCAGCAGACACAGCTAGCACAGCTGTTTTTTCAAAGAAGCCACAGCCACAGCCGAAGCCAGCACAGCCACAGCTCTACCAAAGGGGGCCTAACACGGAATTTTGCACTGAGTGCTGAAAAGGGAAGACATTTTCTTCTTGCCCTATGACCTATAGTCGCCCAGCTGTCGTATGCCCTCTATGACGTACTGTATCGGTGTATTCCCTGTGCTTTCAACTGAATTACTTATCAAACTGTTATTTCACATATTTTCCTACCAAAAGTCATAATGTTTTTTCTATACAAGATATAGAGTTTACTACGTCCCACTAGATTTTCTATATTCGAATACTGGTGTTCTTCCAGTGGTAAGATATATGGAGGCGTTGCAGGGGAACCAGCATAGTAAAATTATGTTCTCCTTACCCAGAAACTTGACCATTGACATGCCACGGTCGCCAGTCATCTTTTATAGAAAGGTTAAGAGATCTGATCCATGCTTGAGTGCCAACAAATGAAAATGCACTGTCGTGATCACCGCTGCAAGATTGTTTGACAATAAATTAATCATTGATGAGATGTACGAAAATAATCCACATTTCTCCCTCTCAGGATATGTGGCTTTAAAACTCGAGTGTAAAACTGAAATATGAAATTGCAGGGATTTAGTATCTAGCAAGGGCCTTTCGATTCGGGAGTATAATAACTATACAGCGGATCTGCATAAAGGATACTTGCATGGAAGATCGATCCTGGTTTTCATGGACACACTAATAACAAACCTGTATATCAAAGCCTGGTATCCTCTTCTGCGTAGCCACCGATGATGCTCCAGTGCACTTTGAATATCTTTATCGTAAGATATGGCGTCCTGGTTGCATCTTTTCCATTCTCCAATTGTTCCCTGTAATGTGGCACTGTTAACTAAAAATCAAGGCCAATATATAGATATTCAGCATATCCACACATATGCTATTTCATTCTTCCTTTGTGATCCTTGATTGGTTATAGTGTAGCCACAGGTAGGAAATTTCTTGTTAATTAACTGAACTTAGCCTCGCATCACTGAGACCAATTAAAGATTTTGAAAATAAGATGGGCCATATCAACATTTGTACTTTATATAGGTAATTACCTCTCTATTAGCTAAGACGCCCTAAGACCAGGTGAGCATGATAACAAATCTACACCTGAAGAATATATATACCTGACGAAGGCCAAGTCTTTCCAGTACAGTTTTATTATTCGCCCATATATATGACAACACGTAGGAAGCTTTCTGCGACCAAAATTAACAAAGAGGTTATACGCCGTGTGCAAAATATAGAAGACGACCAAATGCATATAAATGGACTGTTTTGAGGAATTGTTTTGCACTAGTTTACTCTGCACTTGAAGGGCTGGTGCAGATCATTGTTGCGGGCCTCTTGCAAGACTCTTCGCATTTCATCAGTCACTGTCATTTGACCCATTTCTCCCCAGACCGATTTGCATGAGGGCTCCAGGATGTGATAGACGTTGATATCCTTTGTGCACTGCTTGATCATTGTTTGTTAACTGTTATCCATTTGTTTTATTTTTCAAATAGAAAATTAACATTAATTCATATGTCATCAAACCTTCTTGAGACATGCTTTATTTATAATAGATGGATTTAAGAATTTTTTATTATGTATAAAGCTTACTGGAGCCATGGGCAAACTTACATGCTGTATTGATTCGATGAATGTAGAACATTGAGCATTTGCGGGTGCATCATATCTTCCTTGACAGTTCTCTTTGGCTGCCAGCAAGTAACACAATTGATTTAGTTCATACATTAAATATCAATATATTCATACAACACTACCATAAATGCCGGCTATGTGGCCCCACACTTCAGCTCACCCTTTGAGTGGGTAAAGTAAAATCCAAATGATAATGTATGAAAACATTATTCAACATGCCATGAAAAAACTTGGTTACCTCAAAAAGTTCATCCGATATAAGTCCCATGCCGTGGAAAAACTTGATTCTCCCATTTATGTCGTATTGTTTGTCTGTAAGCGGGTTGCCAGCAATATATATATCCCTGCAGCATTCAACATTTTAATTAAGCAATGCACATAAATTAAACTGAAATTAAATCTAAGTACTTTGTGCTGATAATGCCGACACACTGAGCCCCCTGATTTTGCAGATACCACTACAACATTGGCCCAGCCCTCAAAGTTAGATCGGTTTATCGCCAGTGTCAAAAAAACTTTAGTGGCAATACTCGCTGCTACCCCATTCAGGGGGCCTTTGGAACGCGAGATTTTTTCCCATTCCTGCGTTTTTCCTGTGAACAGTCAACTGATTCCTGTGAAATTCCTGTACAATTCCTGTGAAAATCCTGCGTTCCAAAGGGGGCCTCAGCCTTCAGGATCAGTCATGGCATGATTTCTCAGTTCTCAATCAAGCTTTTCATTCAAGTATATACTATGTTCGGATATTTGTTTCTCAGGACCAATGCGCACTGCAAAAATCAATTTTACACTAAAATTATTACTAACTATAAAGAAATTCCTGCCCCAATTTCTTTTTGTTTTAAAGTCTCTAGAACTCGACAGATAAACAGAGCATAAGGAAGAACAAAAAGTCTTGGGTGATTGAGAAGCCATTAACACGGTGTCCAACAACTGGTGGATATTGGGAGTGTAGATGCCATGCCATTAAGGTGGAAGATGAAAAGGCAACATGTGCCCTTTTTTAATGCGTTGCTACTATGGGCCATGGTATTCACCCTCAGATAATAGATGTTTGAAAAATATAGACGGACTTCAACAAACCTTTAGATTAAATGGCAGAGTTCCAAAAGACTTTTTCCCTGAAAATGGTAAATAATATTCGTGTCATCGTGATACTGAAGTATTGTAATATAAGCATCACTATATGGCCAATGTGCAAAGAAAGCCAGAAGTTTTCATTTTCGAGGATAGAAAGTCAGCACTTGAAGTTACCTTTGAGAATAAAGACAAAGTCAGCAACAAAATATATTAACGTATAATAAAATAATTCTCACTGAGATGACGCAAGTAGCAAAATCGAATGCTATGTGCCGATGAAAAATGGCGATTTGTAATGTTTGAAAGTACGAATGCAAAACAGTGCTTTTCTTGAAGCATTATATGCGATTCATGTATGCGTCACTTATTCAATTTTTCAATTCGCCAAACCAATATGACATAATCCATGTCATCGAAGAAAAACGAGAAAATTCCAAGTGAAAGAAACAAATTTAAAACATTATCTAGCTTTATAATACATATAAAGGTAGGAAATGATATTTACATTTTCTCCTTGTGAACTAAATTTGCAGTTTTGTTCTTCTGGACATTAATTGATACATGTAGCATGTATATGGAACTAAAAATTAGTCGACAGTACATGCAACTTATTCCCTATTGTCTTAAATCTTGTGTATGCACAAAAGAATGTTGAAGAGGCACCCATGTACCGTGATATACAGTACAATACCATATCATAATTAAAAAATGATATGAAGCTTACTTATTACTTTATCCATTTCTACGACCAGAGAGGGTATCACAATGCCACTGTATGATTCGCCACCTATGTAGAGTGGATTCGACACAAACTGAGGGTGCTCGTCCATCCACTGCAAATGATAAAAGTTTTGGAACAACCACTGAAGAAATATATTTGAGTTGTGTTATTGGTTTCACATACTGAGTCATGACAGTTAGTTCTGAGCAATGAAGAAGTATATTTAATATTTCTTATGCATCTTAGAGTATTGATATACGTTTCTCGTACTGAGTCATAAAATTGCTACGAAGCTTTGAATCCACAATCATCATTAAGGGTGAATGTGACCCAGACTGAGTGATCCACTGGAAAAAAGAATGCGGCAGAAAATAATTAGATATATCATTCACGCATCATACATTTTACTCTTTCCTTCTTATATTACAAGCTTAATAACCACTATAATAGTTTTTGTCAGAAAATGTTGGTCTTCTGATAAAACGCCTTTTTTGGTTTTTCCCCCCCCCCCTAAAGATGGAAACCATAAAACGTTGACCCGATGTATATGTCTGTTCTGTTTTGTGTGGTGACAGTATAGTATATGTTTTGCTCTCTTCCACTAAAGCCTAGGCTAGTTTTGTTCCAACACATTACAGCAGGGACAGATCCATTCTCATTAAAAAGGTTATCCAGCAGTGAATATCATGTGTCTAGTTTCGTATAATTTGTAAAGAAAAATTTTCAGAAACGAATTTCTAGCATCAAGAAACGGAGGCTCTAACCTTCTTGAGGAAGATGACCAGCTGTTTTATTGCAATTGTATCGCTGGACTTATGGCCTTCCTTTGATGAGGCATAAGAGAAACCGGCTCCAACAGGAGAATCCACAAATATTATATTGCTCACCTGCAATACAAAGCAAAAATAAAAACGTAAGCTTTTGATGACAGTTATCTGCCTATTTTTCAGGTCAGTGGTCTATTTTACAGAAAAGAATAGCTGGAACTTTTGTACCTTAGTCCATGTCTCTGGTCGGTACAGTAAACGTGGCAATTCACCATTGTACCCTTGCACGTCAATAAGGAAGGGTCCTATGCATATAGGTATGTGGACAATCTATTAATAAGGATTTTTTTTTGGAAACTTTATTGTTGGAATGATCTGGGCTAACAGAAGAGAGGTTAAACGGACATTGAAATCATGTTTAAGCCTAATCACTTGGGCCCATAGTTAATGACTTGGGCCATTATGAGCCTAATCATGTTTAAGCCTAATCATTAAACCGACATTGAAATCATGTTCAAGCCTAATCATGTTTAAGCCATTTATGTGTTGCCACGGCAGCAATTTTTTCCTACGTGGGTAAGAATGAATGAGGTGAGAGAATGGAGCCGTCGCCTCGCGAGGAGGACGGCTTCGGCCCGTGCTCCCGCGCAAAATCGTCGCCACGCCACGCGTTGTCCAATCGTTTCCGGTCGTTGACGGCTCACCGATCTGCTGCAAAATTGGCTCTGCGCGTGTTGGCGGCTGAGTCTCATCCCGCATGCCCTTTCTCGCCGGCGAGGACAAATTCCAAGCAAAATCAGCGATGACGAGCCTGATGGGTGCCGCCGCGGTTGTCCCCGCTGGATCCGGGCCTGGGGGTGGTCGTGGTGGACACCACCCGTGGGACAGGCAGGAGATGAAGCTGGGTCGATGCGACCAACGCCATGGCCATCTGCGACCGCAAGGCCAGGCACCATCTCCAGCTTCCTGATCTTCCTCAACTCCAAAGACCCGCAGCGCAAGCGAAACCGAGCGTCGCACGTGGTGCGATCAGAAAATTTGGAGAAGATGGTGCTCGAGCTCTTGCTTGCCCATGGGCCATGGATTAATTCGGATGAAACAAATCGAAGCCCGCACGCCTGGCTGAGAGATCGAGCTCTAGAGAGGATAAGGATTGAGGAGAAAAGCGGATCGTCCCCGCGACGCCCCCGTGGTCGACACGGGTGGCCACCTCCACCGCCGACCCTAGCCCACCGCCACCGACCCTTCTTGCCTTGCGATGGTGATGATCGCGGCAGCAGGGAAATCGATCCCTTTCTCCCTCTGTCCGCCCCATCTGCCTGCTGCTGCTCCGGCTCATCGGCCTCGGCCAGATCTTGGGCGGAGAGTGGCTATATGTGCAGGGTGGATGCCTCAGCGAGGCACTCGTCTGGGTCCTCTGGGATGCCCATGGTGAGCTGCACCTGCACTCCCATGTACGAGGGGTCGACGTCGTTGACGCGGGTGCGGCCAATGCCTAGGGTGCCGATCTGCAGCACGGTGTTGGCCAGCGCTATTTGACCCAGCATCGCCAATGATGTCGCCTGGAGGTGGTCGGTGTCTGTTCCGCATTTGGACCTGGTCGTTGTCGGACCGCCGTTCTTCGGGATCCTTCCGCTTCGGCTTGCCGTCCTCAGCTGGAGTGATGGCCTCTTGTTCGCCCTGCGTGGTGGCCTGATGCGGGGCGCCTGCGCATGGAAGCGATGGTTCATGCAGCCCCAAGTGCTTGGGCATCCAGAGGTGGCGGTGGCTGCAGCTTGACGGAGATGACATAATTCTTGTCTCCTCCTCGTGGCCCTGTTACCACTCCCCCAACCTTTGAAGACGGTCGTGATAAGACGCGGCCTGACAAGACATGGTGTGTCAGCGGCAGCTAAGAGCTGCAATTGGCGTGATCTATGTGCTGCTGATGGAGGTGGGTCGTCCTCTCCCCACAATCGTTCTGTGTGGATTCACCACAGGCGGTGGGTGTAGCAGACCCCTTTCGAGAGGTGGCCGTCGGCATCGGCCTTGTTGCAGATCATGCCCCAGGCCGCTGGATAAGACCGTCAGGACACAGAGTCCCGCATGCTCTCGTTCCGCCTCTCTCCCTCCAGATGGAAGACAATGCCATCACTTGCTTCATGGTTGGCGGGCACGTCGTCATATCATGCCTCCAATGGGTTTCACTCGCGCTGATCTTGATGCTCAGATGGTTGTCGAAGGTCGACGAGATGGCGGCCGGTGTTGGCCGGATTTGCTTAACCCTTAGCAAATCGAGGCAGTGGTTTCCAGAATGTCTTGGTTACTGATCTGCTTGATAAGACCACCAGGGAGCAACATCGGGCTGCGATTTGCTCTTATCCTGTTACACTCGCTCCTCCGCTCCTCTTCAACGGCCTGAGGTACCACGACCATGCTAAGGTCAGTGACACCATATTACCTGGTGGTTATCTTGGTGGCCCGTATGCTAGATTATTAAGCAATTAGATGGCCACTAACTCAAGAAGGCGACGGGAGAACTCAATAGATATTGGATGCATAGAACTCAATAGATATTGGATGCATACGGCTTTTAGTATGTATTGGTATATCCACGTACTAAAGTTTTTTTATTCATCTAATAAACCAGGCTATATGTGTGTCGGCTGTATGCGGGAACACAGAGGCTGGAATGTAATTCCATTTTCTTAAAAAAAAAAGAGGATAAGGATTGCCACTTTTCTGATTTAGCCCTTGCCATTCTGCTGAAAGGCCCTACCTGAAGATAGTTTTAAATAATAGTCCTTGAGTCTTGTAAGAAAAATGCAAGATAAAACAGAAAATTAGATAAAAAATATGTAATTTTCACACACATCATAAACCATGATTTCTCCCACACAAGCAACAAAATTACCTACAAAGATCAAATACACGGTCATTCACCTTGATTTGTGGTCTCATGTATAAATTAAATTGTATACGGACTGTGAAATAGACAACAGCTGTCTATTTAGCTGTCTGTGTGCAATAATCA
Organism: Eragrostis nindensis; assembly: GCA_012490785.1. Taxonomy (NCBI): domain Eukaryota; kingdom Viridiplantae; phylum Streptophyta; class Magnoliopsida; order Poales; family Poaceae; genus Eragrostis; species Eragrostis nindensis. Next base: position 177,370 of record JAAXCT010000282.1, read on the forward strand.
AGACATTCACAGACGGCGGCCGTCTATACCATTGTAGATGCCCTTAGAGGTAGCTTAGTTCAGAGTGGATTAAATAGTTTGCTATGCCTAAGCGTGAATATGTACTTTGCCATAGTTAAGTCCTAATCACTGTTTGCTGCCTAGTCGACGGACATTTTCAGCCCTAATATTAAAGCACATGAAACAAACAGACCTAATGTTTGCAAGTATTAAACTCCTATCAACATTTAAAAAAACAAATATTTACTTGGGTCATGTGAACATGGCTAGCAAACCAAATCAAATATCTACTTGGGTCATAATTGCTAGTAATCAACATAAAAAAAACAAATAGACAAATAGTTCACCAGTTTCCAGTAATTGCTAGTAATCTCTCTGTAAGAAAAACCCATGTGAACTTGGCATAAAACTGCAGAATAACTTACCAATCTCGTAGACAAGGCCGGAGAGTCCAGAGCAGCCAGGGCCGCCTTGCAGCCAGAGCAGCACCGGGTCTTTACTTGGCTCCTGCTCGGACTGGACGAAGTAATAGAACAGGTGCACGCCATTCCTCTCGTCCACCTCGACATACCTACACCGTGCACAACACAGGTTCTTTTGCTTATCTTGCAGGTTGCATCGTCACCAGTTTCTTGCACGCATTGAGAGAAAATGGGGACGTACCCGGTTTCCAGAGAGAAGGGAAGGGGACCGTCGAATCCAAGTAGGTGTGTGATGACGTGGTGTCACACCCAGTTTTAAGGACAACACTAAATGCATAACTATATGTGTGCTAGGATCAAGTTCCACATATAGAGACAATAGTGAAATAAACAGTATAACCAGTGTCATTATTACACGTCTTATCGTAGCATTATTACAATATCCTAATATAAATGTCTCATAAGACTAAATAACTCGACAGCGGAAGACACCCAAACGCACATGCAGTCAACTGGAGACAGCACGCCTAGTATTTCTCGTCGAATTACTCCATAGCGCCTTCATCTTCTGAGCAGCATTTCAATGTAGAGTGGGAAATAGAAAGTGTGAGTACATGCCATACTCCGCAAATGGGGGAAATATATGACATGCAAGCTTAATAGAATAAAAGCTACAACATGGTTCATTTGCATAATTACCAACTATAACATAAGACACATTTTATAAAGCAACCTATATTACAAGGTGTGTTATAACTACCCACCAATTAAATTAAGTAAATTAAACCAAACTCCACACAGGAGACAGTCCACAGAGGACAACGGTTCACATAGGACCGTGAGGGAAAAGATCACCAAGATTCACGTGATTCACCCAGAAACCACCTATCCAACCAGCACCCACTAATCATGTGAGATGGCAATGCCGCTCGTAACCGTGAGCACGGCTTTTATGAAAGTTTTACACTATAGAGGTGGCACCACTTTACCCACAAGATAGAGATTCCCGTAGAGCCATTCCACTTCCGAGGTAGATGACCGGGGTTTCTCTACTAGCCTTTACAAAGAATGCTCCCAACAATGTAACTCGCTCATTAAGGTTCCACAGCCGTACATAAGTGTTGGTTCACAGAAACCCACAGTTCACACAGGACCATGACTCAAGAGCCAACACCCCAGCTGTCCCCTCTGATGCCAGGCGGTTCCCAGGATCACAAAGCATCCATTCCCCACTCTTCCAACAGCGAGTACAAAATTAAGAACATCCTAATTATTTGGCTAGCCTGTCCATTATCAGTCTTGTGATGGCACTGTTGTCATGGTTACATGCTCCACGAACCGGTCCTTAGCTGATCCGAGCAAGAACTGATCACAAACCAAAATATTCACATAGAACCATCCAAACCATCCCCTTGCTCAGACCCTAGCTTTCCAAGTTGCTAAACGGATTAGCAGATTAACACTTAGTTAAAGTATACCATTAGTCAAGATTAACATGATAAGGTGATTGACTCCAACAGCAAAGCTAAGCAAAAGCAACCCAAAAAAACCACCAAGCTAGGGCGACAAGGAATGATATGGAACAGGTAAAGTAAACACATAGGATTCAATATTAAACAAGCATGCATGTTTATAAAAGACACATTTAAAACATAGGTTCAGAATGGTTGAGGACACTTGCCTGTATCCCCTGCTGCTGCTTGCTCAAACTCTTGATCTTGGAAGTTCTCAAACGGCTCCTCTTCTAATAACGGTAACATGCAAAACACACATACACAAACAATAAGAAACAGTACACCAAACAGTATCAAAATACTACAAGAACTGTACCAAAAGCTAGAGCTCATTCCTACGATCGCGTGAGCGCAAGAATCGCTTAAAACGGAGTTAAGATCAAAAAGTTATAAGCATTTGAAGTTAGAGGGTTTAAACTGTAAGTTTAACATTTCTGAAATTATTTTCTACTGAAAACTCGAGTTATTGCGCAAGCATGACGTCGCGCTGATGCAGTAAAGAATAAAGGATTTAAAATAAATCAGAAAATGCGGTGAACCAGGTTCACAAGGTCTGTGGACCGGGCGGACTCGCCGGTCTACGGGTCCACAGTGGACCACGTCGCCGAAGACGACGGGGCGTGGCGGCGCTTCGCCGGATCGGCGTCTCGGTGCTTGGAAACTCGCCGCGGGGAGCCTGGGAGCACGAGAAGGCGACGGCAAACCCACCTCGGCGGTCGCGCGGGGTCGGCGAAGACCGGGAGGCGGTGGTCGACGGCGAGGAGATGCGGCGGATCGTCGGCGATGTCGGAAAAGGGCTTCGGGCGTCGGGGCTTCACGAGAACGGGCGGCGGGGAGGCGAAGGGTCACGAGGATCCTCGGCGCGGGGTCGTCGTCGGCCGGGGCGGCGGCATCGAGCAGCTTCTCGAGCACGGCGGCGGCGGCTAGGGTTGACGCGAGGCGACGAGACGGGCAAAAGGCGGTCGCGGCAGGGGTCCACTTCCCTTTATAGTGCGGAGACCGAGGATGGGGTCCGACTCGGATGCGCACGTCGAGGGCGTCGACGGGGTACGGGCGGCGGCGCGGCTGCGGGCCTGCGGGGGCTGGCGCACGGGATGGCGAGGCCGCGGGTCGCGCACGAGCTGGGTCAGGCGCGAGAAAGAGCAGGCCGGCCCAAAAGCGAAGGAAAGAAGGAAAGAAAAAGGAAAAGAAGAAATGGGCCAAGGAATTCGGCCCAGCGACCGGCTGCGAAATTCTTTCTTCTTTTCTATTTCGTTTTTCCTTTCCAAAATCTAAACAAATTCGAAAACGAATTCTATTCGAAGTTTAAATACATTTTCCACACAATAAAATCCCTACTGCAAACTACTCCAGCATGAATGCAACAAACAATTATTTTATAACCTAAATTAATTTATTTAATTTATAAAATAGTTCTTTTGCCTAGGAAGGAATTTTTAAACTATTGCGAAAATGTGAAAATTAGGGTGTTACAAACCTATCCCCCTTAGGATGAATCTCGCCCTCGAGATTCGGACGGATCGGAGAAGAAATTTGGAAATTCTGACTTCAGATCATCTTCCCTCTCCCAGGTAGCTTCTTCCTCTGAGTGATGGCTCCTCTGCACCTTACACATACGGTACCTCTTGTTTCTGGTCACCTTCTCTGATGTTTCCAAGATTTTGACTGGATACTCTTGATATGTGAGATCCTCGCTAGCATCCAAGTCCTCTAGTGGCAGTTGCTCCTCAGGAACTCGCGGAGACTTCTTCAACTGAGAGACGTGGAACACATCATGTACATCTGACAGCTTCGGTGGTAACTCCAACTGATATGCTACTTCACCCCTCCTTTCCACAATCTTGAAAGGACCGATGAACCGGGGTGACAGCTTGCCTCTGACCTTGAAACGGCGAAGTCCTCTCATAGGCGACGCCTTCAAGTACACAAAGTCACCAACCTCAAAACTGAGATCCCTTCTTCTATGATCAGCATAACTCTTCTGCCTGGATTGAGCAACCCTCAGACTCTCCCTAATAATCTGCACCTGTCGCTCTGCATCTCGGAGAATTTCTGGCCCAAAGACTTGACTTTCACCAGTTTCATTCCAGAACAGCGGAGTTCTGCACTTTCGTCCATACAAAGCTTCAAATGGTGACATCTTCAAACTTTCCTGGTAACTGTTGTTGTACGAGAATTCGGCATACGGGAGACTCTTATCCCAACTGCGGCCGTACTTCAAAGCACAAGCCCTCAACATGTCCTCCAATATCTGATTCACCCTTTCTGTCTGCCCATCTGTCTGAGGATGATATGCTGAACTGAAGTTTAATCTTGTGTCTATAGACTCATGCAACTTTTCCCAAAATCTGGAAGTAAACTGCGTCCCTCGATCTGACACAATCTTCTTAGGCGTACCATGCAGACAAAATATCCGGGATATATACAACTCTGCAAGCTGGGGCCCGCTGTAAGTCGTCTTTACTGGAATGAAATGAGCCACCTTAGTCAAACGATCCACAACAACCCATATGGAATCGTACCCTGCTTTAGTTCTAGGCAGACCCACTATGAAATCCATACCAATTTCTTCCCATTTCCATTCTGGCACTTTTAAAGGCTGTAGCAAACCAGCTGGCCTTTGGTGTTCTGCCTTGACCCTGTGACAAGTGTCACAAAGTGCAACATATTCAGCAACATCCCTCTTCATGCCGTACCACCAATACTGAGTCTTGAGGTCTTGGTACATCTTGGAACTGCCTGGATGAATAGAGTAAGCTGAATCATGAGCCTCTCGCAGTATCAATTCCTTGATCTTCTTATCATCCGCAACACAGAGCCTCTTCTTGTATCAAACAACACCCTGTTCATCCTCCAAGAATTCTGGTGCTTTGCCCTTCTTGATCTGTTGCTCGATCTCCCGTATCTTCTCATCCTTCAGCTGACCTTTCTTGATGTCCTGCTCCAGTGTGGAATCCACTTCCATGGCAACAACTTCAGTGTTAGATACCCATCCAAGATTGAGCCTTTCAAACTCCTTGCAAAAGTCTGGTGGTAGCTCACGAGCAGATAGCATATTCAGATGAGATCTCCTACTTAAGGCATCGGCAACTACATTGGCCTTACCTGGGTGATAGTTGATTCCCAAGTCATAATCCTTGATGAGCTCCAACCATCTGCGCTGCCTGAGGTTCAAATCTGGCTAAGTGAATACGTATTTCAAACTCTTGTGGTCTGAGTATATCTCACATCTCTTCCCAATGATATAGTGCCTCCAGATCTTGAGTGCATGAACCACAGCTGCTAACTCCAAATCATGAGTCGGGTATCCCACTTCATGTTTCCTCAACTGCCTCGATGCATAAGCAACAACATATCCTTCCTGCATGAGCACACATCCTAGGCCCTGTCCTGAAGCATCGCAGTATATTGAGAAAGGCTTCTCCATGTCAGGCATAGTCAGAACTTGCGCTGTAGTCAGTCGGGTCTTCAATTCTTGGAAACTGGCCTCTTGAGCTTCTGTCCACTTGAAAGGCGTACCTTTTTCCTAACAATTCAGTCAACGGCTTTGCTATCTTAGAGAACCCTTCTATGAACCTCCTGTAGTAACCAGCCAATCCCAGAAAACTTCTGATATCTGAGACATTCTGAGGTGCTTTCTAGCTCAAAACATCCTCAACCTTACTAGGATCAACAGAGACTCCTCCCTCAGAGATGACATGACCAAGGAATGAGACCTCCTTCAACCAAAACTCACATTTACTAAGCTTAGCATACAACTGGTTCTCTCTAAGCTTCTGCAAGACCAAGCGAAGATGCTCCTCATGCTCTTGCTCATTCTTGGAAAATATCAGAATATCATCAATGAATACCACAACAAACTTATCCAGATAATTCATAAAAATCTTGTTCATCAAGTACATGAAGTAGGCGGGAGCATTGGTCAACCCAAAGGACATAACAATGTACTCATACAACCCATAGCTACTATGAATGCAGTTTTAGGAATGTCACTTGCCTTGATCTTCAACTGATGATACCCAGATCGTAGGTCAATCTTAGAGAATACACAAGCTCCCTTAAGTTGATCAAATAAATCATCAATTCTAGGTAGAGGATACTTGTTCTTGATAGTAACTTCATTGAGAGCTCTATAGTCCACACACATTCTCTGAGTGCCATCCTTCTTAGGAACAAAGATAACAGGGGCTCCCCATGGTGATGCGCTAGGACGGATATAACCTTTATCTAATAACTCTTGCAATTGTTCTTTAAGTTCAGCTAGTTGATTAGCAGCCATTCTATAAGATCTCTTAAAGATAGGTGCAGTACCAGGAATTAATTCAATAACAAACTCAATTTCACGGTCTGGTGGCATACCTGGCAATTCTTCTGGAAAGACATCAGGAAACTCGCTGACAACTCTGATTTCCTAAACAGTACCCGCTTCCAATCGGTTCAGCAAAATACTGTTGGTTGCCCCTTTGCTACTGATAACTGGATCAGCAATATACTCTAATTCCTCTCCATTACTAGCTGTCAGCCACACTGCCTTCTTAGCACAATCAATAAGTCCCTTATGCTTGCTCAACCAATCCATACCAAGAATGATATCTATGCCTTTGGATTCTAGCACAATAAGATTAGCAGAGAAGTCTACCCCCCTTAAATTAAGGTTTACCTTAGGGCATACATGCTTTGCACTCATTTCTCCACCTGGGGAGCTAACGATCATCTTGTTCTCAAGCATAGATATAGATATTTGGTTTTTAGCAACATATTCAGCAGATATGAAAGAGTGAGATGCTCCAGAATCAAATAGCACAATAGCATTTGCTGAGTTGACAAGAAACATACCAAGAACAACATCTGGAGCCTCCTGAGCATCCTCCACTGCCACATGATTGACACGACCCCGGGCATAATTCTACCTAACTGGTGTAGGAGTGTTCCCATTGCGATTTGCCTGCTGGGTGGTACCTTGAGCAGGAGTCTGGCGTTGGTTTGGGTTGGAGCATTGGTTGGCATAATGACCCTTCTCACCACACTTGTAGCAGGTCCTCTGAGCCATGGGTGTGTTGTTGGAATTGGGCCTCTGCGAAGGCTGAGGTGCACTGCGAGGCGTCTGAGAGTTGGGATTCTGACTCTGACGCTGAGGAGTCTGGTACCCCTGTCTAGTAGGCTGAGTCCTCTGCTGGCTGCTCTGCTGTGGAGGGCGGTAGGTAGGCCCAGCTGACGAAGATCCCAAGCGAAGCCTTGAGCTGCTGCTCCCCTGCTGACTCTGGCGCTCTAGCTTGCGCTTCCTCTCCATATTGTTCCTCCTGTTCTCTAGGACAAGAGCAGCATCCACCATTTCCTGGAAGTTCTGGAACCCACGGGCCTCCAGTGCATAGGCAAGTCCATCATTGAGACCCTCCAGAAAGCAATCCCTCTTCTTCTCATCAGTATCAACCTCTCCTGGAGCATACCTGGACAGCTAAGTGAAGCGTGTGAGATACTCTCCCACAGACATGGAACCCTGCTTCAGATTCTGGAACTCCTTCCTCTTCCGCCTCATCAAGCCCTGTGGCACAAAGTGAGACCTGAAGCTGTTCTTGAACTCCTGCCAGTTGATACTGTCTGGCTCCTCATGAGCATTCACATAAGCATCCCACCAATCAGAAGCGGGACCCACTAACTGGTGAGAAGCATACAGAACCTTCTCCCTGTTGTTGCACTGGACCACCTGCAGCTTCTTCTCAATGGTCTTTAACCAGTCATCAGCATCCATAGGATCCACAGTGTGAGAGAAGGTGGGTGGCTTGGTCCTCTGGAACTCCCCAAGCTTGTCTCTTGGAGGGGCTTGGTGCTGCTGCTGTATGTTGTTCATATTCTGATGCATCTTCTGGAGGAGCTGAGTTTGCACTGCCAGAAGCTGCTCCAAGGTAGGAGGTGCTAGGACCTCGTTGTTGTTGTTAGCTCCCCTCCGAGACATCTGATAAGAGGAAAAGATATGATTATCAACGTATAAAGGGATCATGGAGTGAATTGAAACAGGATAAAGCAAAGCTTAGATGAATATGAAAGATAGGTGTAGTGTAGGATAATTAGCAATGATCAAGGTAAAGAATAACTAGAAAAATAGAAAATTTCGGCAGCAACATGGTGTAAAATGCCATACACACAAGTGACAGATAGATATATCAACATAAGAGAATCATATATCAATAATGCATCAAGAACAATAAACTATTGCAGAACCAAAGGACATTCCACAATGATCCATGATAGCAAAATAGATATGACATAGCCATGATACAAGATAGTCCAACAATATATCAAGACTGATCATAAGGTAGATAATATAAGGATCTCAAGATAATGCTTAAAGATAAAGATTCAAGAAACCCAAGTATTAAATCTCTAACTTTAACTATATTAAGATGTGTCTGTAGGACAAGTCTTACATCACATCGCACTCAACCAAAAATCCAACTCAAGCATAGGACACCACTCATAGTAAGGTAGCAGAGACCCACACAAAAGCAAAGGACATGCTAAGACCTCTCTATTACATAAGTTCAACTCAAGATACTAAACCGACCTCACAACTCTATGTGGTAACTCTAAGACACACTAAACTGCTCAAGCACGATGGAGCTTCTGACGGGTAGGCGAGTGAGGCGGCGCTGGAACAGGGGGTGGCGCCTCCACTGGGTCCTCCTCCAAATCCTCTCCTGCAAGAGCGGCTCTCAACTGCCTGTTCTCCTCTTCCAAGTCCTTGATCCTTTCTTCAGCATCATCAAGGTCATCCAGAGCGTTATTAAGACAGTCATTCAAGGCCTTGGCATACCGAACAGTCTCCTTGAATGTGAACTCCTCTCCACGGGGTGCAGTCATAAACTCCTGCAAGCTGCCACTGGGACGGCGTGCAAGATACCTGAACTGTGTGTTCCTCAGGGCGGCTGACTCCTCATGGCGTAGCACCGTAAGGGCACGGCGAGCTGCATCCTCCATCCCTCTTGCGAATGTAGACATGGGCGCTGAGGCATGATGGATGCGGCGAACCCTCTGAATCCCAGGCCTCTCAAACATGACGATATAAACCTTCCAGATGTAGGTGCCATCTCTTCCAGGTGTCCTGATCCCAATGAACTCCGGGCGATCATGGTAGCCTAAACACTGCTGAACCTCCCACGGCTTGTCAGGGAAGTAGTAGCCATCGCTATCGCTGCGGTTCTCCTGCGGTGGCTGCTCATCCCACACCAATAACGGAACAGGTGGTGGTGGAACTGTCACATGCTTACGAGCAGTAAGCCTAGTCCGCGCCATCACTACAATTTTTGAAACAAGAAGAGTATCAGCAAAGTAAAAATTTTATAATAAAGACTGGACTGATAGTAAAGTAAAAGAATGATGGAGTAAACAAGGAGCAATAAAAGGACAAAGACAAGGACAAAGTATAGCAAGGAGAAAATAAATAGACAATATAAGCAGTTTCAATGTAAATAGAATTTTGAAGCATAAACAAAGAGCAACAATAAAGAACTAATAGTTTTTTATGAAAATAGGTTTGATATAAGCAAATAACCTTATAAGCGACCATATCTAACTGGGCTTGCGTCCTACAGTCAACACGGCTCTGATTACCACTTTGTCACACCCAGTTTTAAGGACAAAACTGAATTCATAACTATATGTGCGCCAGGATCAAGTTCCACACATATAGAGACAATAGTGAAATAAACAGTATAACCAGTGTCATTATTACATCGTCTCATCGTAGCATTATTACAATATCCGAATATAAATGTCTCATAAGACTAAATAACTCGACAGTGGAAGACACCCAAACGCACAGGCAGTCGACTGGGAGACAGCACGCCTAGTATTCCTCGTCGAAGTACTCCATGGCGCCTTCATCTTCTGAGCAGCATTTCAATGTAGAGTGGGGAATAGCAAGTGTGAGTACATGTCGTACTCCGCAAGTAGGGGAAAAATATGACATGCAAGCTTAATAGAAGAAAGGCTACAACATAGTTCATTTGCATAATTGCCTAACATAAGACACATTTTATAAAGCAACCTATATTACTAGGTGTGTTATGACTACCCACCAATTAAATTAAGTGAATTAAACCAAACTCCACACAGGAGACAGTCCACAGAGGACAACGGTTCACACAGGACCGTGAGGGAAAAGATCACCAAGATTCACGTGATTCACCCAGAAACCACCCATCCAACCAGCACCTACTAATCATGTGAGATGGCCATGCCGCTCATAACCGTGAGCACGGCTTTCATGAAAGTTTTACACTCTGCAGAGGTGGCACCACTTTACCCACAAGATAGAGATTCCCGTAGAGCCATTCGACTTCCGAGGTAGATGACCGGGGTTTCTCTACTAGCCTTTACAAAGAATGCTCCCAACAATGTAACTCGCTCATTAAGGTTCCACAGCCGTACATAAGTGTTGGTTCACAGAAGCCCACAGTTCACACGGACCATGATTCAAGAGCCAACACCCCAGCTGCCCCCTCTGATGCCAGGCGGTTCCCAGGATCACAAAGCATCCATTCCCCACTCTTCCAACAACGAGTACAAAATTAAGAACGCCCTAATTATTTGGCTAGCCTACCCATTATCAGTCTGGTGATGGCACTATTGTCATGGTTACATGCTCCACGAACCGGTCCTTAGCTGATCCGAGCAAGAACTAATCACAAACCAAAATATTCACATAGAACCATCCAAACCATCCCCTTGCTCAGACCCTAGCTTTCCAAGTTGCTAAACAGATTAGCAGATTAACACTTAGTTATAGTATACCATTAGTCAAGATTAACATAATAAGGTGATTGACTCCAACAGCAAAGCTAAGCAAAAGCTACCCAAAAACAACCACCAAGCTAGGGCGACAAGGAATGATATGGAACAGGTAAAGTAGACACATAAGATTCAATATTAAATAAGTATGCATGTTTATAAAAGACATTTAAAACATAGGTTCAGAATGGTCAAGGACACTTGCCTGTATCCCCTGCTGCTGCTGCTCAAACTCTTGATCTTGGAAGTTCTCAAACGGCTCCTCTTCTAATAACGGTAACATGCAAAGCACACATACACAAACAATAAGAAACAGTACACCAAACAGTATCAAAATACTACAAGAACTGTACCAAAAGCTAGAGCTCGTTCCTACGATCGCGTGAGTGCAAGAATCGCTTAAAACGGAGTTGAGATCAAAAAGTTATAAGCATTTGAAGTTAGAGGGTTTAAACTGTAAGTTTAACATTTCTGAAATTATTTTTCTACTGAAAACTCAAGTTATTGCGCAAGCATGATGTCGCGCTGATGCAGTAAAGAATAAAGGATTAAAAATAAATCAGAAAATGCGGTGAACCAGGTTCACAAGGTCTGTGGACCGGGCGGACTCGCCGGTCTACGGGTCCACCGTGGACCACGTCGCCGGAGACGACGGGGCGCGGCGGCGCGTCGCCGGCGCTTCGCCGGATCGGCGTCTCGGTGCTTGGAAACTCGCCGCGGGGAGCCTGGGGGCACGAGAAGGCGACGGCAAACCCACCTCGGCGGTCGCGCGGGGTCGGCGAAGACCGGGAGGCGGTGGTCGATGGCGAGGAGATGCGGCGGATCGTCGGCGATGTCGGAAAAGGGCTTCGGGCGTCGGGGCTTCACAAGAACGGGCGGCGGGGAGGCGGAGGGTCACGAGGATCCTCGACGCGGGGTCGTCGTCGGCCGGGGCGGCGGCGTCGAGCAGCTTCCCGAGCACGGCGGCGGTGACAATGGCGGCAGCGGCTAGGGTTGACGCGAGGCGACGAGACGGGCAAAAAGGCGGTCGCGGCAGGGTCCACTTCCCTTTATAGTGCAGAGACCGAGGGAGGGGTCCGACTCGGACGCGCACGTCGAGGGCGTCGACGGGTACGGGCGGCGGCGCGGCTGCGGGCCTGCGGGGGCTGGCGCACGGGCTGGCGAGGCCGCGGGTCGCGCGCGAGCTGGGTCAGGCGCGAGAAAGAGCAGGCCGGCCCAAGAGCGAAGGAAAGAGGGAAAGAAAAAGGAAAAGAAGAAATGGGCCAAGGAATTCGGCCCAGCGACCGGCTGCGAAATTCTTTCTTCTTTTCTATTTCGTTTTTCCTTTCCAAAATCTAAACTAATTCGAAAACGAATTCTATTCGAAGTTTAAATACATTTTCCACACAATAAAATCCCTACTGCAAACTACTCCAGCATGAATGCAACAAACAATTATTTTATAACCTAAATTAATTTATTTAATTTATAAAATAGTTCTTTTGCTTAGGAAAAGTGATAACGCCCTAATTAAATTAAGAAATTTTTAAACTATTACGAAAATGTGAAAATTAGGGTGTTACACGTGGGCGTTGCGGACACCGGGCCGAGGACGAGGAGGCACCACAGCCATAGTAGCAGCAACAGCCATGAGAAGGAATGGCAGGTCCTTCTTGCACTGGACGCCATGAGCGAGCCTGGTTGTCCCTCGTCGACTCATCGACTCACCAGGTCATGAAGAAGGGGCAAACTTGTATCTATGTCGCGTACCCTTCCGACGGGTCGTTAAGTGGTAGACAGGGAGCCGTATCCTGGCCTGGCACATCATTGTCGCATTTACTCGGCTGTCGCCGACTTCTCTCTACTCTTATCCCCTTAATAACATGTACTACGCTTTCAAGAGAGCTAGGCTAGCTGTATGATATGGGTCTATGGGACCTGCGATCTTTTTGCACGAGGAAACTGTGAGTGATCGGGAATTTTAATGCAACTAGTTGGTTCTGGATGGCGCGGGAAATTTAATGCCAACTACAAGAATTCATTTCGGATTACGACTGGTAATTACAATATACTAGCCTATCAACCCGTGTAGCCGCACGGGAGCTAGATATTTCTTAAAGAAATATGAATGGTCAGGAAACTGTTATAGGTGGATCCATTGTTTAGGATCTTGAGATGTAGAATATCTTAATTAGAGTTAAATTTTATCATTTTTTATATAGTGCAATACAGAGTCAACTGTGCAATTATTCATGAATTTAGTTGATGAATGTCAGTATATGGAAATTGCATTATCTATAACTCTAAGGTTTATGATATAATTAAGAAACTTCTTCTGTATGGTTGATTTGTATTTGATATAAAATATATGTATTTAGTAAACTGAATTATGAGCTCAATGTAGTTAGATGGCATATAAATATTTTTTTAACATAGGTTCTGACAGTTAAATTTACAAAAATAATACTATTTCAATACTAAACTCATGGAGCTTAAGTATGCATTAAGGCTAAAAATTTAAATTATATTCAGGCTTCAAATATAAAAAGTAGATTTTAGTCTCTAAATTATTTTCATATTTATTGCAACATGTTTTGTTTCTTCCATATAGTGTTCTAGTAAAATAACTTTCTTTTCAAAATTTACGGACAACTGGAATTAAGCTTTTCAATAGAATTAATGTGAAGCAATTTAATCTGTGTCTATATGGATATAAATTTCAGTGGTGTCTTGACAGTCTTTATTGGTCTTGTCATTACACATATATATGGAATATGTCCAGCGATCTAACTTAGTGATACTTAAAATAATAAGCAATATGCCCAGTGAGCAAACAGGGACATATAATGCTAAGCATTAAGGCAAATTTGTTAACCACCATGAGACTCCTTTGTTATTGTCAGCATATTTTCATCAGAAGAAGTCATGGACAGTAAACGAAAATGAAAACAGAAGAAACCCATGCATATGCAAACTAGCTCATACCTACATTTGGAGAACTGAATATTTATATCATGCAAACCGAAACAATTCTAAACTGAAGAAAATCAGGATGGTCAAGTTCTGTTTCACATGCCTATCTACTCAGTTGTCGCAAAATTAGAGTAATACTCTGCCTGCAGCCGTAGGTAAGATGAGTATGCATTGCATGTAGACCTTGCGCTCTGTATTGATGTCACCGGTACTGAGTTAGGATCTACCGTTTCTGGATCAGAGAAGCATCCAAATAATCAATGTAGACGTCCAATACTGCTTTTTTGCACGATCATGTGGACAAATTTGAGGCCAATACTGCTCTTTGACAGATATATTAAACATAATTATACGAAGCAGAGGGCTGGACGGCGACGGTCCAACCACTGGATTGCTGGCTATCGTCGACCATAGCAGCCGTTAGCTCTTCACGACGTCCATATCTCCGGCTTGATGGTCACTTGGATGGCCATCATGGTCTCCTTTCAATCTCTTGTTAATATATGCTTCCATACGAAAAGGATTCAAATCTTTTTTTTTTTGAAGGATAAATGGCAGGTGCTCTGCCGTTTCATTAAGAAGGTAGAGAAAGTCTAAAGCAGCCTAGGCTGCACAGAGCAAAGATAGAAGAAAACAACACAGCAGGTCACACTGCTGAAAGAAAACAGAAAAAACGCAATGGCCAGACATCTGGCCTAAAAGAGAAAGAAGCAAAGTTCACGAGAAAAAGGATTCAAATCTTGCACTTGCTTCGACCTCCTTCTATTCCATATGCCTGCCACGGCCTCGTCTTTGTGGATTAATCTGTCTCGCGCATAGCAGATATCTGACCTCAGCCTCTACCTTACTATGGACGTTGCTGATGTAGCCATAGAGCATGTACTGGGTCCCCGGTGCCGAGCTCATCCTGCTTGTTTTCCAAGAGAGACATGCATGTTCGTCATGATGGGTTCAGGATGGATTGGCATATGCCATGCGCAGGTTGTGGTGTTAGTACAGAGGAGAGCATGCAGTAGGATTGTAGGAGACAAGGATAGATTTGGTTGCAGGAAACCATGAGTTGACGTACTTAGATTAGGACTCACATTGTTTCTAAATTTAATAATGTTTCAACGTCAACTCAATCTCTTATAAGGATTTCTATAGTTCTTGATCCATGGTTACGATTTGTTGTACATCTAAATCAATGGTTGGATGTTTTGCTTTTTTTGGTAATTTTTAGGATTTGTCACCGATTAACGTGGAGGCTACAAAAAGAGCCTCCAATTAGTTCACCATAAATATGTAATTAATTAGAAGCTAAAGTCTTGTTTGCAATTTATGTGGGAATTCAGCTGTGTGTAATATTCTGGAAGAGAAAAAAAAGTGTGTAGGATTGCATTAGACTCACAACTCTTATGAAAATATACTCATGTGATTTGGGTTTCGTTAGTATATACATTCGCCTAAAGTAGCCATGTAGTTAACTGTTTTCTTACTGTAAATAAGTGGTATAAACTGCATAACATTTGAACTACAACTGGGCATGTCACAATTGTAGTTATCGTATTTCATATTCTTTTTCCTATCTCTTAATCAACTTAAATGCGTCAAACAACTAAATAGATCCAGTTGGTTCTTTGTTATTAATTCTGTCTAGCTTGAACCAAATTAAAGTTCTACTATGCGCAAACTAACTTTGAACATGTTGTATTATGTTATCATGATGTAGACTCCAGTGTGTGTATATATTTTTTGCGTACACTCTAGTCTAGTATATAATCAGAAAACATTCCCAGTTGTGCACAAGAAAATCTTTATGTGGACAAAGTAAATGGTAGTATGCATGTTTTGACTGCATTCAAAGACGTACGTTCAGTTGGGCATGCATTGTTAAGCGTTGTTCCCATCATAACAGAACCTAGCCACTTGCACACCATCTTTATATATTGCAATGCATGTTCTTCTGCGTCAGGCTGGAAAAAATAGGGGCAGGATGGAGGTTTCTTACCTTTTCCACACCCTTGTCACTATTTACCCTTGTCCATGAGAACGATCAACAAAATAGAGTCAGGAGTCCTTGAAACTGGTGACCCTGTGGGAACAGATAGCATGAAGCACTTTCATCCTTTCTTGCAGCCTGGAGGTGGGAAAAGAGATTAAAAATGTAGAAAAATGTTAAATGGTAATTGTGCAAGAAAACACACGTGTCCTACCATACGTAATCAACATCTCCAATATTGAGAGTCCTCAATGTGAGACGAAGCTAGATGTTTGGAGTAGAGTGAAATACACTCGGGGTACATAAACCATTTAGAGATGGTCGTTTAGGTACATAAACTCCTAAAGTGACTATATAGGTCCACAAACTATTTAGAAATGATCATTTAGGTATATAAACTTCTAAAGTGACCATTTATGTTCACAAACTAATTATGATATAGCTGCCAGGTCCAAAACCCTCCATGCGTGAAAAAATTCATATATGGACAAACCAGTGGGGATGGAGGGGCACATGCTATGCGTGTTAGGGAATGCTGGGGGTGAAAAATTACAAAAATGAGACCCTGCCCGACAATCGGGAGGCAATGACCTCACAAAGGAGGCTATAAGGGCCCTCGTTCTACTACCGAGCGCAGTTGACAGTCGTGCAGTTAGTCACCACGATTTTCCTCACATATCACCGCCTCGCCTCCCAAAGGGGTTTGTACCTATGCAGCTACATCATAATTAGTTTGTGGACCTAACTGGTCACTTAAGAGTTTATGTACCTAGATAATCATTCTTAAATAGTTTGTGAACCTAAATGGTCACTTTAGGAGTTTATGTACCTAAATGACCATCTTTAAATAGTTTATGTACCTCAGGTGCATTTCACTCTTTAGAGTACTAAGGATGCAGTTTTCTCTTGATTAATTTACAACTGGCAGTAGCCTAGCTTGCATCGTCCTGTATTACACTTGTTTGGCTTCCTTTGTATGCTCCATCTGCTCACATACCAATTCAACATTCCCTGCTACGATGTAGAACTATCAAATCCTTCCATGCTTCCCTCGCAAAAAGAAAAAATCCTTCCACGCTTTATTGCCACCAAGAAGTCTGGCTTTTAGTCTGGATTGCGCATCCCCTATATGCTCCTCCAGCTGACTCCATCGTGGCTCAACTTTGCACCTGCAGTGGAATACACTTCTTCAAATCACTAAAGCTTATTACCCGGCCAGTCATATGAGTTTGCATCTGATATGCCCACCGACAGAGGATTAGATCTAGCTAAGATGTAAGCATACAGAATATCAAAGTCATTAAATTATATCAAAACAACTTTGATTTACTAAAAACCTAGCTGGCAACAATATAACAAAACTCTTACCTGATGAGAGAACGGCATATAGAATAATTCACTATGACAGACTGGAACCATTAGCGTGATTAGCTTAAGTTAATCTGGTTGTTTCATTACAATTCTGTCTTGTTGGCCACCTTATTGGTGTTAATGCTTCCTCGGAGGAATTGATCACAGGTTCGGGCATTGTATATACTGGCCAGAGCTAAGCGTAATATGCCATTTTATAAGTATTAATGGACTAACTAATCCCGAATGAATCTTTGCATGAACTTTGATGTTTTATTCTTTTCTTCTTCATGGACCATATTTGTAGTAATAAACAGCTAGCTACATGTATCGATCGATACAGAGGCTGGAATATTAATGCATATTTCCTTTTCTAAAAAACAAAATACCCAACAATACACGTACGTGTTGTCACCATGTATACACTACAAGGAGGCCATGCTGGATGGCCGGATCACATCTACTTTGCCAGGCTATGTAGCACCTACTCTGATTTGTTGGCCACAGAAAAGATAAGAAGAGGCTCAAAATCGCATTCAGCATACACCTGATACCGTATATCGTGGTCATCGGCTCAAAGCTACCTCGTCAAATCTCTAAAGCTGCTGGTTTTTGAGTTTCTCTCTCTCTCGGATCCCATCTTCTTCCAAGCAGCTTTTACTTTCTTGTGTGCAACAATGACAGCGGGTTCTTACCTGAGAACAACAGTCAGGGGCACATCTCTACGACTTCCTCGTCAGTGTTTGCCGCCACCTAAGATTGGGATGATCGGTGGTTTGTTAAATCGCTGCTGCGTTGATAGCTGGCGGCGCTAGGGTTACAGGCGAGCGAGAGAGAGAGAGAGAGAGAGAGAGAGAGAGAGAAAATAGGATCGCTACAGAGGAGGAATCGAGGGAGGAGAATAGGATCGGTGGTATTCTTTTGTCCCACAGGCATTGGTGAGTAATTAAGAGGCAATAGATCTAATGGCTAACTTTTGTTATCCATTACCTAATCAATGGCTAGATGTTTTGCTTTTTGTGATACTTAAAAAAAAACGAATCTAGTGCCAATTTTCCTTCGATTAACGTGAGGGCTTCAAAAGAAGCCTTCAATTAAATATAAGATGTACTAGGATTAGGCTCAGCCTTTCCGAACCATGTGTGGCCACAAAAGTCGTTCACTGATTACTATTTCGACATTACAAACAGCAACCACATGGTGGATCTAAAAGACAAGTTTAAGAACATTTGTAAGTGTATTCTGATACTCTGAAGTTATCTCCAGGATTACATGTTGAACGACACAATGTCCAAGATTTTAGTCTATCTTTTATACCCATTTTGGTTTGGCGAGAGGGAGAGGCAGCGAATCATCTAGGCTACGGGCCTGAGAATGCTACTTGTCGTCGCTCGAATAATCGAGAGAACGGCAAATATTTGGTTCGGGGAACAACGATCAATCGAGGAATCAATCTAGGGCACACAGAGAGTTTTTATACTGGTTCGGGCCTCCCGAAGGATAATAACCCTACGTTCAGTGTATGTCGTGTTGAATATGGTGGTATGTATGATGCAATTGTCGATGTCCTCTCATCGGAGGGTTACATGTATATTTATAGTCCTGTTACCGTCTCTAGGAGTCATTGTCTTGTTCTACAAGACTTCCGATCTGTAGTAACAGATTCGAAGTCTATCTACAAGTTTCCTTTCGTGCGATACAAGTCTTCGGAAAATACGGAAATAAATCTTCGGGAATATCTGAAAATCAGGGTTACGACACTACTATATTCCTGGAATTAGCCACGTTGCCTGTAATAACGTGGCTAAGCTCGCAGGTGATAGGACGATGATTGAGAAGCGGCACGTGTACATGTCGGACGACTTTTTGAGGAGCAACCCCAGCATCATTACCTACAAGTCTCAGCTGTCTTTGAACCTCCGGCAGGAGCTCGCCAACGCCACGGTGCTCCAGCTCGGTGCAGAAGCTGCACGGGAGGCTATCAAGGACTGCGGCCGGAAAGCATCCGATGTCACTTTCGTGTTCTGCACGACGGTGAGCGGCTGCATGCCCGGTGCTGATTTTGAGGTCGTCAAGCTCCTTGGGCTTCCGCTCTCCACCAAACGCTTCATGCTCTATCAGGCCGGTTACCACGGCGGTGGCATCTCTAGCGAAGGACCTCGCGGAGAACAGCGATGGCGCTCGGGTGCTGGTGGTGTGCTCTGAGGTAATAACCATGGCTATGCGTGGCCCTTCGGAGGACCACATGGGGAACCTCATCGGGCAAGCCATTTTCGGAGATGCCGCAAGTGCGGCCATCATCGGAGCCGAACCCACCAGCTTTGAGCGGCCCTTGTTCAAGATGGAGCTGGCGGCGCAGGACATCATACCAGGGACTGAAGATGCGGTGGTCACCAAACTCTACAAGCACGGAATTGTGTACACTCTTCACCGGGACGTGGCGCTGCACATCTCGAGCAATATAGAGCGTCTCATGAAGGCAGCGCTGGGTCAAGCTGGAGTGGAGAAGGACTAGAACGAGGAGCTGTTCTGGGTGGTGCATCCCGGAGGCAGGGAGATACTGGACAGGGTCGAGAGCAAGCTTGGGCTGAGGAAGGAGAAGCTGAAGGTGTTGAGGGAGGTAATGAGGCAGCATGGCAACACGTACGTTGAGCTCATGTGTCATCATTGTCATGGAAGAGATGCGGCGGAGGTCCGTGGGGCGAGGGCTGTGCAGTACTGGAGAAGGTCTAGGGGTGAAAACGGACGGGAACGGTCGGGAAAACACCTTAACCGTTTTCACTTTCACATTTCGTTGGCCGGACGGAAATGAAAACGGGAAAGGCGGAAACGGAAACGAACGGGACATAATCGGTTGGTCGGAAACGAACCAATTTGGACTGGAATGTACCGGTAACGGTCCGGTATCCGGTAAAACAAAACGGACCATGGGACATGCCGTCGGACATTTATCCTTTCATATATATTGATAGATACAAAAATCCCATAAACAGTTCAATCTATAATTATTTGTACAACCTATATAAAATATCATACAGTTCTTTTGTCAATACACTCAGAGAAATAAAAAATGATATGAGTAAAGGTTGGGAATTAAAAAAGAAAACAAAAAACAAAACTGCCCAAGGCATGGGGCATGGGCCACAAAAGTCACCGTGCGTGGGCCTGTATTGTACGTATGCGCTGGCGTCTGGCTTAGCAATGGCAGTCTCATAGGCAGCAGCTAAGTTTAGTCCCACATTGCGAATTCGAAGATAGTGAGAGAGCTTGTGTTCTACATAAGATAGAGAGCAGCAGGAATCGAAGATGGATTGTTTCGGCCCCCAATCCAGACAACTATGGGCCTTTGTTTATTATACAATGGGCTGAAGGATACCGAATTTTCCAGAAACGGGACTAAAAACGATATCATCCCGCTTCTAAACGGGATCCCGAGGAAACGGTCGGGAAAATGCCTCCGCCGTTTCCGATCCCGCATACCGTTTTTGTTTTCCTGTTTTTGTCCTGTTTCCATTTGATACCGAAAAATCGAAAACGAACGGGAAAAATTGACTAATACGGTGCTACGTGAGCCTCCCGTCCCACTTTCACCCCTAAGAAGGTTTGGAGTGGGGGCTGCTGTTTGGATTTGGCCCGGGTCTCACTACTGAGACCATCGTCCTCCGTGCACTGCCCTGCCTGGTCCAGCCCAATGTGTAGCCTCATTCTATGTTGAAGGCCAACTATTTTTTCCTATTTCTTTTTTTGCCAATAATTACTCTATGTATCACAGTTTTAATAATAAAATATGAGTTTTGTACTAAGAAAGAAAACCAAATTTATAGATTATGAAAATAGCCTTTCTGTATTTACCTAGAACAAATTACTTATTTGTCGCTTATAATTTGTCCCTACCGAAGCCAACTTCCCAAACATGTCTAGATTCTGAAACTCTTTCCCCTATCTGCCCTTTACCGTGAGTCATCCAAGCAATTTTAACGTTGACCGCTCTATTTCTCGGTAACTTCTATCGTAACATTCTAAATTCCCAAAATGCCCCTTTGTCTCTTCCTTTGGACCTGGTTGACTTGACGCGTAGAAAAACCAGAAACAGACAGAGGTCACGACACCGCCACCTGCAAGGTTTAAAATAGTGTTCGAGCCGTGATAACCGCAGCTTGATGGTTTGCAGGTTTTCGCGAGAAATAGGTGGAAAAAACAGGACAAACATAATTTTCAAATTTTAAAGAGTTGAAAGCGGTTTCGTAAACTACTCGGCTTTCAGGTTTATTATTATAGTGCTTGTCAGTGCTCGTGCTGAGGTTGATGTATACAGTACAAGGTATTCAATGTTCGCTGACAGTTTTCGTTCAGTGACTGACAGGTTGCTTGATCTTTACTATTTTAACTGAGTACCCGACAGTTATCTAAGTACAAGACATGCATTTCCCAACAGTTTTGTGCCAATTTCCTACGATCCTATTCCCGACAAGATCAAAGCCCGAGTTATCAAAACTTCTTAATTTAATATGCTAAACTGTAGGCCACTTGTAAGTGAACTGTTAGGAAACAATCAACTCTTGTAGTGATATGAACATATCGTCTGCGAAACCGGTGATGCCACTCATGTTCAGCCTCAACGTTTCACAGTTTCAGCGTTTGTCACGCATTGTTGAGGATGTTTTAAAAGTTGCGAATATCTATAAATACTGCGAAAGAAACGGACTCAGGTGCTGGGTTGTCACATAACAACACAAACGCACTACAGCGGCGGACCAAAACCTAATATAGCGGCGGTTCCGCTGGTCCGCCGCTACGCTTCTGCCGCTACAAATCAATTTTGTAGCGGCGGTCCAAAGGAACCGCCGCCACAGCCTCATTTTCAGCGGCGGAGGATGTCATGGGCCGCCGCTACAGCCTTATTTTCAGCGGCGGAGCATGCCATGGCCTGCCGCTACTGCCTTTTTTTTTCAGCGGCAGAGGATGCCATGGTCCGCCGCTGTTGTTGATTTTCAAAAACAAAAAAAAAAAGGCTGGAGCTCTCCAGCTCTACTTTCAGGGAAGCATCAATCCATAACAAAAACAAAGAAGTAAATCACATCTCATTTTGCTCATTTCTCTGTTTGTACAGCACAAGAACAAAACACAGAAATAAAATTTCCAAGATGCCCCTGACTAGAAGCTAATTCCACAGCACGGCATCCTCTAAAGCCAAGCTAGCTAGCTAGAACAGCAGCAAAAACCAGCTTAATTATTACTACCCTGCGTGAAGAAGGTTGAGATCGATGGAGCTGAGCGTGGCGCTGGCCCTCCTGGCCGTCTCCGCCTTGTACGTGTTCTTCACAACCCGCGGCAGCAGCCGGTTGAAGAAGCTCCGCCTGGCACGCGCCGCGATCACCACCAACGACGCCCCGGCCATGGAGAGGACGCTGTCCCGGCCGCAGCACTCACCAATCTGATAGCACCAAATCCCACCAAATTCGCACAACCAAAGGCTTAGAAATGGACGCGAAGAACGAATCCCAGCAACCAATTGGTTGAAACGGCGAAGCATTACCTCTGGGTCCTTGTTAGCCTTGGAGCTCTCAATCGAAAGGCGCAGCGACAGCAGCAGGAGGCCCAAGTAGACAAGCAGCGCCACCGCGAGCAAGGTCGCCGTGAGGGAGAGAGAGAGAGAGAAGAAAGAGAGAGAGATACGTGAGAGAGAGGTGTGTGAGGGAGAGAGAGAGAGAGAGAGACGTGAGACGAGATACGTGAGGGAGAGAGAGAGATAAAGGAGAGAGATACGTGAGGGAGAGGTGGGAGAAGGAGAAGGCTCTGGGTGGTTGCTTTTCAACCAACGGGAGACCATGATTTTGAGAGGTCTGGATCGCTGACGTGGCCACTTGTGTTTTCTTGTTTTCTTTGTGCGATTATTTTGAGGCATTAAACAATCTCAAATACAAAAGTTGTCAACTACAAAGTTTTAGATTTCGTGAAGGTCTACAAATTTCATTTTAGTAATTTCTCCATCCGAGGTCGTTTATAAAATTTGAATTTCAAATTTGAGAAATTCAAACTTCAATTGTATTTTTCGTTAGCAAAATTAATTTAAATTGAAAAATGTTGAACTACAAAGTTGTATAACATCTGAGGATATACAACTTTTATTTTGGTCATTTGTTCATCTGACATAGTAATAGTATACATTGTTCACAAATGGATACATCTCTTCTCTAGTTTCATATAACTTAACTCAAACATTGAAATTTCCATAGCTCATAACACATTTTAAACTCGTATGAACAAAACATTTGGACACCACCTCAAAATTTACCTTTGAATTACAAAATATGATGCTACATTAACAATTATTATGTAAAAATATATTCTGTTATAATATTATAAATTTGAAAAACAAGGGATATAAAGAAATATAATTATATATAAGTAAACATAGAAACTTATATTCTTAAGTGGCAGAACATGATTTTAGAAAAACATAGAAAAAGAATCATCAAATTTGGAGTTCATATGTGGGAGAAATACCAATTACAACTTTTAATTCAGGATTAAAATAAGAAAGATGAACTTTGTTGATGTTCTTCAACCTCTAAAAATGATTTGTAGAGGCGAACGCAGATGACGTCATCATCATCCGCCTCTAAAAATCGATTTTTAGAGGCAGATGACGATGAAGTCATCTCTCCGTCCGCCTCTGAAAATCGATTTTTAGTGGCTGATTATGATGATGTCATCTACGTCCGCCTCTAAAAATCGATTTTTAGAGGCGGACGGAGAGATGACATCATCGTCATCCGCCGCTACAAATAACTACATCTTTAGCGGCGGATGACATCATCGACCGCCGCTACAAATGATTAGTAGCGACGGTCTGTGTTATGGTCCGCCTCTACTAATCTTTTGTAGCGGCGGACTTTCGTAACAGTGCCGCGCGCGTCACTACAGCGGCGGCGCTATTTCAAAACCGCCGCTACGAGTTTTTTGGGTCCGCCGCTATAGTGGACTTGTGTTGTAGTGTCAGCATGACATTATGTGTACGAAAAATGAAGGCTTACATTCCATTAGGACTCACATTCATATACATTAGAAATAAAAAGATAGACTCAGCGTGAGGTTACCTAAATAAAAAAGAAAAAAGTGGCCACATTATTTGTACGAAAAATTGAAAAAGAGAAGCGAGATCAGCTGTCGGAGAAAAAAAAGAAGAAGAAGCGGACTCACCAACAGGGCCAGGGCAGACGATCCTTTCAACGTTTTACAAGGTGAAAAAGGTTTTTGTGCAAATCTTTCAACGTTTACAATAGCCATAGGAGTGGATAAGAAGTGCTATCTTTCAACGTTTTACGAGGTAAAAAAGGTTTTTGTGCAAATCTTAGCAAGATAACCAATTGATACAATGGGCATACGGTTGTCTCTTCCCTCCTACAATTAAAGCATAATATTGGCTTTATAAAGTTGCTCAGAGAAGGTAATAATTGCTCTGCGTATACTTTATTCGAAAACAAAATGTTGCTCGTCATTTAGTTGCTTTAAAAATAAAAAGGGCAAGGACATCGAAAAGAGAAAGGAAAAGCAAAAGAAAATAAAAGCAAAATCATCTCATATGCGAAGGGTACCTTTTTACAATTTACCATGTCTAAGCAGCATTGACATTAATGATCAGATGTATCAGAACAGAGGCCTTTGCTTACGCCATTTAATAAAATAGTTAATGAGGTGAAGGCCTAGCTTGCTATACGGACGATCAGTTGCTGCTTTTTATGACAAAAAAAATTGATTGAAGCGCTGATCACTCTCTTGAACAACTGCACATTGAGGTAGATTTTGGCTTGGCAGGGCAAGGACAAGGAGGCCCTGGGCAGCTCATCAAGGAAGAGTTAATCCCTTGAGTGAAAATGCGAAATGTAGCAACCGATCAGTGTGCCGCATACACAACTATAAAAACGTTACTTAATCTCTCATACATGACCCGGTGCAGGTGATTCAACGATGCCGTGACATTGACACACTGAAAAACAAAGGGCCAAGTAGCATACAAACTTGAATGTTGACACACTGAAATTCTGCCATATAAGCACATCCAAACTCACATAGTAGTAGAGATCAAGCTTACCAGCTGCAGACTTAACTGAACTGAGTCAAGGTCGGATGTCGGAACCAACAGCACCGACACCAGTTGTCGATGCGAGAAGCTGCCTTTTTAGGTTGCTATGCGTGGCCAACGCCCAGAGAAGGGTGATGAACTCACCACCCTCCACAAGCGCGGCGTAGTGACCCTGAAGCTGGGCGTCCTCACCCGCAGGGGCAATGTAGACGACCAGCTCCACCCAGAGCTCGGCCAACACGTTCCACAGCTCCTCGCTGCTCCTCCCGGATGACTCGAGTGCTGCGCAAAGAATGGCTCCTCTTTTCACCACACTGACCTCCTCCTTCCCAACATCACCAGTGTCGACGCTCTTCGCTATCCGTTCCAACCAGGATCGCTTCGGGTAGAAGTAGTATCCACATCCCAGCCACTTCTTAAGATCCCAGACCATGGTCCCGTACACATGCTGCGTGTCGTTCCAATCGCTCGGAAGGAGCTCCGGTCGGAAGGCCACCAGGTAGGCACAGTTCCGGGATAATGTCGTCGCGGTTCTGCGGTCATCGGCGGCGGCAACTGCTCCATTCCGTTGTGGACGCCTCGCTTCCAACACTACGTCACATCAGGCTTTTAGTAACACACATCTGTAACACAAGTAAGAATGTGTTACAAAAATAATTCACAGTAACACAAGCATTTGTGTTACTGAGTGCGCTTGTAACACAAATACTTGATTTATAAACATGTGTTACAGATGATTATTCTAGTAACACAAAAATAGTATTTTAAATATAGTGTTACAAAGAAAGCAATGTATCTAAATGTAGCAAGCCTCGAACTGGTAGTAACACAAATAAATGTTACTATTATGTGTTACTACAAGCCGTAGTAACACTTTTTTTAGGCTATAGTAACACATATTCGGAAAATTCATAAGTTAAAATCAATTCAAGGTAGCTTCTTAGCATATATGCATGTGTAGCGTAGTGGAAACTGAACAACTAAATAATGCTGAGGTCGTAGGATCGAATCCTAGTAGCCACTAATTCTTTGGAATTTTTATTTGTGTCTATATTACTATTGTAACACTTTTTATTAGACATAGTAACACATTCATATGTGTTGCTATATTATTATTGTAACATATTTTTTCACAAGTAGTAACACATATATGTGTTACACTAGAACTTGTTCTAGTAACACCAGCATATGTATCACTTATTATATGTGTTACTATAGGTCACTGTAACACTTTTTTCTAGCTTTAAGAACACATATATGTGTTACTAAATGTCTGATGTGACGTAGTGCAAGAGGGATGTTGCCACGTGCCACGTGAGGATGACCTGGACGATGTGACGATGCTGTCATCTTCGTAGGCTGACGACTGGTGCGCGTAGTACTCCCACGCAATGCAGGTGCCAAGGGTGACGGCTCCACCGTTGCTGATGCAGTTGGTTAGGTACTTGACGACGGCAACCTTGGCCGCCGTTGGCAACGGCGACCTCGGCAGCACCATGGCACCCGGAAAGCTGTGTTTGCCAACTCGAGTTGCTTCAGCTTAACGACGCGTTCACTTTCCGTGAACATTCTGCTCACACACAGGATGCAGCGGATCGATGCCACGGTGACGCGGCGGCGGCTGTGCCGCGTGCGCGTCGCCCGCACGCAGCTGCAGACGAGCGACACCAAGAACCAGTCGGACAGCAGGAACATGACGAACTCGGACAGCTCGTCGTAGAAGTAGGCGACGAAGAGGAAGAATGTGATGCAGAGGTCGATGGCGGAGAGAAGCGCCGGCGGCGAAACCAGCACCTTCCGCATGACGCACACGACGATCTTGACCACGTCGAGCGACATGGCGTAGTTGTCGGTCCGAACGCTTCGGACTGTCCCCAGCACATCGCCGGAGCCGCAGGCGACGACGGTCATGAGACACACGCAGCCGACGGCGACGGGGAACAGGATGTAGTTGGCGAGGAGGAAGAAGGGGCTTGCGAGGACCACGGGGTCCACGCTGTGGTAGTACTCCCGGAGAAAGTTCGCCTTGTCGCCGACGACGCGGAGGAGCTCCTCGGGGTCGCGGCCTTCGTTGACGATGAGGTCCCGGAAGGCCCGGGTCTCCATGTCGTCGTCGCCGCTCGCCCGCGCCCGTGCGTCCTCCAATCGCCGGCGTAGAAGCTTGTACATTGCAAAGGAGAGGCAGAGCTTTTTAGCTTCTACGGGTAGCTCGCCACCGTCTCTCCAGATCTAGCCAACGGTGATGACGCCGTCGTCGATGTTGATGTCCTGGTGAGTTGCAGCAACGTAGCCGTGAGGCCCAGTCTTCATCTTGACCTTCTCTTCTCCCATCACCGCGAACTCGCAGCTCATCAGCAGCTCACTCTGAGCATTATTACTATCTGCACTTGCTGATCGCTCCAGAATGTGCACGGTGTAGGCACCGATGATCTCCGTGTTCCGGCCGGTGGCGAAGGAGCACCTGATGACCTGGGTGATGATGAACCTCTGCACCATCTTGGCAGCGGCTACAACCCAGAGGACTCCGAACACCGCCCGCCGGCCCGGGCTCTGGATGGTTGAAAAGACCAGGCTCCCCAGCCATGCGATGCCCGCGGCTTGCTCGGCATTGCCAGAGTAACCCGCCATCGGCACCGACATTGCCTCGGTCTTCTTGCGAAGGAGCTCCACCAGGAGCATCCACGTGAGGATCAGCCGAGCCCGCATCGCGAGCTCCGAAGGGACGATCTCCGTGACCATGTCTGTGCTCACGGTGGCGCCTGCGGCGTTCTTGGCCTCGGAGAAGAGGTAGGACATGACGGGGAGGAAGAGGGAGAGCGCGGTGGAGCGGGCGAGGCGGATGGTGGCGCCGATGTGCCGGAACATGGTGAGGTTGAAGAAGAGCACGGTGAGCGCGAACATGGCGATGGAGGTGCCGATGATGGACGCCTTGTTGGTGTCGTCGGTGTAGGGAGAAGTGATGTTATAGATGTAGGCGCTCACGTTTCCGGCCATGCAGTATGGCATGCTACTGCCGAAGTAGAAATCGTCGCTCACGTTATGTGAACCCATCAATCTTGCTGCGCCAAACATGGAATGTTTAATTGCTAAGATCTAGCAGGCCGCACACGCAAGCCTCGCCTTATAAGGATGAAAAAAGACGACCCTTTGAGTTGGACACCGCTCAGATAACCTGTTGAACCAGAAACATGTGATTGTGGCTCTGTACAGCAGTATACGGTGCAGTGACAGTATCTTAATTAAAACATCAAATGTTTTCTTTAGGAACTGTAGCAACAGAATTCAGAAAAGATTTTGAGTGAAAATTCACAATAGCAAGGACATTTACTGTCTATAATAATAGCAAGGACATTTACTGTCTATAATACTCGCAGCCCATCAGCAGCATACTAGTATTATCGAGAAAATACTACGGAGTAGCTAGAATTGCAACAGTTGCGATCTACTGCCTTTCGACCACCAATACTAGCTAGTATTTTTTTTTTTTGCGAAAGGGGAATTTCATTGATATTAAAGCATATTACATTTCCTGATTACATAAGCCACCCAGACAACGCCAACTCTATTGATGGGAGACAAGAAACACTGAAAAAGCCATAAATTTCACCATCTAGGATCACCATCCTAAACGGATATGCTATGGACAAGAACTCCGATCTGAACGAACACGCCAATCTCAACATCCACCACCGTCAAACACATCTCCGACGAGGGGAAACTGAAACCCAATCTTTTCGTAAAAGAGGGGTAGACTGATCTTCCACACGCAAATATGATGAACTTGCCGTCAATGAGCACGTCGCCAAACCCATTGTTGGTGCTTTCTAGGTACTCATTTTATATGACAAATATGGTGTTTTTAATACCTTATTATGTCATTATCGCTAACAATTAACCCCTATTATTATATATATGCGTAGTTTCTGTGTATTCAAAAGATTTGCAGGAAATAGGTGAAAATTGAGAGACTACGGATAAAGAGCTGCCGGAGGCCCGAAGAACGAAGAAATTTGAGTACGTGCCAGTCGGCACGGCCCTCCGTGCCGACCGGCACCACGGAGGTCGGACCTAAACATGAAGCCCACTCGGAGGATATGAGGCCCAGAAGAAATATCAGAGTCGGAGTCGGTGAAATCCAGCCCATAATCGACAGGAACTATAAAGAGAAGATCTGGGTCGCGAAACTAAGGGGGGAGAGGAGACAGATAGAGGTTTTAACCTAGGTTGAAGGTTGTGGCGGCGAAGAAGGCGATCACCGATCATCATCACCAAAAGGGAAGGTTGTGCCGACCGGCACACTGCCGTGCCGACCGGCACCTGTGGGACCGCGCCAAAATCCCGCGTCCTATTGTAGCCATGTTCATGTGTTGCAGTATGATGCGTGAGTAGTTTAAATAATAGTTTGAGTCCCGCTTGTTCTCTGTGGTTCGATATTAAACCTTGGAATACTCTAAGGGAAAAAGTGCTACAACTGTACACCGTCCTCTTGCGGTATATAAGTGGGTGCGTACAAACGACCAACAAGCACGTTTTCTGGCGCCGTTGCTGGGGAACAAGCCAGTTCTTTTACTATTTATTTATTCTACTAACCTCTAACCCTCTCTTT
This sequence comes from Eragrostis nindensis, assembly GCA_012490785.1. Taxonomy (NCBI): domain Eukaryota; kingdom Viridiplantae; phylum Streptophyta; class Magnoliopsida; order Poales; family Poaceae; genus Eragrostis; species Eragrostis nindensis. Next base: position 207,068 of record JAAXCT010000282.1, read on the forward strand.
TCTAGTTTGTTTTTATGTTTTCTTTCTGTGTTTTTAGGATGGGTACTCCTGAACCGGCTCATACGGTTAGGGAGCATTCATTACCGTCTCCAGGATTGCTGATTCCACAAACTTCTGATGAGAAAGTCACTGCTTCGTCATACGTTCTCAACCCGACCATCATCAGTATGGTTGAGAACAGCAAATTCTCTGGGACGAAGGACGAGAACCCGTACACACATCTGCAAGATCTAGAAGTTCTCTGTCAGACTTTTAAGCATGAAGGAGTGCCTCAGAATTGGTACAGATGGTTGCTATTTCAATTTTCTCTAGATGGAAGAGCCAAGGATTGGTATAAATCTGCAGCCCGAGAAGCTAAAGGAAATTGGGATAAGCTCGTAGGAAATTTCTGTTTGCATTTCTTCCCGCTTCCGAAGGTGCAGAAACTGAGAAGAGAAGTGGTTAACTTTGAGCAAATGAAAGAAGAAACCCTCACGCAAGCATGGTTACGCTTCCAATCTTTATTAAAGCAAGGGCCCGATCTGGGCATGGATGATAACTTGACTGCTCAGACATTCTATATGTCTCTTGAAGGAACCTCCAGGATGCATCTGGATAGTTCGGCTGGAGGGAGTTTTCTCGACTTGACTGCTGTTGCAGGTCTGGATCTTTTGAGTAAGATATCAAAGACTGAGGCTATGCATAGACATTGGGAAGAATTCCAAGAAGATCAGATTCCCCTTGAAAGATCGACGCTAGTCAGCGATTCCTTGGGACTCGAAGCGAAAACAGAAAGCTGCACGGTGTCTGGAGTCGAATTAACAGCAAGAACAGAAGAACCAGCGCAAGGTGATCTGGAAGGACCAAGATTGGGGCAGGTGCCGACCGGCACAGCCTCTGTGCCGATCGGCACACCTGAGCCACGCGTGCCGACCGGCACGACCGGCGTGCCGACCGGCACGGAACCTTCTGCCAAGGGGATCTCCAAAACTGAAGCGGCAATATTAGAGGAGCATGAAAACAGCTTCGTGAATAAATTTCCAAGATCAGTAGGAGATCCAACCTTAAGCAATGCTAAACCGTTGGACGAGTTTGAACCGTTGGATTGGATTCCTATAGATTTCAGCTCAAATCTGCTAAGCATGAGGAGAACATATGACCCAAGGTATGCCTCTACTATAGGAGTCCAGTATAACTTCCCTAAAAACACTAGAACTTCAGAAATACTGGACAACGTTATTATCGGTGAAGTATTGGGGAAGTTGTATAAGGATGATATGGAAATTGACCCGATGGAGGTTCGATAAGCAAAGAAGCTATTTGATAGTTGTTTTGTTCCGTCACCTTATGAAGGATTATGTGGAGTATATGCAGTTGGCCTTACGGAACAAACGGAGGTTGATCCCTACATACCGTGCGAAATAGGGCATAGAAGCTTCCCTAAAGCACTATGTGATTTTGGTTCCCGCGTCAGTTTGATGACGTATGAAGCATTCATGGATATGCCTTATGACATAAAAGGAAGATTGCTAGGAACCGAGCTTGAGCTAATTATGGCGGATGGAAGGAGAACTAAACCACTGGGAGTTATCAAGGATCTGAACATTGAGGTAAAAAAGAATGCTATACCGGTGGATATTTTTGTTCTTGATAAAGGTGAAGTTGAAGTTGAAGATATTATTTTGGGAAGTCCTTTCTTGAAGCTTGTACAAGCTGTTATCGATGCTGAAAAAGGTCACCTCAAATTGACTCTTGGCGGAGAGGAAGTCCTTTTTGAATTCAAGGACCCACCCGTCATTCAAGATAGTGAAGACCCACCCTCTCTCCAAGAATTCTTTACAGAAACGGATGAAGAAATCAGTACAGGATATTTAGATCCGTTAAATAAACTGTTTGAAGAATCAGATAGGGAAGAGGCCGAGATCCACAAAGGTGCCGACCGGCACAAACCATGTGCCGATCGGCACAGTGACGGTGCCGACCGGCACAGCATCGAGAATCCTCAATTTGAGCTTTTGGGTAATCTGGATCCTGGTGCAGCACCAGAAGTCGAACAGAAGTCACTTCCTGATGGTCTAAGATACGAGTACTTAGGCAAAGATAAAACTTATTCCGTCATCGTCAATAGTGCTTTGAATGAAGAAGAGACAAAACGATTGCTTGCTGTTCTGAGAAAATACAAGAAAGCCATAGGATATTGTCTTGATGATATCAAAGGAATAAGCCCAGCTTTTTGCACACATAAGATCAATCTTGAAGAATCAGCCAAGCCAGTCGTTGAAGGCATGCGACGATTGAAGGAAGGCATGAAGGAAGTTGTGAAGAAAGAAGTGCTGAGACTTCTTAATGCAGGAATGATTTATCCAATTGCCGACAGTGAATGGGTGAGTCCAGTGCATTGCGTTCCTAAGAAAGGAGGACTCACAGTCGTGCCTAATGAGAATAATGAGTTGATCCCTCAACGAACAGTTACAGGATGGCGAATGTGTATTGATTACAGAAAATTGAATACCGCCACAAAGAAGGACCATTATCCATTACCGTTCATCGATGAGATGCTTGAAAGGTTAGCCAAGAACTCTTATTTTTGTTATCTCGACGGTTATAGTGGTTTCTTTCAAATCCCTGTTAGACCCGAAGATCAGCATAAGACCACTTTCACTTGTCCTTATGGAACTTATACTTATCGACGAATGCCATTCGGCCTTTGCAACGCACCTGCCACATTTCAGAGATGCATGAATGCTATATTTGCTGAATTCATTGAAGACATTATGGAGGTATTTATGGATGATTTCTCTGTTCATGGTACTGATTTTGATCACTGCTTAGCAAATTTAGAGAAAGTACTTGAGGTGCGTAGAAGTTGATTTAGTTCTTAAATTGGGAGAAATGTCACTTTATGGTAACCGAAGGGATCGTCTTGGGGCATGTTATTTCTAACCGAGGCATTGAAGTAGACAAAGCTAAAATATCCACAGTTGAAAGGTTGCCACCACCTACTGATCTTAAGACGCTGCGAAGTTTTCTTGGACATGCAAATTTTTATCGCAGATTTGTAAAGGATTATTCAAAGATTGCTAAGCCATTGACGGAATTGCTGCAAAAGGATGTTGAATTTGAGATGAATGAAGAAAGACTTACTGCTTTCCGGAAGTTGAAAGAAGCATTATGCTCAGCATCCATTATGCAACCTTCGGACTGGAATTCACCCTTTAAGATTATGTGCGATGCGAGTGACTACGCAGTAGGAGCGGTTCTTGGACAGCGAAAAGAAGGTAAAGTGCATGCTATCTACTATGCTAGTAAAACTCTTAATGAAGCCCAGATTAATTATACAACAACAGAGAAAGAGATGCTAGCTGTTACATTTGCTTTTGAGAAATTTTGATCCTACATCCTCAACTCTAAGGTCATTGTTTATACGGATCATGCTGCCATTAGATATCTTGTCTCTAAAAAGGAGTCGAAACCTAGATTGCTTCGTTGGGTTTTGATGTTGCAAGAATTTGATTTGGATATTAGAGATATGAAAGGGATTGAAAATTCAGTAGCAGACCATCTGTCTCGTTTGACACTTGAGAACAAGGAAGGATGCATTGGTGATGCCATGGCGCAAGAGCAGCTATTTCAAGTCAAGGACCATCGAGAATCATGGATGCAAGACATCGTAAATGGGTTCACAAGGAACCTGAATAATTATAGCAGGAATTCAAGAAGGAGGATTGTCAGTGAAATGAGGAAATTCATATGGGATGATCCTTATTTATACAGATATTGTGAAGATGGAGCTGTTCGAAGGTGCGTACCTCGTGACGAACGCGAAAGCATATTGGAAAAGTGCCACTCATCAGAGTATGGTGGACATTACGGACATTTTCGAACACAAGCGAAGGTATGGGCTAGTGGATTTTATTGGCCTACGATGCATGAAGACGCAAAGAGGTATGTTGCTAGATGCCCCCAATGACAAAGAATTGGAAATGTTAATGGTCGTAATGCTATGCCTTTGAAGTATAATTTGCAAATTGATATATTCGATGTTTGGGGCATGGATTTTAAGGGACCATTTGTTAATTCTCATGGCTATAAATATATTTTGGTTGCTGTGGATTATGTCTCAAAGTGGGTAGAAGCAATACCATGCAAAGTCAGTACAACTCATGAATCAAAGCAGATGTTGAATGAATGCATATTTCCAAGATATGTTGTTCCTAGTGTTATTATAACAGATGGTGGAACTCATTTTACTGGACACGAGTTTACTAAATCTTTGAAAAAGATGGGTATTGAGCATCGAATTGGGACAGCCTATCATCCACAGACCAACGGTCAAGTAGAAACCTCTAATAAACAGTTGAAAGGAATTCTCCAGAAAATTGTTACGAGAGAAGGAAAGGACTGGTCAAATAAATTGAATGGCGCACTTTGGGCTTATCGCACAGCATTCAAGACGCCAATAGGTATGACACCCTATCAATTCGTTTACGGAAAGACTTGTCATTTGCCTGTGGAGTTAGAACATAGAGCATATTGGGCAATCAAAGAGATGAATTTGGATTTAGATGCTGCTGGGGTGAAAAGAAAGATTCAAATTAGTGAACTCGAAGAAATGCGCTTAAAAGCTTATGACAATGCAGCCATTTATAAAGAGAAAACAAAGAAGTGGTATGATAAGAAGCTATTGAAAAAGGAATTTCACGAAGGAGATAGAGTGCTATTGTTCAATTCAAGATTTCGGTTGTTCGGAAAAGGCAAATTGAAAAGCAAATGGGAAGGACCGTATCTTGTTCATAAAGTTCTTCCTTCCGGAGCTGTTGTCATAATGGATGGAAAGCAAAATACATACACGGTGAATGGCCAACGACTAAAGGTATATCTTGAACCCGACACTTTTGAATTAAAGTCATTTGATACATATTATGTGAATTGAGTGATTGGGTGGTCGAGCTTAACGACGTAAAACAAAAGCGCTGTTGTTTTTACTGTTTTTCTGTGTATTTTGTGTTTCTTTGTTTTTATTGAGTCGTGCGAGGCAAACTTGCCTCTGTGCCGACCGGCACAGTCCCGTGCCGATCGGCACGTGAGAGTCCGTGTCATTTTCGAGTCGAGTTTTTGCCCTTCCTCCAAGACATGCTTCGATTCCTTCCAAATTTAAGAGATAGAGTCCGTTTGGATCAAGAGAATTAAGGATATATATATATGAAGGAGTCGTCCCTGATCTCATTATCAAAAATCGAGCGCCGCCAGAAATCCCTAGCATAGAGGGCAATGCAAGGAGGCGAAATCGGCAGCGGAGGCGACGGTGCCGACCGGCGCGTGGACGGTGCCGATCGGCGCGGCGGCGAACTTTCGCCAATGAGCCCGACTCTGCCATGGGAGACCGACAGGAGCCTTAACCCCACCGAGGACGATCCGATTGTCTGGTCGCACTTGAAGCAACGACGGATGTTGAAGAGTGAAGCGGATGCGTTCAATAGAGAGAAGAAGGAGATGGATGAAGCCCTTCGAAAGAAGGTGAGAGAAGTACTAATACGCAAAGGTAAATCCAAGGTTATTGATGATAGCACGCCAGTCTCCGATAGGTACACAATGGATCGACTTCTCGTTATGGAACGTCCTTTGACATATGATGAATGCATCCTTACTGATAGCGAGAAGGAAGAGTTAGACAGAGATTGCTTTCTGACAATGCATAGGTCCCGGCTGAACGATGGGAGGACTTCTGACCGTGGTGCCGACCGGCACACGACATGTGCCGATCGGCACGGTGTGCTCCCACGCGTCCTGACCGTCTGGGAAGATCTCCAAGAGAAGATGGTACACAAGAACACCAGAGGTTTCGGATGTAAATGTTTTTACTGTCTGAAAGATCATCAGAGGCAGATTGAGAATTATCTAGCTGATCCTGAATGCATCCCTGCGACTTTCGTCTTCGATGATGGATTCCCCGTTGCTAAAGGACGAATGACACCTAAAGAGATCAACGATGAAATTCAGAGGCGTATTGACAGGGATAATGCTGCACAGAGGAGATCACGCAACCTGGCAGATCTGGAAGCATACTTTGCAAGGAACGGCAGGCGTGCCGACCGGCATGGTGCCCGTGCCGATCGGCACGACCTCAAGGTCGTTGATTTTGTTGAGATATCTGATGACTCATTTGATGATGAGCCACAACCGAAGCGATCAAAGGAAATAGAGGGAGTTCGGCTTTCCGCTCGTCTTTCTTCAAAGCCACGAGCAAGATACACCTCGGAATCAGTGAGCTATATCGAGACATCTCCTGGGCATGAACACCCATTAGCTAATCTTGTTGCAAAGGATGAAGAAGATCCCGAGGAGGATCCGGAAGAAGATCCCGAGGAGGAACCGATGGAAGACGAGCCAGAACCTACTAATGCCGAACCACCCAGTGCAGAAGGAGCTACAGGAAGCCTTGCAGGAGCTCAAGGGAGTGCGGGAACGCGCTATCAAGCAAATGGAGTTCCGTGCCGACCGGCACGAAGCGTGTGCCGATCGGCACAGAGGGGTTTTGACAGAAACTCGCCCCTGCGAGATGAGCGTCATGATCGTCCTGCAAACTGTTGCCCAATCTGCAGAAGAAACATCGAACGTCTCTATTATGACATAGAAAGATGCTATAGACACCACCGGGACATTGATTTACGAATTGACGACATGGAGAGTATGCCCGCGGCGGATTACTCTTTTCTCATGAGGAACATTCGAAGCATCTTTAGCATGTTGAGGAGGCATGGCATTTCAGGTTAGATTGGTCTAGTTGTTTTTCTTTTGCAATAGGGACATTGCAAGGTTTGAGTGTGGGGGATTCGCTCTTACACTTCTTAAGGTCGGTTGCTTCGATTTAGTATGGTTTGAGTTAGTGTGTGAAAGTGTGAGAGTTTTCTTAGAAAGGTTTGAGATGGTGTGCTTAGTTGAGCTTTGAGGTCAAGAATTATTGCAATGTCTTGAATAAAGTTAGTGTTAGTTGTCGAATCGATGTGTTACCCCATATTCTTGATTTTGTTTTTGACGATCGTTTTGCCAATCTACTTGAGTTCATTGAATAATCGCTTGGCTTCGTTTACCAACTTTTCGAAAACCCCTTCTATCATCATAGTTGAAGCATTTAGCGAAGGATTTGATTTTGTACCTATTACACTAAGCCAAATGAGATGAGAGAAGCCTACACATAAACCTTTTGATAGGAAGACGTCTTTGTCAACTCTTTGCTCTTGATTACGACTAAGCTAGAAGGGAGAAGTTTCATTTGTTCATCTCAGTTTGCTAGACATCTATCATCAAATTCTTTCTATCCGAAAACCGACATTTCATCGTTTCTCCTCCCCTCCTTGATACAACCTACAAGCAAATATGAAGTTTAGACAGATTTTGATTTAAAACATGCTCTGATAGCAGTCTGCAATAAATAAAAAGAAGAAAAAGAAGAAAAAAATAAAATTTGTCAGGTGCCAACCGGCACGCCCCTGTGCCGATCGGCACAGAAGGAAAGTAAAAAAAAAGGGAGAAAAGGGAAAAAGAAAAAAATGATGATGAATATCAGAGAAACAGACTGCAGAAAGAGTTAAAGTTTTCAGGGGTCTGTATATACTTCAAGCTTGATCTTATTCCAATTCTATCTCGTTCATTCTCATCTACCTCGTATTACCATTGATCCTTGTGCTATATTCTATATTCTCATAATGAAAACTCCCTTTTAGAAGGCATGATCGAGCGGATTGTTGACCTAGTTGTTCTTTCGATTCAATTTGGTTATACTACTTTCCGAGATCCACAAAAGAGCCATATACTATAGAATAGGAGAGGGAAGGATATACATTTGAGCGATTAAGTGAAGTCTGAAGCTTTTGCATTCTTCTTAAGTGATATGAAGGGAGACAAAAATATTTCTTTGATAAGCCTTGTGATTGATTTGGTCGACTCAAGTTTTGAGGTGAAATTGTTTTCAAAAATTGAGAGAAAGGTCTTGTGGAGGGATACTAATTCGATGAGGTAATTGATGGTAGCTAAGTTGAAGACTTGTGAGAGTTTTTTGCTTCTTAGCATGATGAAAGCCCGGTGATGATTTTCTTATCTATATTGCTCGAGGACTAGCAATGATTTGAGTGTGGGGGAGCTGTTGGTGCTTTCTAGGTACTCATTTTATATGACAAATATGGTGTTTTTAATACCTTATTATGTCATTATCGCTAAGAATTAACCCCCATTATTATATATATGCGTAGTTTCTGTGTATTCAAAGGATTTGCAGGAAATAGGTGAAAATTGAGAGACTACGGATAAAGAGCTGCCGGAGGCCCGAAGAACGAAGAAATTTGAGTACGTGCCGGTCGGCACGGCCCTTCGTGCCGACCGGCACCACGGAGGTCGGACCTAAACATGAAGCCCACTCGGAGGATATGAGGCCCAGAAGAAATATCAGAGTCGGAGTCGGTGAAATCCAGCCCATAATCGACAGGAACTATAAAGAGAAGATCTGGGTCGCGAAACTAAGGGGGGAGAGGAGACAGATAGAGGTTTTAACCTAGGTTGAAGGTTGTGGCGGCGAAGACGGCGATCACCGATCATCATCACCAAAAGGGAAGGTTGTGCCGACCGGCACACTGCCGTGCCGACCGGCACCTGTGGGACCGCGCCAAAATCCCGCGTCCTATTGTAGCCATGTTCATGTGTTGCAGTATGATGCGTGAGTAGATCTCATATTCTCTCCGTGGCGAGGGAAATCTGGTTATGTAACTCTCACACTTATAATACTCTTTTGATATGTTCAGTCTATGTGATGCTTCTATTTCGTATCTGATCAATACGTTATTATCACATAGTGCAAGAAACTAGTGGGAAACTATTAACCCTTGTCTTGACAGGGCGAGAGGAGAACGAAACCACCATGTCTTGTAGAATACTAAACTTACCAATTGAACTACAACCTGAGTTGCATGCCAGTGCCCCAAACCATAGGAGAGAATCCTTCCATAACCTTGTTACAACCGCAGGCCCTTTCATCTCCAGTTGTTAACCATCCTTTTCACACACATCTTTGCTATATTAATCTAGTAGTTTAAATAATAGTTTGAGTCCCGCTTGTTCTCTGTGGTTCGATATTAAACCTTGGAATACTCTAAGGGAAAAAGTGCTACAACTGTACACCGTCCTCTTGCGGTATATAAGTGGGTGCGTACAAACGACAACACCCATCATCGCCTCCACTAGGTTCGTCATGGGAAAGCACAAATCCGACCAACATCCAGAAGAATGTCAGCGGAAACAAAGTTCTCACTAGCCCACAGTCATGGCTACAAAGAACCATGACAAGACAAAGGAGGGGCCGGAGTACCTTATTCTCCATCGATGATGACGCCTTTGACTCAGCACCACCGCTGAGACACCTCGTCCTCCAATGCTCCATACCGACGAACATGACAACGCCGCACCGCCGCTACCACATTCGTCGACCAGATCACTAGAAGAACCCTAACCCTAACATCCGCAGCAGCCGCCGTCTAGAGCGACCACCGCGGGAAGACCTAAACCTAGACCTAGGAACGAACAGGACGAAAACCGGGTGTGGGGCCTCCCTCCTCGACCGACGGCGATGCCGCCGGAGACGAGGGGGCCGGCCAATCTTCTTTTTGGAGCCGCCGCCGCCTCCTTTTCTTTTTCTTGCGTGTGCGTCCCAAAATCTCCTTATAGCTAGTATTTTTTTAAGCTGAAGGTAATATCGAATAAATAATTATAGCAACCTACTAATTATTTCTTTTAAGAATGTCACATTAATGATTTCTTATGTTACATCACAAATCATTAAACCGGTAACAAATGTGCTGGCCTGGCGAAAAAAAATCATTGATCTTACTATCCTCTGTGACATAAAATTGTAATAAACCAATAAATACTAGCTAGCATTATGAACTGAAAAATACTTACAAAATTCTCTGAAAAATACAAACTATGTATCCAGTCTTAAAATATACTAAAAGACGATGGCGTAAGAAAGGCCACTGCTCCCATGGATCGGCAAAGTACAAAGGTACAGTTCGCACATGATATATATGATCATCTTTCTTTTTCCCCTTTTTTTCTTTTTCATGTGCCTTACCCTTTACCTTTTGTTTGTAAAGCAGTGAACTGGCGAGCAATTGTTTTTGTTTTCAAATGAAGTAGATGCAGGGATTTTGTTAACTTGCCTAAACAACTTTATAAAGCCTGTTACAGAGAGGGACAAACTGTGTAGTGACCCACATTTTTAGCAAACTATACATAGTAGTTACCAACAATTAACACCTTTTATTTAACTCAACCAATAGAATCATCAAACAAATTACAGAAGGATAATACATTATGTATTCAAGAAAACCTCTTATGCCACATTTGAGAAGAGTATACAAAGTAGGTGTTACGTTTTACAACGCATTAGTTCACACAAATTCTGTACTTCATCACTAATTGCAAAAATACATCACGCAGCCACCACCTTGTTTAGTATTTATCTAGCTCAGCTGGCCACCAAGGGATACCTTCAGCTTGGGAAAGGGTAAAGACGGCCAGCTCCAAATTAACTCATCCTTGAAATACAGCCAATGGAAGGGTCCCTGGCCTATTTACAACTAACCACAGATGTCATACAAGCCAAGGATAGAGGGCAGCCCATGTGGCATGATCAACGACAACAGGGACAAACAGTAATATAAAGCTTGTGGCGTTTGAGACAGATCACCAAATCAAGCTACCCTCAATCCCTCAATCTCATAGTAGCAATAACTATGACTCTATTTGGAGTATTCGATGAAAATCCACTGCCCAAAATGTGCAAGCGACCAGCGGGATCTGATCTGCAAGAGAAGATGATTTGGGGCGAGTGGAGGAAGAAGCTGACGTGAGCAAGAAGCTGGTCAAGAGGAAGAGCAACACAAGAATCCAAGATATGCTGGGAGGACAAGAGTGAGTGTTGAGGGACACTGGCCAAGAACTAGAGTTAGCAGCTTGAGGAAACGAGCAAGGACAGGTTGAGGAACTTCCAGCAAATTTTTTTTAAAAAAAAACATTCCAGCAAACCTTTCTGAGACTTGAAGACATATGAAGCATAAATAGTCCTGGTACATAGCTAGCGATGCAGTTTGAGAAGTCGTTGTAAACTGTCGTATCACAGTTATGTATATGTCACCGAACAATTGACTGCTGGTACATGCCTCCGTTTATGAGTAGCAGTGTCGTTGTGGGAGAAGAGGATGTGACTACAGAGAACCGTCATCTCGTATGGCATCGTGTAGCACGGCCCTACTTTTAACTGCACCTTGGCCGTCAACTCAGCGTCCAAGGGGAAACTCATGTTTGGCCTGCCGAGAAGCGACAGGTCTTCGCCGACTTGCTGCGTGGAGAAACTCATTGGAAAGCCTGTCGAGTTACGGGGCGGCTGGTAGAAAGGCGTAGGGACCCCGGCCTCGAGCACCAAGAAATAATCGCCTTTGCCGGTCATGCAACCCATGCTGGCGCTGAGCATGAGGTACCGGATCCCGGCGCGGCGGCTGGGGTTCGTCGTGACGAGGGTGAACGCCCAGATGGCGTCGTAGTGTCCGACGAGCGCGCTAGTGGCGTGGGTGATGGAGAAGCCCATGGGCACCGGACGGAGGAGGATGGTGACAGCGGTGGCAATGGTGGCGGCCACCATGGTTCCAAACATGGCTGCCAGGACGCACTTCTTTCTGCTCCACCGGAAAGGACAGCAACTAATTGGAACGCCGGTGGCGGTGGTTTCCATGATCGCGGTATGCATATGGGTGGCAAGAAATAAGCAATTGTTGTTGCACAACAGATTTAGGCAGAGCAATCAGCAATATGTACTCTTTGAGCGAGCAGCGGTCCAAAAAGTGAAAGGTAAAAGAAAATGAAACAAGAAAAAAGGAAAGTAACGTGGTCCTGTTCGTGGTGCGACATATATTGATTAATTCTTTCTTCTTATTATTATTTACGACATTGATTCATTATGGTAGGCTGAAAAATTTTCTTTTGGCTCTATTCCCGCCTACCACGATTTCTTTTTTGGGAAGTAGTTTAGAATTGATAAGCAATTCTAAGAGAAAATTGTAGCATGTTTCTATCCAACAGAGGAATGTTATCCAGCGGAGCTCTACACAGCTTGTACACTTGATTTAGTATAATATGTTTTTTATTTCGTCATTTTGTGGCTAGCTAGTTTCTACTTTTCACATGACTAAAGTAAGAACCGTTGCACATGCGCTGCACTTTTCTTTATCATTTGCCAGACTGTATGCGTGAAACTTAGTTTTGGAACATAATTCGTCTGCATGGCTGTCCTTAACTTATCCACGTCTTTATTCTACTGGCCTTCAGGTAAAGCATCTATATATATGATTGCATTCTAATTCTTCAACAACAAGCAGGTTATATCTTTAATATGCAATGATCTGTATAACATGTTATGCGATACGTATGCGCTAAATGGCGATAAGAGAATCGATTTAATTAATTTCCCTTCACAGTTATGTTGGTCACCGAGAAGTGGAACCGGGTCTTTGATAAATGGCTGTGCATACATCAAGTTCTGTTCCTCAGGTGGCACTAAAATGTGAAATTGTGAGGTTTAATAGCATCGGCTTGATGTTATCACCCGGACATGGACATTTTTTGCACAGTTGGCAATGGTGGCGGCCACATTTTTTACGCAGGTGCGAGGCTCGACCTGGGAGCCTGGCCGGGGGTGGGGTGGGGTGCTTAACATGCTTATCGGAGGAATATGAAACTAGTGCTGTGATTTTAGGTGGGATTCGCAATTAAACCTTTCATTTAAGGTTCCGAATCTGTGAAAGACAGTAAGTTATTTTCCCGCGCTACATAATTCACTTTCGTGCTCCGGAACCCAACAACACATATGAGTTATATGTGCCTAGCTGACCTACGGCGTGATGCCCATAGGGCAAATATAGGAAAATGGCAGAAACAGGAGCCCGCAAGACCCCACAGTGGTGCTCGCTCAGCCTGGCGCGCTACGCCGTCGCGGTCCTTGTTGGCACGGTCGCCATTGCTGTGGTGGCTAAAACCATGTCGATGGCGCTCCGGCCACGGCAGTTCAAGGTGGTGATCTCGCAGGGCTACGTGCGGGTGGATTACTTCCCGGTGCTGCCGCCGCCGGGGAACCTGACCCTCTCGTTCCACGCCGTGGTCTACAACCCCACCGTCTACGACATCGCCTACAGCAACATCAGGGTGAAGCTCCTCGACGTCGCGTCGTCGCCACCGCCGGGCGAGGTCTTCAGTTTCGACGTCTCGTACCAGATCCACCTAGAGTCGCTGGCGTGGTTCGACTTGGAAGACCAGGAAACCGCCGTGCCGTACGAGCAGGTGCCCGGGAGGTACCTGTCCAAGCTGTACGACGGCGGCACCGTGGCGGTGGCCATGCGGGTGGAGGGCATGCTCACCAAGTCGCCGCAGTCACCGGCGAAGCCGAACACGACGAGCCGCGTCGTCTACTACTGCTGGCCGGTGGTCCTCGGCTTCGAAGACGACATATCCCGCAACGACGTCTCGTGCTCTCAGGTTGATCACTAATTTAATTACTGCTGATTTGACGCTTCCGAGTGAGAATGCAGCTGGATGTTCTACTTGTACAATGCCCGGGTACTAAAATAATACGTGATTTAGAAGAGCTGTGGAAGCTTTGGTCAGGCTAGCCAATGCTCAGATTACAGCGCGGCAAACAAGTGACATAAATCGTAGGAAGGACGCTCGAATCAACCATTCTACCCGATTTCTCTCCTCTAGAGGAATCATGCTTGAAAATGCATTGAATTTTGGTTTGCATTTGCTGCGCTGAAGGCACTTAGGCAGTAACGAATTATGGACTGATGCTCCTTTTATTATACGACAAGGTTGGACTTTCACTTAGGCAGTAACGAATTACGAAAAACTCTGAATTCTTCTCTGTTTTAAGAGCTCAGTGCAGAATGCACAAACGAACCAAAATTCGCACCCGTACAAGAAATGAGCAAACTGAAATGAGGAAAAGAACACTGAAGTCTTCAGAGCTTATTTTATTCTTTGCTGTTCCTTCCTGGTTCCTGCCGTTTCATGCATCCACACAATCACGGTGTTCAGTGTACGAGCGTGCCAAGCATTTTGGTCCCTGTCCAACATGTCGACTGTGACGCACAACGATCCTGTGCCCGGCCACGAGGATCAAAGCCAGTGTGTCGGCACGACAGGCCTCACAGCGCCTCACAGTTGCCATGTTGAATACAAAGTTGAACCCTTAGGAAAATAATAAAACGAAATTACAGTTCAGAAGCAAAATCTTGGTGGCATCGCGTGTCAGCGTCCAAGCCACACGCCTGCGTCGCGCTCAAACCACGCTGCCGCCATCCGGTGGTTCATATGTGTGGAAGAGGTGGTTCCGGACCATATTCATCAGATGTTCGACAATAGGCATGGAGCATTCAAGACGTTCTCAATCAAATCGTGGCAAACCTCAAACTTTGATGTATGTTCAGTCTTCATCGTGAGTCCAGACAATTATTGTGGTAATTTGTCAATGGCTCGTGGGACAATGAAGACCCAAAGAAAACAGCTACTCGAGTCATGGTCTCATGTCCCAGTATTAGTTGTTAGATTCTTGGCAACACAGGTGTGTTCTGCTAGTTAGGCACAGGGTCTTCAGAGAGCAAAACTTAGAAGCTTCAATGCTCAGCACAATCTACAGGTTACTGGAGCCCATATTGGTTGCCAGGCTGTGGCTGCTCTGTTTATTGACTGCTACATCAAGTAACAGCAGACAGCTTTCTAATTTACATTACTCTAACAGAGACTCATACCAAGCAGAGCAACTTTGCGGCGTCAAGCAAGCAAGTACTAGAGAGAAGCATCTACCAGATAGACACAAAATAACTCGATATGATGATCAGAAGATATACTCTGGCACCTCCAGGGGGAACGGAGCCACCATGACCTCAAATGGTTTTCCTTCAGGCCGACTCAACCTGGCAAAGAAAATTTGTTTCAGACTACTCATGTAACAAGGATATTACTAACTATGCAACATAACAATAGCATCCCCAACCACTTGATGATTAGAATAAAGAATATGCAAAATTTCTAAACAAGATTGCATTGCCAATTGAAAGTTTTGTGATTATAGAACATTACATCCCAGGCACGAATAAAAAAGAGCCCTCCACAGATCCAGGTCCTATTGGCAGCGGTGTGCAACTCTCATAGACAAACTCATCCTTTCCTGGTGATAGCACGGGATACTGTAGCAGAAATGCTATACATTAACATATTTTATCTTCAAAGGTAAATTCAATAGTAAAAAACATATATTGTTTTGTTTTACCTCCCCAATAACACCTTGTCCATTGACATCAGAAACAATATTGTTTCTTGATCGGATGGTCCAGTGGCGTGAGTAAAGTTGGCAGGAAGAATAGTAGACACCATCTACCATGCATGCTTCTGGTAATGACAGGCGAACAGAGTATGTGTACAGATCGCCGCGGCCTGAACCTCCACTTTGATGATGTTCTGGCACAAACACAGCAGATGCGCGTACCTATTGATATAGACAAGTTAGGCCAAAGTTCGGGTGAGATCAATAATAAGGGTCAACTTCTTCCTTGATAATAGCACATATAAAGTAGACGAGCTTGGATGCAAACTAATAAATTACAAAATTAGAGTGTTCAATAGGAAAACATGAAGGTAGTCCAAAGTTCTTTTTACGGATCTCATAGCATGAACATGAGAAGTTAAGACTTCAAATTTAACAAAATAGTGTAAATATTTAGGAAGTCAAGATTCACCACCTTAACACCATTTGTCACTGCCGAAGTACAAGATGGGGGTAATTCAGGATATAAACTGATATACTTCTCAGTCATGAGCATACGAGTCTTGATCATTCCGCTCTGTAAACGCTTCAGATGCTCTTCCAACCACAAAAGTAATCCATCTTGGGGCATATTGTTGTCAGTTGGCCTCACTAATGCTTTTGGTACACAAGGAATCATTTCACCATCTAGTAATTTGTTTGTGCCAACATAAAGTTCACCACTGGAGCAATTAAGGAGAAATGTTTTTGGGTGAAACCATGAGGTTGCTACCACAATGAGGTTGAGCCCATTAAAAACACCTTGCTCATTGAACTCGCGATAAAATTCTTTCGTCTCTTCAACTATTTGCTCCAGCGGTGACAAATGCACATTTACCCAATGATTATAAAATGCATAGCCCCCAATTATTCCATGAGTAGATATGCGCTTATTTGAGTCATGGTCTGCACTAAAAGGAAGCTGGGCATTGCAAAAGCGATACAACAGCTTCGTGGGCACAGGAAGCTTAAAACCAAGGTCATCCTCTGCTGACTTTATTTGAGCTTCAGAAACCCCGTTGCACAAAGTTACCAATGCCTCTGGAAAGTTTTCAGACAACCAGTTTTTCAATGACCTCCAGAAATATTTAACTCTCTTTACCAAAGGTAAAGGGTACATGCCAAAAGACTCCAACCAAACTTTATATGCAACCTGAACAACAGATTGAAGTTCGATGTAATGAATCAAAAACTCATCTGAAGATTAGACAGTATAAGTAGTTGTTCATAAAAATGATTTGTTAGGGATCCCATGAAAAAAGAACAATAGTAAACAATGAAGGTTTGTATGTTCACAAGAAAAATGAGAACAATAATCAACAAACTAACAAGTATCATACCCCACAGAAATGTTTCCCCAACTAAGAAACCAACATTATGGCAGTTATGAAACCAAACATTCACAATGGAATATAGCTACAATATCTAGTTTACACTTTACTAGATAAAAGCATCAGAAATCAGAAGATGACACTAATTATCTAATATGCTTGGTTGAATTGAATACTTGGGTGCTGAACTGCTTCGCAAGACTTAGCTAAGTATCCTACTTCAGAGAATATATTCACCCCACAATGCATAAGTAAAATGACAGCCCAACGCATAGTTTTATGCACAACAATGAACAGAACAGATCTGATTACATTACTTGAATGATAAGCCAGCTAAATATTTTATCTGAAGTAGTATATAATGACATTAGGAGTTGGAAAGATGGAACAATTTCAGGCCACGTCACAACAACGGAATGTGTATTGTGATGCCCTGGCACCCATCGAGCACAACAGTTCCCCAATCAGATCCTAGTGCGATAAAGTCATGAGTGTGAATGCTATCAACAATGAAATAGGTGAATACTATAGGGAACCTTAAAGGGTTTGGTCTACGTGACAAGAAAAATACTCTAAAGTGAGGTAGGTGTACTACTGCTTTTATCATCAAACAGTAGGGGATTCCCTTGCATTTGTGTCCTATCCATCAACAGCGAGTTATGCATAGGGTAAGGGGTGCAGAATGTGCAATGAGAAAACCATAATTTATATAGCCATGACTAATTTGGTCTTCAGTCGTCATCATGTAAGCATGGAGGAGAATATCATTTTGAATGTAGTTCATCAAAGTTTTAAACATTTTTGCATTGCGTTGTCACCAAATTTGCCATGCTAGAATGATGATAAACTATATGAAGTGCGTGAAACACTGCGTACATCATTTTTTTAAGATAATGCACACTTTGTACTTCATGCATAACCTATCATATATATGAATACTTCTAAGTTACGAACGATATGCACATGAATTATTTCAAATAGCAGAATGAAAAGCTTTTAATACTCGACATTCAGTTCCGAGATCGCCGTGCCAAATTATTCTTTTTTGGTAATGGAGCTGCAAAGATACTTATGGTCTGTGTTGATGTTACAATATGTTGAAACCAGAGTATTCGAAAACCATAATTTTAGAAATGCATCACTCAGAATACCATAAGTTTCTGTTACTGTATTAATTTCCAATGTTGAGTAAAACCATGATGTGTTTGGGACAATTGCAGTATTTAACTGAAACAGACTTGTAGGCACCGCACCGCAAGAGAGCTCAGGTTTTAAAAAAGAAGAGGCGCTGAGTGGATTTTTTGAAACAGCAAAAATACCACGGTATTGATCATACTACAGTTTGCAAAACTACAGTTATTATTCTTTCCAGACACGTCAAAGTGTTTGATACTATGGTATTCTCTGAAAACCAAAGGATTGCTAGAAAACCATAAAAATACTTGGTGCCCAAACAGGTAATTGTTATCAAGCACGGTCGCAACGAAGGACATCATAATCATTGATGCGTATAGGTATGGATGACTTTAAGAAAGACAATTCTTTATGATGTTATGCTTCCATATTTTGAGGACAATGCCATGACCTTTTATACCGGTCACTGTTCCTCTCATTCTCATTCCAGTTGTAATGAATATGACTTTTTTCCTACACATATGTCCTGCTCCCACATAGGGAAGAAAGAACACTTGGATGAGCACAAACTAGCTCAACAGCCTCACTACATCACTCTACCTCGATTTCTCACATTGCCATAAAATCCCTGTTAAGTCATTTATTCACCAACTACCTGATTATAACTATGAACTAAGTACTCCTGTCAGTTTTTAATTGGCATTGTTAGGACAACTTTCTTAGTTCATTTTGAGCTAAAAAAATTGTTGACCACAACATGTTTGCAGTGGCAACAATACAAGCAGGAACAAACATTCAGACAACTATGAGGTCACAAACCGAATAAGCGCTCCGACCACAGAAATCACCAAACAATCTCACAATCCAAGCTGAGAGGCCGGATCGGTTATTTTTCAGTCGGTTCTTCTCGCTACCAGCTGAAAGAAAGAGACGGAGGAGATCCCGAACCTTGAAGGAAGGAAGCGGCCGGTCCTCAGGGTCGAGGGGCGCGTCGAGGCCGAGGTCATCGGCGCAGAACTGGCGCCAGAGCGAGTCGTCCTCGACGGCCGCGTGGAGGCGCGTGCTGGCGCAAGCGAGCGCCGCGGCGGGGCGCGCGCCGGCCTTGGCGATGACCGTGTCCAGGACGAGACCCTGCAGGTTCTCCAGCCCCGATGTGGCGGCCATGGGCTCCGGCGGCGGCGGCGGCGCCGACATGGGCGTGGCGCTCCGGTGTGGTGGGGTGGGGAGAGATTCTGGTGTGGAGGAAGGGGGGTGCGTGGCAGATTTGACAGAAGAATGCGTGGGGCCCACAAAATGTAAAAAAACAGAAGTCACAACTCAGAGGCACACCATGACGCCAGGTCGGTGATTCTTGAATTGACTTTTGTGAAACGAGCTTGCCCCTACCAAAGGTTTACAGTTTACAAAATCGCCCCAACCGCTCAAATTTAAACTCAAGAAACTTACCAACCGAGCAGTTACCACGGAAAAAGAAAAATTGAAAAAAAAAAGAAAAATCTGAGATTACAGGAAGCTCGGATCCAAGGTGCGTGAGAGTTAATGAAGCTCACATCTATGGTGAGATTAGCTTGCCGGCCTCCAGCAGCACCAACACAGCTGACGCCGCGTCTAACTCCACTTGCCGCTTGGCTAGCCGGTTGTGGGCGTCGGATTTCATGGCAACGCGAGTGTATGGGCCGCCGGAGTGGGCCGGACCACGGATGAAGAAAGCGACGGTTACGTTTGTGTGTGGTGGTGGGTGGGTGGGGGGGGGGGGGGGGGGGGGGGGGAGGGCTTGGCGCGGTGTGACAGAGGCGCCAAAGAGCGGATGGCGACGGATCTACCAAGAAGAGAATTGCTAGCTTCTACAATAGGATCCGAAGCAAAAGTTGTTTGAGAAGTTTTGCCAATCATACCTTAGGTTTTGTTCATGTTTTCACCTGTGGAGGTTACCTCCGTACGTGAAGATGACAATCAAGACGAAGTCCATCCAATCTCTTTTGATTTTTGAAGCCGCTCATATTGGTTACAGCTGTAGCATCTATTCATATGCGTATATACTCACTCACTCTACCAACACACGCCTACCCACCTTACGCATACAACCAAACCTACAACTACACAGAGCATCAACCATCGCTTCCTTCTAGAGATAATCGAACACCAACAGGCTCCAATAAAAATCAAAAACCGATATGCGTACAATAGCTCTTAGTAACACCCGATTTTTTATCCAACAAGAATCGTGTGTTTTGATGCTTTGCAACACCCGGGTGTTGCATAGACTGAAAAGTTCATAGCACCTGCCGTTTTAATTCTACAAATTAAAGGATGTACTATATTCATTTGAGACTTCGCTCTATATATGGCTTAGTCCGTACTCTGCTCAGTTGCGGATTGCTTCTTGTCTTACTAGTTCAAAATCTGCACAGCCTGACCGGGATGGATTTGAAACTGGAGGCATCATGACCCCACAGGTGTTGACGGTAAAATGTGTGTTCTACCGTTCGCACACGTGGCCCGAGAGATTTGCTTAACGCTGTTCAGGACCAAAACTTGGAACGCGGTGAATTCCGGAGCGTGCCAGTCGATTTTCCCTGCAAATCGACAAAGACAAAAAAAGCGTGTAAAATTCCCGGACTATCGGCCCCGGACAGGCCGATGCGTAACCGCAGCCGATGTTAGTGAACAAAAGATAATAAACATAAGCACTCGGCTGTCGGCTAGAAACGAATCGACATGTCGTAATAGTAAGTACTCGCACGATAAATAAAGCAAGGCATGCATCAGAATCGATAATCGGCAAAGCATGCAATCGGCAAAATCTATCGGCAAGCAATACAGTAAGGTAAATCAACAATCGAAAAAAGGGGTTCAGGCCTATACTTGAACAGGAGCAATAAGATATTTAAAGACATGTAAGCATAGATCTGAACGTGGTAAACAATCGGCTAAACACCCCGAAAGAACGATTAAACCAGTAACCACTAATTATACCCATAAACTGACAATCGCTTCACCGAGGACACGTCAACTAAGTGAAGTAGAACAGGACACGTCAAACTGCTCTACACGATCGGCAGATACAAGTATAATCGGCACCTACCAGTCCCGGTACTCAGTAAACTAGATCTAACCCTTAGCAAATGTTTCGCCGAGGACACGTCAACTAAGCGAAGCAGACAGGACAAGTCAAACTGCCTACCCAATCACCAGGAGCAGATCTAATCGACTAAATACCTTAACCGTGACTCGAGTAACTAGATCAAACAGGAATCGACATCAGCAATCGGCAAACAAGGTCGCGGCGAGGACAAGTCAACTAACCGTGACAAAGAATTGGACCAGGTCTTAAACAATTCCATGTAGACGATGCTTAATGTAAACCCTAGATCGATCGACATTACCGGATAACTAGCAGCCACACCAATCTTAATCATGGACAAGTCGACATAATCAGATCGATGCGCTTACCTGACGAAATCCAGTCGAGCCGGAGCCCCGATGGGCGCAGGTACCGACGAAGAAACACGTCGAGAAATTGTGGCGATGCGCCGAAAAGTTGATTGTATTGATTGATTCTCTTTAATTACAAGCACCTGGGTTTATATTTATACACCCGAGGCAACCGACTTGGAGATAAACACGTCTCCTGCTTGACTACAACTCGGTCAATCCTTTCTTAATCTAGAAAAGGAAAAGAAAAACAGACTCACACGCACACGCGCACGCTTTCTTCAGCTTCATGATCTCCGGTGGGCCACCACTTCGCACAAAAATCCTTTTCCACCCGGCGCGTACCCTGTCATCTACTAACAATGGGCCCTGGGCCAAAATTTGGTGTTAACACATGCCCCTCCAAGCCGGGGTATGGAATCTCCATGCGCCGGATTGTTATCCCCATTTCTCACGTCTGCAAGCTTCTAGACGACGCTTCACGTGAAAACTGTACATCTGACTCAATGAACTGTACCTTTGTCTTCACATGGCGTGCACCTCTCCGGCAGACAACTCGTACCAATTACTTTAATTTGCAATAGGCCTTTCACTATTCCACGATCTTATCTTCCTCCACATCTTGGCCTATAAAAGGACCAACTCCTTCATCAGAATCATCAACACAATGGCCAGCAAAAAAAATCCCTTTCACAAAGCTTGACCAATGCATCCTAAACAGCAAGATAGCAACCATGAGCTCCTCTTCTCTTTCCACACCTATGCTCTGGTCTCTTGTCTTCCTTCTGCTTCTCTCCAATTTCTCTCATCCCGACGCTATCCCTCTTGAGCTAATCCCTGAAGACAGCGGCTCCTCTTCAGACCTCGAGGAAGAACTCATGTTCTTCGTCAGATAAGGTTCCTTCTCAGGGATAACATCTTCTTCGACATGATGAGGTCCATGAATTTGCTCCTCTCCTCGTACGCCGGAGCAATGACCCATCCTTCCCTGCGTCAGTGTTTGGTTGACACTTGACAGCAGCCGCAGTGTGTATTCTTGGTGCAAAAATTTTGCATTCCCATGTATGATGTAATCACTTGTAAACTATAAGAACTTCATTACATTCTCTTGTTCTTTCTGCATATATTTCTCTAAGGGCGATACCGTCGACATCGGCCATCTCGAAGGCGACGCTCTCAACGTCGGCTCAACTGGAAATTTAACCGAACACTTTTAAGAACCGACCCAGATGCTGGGGTAATACTTCTTTAAATATTTTCCATTAAGCGCTCGGCAAAATTCTTTTCCATCCAGCTCCTTCAAAAAATAAGCATTACCGGGCACGCACCGGCTGATTATATAAGGACCTTCCCAATTAGGTGACCACTTGCCGAAACGATTATCTCGTACGCCAATCGGCAACTTGACTTTCCAAACGAGATCTCCCTCATCAAATTGCTTAGTCACCACTTTTTTATTATAATGCCGAGCCACCCGTGCTTTATTATCTTGAATTTTCTTCAACGCAATCAACCGCTGCTGATTGACATCTTCTAATTCATCCATCATGAGATCATGGTACTGCTCTGCCGTTAATTGATTTTGCAAATCGACTCTTCTTGACCCGGCAGTAACTTCCCATGGCAAAACAGCTTCATGCCCATACACCAACTGATATGGTGTTACTTGTACTGACCCATGACGAGACATCCGATATGCCCATAATGAATCGGCTAACGAAGTATGCCACCTCCTTGGCTGATCACTAATCTTGCGCTTAATCAACTTGATCAAAGATTTGTTCGAAGCTTCAGCTTGACCATTTGCTTGGGCATAATATGGCGATGAATTCAATAATTTAATACCCATATCATCGGCAAAATCTCTGAACTCTTCAGAAATAAAAATAGAACCTTGATCTGTGGTGATAGTCTGAGGGATACCAAACCTGTAGATTATGTGCTCTTTAACAAAAGCAATCACATCTCTCGATGCCACACTTCTGTAAGGCACTGCTTCAACCCACTTGGTGAAATAATCCGTAGCTGCCAATATATACTTATGCCCCTTGCTGGAAGAAGGATTAATCTCACCAATCATGTCGATTCCCCATCCTCTGAATGGCCACGGCTTGACAATAGGGTTCATCGCTGATGCTGGAGCTCTTTGAATCGATCCATACTTCTGACAATCCTGACAGCCCTTATAATATTCAAAACAATCCTCGAGCATGGTAGGCCAGAAATATCCACCTCTCCTGATCAACCATTTCATCTTGAATGCCGACTGATGAGTCCCACAAATCCCATCATGAACCTCCATCAACATCTTCTTGGCTTCATCGGCACTCAAACACTTCAATAGAATCCCTTCCAACGTCCGGTAATAAAGCTGATCATCAACTAATACATACTTTATTGCCTTGTACCGCAACTCTCTGGACGTTTTCTGGGTTGGATCCTTCAAATAATTCACTATCTCAACCCTCCAATCTTGCAAATCGACATCGGCTTCATTATCAACAGAACCTATAATAAGCCGATACCCAGATGCATGCTGAGCCAAGTCATTAGCTTCAGAATTCATTTGTCGAGGAATATGACTGAATGTGATATGCTTGAAGTTCTTCATTAGATCTTGACACTTCTGATAATAACCCCGAAGCACTTCATCTTTGCATTCATATTCACCATTCAATTGCCCCACAATCAGCAAAGAATCCCCAACAACTTCAACAAAATCGGCATTGGCGTCCGTCAACAGTTGTAGTCCTTTCAACACAGCTTCATATTCAACTTGATTGTTAGTATGAGCTTCTACTGTGAATGAGAATTCAAACCCGGACCCTTTTGGTGTGACAATGACAATGCCGATACCACATCCATTTTTGCAAATCGATCCGTCAAACAATAAGCGCCATGGAACTGGCTCCACCACACTTTCATCATACCCCCCATGCTGGACTATCAAATCAGCAAATACCTGGGCCTTCACAGCTTTAACAGATTCATATTTAAGATCAAATTCTGCAATTGCTAGCATCCACTTCCCAAGCCTGCCCTTCAATATCGGAGCGGACAAGATGTATTTGACGACATCGGATCGGCAAACAATAGTGCATTCTTCGGATAATAAATAATGTCTCAATTTAGTGCAAGAGAAATAAAGGCATAAGCATAACCTTTCAATCTCAGAATATCTTGTCTCTGCATCCACCAATCTCCGACTGAGATAAAAGATGATCCTCTCATCGCCATCTTGTACTTGCGTCAATGCCGAACCAATACACTTGTCATCGGCAGACAAATATAACTTGAAAGGAATACCTGGCTTAGGTGGCATCAACACAGGTGGTGAGATTAAATATTTCTTGACATCATCAAGCGCCTTCTGATGTTGAGCTTCCCACCGGAACTCTTGATCTGCTTTTAACTTCAACAAAGGAGTAAAAGCATCAATCTTCCCAGAAAGATTAGAAATGAATCTTCTCACAAAATTGATTTTGCCGATTAGAGTGTAATTCCTTTTTACTGGTAGGAGGTTGAATTTTCTTGATCGACTCCATGCTCTTGGGACCAATTTCAATTCCTCTTTCATGAACAATAAAGCCCAGAAATTGTCCGGCCGAAACACCGAAAGCACACTTGTGCGGATTCATCTTCAAACCATACCTTATGGTCCTTTCCAGCACCTGCCGCAAATCGGCAATATGATCTTCAACTGTCTTAGACTTTACCATCACATCATCAATATAAATTTCCACCAACCGGCCAATCAGATCATGATAGATGAAATTCATCGCTTTTTGATATGTGGCGCCAGCATTATTCAACCCAAAGGTCATCACAACCCATTCAAACAATCCCAAAGCTCCTGGACACCTGAATGCAGTCTTTATAATATCTTCTTCAGCCATAAAAATCTGATTATATCCTGCATTCCCATCCATGAAGCTCAAAATCTTGTGTCCAGCAGCAGCATCAATCAGTACATCTGCTATCGGCATCGGGTACTCATCTTTGGGTGTAGCCTTGTTCAAATCTCTGAAATCAATGCACACCCGCATCTTCCCATTTTTCTTGATCACCGGGACAATACTGGACACCCATTCTGCATATCGGCAGGGTCGGATAAACTTGGCATCATATAATTTTGTAATTTCTTCCTTGACAGCATCATAAATCTTTGGATCAATCTTCCGATTATGTTGTTTAAACGGCCGATACCCAGGCTTAATAGGCAATCGGTGTTCAACAATATCTCGACTGAGACCAGGCATCTCGGAATAATCCCAAGCAAAACAATCTTTATATTCCTTCAATAATGCTATCAACTTTTCTCTAAACTCTTTACAAATCTTCTTACTTATAAACGTTGGCCGAGGCTTGTCACCATCTCCAATATCAACTTCTTCTAATTCATCAGCCGATACGAAACCATGACCAAGCTTTCCTTCCTCCCTTTCATCGATCAGCTGATTGTCGATTGCTTCTTTCTTCTCAGCTTCCGTCGGCTGATGGATGTCCAGGTCCGGTAATTGCTATAACAACCGTGGAGTCGCCGATCCTTCTGTGATGCAGACTCCTTCATCGGTAACATCCAATGCTTCTCCTTCCCAGTAAGTTCCTGATATGCACGGCAAGTTTTCCACCATCATTGGCAAAAAATCTGTAGTAGCCACACTCACCGATCTATCAGCTTGAATAGTCTCCACCTCGTCGCCGATCCACTGGATAAGGAGTTGATGCATTGTGGACGGGACACAGCAATTAGCATGAATCCAATCCCTACCCAGCAGTACGGCGTACGATCCTTTGCCTTCAATTACGAAGATGTCGTCGGCAAGGTCTTGCTTCCAATAGTGACTTCAACGTTGGTGACCCCTTTGACTTCAGAGCTCCTGCCCCCATAATCCCTCAACATCATGTTGGTCTTGGTCAACTCTTCAGGCAGTTTACCGATCTTCTTGTATGTCGCCATCGGCAAAACATTGACAGCAGCACCACCATCGACCATCATCTTACTCATCGGCTTGCCATTGACGAAACCATTAAGGTACAGAGCCCTCAGATGGAGATGATCAACACCAGACGGTTTCTCAAACACTGCCTGCTGTGGACCCAATAACAACTCGGCAGAAGCTTCTTCTTCCGACTCATTAATGTCCAAAGAGCTAAATTCTCGTGGCAGCATAAATACCATATTGACAGGATCTTCAACTTCATGTACCTGAGATTTGACTTTTGGTCTCCATACCTTCTTGGACTTGGGCCCCTTGTCATGATCATCCTTCTGGTTCACATCCTTGTTCAACTCCCGGCAACGTGTCCTCTGTACTCTTCTCTTCTGAGTCTTGGTAAAGATACCACTCGGACACCATTGACCTTCTTTTGTGAACTCACCCTGATAATCTTCTTCATAATCTTCAACTTGATTAACAGGTCCAAGTCTTTCATGCACAGAAACCCTTGATGCTGGTCTCCCTTCAAAACGATCATACTGTCGCCTCATAGGAACTCGACTTGAAGTACCAACTTCTCTGTACAAATCACTAGATCGCCTGCTACAACCTGGGCAGCCTTCAATTGGTGGCAGCTTCATACCTTGCTCCCAACAGTGCTGGAAGAACAGACAGTTCCAGTGTGGATCAAAGTCATCATCGCTCGTCCTCCTGTCTCCCCTTTCTCTTTTCCTTGAATACTTGCCGATCAAAACAGCAGATCTCCCGATCATGTTGACTGGAAAAGGATGTCCATCAATCTTCATCGGCTTCTGACCAGAGAATTTAATGCGATCACTCTCAATTGCCGATTGGATCTGTTGCCTGAACACCTTGCACTCATTGGTGTGATGAGAGGGAGTATTATGCCACTTGCACCACTTGATCTTCTTCAACTCCTCAGCTGGAGGCAACGTGTGATTAGGTGGGAGTTGAATAAGCTTCTCTTGTAGCAGCAGATCAAATATCTTGTCGGCTTTATTGATATCGAAGTCATACTTCTTTTCTTCTGCCTTCTGCTTGACCCACGGACAGAGAACAGTCTTCTTATTCCTGGTCCACTCAGCAAGAGCAACTTCAGCTTCATCATCAGAATCAGAAGAATAATCGGCATAAGCCGCCTGAAACTGCCTGCCACGTGTGTTCTGAACGCGCCCTTCATGAATTGACGCCTTCTGAAAGAGCTGCGCTAAACCATCGACTTCCTGAGGTGCAAACTTATCTCTGATTTGAGGCAATAAACCCTGATAAGCAATCTCAGCCATTTGCCGATCCGTCAGATTCAGGTTATAGCACCTGCCACGGATGACTCTGAATCTCTGGACAAAATCGGCAACTGACTCCCCAGCCTTCTGACGAACAGCCGTCAAATCTGATATGCTCAGCTCTGCCATGCCAGTAAAGAAATAAGAATGGAATTTCTTTTCCAAATCGGCCCAATTCCGCACGGATCCCGTAGGGAGGGAGGTGAACTATGAGAATGCCGATCCAGATAACGACAGAGGAAACAGTCGGACCTTCAATGCATCTTGTGCCGATGCCTCTCCTAACTGTGCCAAATATCGGCTGATGTGCTCCACTGTAGAGACATTATCTTGCCCAGAGAACTTGCAAAACTCTGGCAACTTGTATCGATGTGGCAAAGCAACTTGTTCCATCCACTCTGGATATGGACGTCGATACATAAAGTTCTGCTCCTTGGGCTTGAGATCGAACTGCTCCTTCATGACTTCAGCTAACCTGGCAACTATGTCTTCTGATGAATTCTGCACTTGCCCCCCAGTCACTTGGCTGGCTGCTGCGACTGTGTTTGCACTTGAGCAGGCTGCTCTCTGTTGTAATGCTCACTGTAATCTGCCACTCTATGATAGCCTTGCGGTATCTCCTGGTTGAACAGTGCAGGATTGACATTGGGAGCCAAATGATATCTCGTCTGAGGAGTTTGACTTGCTCTTGGTTCATTGGATGCTCCACCAGCTTCCTTCTGTGCGGACATCGGCGCATCAATAAGACTTGGTGCCGATACCCGAGCTGCTCCTGCAGCTAAAGCTTGAGCACTTGGAGACCACAGTTCTGGTGGCATGCCATATGGTTGCCTTCGTTGACCATCAGCACTTGTCTCTTCTTGAGCTGTGGGTTGACCACCAGGAGGTGCAGGACGTGCTGGCGTAGTAGGTGGTAAAGTAAATGATGGCCCCATAAATCCAGACTCGAACTGCAAGGTCCCATCAGCAAATGCCTTGAGCATGTTGTACAAAGTGTTAACAAGCACCCCTGACTGGTTAATGAAAGCTTTGTGAACTGCAGCATTCACAACTTCATCCAACAGAGCTTGATCTGGCATCTTCGCAGCTTTGATTGTAGCCAATTCTTCTGTTCTCATCACCACTGGCGAAGCCAATACTGATGTAATCTTGCCACGTGTCATCTTGATGGTCTCAAAGTACTTTACTTGACAATCGTACAGATAACTCTGATATGCCTTTTTCTGATCCAAAGACATCTTCTCCCAAGCATTCAACTCATTATTGCCAGTCACTTCAGAAGAGTCTTTATCATCTCGAACAAATGGTG
Organism: Eragrostis nindensis; assembly: GCA_012490785.1. Lineage (NCBI taxonomy): Eukaryota > Viridiplantae > Streptophyta > Magnoliopsida > Poales > Poaceae > Eragrostis > Eragrostis nindensis. Next base: position 235,900 of record JAAXCT010000282.1, read on the forward strand.
CAGGAATCATGATCTTGTGGCCCTTCGCATCGACGAGCAAAGTACCATCATCAGCAGCAGCTTGAACGAACGCCATCTGCTTCTATGAACTTGATCTGTCCCACAGGGCGTGCCAAAAAGTGTGTTGACGGTAAAATGTGTGTTCTACCGCTCGCACACGTGGCCCGAGAGATTTGCTTAACTCTGTTCAGGACCAAAACTTGGAACGCGGTGAATTCCAGAGCGTGCCAGTCGATTTTCCCTGCAAATCAACAAAGACAAGAAAAGCGTGTAAAATTCCCGGACTATCGGCCCCGGACAGGCCGATGCGTAACCGCAGTCGATGTTAGTGAACAAAAGATAATAAACATAAGCACTCGGCTGTCGGCTAGAAACGAATCGACATGTCGTAATAGTAAGTACTCGCACGATAAATAAAGCAAGGCATGCATCAGAATCGATAATCGGCAAAGCATGCAATCGGCAAAATCTATCGGCAAGCAATACAGTAAGGTAAATCAACAATCGAAAAAAGGGGTTCAGGCCTATACTTGAACAGGAGCAATAAGATATTTAAAGACATGTAAGCATAGATCTGAACGTGGTAAACAATCGGCTAAACACCCCGAAAGAACGATTAAACCAGTAACCACTAATTATACCCATAAACTGACAATCGCTTCACCGAGGACACGTCAACTAAGTGAAGTAGAACAGGACACGTCAAACGCGATCGGCAGATACAAGTATAATCGGCAACTACCAGTCCCAGGTACTCAGTAAACTAGATCTAACCCTTAGCAAATGTTTCGCCGAGGACACGTCAACTAAGCGAAGCAGACAGGACAAGTCAAACTGCCTACCCAATCACCAGGAGCAGATCTAATCGACTAAATACCTTAACCGTGACTCGAGTAACTAGATCAAACAGGAATCGACATCAGCAATCGGCAAACAAGGTCGCGGCGAGGACAAGTCAACTAACCGTGACAAAGAATTGGATCAGGTCTTAAACAATTCCATGTAGACGATGCTTAATGTAAACCCTAGATCGATCGACATTACCGGATAACTAGCAGCCACACCAATCTTAATCATGGACAAGTCGACATAATCAGATCGATGCGCTTACCTGACGAGATCCAGTCGAGCCGGAGCCCCGATGGGCGCAGGTACCGACGAAGAAACACGTCGAGAAATTGTGGCGATGCGCCAAAAAGTTGATTGTATTGATTGGTTCTCTTTAATTACAAGCACCAGGGTTTATATTTATACACCCGAGGCAACCGACTTGGAGATAAACACGTCTCCTGCTTGACCACAACTCGGTCAATCCTTTCTTAATCTAGAAAAGGAAAAGAAAAACAGACCCACACGCACACGCGCACGTTTTCTTCGGCTTCATGATCTCCGGTGGGCCACCACTTCGCACAAAAATCCTTTTCCACCCGGCGCGTACCGTGTCATCTACTGACAATGGGCCCTGGGCCAAAATTTGGTGTTAACAATAGGGATGCACTCACAGGGATGCGTTTGCAGCTGAGGTGTCGTGTAGTTTTGCATGACCGGTCCGGCTTGCATCTGCGTTGGATGAACAAATCGGCGCATCACATCACATCTCGACTACTGTGCCAGCCTGTGCCAGCCGTCGATCGGCCCACACGATGGAGCCTGCCAAATGTGTGTCCCACGCGCCTCGCCCTGCTTCGAAGGTTTACCTCGTACTCCCTGCGTGCGTCTTCTGCGTCGCGTTGAACACTGCAACCTGGACGGCTTCACGGTGACACGCACGCACGCCGCGCGGGCTGGTGACCCAGGGCGCTGCCCCGGCGTTGCTCCTCCCCACGTTGCGCACGACGACGCGACGCTGTTCGTCGGACCAGAACACCACGGAGAAGGGAGCAGGGTGGTTGTGGTCGCCCATGCATGCACGGAAGAGGCCGTGCACGTACCTCGACGAGCATTCGCTCGGTCACCGATGATGCGTCCCGCATGAAGAGGGCGATCTGCATGCTTGGCGTCGTAGCCGAGCGCGCAGAGGAAGCCGACGTAGTCGTCGAATCCGGCGTCGTACACCAGGCCTGGCGGCTCGAGGGCGCTGTTGGGAGACCCATGCATGGCCGGCCCCGTCGTACGCGCAAGGATTCGACGTCTCGCCCGTCGCCATGTCCTTGATCTCGAGGCCGTTCCTGTCGGAATCGGACGCGCGCGGTGGTCATCAGGGCGGACTTCATCGCGGCGGGGCTCCAGCCGGGCCGCCGCGCCTGCCAGTGTCGTAGAGTTCGCACAGAACAAATCCTCCTCCCGGCAACCATGGTGGCGATCGGCCTCTCGGCTTCACAGACGTCCAAGCCTGCATCGCCGCCGTTCACTAGCGGTATCTTGGCTTCGCCGAGCGGCTTGCCGGCGTACAGCGACGTGCCGATGGAGACGGAGATGACGTACATCGACCCCGTCGACGATGGCCTCGTCGAAGGCCCTGAGGATGTCGGAGGCCACGCCTCCTTTCTTCCATATATATATATATATATATATATATATCATCACCTTGTACGCAGCTATATATGCGCGCCCCGGCGCCATGCCAGCTAGTAGCTCTGCCTTTGCCGTAGTTGAACATGTTGGCGTTCTCCGCGGTGGATCCGGCGACGGCGGAGGCCGTGTGCGTGCCGTGGCTGTAGGTGTCCAGAGGGGACTTGGACTCTCCATCTCGTCAATCCTGCCGTGCGGTGCCTGGCCTCGTACCCCGCGTACAAGAACTTGGCGCCGACGAGCTTGTTGTTGCAGTACGCGGAGGCTGGCGTTGAAGGACGGCGTCGAGACGCAGCGGCCGCGGAACGTGCCGAGCTTCGGCGGCTACTTGTCGGTGACAAAGGGCGGGCGGTCGTGTTAGATCAAATCGATCTTAAACTTAACAGGATCAACTAGTACAGATAGATCACACCTAGAAACCTTAGATTAAACCTGAATTGATGACACTTAGGACTTACCAGCCATGATTATCTCCTTAGCAAAAGCTAGAAGAGATGTAGATGAGGTAGACGGCCCTGCAGATGTAGAAGAACAGCAGGATGTCGATGTAGATCAAGGGACACCGAGCTTCCAAACCTTCCAGCACCTTAGGGATCGGTAGAGCCAAGGTTAGGGTTAACCTGGCGGCTGAACTCGTGATTAACTCGAGATTAAGGTCAACCAGGGGTCTCCGCTTATATTTATAGTGCTGTAGGCGTGGGGCCGGGCCCAAAACGTGGGCTAAGTGTTGCCTCCCGATCAAGGCAACTAACAGGGGTTAGTTGGGCTTATCAGTGGGCCTTTCGGTCCAATATTGACCGAGGTCAATTCCAACATTCTCCCCCTTGACCAAAGGTCAATAGCATATTCTTTATAACATAGAATTTATTGATTACGTGCAGGTGGATACACATAGATCAAAAATCTCCCTCTTAATCGAACAATCTTAATCTTAATCTTTAAACTTATGTTCGCATTATGTTCACACTCAATACCATAGCAAAACTCAGCGAATGGGTCGTCAGCAGCGTAACAGCATACTGGGACAACATTAACCAAAGTCAACTACAGTATCTTGATAGAACGCTTATTAACTTATTTGGGAATTTATTTATTCGGCCTCATCCAGAATCATATTTCAGGTTAATCATCAAGTCCATACTAATTTCGCGAAGATAGGATAAGAGATAAAACCCTCAATCAGTCATGTTGCTAGCTATTTACTTAAAGCATTATAAAAGACTTGATCCTGGGACCCTTCTTTCATAACATAATAATGTAGTTAACGATGGGCTTGACACCATCAACTATATGTCATTACTTAAAAGGAATATTGTAATCAAATACAGCGACATTGACTACAATCAATGTAGACTTAATAATACCAGAGTATATTTCATATGCCAGCTTAAAATAAAAGATGCTATACAAAACAGCATTGACAATGCTAATCTTGTTTTAGAGCTTTCTGCAGAATCGCTCATATCTGTAAGAGTGAAGGACATAAAACTTAATTGTGCACATTTACATCCATACATCCTCACAGAACCTTATCTGAATAGTACTTAATTAAATAAGCATGTTATATGGTGCCTTTAACTTTAAGCACCTTTTCCAGTGGACCTCCCCTGGACTAAGACTAATAAAATTTTGTCAAGCATTCCGGCTTGTCATGCTAAGTCAATGTCTTTTAGATCTCAGCATATAGCTTCTATTTGAAGCTTTAGGAACGTCTTCCTATTTATCTTATTCTTAATCTTATACTTATGATAATATTTGCTATATCACGCAAAACGAGACAGGCATAATTATATTTGCATTCACATAATGTCACTTCAGAGCCTCTCTCAACTTTTGTGCTTGAATGACAATCCCAATACTCACTTTGGTCCCATCAAAGTGTTATACTCCTCCAGAACTTAGAAAAGCGTCACCAGATGTATCTTATAATATGATGAAATCATTTCTCCTTTCTTGGAATGCATGCTCATTTCTTTCAACTTACAGAGAAAAATAATCACCTTAGAGTATCAGGATCTTAATTAATCCACCTTCTTAATTAATCCACCTTAAACTTTATAAAATAAATCACAGTTGCCCATGATACGTACAAACTCGTAATGAGTTATGAACTTAACATCTTAGTTTCCTTTGGAATCACTCCTTTAATATCTGCAGACCCATTACAGTCTACTGCTTTGACTCCATCAGAAAATTGCTATGAAATGAACTATACTTATGTTCAAAATTCCTAGACCTTTTTATGACCTCTTCTACATAATCTTACTGAGGCTTTTACTTTTGTGCCCAAAACACTTAACTTATCATTAAACATTACATGTCTCTGTTATTGTAGTACGACTAATGCAGATCCTAAACAGAGATAGGAAAATATAACGGAGGAATACTTATGGCACGATATATATGAGAAAACATATATGTATGTATATACATCTCATCTTCAATCATGAATATAGAAAAACTTATCCTATATCTCAATAAGATTTCTTCTCCCCCATTTCCTTCCTTCCTTATGAGCTTCCATTAAATTTCTAAATAATCAGAATATTAAATGTGTCGGCCCATAAACTTATTTAAAATAATTTACAATGGTAGCTCTTCAGCTTATCTTGGCACGACATTTACTATACCACTGATCAGCTTCCTTTGCCAAAACTAGAACACATCAGCGGTGGCCAGAAAATGAACTAGAGTAGCAAAGTTATGATTAAATGTCCACAAAACAGCGGTGGCCAGTATCATGAACACAATCATACTTCAATCATCTCTGATTCCATTGCACCAACCCACAACAGCGGAGGCCAGAAAATGGTGACACAACACAATCTGCGACAAAAATCCCGTACCCAGCGGAGGCCAGAATATAGAATAAAAATCACACTTATTGAGACAATTGGTCTTTATGGAGTATATACTCCCTTCACAATGGTAATCATATCTCGCATTATAAGGCTGCCCTTGAACTTATTCTTAATGGAGCGAGTAAATTTGTCCTTAAAACTTATGGACAAAATATCATGGAGAGAATTATTATTTAACTTTCTGACAAGAGCAGATCTTAACTAATTATTTAATTTGATGAGACATTCCATTCTTCCTCCGAATTTGTGGTTTAAACGTGAGTGTGCCACATATTCGACAAGGTCTCATCACTTAGCTTATAACCTCTAATTCTCACATATTTATACTTATTATAATAATAGACACTTAAAGACTCATCAAGCTAAAATGTTTCGCTAAAAGACTCAGAGATAACACACTTATACTTATATATATATAGAGAAAACAAAAGTTTCGCTAAATTACATTGAAATCATCAAGCTAAAATGTTGAGTTCACTAACTTAATCTAAAAGAACAATATGAGAACTCAACTCATTTCCATCAACTAATTCTAAGAGCAACTCCCCTGGTCTCATGGATCTCATAAGGAGGCATTAACGAATTGGTCCACACATGAGTCTGAAATTTGCAATCCAAAAGCCTTAAGTTCATGGGTGATGTCCCACATGCGGCTGATATGCAATAGTAGTCCACCTTGCCCACCTTGCCCGTCATAACGTGTGGTAGTTAGCCTTTTAATGAGGTAACTTATGCAGACTTGCTTATGACTTATCTCAATGAAATATAAGAATTCATTAGCAGTCTTGTCCTCATTTGTAGCAAATGCTCCCCTTATGCCTAGTGAGATGGATCGCATGATGATCCTTTTGGCAAGATTATTATCCCTCTCCCATATTTCTAACTTGAAGTGATACTCAATCATCTTCTCATCATAATCCTCAATGCCAGGAGTAGGAGGCAATGGCTTGACATTGTGTAGCACATAATCAAGCTCCAGAAACTTGAGAATGTCTTGCACCTTCAGTTTCCATAGAGGAAAGTCAATGCCATCGAAGGGCTTAATGGTCTTCATGTAGCTTTCAAGACCATTGTCTGAAAATGACAAAAGCTAAAAGCTTAGTCAAGTTAAAAAAACGCAACTTACGCATTTCTTATTAATCTTAAGTCTTAAAAGATGGTGATGGAAATATAAATAATTAAATAATAAACTTAAGTCTGGAAGATTATTAGTACAATAAGATGCACTTAATAGCACAAAAATAACCCTACGGTGGTCTGATTACAATCATGCAATAAGAAACAACTTGCATCACCGGTGGGGAAAACAAGCGAATCTTATCTAAAACTCATAATTAAAACAATGGTGGTCAGAATTAATTACAAGTGTACTCTAGATGAACTTCCCGGTGGTTCCATTCAAAAAAGAGGCATCTTAAATTCACTTAATGGAACTTAACTTATATGGAAATCATAAAACTTACTTATGGACAAAACTTATCCTAAAAAGGCTTAGAAAACATTTAATGGCAATGCAAATTGCACCATAAAAATTATAATGCTCATAAGAACTTAAAACTTAAAACTTTATTATGAGCGCTTGCTCATTTATCTGAAGGACGGAGTAAGCATAAAACTCCATTTAATTAAAAGTGGTGCAATGGTAAAAGGAATTTAATTTGCACTAAAATAATGAGCTGCTTAAAACTTTATAACTGAAACTAATAGCTTAAATAATCTTAAACTTATTTCTTAAAATTATTATGCTCAATATACTTAATAAAACTCAATATATATACTTAATAAAAATTAATATAGTGGATGAGCATATATTCTCAAGATGACAGCGGAAGCTTAAAATAGCAAACTGAAAATTGCTACTAAAAGTTCTTGAGAATTTAGCTTAAATTATTTCCCAAAACAATGCTCGAAAAAAAAGTTCTAAAAATAAAAAATGAGAAATTTTACTACAATGAAACTTAAATATTACTTACAAAAAAAATTTGCAGCAAAACTGATCTCACAAAACTTAAGACTTAATTAAATTTTATTTCTTAATTATTTAGCTTAAAGCATATCTTAAATCTGAGCTTAAAATATTAAGAGACAATTGAAAAACTTAAATAACAGAATTTGGCCCGCGAGCTCGCAATAGCCCATAGCGCGCAGATGTGCAGGCGGCCCATGACGCGAGATGTGGCCCAGCTCAATCGCGCGCAGCCCAGCAACTCAGCCCAGCTCAGCGGCCCACCGTTGCTTAGCCCAGTGCGCACGACTTTTGGCGCGGCCCAGCGCGCGACGCAACGCGATGCGGGCTTACTAAAAGGCCAACGGGCTTAAAGCCCGAAAACCGCTCGCCAGGCCGCCGAAACGGCCCGACGCAGACGCGCGCGCGCAGCGCAAGTGGCCCAGCCCACTTAGAGCTGGAGCAGGCACCGTCCGATGGAGATGGAGGGAGATCGGACGGCCAGGGTCTGAGGAGCGCGGCATAAAACTGCCGGCTAAACCCTAGCGCCCACCACTCCCTCACTCTCTCTTATCTCTCCCGCCTCCACTCACTCACGCTCTGCTCCGTCGGCGGCGGGACGGCGACGGCGAAGCGAGGCACGCGCAGTCGGCGAGGGTCCGTCGAGCCGCGATGGGAAGCCGCGCGGTGAGGCTTAGCTGAGGGCGCGCGGCGCAAGAGCTCGCGCGCACGACGACGTGCGCGGTCGCCGTCAGCGAGGCCCGCGACTGAAGACGGCGCTGCCCGTGAGGTCCTTCGCCGGTGCGCGCGCCCCCGAGAGGGAGCGCGCCGCCGTCGAGGGTCCTCTCGAGCGGTGCCCTGACTGCGGAGGCGCGGCCCAGCGCACGGTGGCGCGTCTGACGGCAAGGAGCTGAGGCGGCACGCCGGCGCGAAACAGAGGCGGCACGGTGTCAAGCCCGTGTGCGTGCTGGCATGGCGCGCGACGATACTTATGCCGCGCGGTGCCTCGTCGCGTGCGCTCCCGTGGGCGAGCTGATGCCGCATGGTCTGACCCTGTGCCGGCGGAGTCACGCTCGCGCAGATCTGATGCGCACGGACGGCGACCCGGCGGCGGCAGGACGACGACGGCGAGACGCCGAGCGCGTGCAGGGCTCCCGCGAGGCGGAGCTGATACCGCGCGGGCCGGTCCTTATGCCGGCGAGGTGCGCGCGCACGGCCGTGCCGTGGGGACCTCGTCGGCGACCGAGGAGAGGAGGGCGCCGCCGTGCACGTGCGGGATCTGAGGGCACGGTGCGGAACGGCGGCAACTGAGAGGTGAGTCCTCTTGATCTTAGGGTTCACTTAGGGTTAGCCCTTCTTCCTCCTCTGAGTGAGAGAGAGAGGGGTGTGGTGGTGTCGGCACGGTGGCCGGTGCCACCCTTAACTGAACTGAACCCCTAACCCTAGATCTAGGGTTAGGGTTAGGGTTAGAACTGTGTGCAGTAGATTAAAACGTAATTGAACTAACTGAAAACCCTAGCTTATTAAACTAATGCTAAAACCAAGACTTAATCTTAACTTAATTTCATTAACTTACTTAGAAAGCTAATTAATCTAGCTCATCTAGTCATGACAACGTGCTGAGCTAATAAGAATTATCTTAACAGAAGTGCTAGATCATCGAAATTAACTGAAACTTGATGAGATCTACCACTTTAATCAAATCTAAACTTGACTGAAAAACTTAACTGAACATGAAACTGTGATCTTACTTATGTCGAAACCAGAACAAAAGGTTGAAATAGATCGATTTGCATGATGAACAGAAAGAAGAACGACTGAGTTCGAAACACTTAATCATGCAAATAGTTCTGATCCGACGACTAGGGGATCTAAAACGACTAGTTTTAGGCAATCTGATACCAATTGTTAGTTCAAATCGATCTTAAACTTAACAGGATCAACTAGTACAGATAGATCACACCTAGAAACCTTAGATTAAACCTGATTTGATGACACTTAGGACTTACCAGCCATGATTATCTCCTTAGCAAAAGCTAGAAGAGATGTAGATGAGGTAGACGGCCCTGCAGATGTAGAAGAACAGCAGGATGTCGATGTAGATCAAGGGACACCGAGCTTCCAAACCTTCCAGCACCTTAGGGATCGGTAGAGCCAAGGTTAGGGTTAACCTGGCGGCTGAACTCGTGATTAACTCGTGATTAAGGTCAACCAGGGGTCTCCCCTTATATTTATAGTGCTGTAGGCGTGGGGCCGGGCCCAAAACGTGGGCTAAGTGTTGCCTCCTGATCAAGGCAACTAACAGGGGTTAGTTAGGCTTATCAGTGGGCCTTTCGGTCCAATATTGACCGAGGTCAATTCCAACAGGTCGTACGCCGCTGTCGATGACGCCGATCACCACGCCCCCGCGGGCGCCGCTCGCCTCCTTGAGATGCCCGAAAGACTCCGAGAGGCCGAGGAACGACGGTGTCAGAGTGGTGTGCGGCTCGGCTCGTACCGTACGTCACGTCAGGCGCGACCGCCAGCACGGACGGCTGGGACGCGTGGTGCGCGGCCTGCCGCACCGTCAGCCGTGCCACGAAGCCCGTCGCGGCGCGTCCGTAAGAGTGGAACACCCTCGATCGGCTCCGGCCGGGCGGTGCTCGCAGGGAGGGCGTCGCGGAGGAAGGAGCTGTACGTACGTGCGGGCGAGCAGGCGTGGTCGCGACGACCGCGGCGCGCGCGTGCGCCACGTGGACAATGTAGCTGGACACCGCCTCCTCCTCGCCCGCCGCAGCCGCAGCCGCGACAGCGAGCAGGACGCACGACACCCCGGCCAGTCTTCTTGCCATCGGTCGGTGAGAGCTGGATGTGTTGTGGTGGTGGTGGAATCGGTCGAGAGATTGAAGCGTGAATGAAGTAAGTATAGGCGAGCAGTTCAGTTGGTGCCTGCGGTGGTTAGAGAGGTCCATATGGGTGATGAGACTGACTCCAACGGGTCACCTATATGGATCAAAACAGCTCTCCAACAGGTGAACCAAAGGAGATACTCATTTTAGGAATGATACAGCTCGTGACCTACAACTGGATCAACTCCTCCTGTGACGCAGCGTCTCTTTTCTTCTTCCCCACAGCGTCTCCTTCCTCCGTTCCCCGCCCGCGAACCGCACCTCCCCTCGTCGGTGGCGGCGCCTTCTCCAATCCTCTCTTCTCTTCATCCTCCTCGTCCCGGCGTGCGCCAACCCTCCACCCACTTGCTCCCCGCCACCCATGGAACCCTAGCCATGCCGCCATCTCTCCCTGGCGATGCTCCTCGCGAAGGCTGCGCGCGCTGCTGCGGGTCGCGCTCCGGCCGTGGCTGGCGGCGGACCCGGCCCAGGCGCGCGCGGTGGTACTGTCGGAGCTCCGCACCTCCGGCCGCCCGATCTCCAGGCCCGCCTCCACCCCCTCCCCTCACGGGCGAGCTCCCAGCAGGGCCGCGCGCCCCGGCCGGACTCGCCCGACCTGAGCTCCCCGGCCGGACTCGCCCAGCCTGAGCTCCCCGGCCACCCTCCCACGGCCATGCGCGCGATGGTGGCCCGCGGCGGCGACGGCCAGAACGCGCGATGGTGACGCGGGGCAGCAGGCGGCCGGGCACGCGATGGTGGCCCGCGGCGGCTGTGGTCGGAGCGCGCGACGGCGGGCGTCCGGGCGCGCGACGGCGGCCCGCGGCGACGGCGGCCGGAACGCGCGACGACGGCAGTAGCCGGAGCGAGCGGCGGCAACGGCCACGGCGACCCAGATATGGTCTCCCGTTGGAGATAGATATTTTGGGTGTGGTACATTGAAGTTTATGAACACCTATTTAGCTATATGGGTCTTCAATTTGGGTATACACCGTTGGAGTCAGTCTGACAGCGCTAGATCAGATCGCCGCGGTGGAAGTTATGTACAGGAATGGAAGCTAGCTAGCTAGTTGGGCCTTTGGACACCGCCTGCCATGCTAGAAATAGCTTTTTTTTTTAAACAACAATGCTGGAAATAGCTACGGCACGCTTTACAACTCCCCTGCGTGGGCCGACCGAGCCTACTAACGGCCCACGAAAGAAACAAAGTACCCAGTCCAACAGGATGTTGGAACAATTTGTTTCTACATGCTGCAACAATTGTTCTAGCATTCTGGACTGATGACCAATTAGTAAATATAAGATAAGTGATAGACTTATGACTAAGCAAATGCAACGGGTTTGAAACACCAGATAGGGGGTGAAAACAGACGGAAAACACTCCGTTTTCACTTTCACATTTGCATCACCGGACGGAAACAAAAACGATTGGAAAATTTCGGTCACTCGAAAACGAACTAATATGGGTGGAAACATATCAGTATCGGTCGGTAACCTGTGATAAGGTCGGCAACATAGCATTTTTTATCACTTCGTTATGGAAACCTGCCTTATAATTTTCTAATACAAATTAAATATTTTTGTTATCACTAAATGGCAAAGGAAATTGTAGAACTTGACAAAAAAAATGAATAAACTACAAGCATTCTGGACTCCGCAACCGCTGGGGCACCTACACTACACGTGATGCTAGCAGTGAAGAAAATGGCCCATAACTCCACCGGCCATTCAAATATCAAACGCTCTAGCATTAGTACCACCTCGCCGAGCTAGCAACATCCGAGCATCCTTGACAAATAGAACGGTGGAGGTTGCTGTCTGTATGCTGGGTCGCTGGTTCGCTCAGCTTTGGGCCAATGCATGTTGGGCCAAGTGCTAGACGGGATTAATATCGGAAAATATTCGGGAGTTTTCTCGTTGAAAACGGGATACCGGTGAAATGGACGGAAAAGTGCTTATCCGTTTCCGATTCCAGGTCCCTTTTTTTCATCCCGTTTTCGTCCGGTTCCAATTTTGTCCGGCATTTCAAAAACAATGGGGAAGAAACAGGACGGAACGGTACAATTTTCAGGCCTAACACCAGAGTTTGAGCCGCTGACTATGAGAGATATTGCCGGCCTGATGGATTCTTTTCCGTTCACTCTCAGATCAAACCCTGCCGCCGTGCCAAGCCACCAGCAAGAATCAAGAATTAAGTTGGATATATAGCCGCCGTGTGTTGTTGTTCAGCACTCCAAATCAAACCTAAGTAAACAACGCACGTTTTTTTTTTTTTGCGAGGAAGTAAACAACGCACGTTGCCTGCTTCGTTCTTTAGTTACCTTTAGTAAAGGAATACACTTATCAAGAAGCTTCACAACTTATTTTTCTTAATTTGAACAAACGGCTGCACAGTTTGTTTCGCACGATATTCGTCTTGACAGTGTCATGTATGTGCATAAATCATTTAATAATGAATTCATGTCACCTGCATCGTCCGGAGCTAGAGCACCCGACTCAATATTCGTATTCGGCAGCTGCTTCAGTAATTCGCCAGCGATTGCGCTCAGGTTCTCGTTGCCGAGCTTGCTTGTGCGCTTGTCATTGTGCGCGCCCTGTGATTCCGATCGGTATCTCTGTCACCGGCATTTCGTCCTCGTCGAGTGACGTGATATGAATTCAGAATGTATCATGGCGTCAGCGACTCTCATTCACAGGAGGCTTTGGGCACCAGATTTGGCGAGAGAGCGTCGCATTGGAGGGGAATCATGGTGGGTTGCCTGCACTTTTAGCTCCGTGGCCCATGGATTGCTTCACTTCACACTTCACCAGCACAGTTTACTCTAGTTTGCTTTCTCCGTTTCACGGAAACTCCGTCGTTCCTGCTCCACGTGTTTTGCGTGTTGTTTGATGTTCAATGGTCGTAAGCACTGGAGGCAGAAAAAAGACGCGCAGCCCTGCCATCGCCGGAACCATGGTATGATGTACGATCCCATCGGGGTGCCGGATCGCGCGTGCTGCTTGAATCCTCGTCCAGCAAACGCCGATCCCAACAGAGTGCCGAATTGCACGTTGCTCTGCTGCTGAGTCCTAGTCGAGCAAACGCCGGACATGCCCCTTCTATTCGTCCGTCTCCTTTTCTAATAAAAACTAGTATATATAGCTGCCCGTGCATTTGCGCGGCTAGAGTGAATTGTTTTCACAACGATAATAGTATAAAATTTATAAACTTGTATGTAAGTATTTTATTATTTTGTAATGAACTTTTATATGCTCTCTTCTACAGTCGCGTCCCTCGCCTGCTCGTAATGACGCTCAGCTATGTTGTCCCGCTCATTTGTTTCTCTAGTACACTTCTGCTAACTCATTATCCATCCCGACTACTTGTCGCCCACTCCGGCAAGGGCTACTACCTTCACGTGTCACCTTCCTCCCTCGCCTTCCTACTGGTAGGTTGGTCATCTTTTTGTTTAGATTGCCTGCTCGTCGCCATCTTGTTTAAGGCTCTTCTCGTCCTCATTTCTAACTTGTTTTCGATTCTCTCACTCATCCTTACTCTGATCGTCATAGCTTGTTTTTTAGCTTGCCTACTCATCACGTTATAATTTAGATATTTTAGGCTCATAATGATATGGTGGGAAAATTAGAAATAAGAATTAGAGATATTTTTAGCTATCTTTTATAACCCGAATTTAGTTATTTTTAGACTTATAATGGAATGACGGGTAATTTAGAAATAAGTTGAAGTGTACTTTTGTTACTTTTTATTATTTCGAATTTAGCTATTTTTTGATTCATAATGGCATGATGGGTAATTTAGAAATAGGTTTGAAGGGTATTTTTGGCTATTTGTTATTGTCCTAAATTTAGCTATTTTATAAATTTTTATAGGGGGTTTTATGACTAATTTTTACATAATGGCAGTGGTGGGTAATTTTTTCTTCTTATTTTCTCGGATTAACGTGAGAATTTCTAGCATTTTAGAGCGAACGTAGTGGCTTCTTTTTCTTGTTAATTATATATATAATAGATATTCTGTATTCGTCCGTCTTTATGGATGCACTTCAGGCACGATCTCTTGTTAATAAATGGTAAGTAACGTGAACTGATTGATCTCTTGTTTCTATATGACTACAACGTGTAGTGTTCAAGACTCTTTGCCATGCAAGGAACGTGGGTGCTGTCATATATCGATTCCATATGTTTAACTCTAGTTTAAATCTAGACCGTTCAATGTTTATAAAATCCAACGGTTCATAACTTTTCTTTTTTCTGATTAACGTGGTAATTTTGTGGTCTTGAAAGAGAACGTGGTCAGGGGCGGAGCCAGGATTTATGTGTGGGGGGCCTAGCTGCAAAAAAAAAAAATTCATGAGGGGGGCCAATTAGTGCTTAAACATGGCAATTAGCAGCTAATTCGGAGGGCTACTGTAGAAAATTACCTTTGTTAGGGGGGGGGGGGGGGGGGGCCAGGCCCCTGCTCGCTCCCCCTGTCTCCGCCCCTGAACGTGGTGGCTTCTTTTGACCTTCAAATACTATAAGATAATAGAAGAAGATAATGAGGGATCCAACGACTGGTCTTTTTATTCCTGGTAACACAGATGAAGGGAGACACGACGGGTAATCAAAGTGGAGGCAGCAGCCAGACCAACAGGAACGAAAATATTGTCTTCTAGGCTTCTAGCTAGCTACTTGGTGTACTCGATGGCCCAGAAGTTGGCGTAGATGTAGGTGGACTTGACGCTGGTAAATCCAGCGCCCTTGGCGAGCTCCACAAACTCCCTCTCGTACCTCTCCTTGCCGTTGGGGCTGTAGCAAAGCAGGCTCACATCGACGGCGACCAACCCCTGCACGCTGTCCGTGGCATCGACCTTCACCGGAAGGATGCACTCCACGTTGATGAGCTTGCCGTGCGGCGGCAGCGCGTCGTAGCAGTTCTTGAGCAGCTTGGCGCAGTGTTCGTCGCCCCAACAGTTGAGCATCCACTTCAGGAGGATGGCGTCGGCGCCGGAGGGAACCTCCTTGAACATGTCGCCGCCGACGTGGCGCACCTGCACGTCCGGGTAGGCGGGCGCCTCGGCGATGACGTGGGGGAGGTCAAAGTTGATCCCCTGAATTTTCGGGTACCTGGAGGCGATGGCGTGGATGGTGGAGCCGACGCCGCCGCCAACGTCGACGAGGGTGCCGATGCCGTCGAAGCCTTTGTAGAGCTCCAGGAGCTTCTTGGTGAGGATGACCGAGTGCTCCTCCATGGCCTTGTTGAAGACGCCGTTGAATCGTGCGTCGGTGCCGGCGTAGTCGAACCAGGACGCCGTCCCGAACGCCCTGTTGAACGGGCTGCCGCCCTCAAGGACGGCCTCCGGCATGTAGCTCCAGGCGTGCATGAAGAGCTTGTCGTTGGCGAGGAGGAGGAACGGGGCCAGGGAGACGCCGTCCTCGTTGCGGGTGAGCCACTTGCACACCGGCGCGGCGGCGTACCGCCGGCACAGGCTGCCGTCCTCGCCCTCCTCCACGACGCACGACAAGACGTTGTAGGAGGCCAGCAGCCGCAGCAGGCGATCCACCATGGACGCTGCCGCCGGGTTGTTGGACGGCAGCTTCGCGTCCACCTCCTTGGGAGTGAGGGCCTTCCCGCCGGCGCTCGCAAGGGTCTCCAGCAGGCCAAGCTCGATGGCAGTCCTCAGCGTCATTGGCAGGGCGGCCGACGACACGAGCTGCAGCGCGTGCATGCATGTCTCCTCATCGGCAGCCATGGCCATGGTGGATATGAAGGTGTTTGTCTACCTACCTTGTTGTACGTTATCAGTTGATGACTTATGACGCGATGCAGCTCCTCGCAAAAAAAAAAAAAAAAAAATTATGACGCGATGCAGTGTGTATTCAAGAGATGTGGGCTGCGGTTTATATAGAGCTTCAATCAAGCTAGGCTTGTTCCTTCACCAATCTCTGAACGGAAATTGCTCTGTTTTTTTGTATATATGGATGGGAAGTTGCCGAGGATAAGTAGTAGAGGACTGATGGCTCATAGCACAAAATAACTTTCAGAAGAAAGGCTAAAGTTAACCCTTGCCTGGGTGAAATATTGAGATCAGTCACCCCATTTTTCAATTCCCCCTCTCTCCCTCTCTCTCTCTCTCTCTCTCTCTCTCTCTCTCTCCGAAACGGCTTTGCTATATTTTGCTTGCCTATATTTTTCAAAATGTGAGTACGTAATATCCAGCCTCTATTTTTAAATATTTTTTACCACTATAGTATATGTCAATTTTATATCATTTACAATTGGTTTGTATTGATCAATTGGCTTCTAATGAATGATCGTCTAAATACTAGAAATCTCTTGAGAAGGAAAAGATTCCAAATACCACAGTGGATTGTGTGCTATATATGTTCTGGAAAGGCCGAGGAGACGTGTAAACACCCGTTCTTCAGTTGCCCATTCTCTCAATTGTGTTGGACATCTCTTCACATTATATGGGACTTATCTCTGCCTGTCGTTGAGATGATTGAGGACCAGCGAAGACATTTCACGCATCAATGCTACATATGGAAGTGGTAATACTAGTGACATGGTCTATTTGGGCACACAGGAACAACATCATCTTCGACGGAGGAATCCTTTCTTTTCTAAGGTGGAAGCAAGAGTTTAGAAATATTTTCAAGTTCTTGATGTATAGGGCTAGCGTTGTAGATGATATGGAGTCATGGCTTCTGTCTGTGTAAATATCCCTAGGACTACCCCGTGTACAATAGCTAACTCTGTACATACCTTAACATTTTAATACAAGCACAATAGGGGAATCCCCTCCTGTTTTCGTTCAAAAAAGGTACTCCCTCCGTTCTTAAAATGATGTCGCCGTTGACTTTTTCAGTTACGTTTGACCGCTCGTCTTATTCAAAATTTTTTTAAAATTATCAAATATTTTGTTATAATTTGTTTTATCACTAGTGAAATTTGAAACATAATTTGTAATTTTACATATTTAAGCTAATATTTTGAATAAGACGAAGGGTCAAACGTAACTCAAAAAGTCAACGGCGACATCAATTAAAAAATGGAGGGAGTATAAATTTCAATTACTGGTGGGTGTAATTTTTAGGTAATGTTGGTGTAAGAAATAAAAATCGGGTGAAATCTCAATCAATCTCACTCAATTTTTGTTAGTTATCATCATCAATTTTGAGCCATATATCTTAGATCCAGTGGTTTGAAATCTGGCGCGCAGGAGGTGAACTCTGTTCTGCTCTCTTTTTCGCATGTCTAACTAACATCAAAACCAGGCAAACTCCGGCTAGCTTCTACAGCCATGAGCACCAACTATGAAGTGCAGCGACGACTTGTGTTGCTCTATCTTCTTGAGCAACGACATCATTGTCGATGATATGAGACCCGGGTATACTCAAGATACAACAAGGCCGAGTGATCCAGTAATGGGGAATCGGTTTGGCCCAAGAAGGACCGGGTGTCCCGACGGACCTAAAGTCAGTCGGCCCACTCGGCTAGGAGATGAACATCAATCAACTTGTACTACAAGGCTGTTTACCATGTAACCGACTAGGTTTAGATCCATGTAACCCTGCACCCCCGACTATATAAAGTGGGCAGGAGACCTACAGAAAACTCTCTCGCAATACATCATACCAGCACAGGACGTAGGGTATTACGCCTTCGGCGGCCTGAACCTGTATAAACCCTCGTCTCCTGTGTTACCATCGTGTTCTTGATTCTCGTACACCCGTAAAATAACTATCGAGGCCCTAAAACCTCGACAGCGGCGCGCCAGGTAGGGGGAGTACGAGAGTCCACCATGTCAAGCTCGATGGCTGTTAACTTCACCCACGACTTCATCGCCGGCGACCGGATCTCTTTCGGGAGCCTGCACTTCATCGCCGACCGCCGCGGTGAGCTCCATTCCGTCAACTCGGCGGTACCGGAGATCACTCGGCGGCCAACTTCTTCGACTCGGCAAGATCCAGATCCAGCTAACCCGGGTTCTAGATCAAGCCACGACGCCCTCCCTGCGTGGAACTACGCGGACTACTCGCTAGCCGAGTTACGCGCCTGCATGGAGGCAGTCAAGATCGGATCTGCTACACCGAGCTTTGCTCGAGGCCCTGTTCAGTTTCCGTTCGGGCTCAACAACCAGGCCATGATCTGTCGAGATCTGAGTCCTGAGATCTTCGGATCCTTAGCAGATCCAACACCTGAACAGATCGGATCTTTCGAGACCGACTCGTTCGGAGATTACCCTGATGAATCTGTGCTACGCACGCTTCCTTGGGAGAGCACATCTTTGAGCGGTACACCACCGTTTGAGTGCTTCATGGCGCAGATCACTGACGCAGCTGCAGCGGCGGCTGCAGCGGCGGCCGGCAACGGAGCCAACAACGACGCCGCCGGGGCGGAAGAAGAACCCCCGGTCGATGAAGACTCTGCGCAGCGAAACATCAGGTTGCGTGGTCGACAAGTCCACAACGACCTCATGCAAGAGTACAACGGGCATCAAGTCTTCACCACCCCTCAGGACAATGTGGTCGGCGCCACCACACTCCTAGATCAAGTCGCTCGGCAGATGGCCGTAAACCCGGATCCAGCCACCATCACCCCGATGGTAGAGAAGGCCAAGGCGATGACGGCTGCTGCAGCCCAACAAGCCGCCGCTGTGACTAACTTCGCCCTAGCCAGGGGAAACTCGGGCGGACAAGTTGCGTCATCCGGCAACGTCGATAAGACTGCTACTTATTCGGACGGTCGGTCCCCAACTCCAGAGGACGAGAGACGGCGCCAGGCTCATGAACGGCGTCCGGAGGAACGCCACAGCGCTCTAGATCGGCTCGGCCGGCCGGAAGATCAACGCAACCGAGATCGGCAGCGGTCGCCTGGTAGACGGCCCGTCCTGGAACGCCTGACCTACCCCCGAGGTGACCCGCGCCATGCACCCGCCGGGAACCAGGAAGAGGAACGCAACCGCAGACGCCACAACGAACGCCGCGATGCTGAAGGCGAAGCTCCAGAAGCCCCTCGTGGGCGCAACGACCGGCGTCGTCACGACGACCGAGACCACCGGCGCCCCAGAGGTGACCGAGACCAACACCGTGGTGGCCGCGATGTCAACCGAGGTCGCGATGACCGCGACCACCGAGCTCACCATGACGATCAAGACAGGCGGCCGCGTCGCGACGACCGCTCGCCGACCTACTACTCAGACGACTACGAGGAACCGGAGCCCCAGCCAAGGTGCAGCACCCAGGCTCGGGGCCTACGCTGCCTAGCTGGAGACCTATGCCTCAACGGCTCTTGGCCGTCAGGCTTCAAGCCGAGTGCCACTTCCATCGAGAAGTACAACGGCACCACTGACCCAGAAGAGTGGCTAGGCATGTACGCCACTCAGATCTACGCAGCCGGAGGCGACGACAGTGTTCTCGCTAACTATCTCCCTGTGGTCCTCGCTCCGCCAATCAGGAGGTGGCTCACCAATCTACCGGCGAACAGCTTCCAATCGTGGGACGACCTCTGTGAAGAGATGATCGCCCATTTCAAACCCACGGCTGATCGCTTGCCGACCGAGTACGATCTGTACCGAGTGAAACAGCGAGAAGGTGAAAACCTGCGGGACTACATTCAGCGCTTCACCCGCAAGAAGAACGAGATCCCCAACATCTCCGACCACGACGTCATCAAGGCCTTCAAGGAGGGCTGCTCCAGGAGGGAGCTCGTCGAGAAGCTGGGCCGCAAACGCCCAAAGTCTGCAGGCCACATGCTGATGATCGCCAACACCTTCGCGGGAGGCGAAGATTACTGGTCCGAGAACGCCAGAGAGGGTTTCCACCGCCGAGAAGAGCGCCGCCAGAGAAAGCAAGATGATCCCGAGTCCTCCCGACCTCACGAGTCCTCCCGACCTCGCGAGCGCAAGCGCAAGGGAGACAATCTGGTGGCGGCCGTGGACAGGAATCGGCAAAGACGTCCCGCGAGGACTGATGACTTCGAAGGCCTCCTGGATCAACCCTGCCATTTTCACCCCAACGTCTCGCGCCCACACAAGCTGCGGGATTGCTACCGGTACAAGGCTCTCATTGAGTACAGCCAGGGGAAGAAGCCGGAGGAGCAGCAGAATCACAGGAGGGAAGAAGACAGAGACGGCCAGGGTTCGTACTGCGACCCGCTCAAGGTACTCAGCATCTTCGGCGGCCCTGCAGCATACGAGTCCAGAAGGAAGCAGAAGCTAACTCTTCGGCAAGTCAACACCGTGGTTGAAACACCACGCTATCTCAAGTGGTCTGAAGTAAGCATCACCTTCGACCGCAAGGACCACCCTGATCATATACCCCAGCCTGGGAGGTATCCTTTGATACTATCGCCGATCGTCGGCACCACTCGGCTCTCCAAGGTGATGGTCGATGGAGGCAGTGCCCTCGACATCCTCTTCATCAAGACTCTGGACGACATGGGCATCCCACGTTCTGAGATCCAGACAAGCTACGCGCCGTTCCATGGCATTATACCGGGCCAATCATCTCTGCCACTCGGTCAGATCACTCTGCCGGTCGTGTTCGGAGGGTCCGAGAACTACCGCAAGGAGTTTATCACTTTTCCGGTGGCTGACTTTGAGTCGGCTTACCATGCCATCATCGGCTGACCTGCTCTGGCGAAGTTCATGGCAATTCCGCACTACACGTACCTGGTCCTCAAGATGCCAGCACCCAACGGAGTCATATCCCTCCGTGGAGACGTCAAGCAGTGCCTTGCGCTGGAGACCGAGTGCCTCGAGCTGGCTGCGTCCGCCGAGGCTAAGCTGGGGGCTGCCCAGATCAAAGAAGCAGCCGCTTCTCTTGAAGACCCGGGTCCTGTTCCTTCCAAGAAGTCGGCCAAGTCGGCCCTACAGGCAGGACCGGAGACCAAGAAGGTGGGCGTCAACAACGACGACTCCACCAAGACGGCAGTCATCGGGGCAGCTCTGGACCCCAAATAGGAACTCGCGCTCACCAACTTCCTGAAGGACAACCGTGATATCTTCGCCTGGAAGCCGTCCGACATGCCAGGTGTCCCAAGGAGGTTGGTTGAGCACTCTCTCCACGTCGACCCCAACGCCAAGCCGATTCGCCAACGCCTTCGCCGCTTCACCCCTGATAAAAAGGAGGCCATTAGGACTGATCTAGCCAAGTTGCTGGCAGCCGGCTTTATCAAAGAAGTCTTCCACCCCGAGTGGTTGGCTAACCCAGTTCTTGTAAAAAAGAAATCTGGAGAGTGGCGTATGTGCGTAGATTATACAGACCTGAATAGATTCTGTCCCAAGGACCCATTCGGGCTCCCTCGCATCGATCAAGTTGTAGACTCCACCGCTGGTTGCAAGTTATTAAGTTTCCTTGATTGTTACTCCGGCTATCACCAGATTCCACTTAACGTGGATGATTGCATTAAGACTTCATTTATTACTCCCTTCGGGGCTTATTGTTATCTAACTATGCCTTTCGGCCTCAAGAACGCAGCAGCAACGTACCAGCGGTGTATACAAGGCTGCCTCAAGGATCAGCTCCGCCGACGTAAAGTCGAGGCCTACATCGATGATGTGGTTATCAAGACTCGGGAAGGCGATGATCTCATTGCCGACCTGAAGGACGTCTTCGACGCTCTACGAGAATACGACATGAAGCTGAATCCTGAGAAGTGTGTATTCGGCGTGCCTTCGGGCAAACTGCTCGGATATATACTCACTCACCGGGGTATTGAAGCAAATCCCGAGAAGGTGGAGACGATTCTGAGGATGCCGACTCCTCAGAACATCAAGGACGTGCAGAAACTCTCCGGGTGCATGGCAGCACTCAGCCGCTTCATCTCGCGACTCGGCGAACGCGGCCTCCCCTTTTTCAAGCTCCTGAAGAAGCATGACAAGTTCGTCTGGAACGACGAGGCCAAGCAAGCTTTCGAAGATCTCAAGTTGTATCTGAGCACACCACCGACCCTGGTCCCGCCAGGAGGCAATGAGCCTTTGTTGCTGTATGTTGGCGTCACCACTCATGTGGTCAGTGCGGCGCTGTGGTGGAACGAGAAGAAGAAGGCCATGTCCAAAAGGTACAACGCCCGGTTTACTTCGTCAGCGAAGTCTTGTCGGCATCCAAGGTCAAGTACTTTCACATCCAAAAGATCATCTATGCGCTGCTCATGGCATCACGCAAGTTGATCCATTACTTCCAGTCCCACCCGATCACCATGGTTACATCTTATGGGATTGGAGAAGTGCTCAACAACCGAAAGTCTACAGGCAAGATATCCAAGTGGGCCATTGAGTTGAGTACCTACGAATTATCCTTCAAGCCTCAGACGGCTATCAAAGGCAAAGCTCTCGCCGACTTCGTCGCCGAGTACATGGAGACACAAATACCGGCTAAGCCCGAGGTGTCCGAGTCCTGGACGTTGTTCTTCGATGGCTCCCTGCAGCTCACGGGCGCGGGGGCTGGCATTCTCCTTGTTTCCCCTCAAGGGGACGAGCTCTCCTATGTACTTCAGCTTCACTTCAAGGCATCAAACAACGCGGCAGAGTATGAAGCGTTACTTCACGGGTTAAAGATCGCTGAGTCCATCGGTGTTCGCCAGCTAACAGCCAAAGGTGACTCCATGCTGGTAGTCAAGCAGGTTAATAAGGAGTGGGACTGCCTCGATGATACAATGAGGGCCTATCTCCAAGAGATTCGCAAGATGGAATCCTGTTTTGACGGTCTGGAAGTTGTCTATATCCGTCGCGAGTTTAATCACAAAGCCGACTACTTAGCCAATAAAGGCTCGAGTCGAGACCCAGTTTCTCCAGGGGTTTTTCTTCAAATAGTACACCACCCTTCGGTCACGAAGGAGAACGCCGAGTTAGCTGCTCGCCCGCCGACTGACGCAGGCAGCCCTGAGGAACAGCTTGAGGCTATGAACATCGATTTGGCGACTCCATCAGAGCAGGACGACTGGATGGCACCGATTACCGAGTGGTTGGTTCACGGAAGACTGCCGACAGACACAGCACAAGCCGAGCAGCTCCTCAGGAAGAGCAAGCTTTATTTCGTCGTAAAGGATACATTGTACCGTAAGAGTGCCAAGGATATACACATGAAGTGTGTTCCCATCTCCAAGGGCAAGGAATTATAGCAGGACATTCACTCGGGAGTCTGCGGCAATCATGCAGCGGCCAGGACCCTGGTGGCTAAGCCCTATCGGCAAGGTTTCTTCTGGCCCACTGCCAGTCGGGACGCGAAGCACATCGTCAGGACTTGCGAAGGATGCCAGTTTTTCGCTCGGCAAGCTCATGTACCGGCTCAGGAACTACAGACAATACCCCTGTCTTGGCCATTCGCAGTCTGGGGGCTAGACATGGTCGGCCCTTTCCAGAAGGCCAAGGGAGGCTACACTCATCTGCTGGTGATGGTTGACAAGTTCACCAAGTGGATTGAAGCTACCCCGATCAAAGATCAGACGGCAAGCAAGGCAATCGAGTTCGTGCGCAGCGTCATCTTCAGGTTTGGAGTCCCTAACCGCATCATCACGGACAACGGGACCAATTTCAAAGCCGCCGAGTTCCAAGAGTTCTGCGACGACGTCGGAATCAAGGCTTGCTACGCCTCACGCTACCACCCCGAGTCCAACGGGCAGGTCGAGCGGGCCAATGGCATGATTCTTCAGGGTATCAGACCACGCGCATTTGACCGACTGAAGAGGTATGCGTCCAGGTGGATCGACGAGTTACCATCTGTGTTATGGGCCCTACGCACCACTCCCAGCTCGGCAACCGGCCAAACACCCTTCTTCATGGTCTACGGTGCAGAGGCGGTGCTGCCGACTGAGTTGGACCACGGCGCTCCCAGGATCGAGTTCTTTGACGAAGCTAGAGCAGAAGACCAGCAGTCATTGGCCATTGACATGCTG
The DNA here is from genome assembly GCA_012490785.1 of Eragrostis nindensis. Taxonomy (NCBI): domain Eukaryota; kingdom Viridiplantae; phylum Streptophyta; class Magnoliopsida; order Poales; family Poaceae; genus Eragrostis; species Eragrostis nindensis. The sequence goes on from JAAXCT010000282.1 coordinate 259,960, forward strand.
GAGGAGGAGCGAGATCGCGCTTTCCTCAAGTCGGCCAAATATCAGCAAGCAATGAGACGATATCACCAGAAACACGTTCATGAACGTTCGTTCCGAGTTGGTGACCTCGTCCTCAAGAAGATTTTAACCACTGAAGGTCGCCATAAGTTGTCCCCCATATGGGAGGGGCCATACATCATAGCTGAAGTCACTCGGCCGGGTGCTTATCGGTTAACTACCGAAGACGGTACCCCGTTGCAGAGTTCCTGGAACATCAATCAGCTACGTCGCTTTTTTGCTTGAGTTATTTTGTATACATCATTTGCTTCATAATAATCACCCCTGTTTCACCTTCTCTGTGTCAATTTGCCTTTGTCTCGTATGTTATGTTTTGAGTCCCTCTTTAAGCTAGTAAGTCGGTGAATTTTTCCCTGTCACACCAACTCACTTCAGGCTCCTGCTCATACTCTAATACTGACGGGTTAACGCCATCTGTTGCTAACACCCTAGGTTAACGAGTCCGGCCGAGTCACAACCGAGTTCGCTGTCCGTGGAGTTCATTTGTACTTAACGCTTCGAGACAGGCAATATTGAATTACACATACGAGGCATGACAAAACTAATTACTGACTACTTGAAAGCAACTTGTACCAACCTTATATATATACACCCTGCTGTTTTTACAAAGGTTTTTGCAGACTCGGCATTTTCACCGAGTTCACGGGTCCACTGACACTTCAGATATCATGGCGATCGCCGTGGACCTTGTCTCCTCGATGGCCCGTCGAGCGCTTGCTCGGTCCCCGGCGAAGCCCGTCTTCAAGCGCTCCTCGTCAATTCGGGGATAGTGGGACTTCACCTTGGCCAGCACCACGCCAGCACACATGTGAGCGACGAACTCGCAGTGATTCTTCATCTCCACCGGCACCTTCTCCAGCAACTCGGCCAAAGGGCGCTCTCCTCTACGCTCGACAGTCGGGTAGACGTACTGCACGATCCCCAGCGTGTTCAGCTCAAGCTCCGCCAACTCGCTCTTGAGTTTGTTCAGCTCCTCTGCGAAGACAATAAGCATGTCAGCTATCATCAAGTACAAAAGATGTCAGAATCACCAATACTCACTCTTGTCGTCTTGGATGAGCAACGTCCGCTGAACAGTCGTCTGGGACAGTTCTTCTTCTTTGACAGCGAGTTGTTTCTCCAGAGCTTCCGCAAGGTTTCGGCTTTCTTTCCATCGACGCTTCGCTTCAGTATACTTCTTCCTCAGTGTGCCGACCTCATCGATGGATGCCTGCCACTCGGCTCGCTTCTCCCTCAAAGTCTGCACCGCAATCTTCTCGGCATCGATGGCTTTACTCAGCTCCTCAAAGTAGGTCTTCTCTTTCTCCTTTTGGGACTCTATTTGAGTCTGAGCCTGAGTAAGCTGCCCCTGCATCTCAACAAGTTCGGCCTCCTTAGCTTTATAAGCTTGGTTTAGTTTGCCGATCTGCTCGTTCAGCGCTCCGGCTCTGGACCTCGCGCGCTCCAAGTCTTCTGAGGTTGATGGAACTGCAGATTCATCAGATTATCAACAAACCGACTAACCTCAGTCGAGGCTTGGCAAAGCTTTACAATATACTCACCGGTCGTCGTCGTCACCACGTTCTTCTCCTGTTGCAGTTGCTGGATGAGCTCGCCTTTTACTTCGGCCTCGGCCAGCAGAGTCTTTATTTGCTTCTCCATGGCCGCCTGCTTCTCCAACTGCGTCTTCATGTCACGGATTAATTGGTCTTTTGCCTTCAAGTTCTCGTCCATCACCTATAACAACAAGTGTCAGTGTTTTTGACACCAGCAGCAAAATCCTCCAAGACATAGGCAACAGGCTGTACTCCACTTACATTGAACACGGCGTTGAGGGCAGCGTGATGATGGTGGAAGCTTGTCGCATTATTGAACTCTGCCTGTGCTTTATTCAGTAGACGGTCATCAACCTGTTTCAGTAGTCGGCACACCTCAGAGTCTTCAACAGTCGTCTCCCCTTCCACTCGGACAACAACCTCCTCACTCGGCACTACGGGGTTGGCATTTTTCTCCACTTCGGCTGCGGCTGTTTCCGGAGTCGTAGTCTCAGCAGTTCCAGCAGTCGAAGGAGGGGCTATTGCAGTCTCTGGTGGTGCGTCACCCTGTGTGTTTGCATCCTCTTCAGCATGGATCTCCTCTTCAGCAGCATTGCTCTCCCCATGCTCTGCGCCAACTTCACGATGTACTTCTTCGGCTCCTTCACCACGAACTCCTTGGTTACTTGTTCCAGCACCAGTCAGGTTGGGCAACTCGACATTTCTCTGCGGGTTCTCTTCTTCAGTCATCTTTTCAGTTCGGCCGGTTGTCTTCTCCCCCTCAGGACCCAAGTCCTCGATGAGCACTCCTCCGCTCCCGAGTATCTGCTCCGCAGTCGCTTGGAGCGGAGTTTCCTCTCTTCGCAGACTTGGAGGAGCGTTTTGCTCTGGCTCATCAATCGGCACTTCAGTACAGGGAGCCCTGCAGTTACACAAGTTATCAGCTGGACTCTTCTTCGCATTTATCACTCGGCATCACACTTGTGAAATTTACTTACAATGTGGAGAGGGTGATGTTGATGCGGTCTTCATACGATACTTCCCTGGGAGCAAGGGCCGTCCTTTGGACATCTTGCTCGCCAGAGGTCCCCTCGGGGGCTTGGCCGTCTTGCACCTTCGGCGGCGTCCTCCTACTTCGCGGTGATGGTGAAGCAGTCGGGTTCACAGTCACAGTGGCCCGGCGTGATTCATATACGACTACGCCATCACTCGGGTTCGAGGACGAAGCTCCCCGAGTGGTCGGTCGGCGCACGTCCTTCTTCAACTTCTTCGATGGAGGTGGCCTCGGCAGGGACTCCTCCACTCGGTCTTCTCCGGCACCGTGCTGAGGAGTCTTCGGGCTCTCTTCTTCATCGTCGCTCGGTATCGCTGCATCAATGGCAGCATCCGTGGAGTTTCTCTCCTCTTCACTTGAGTCGATGTCCATGATGTCTTTTGTCCTTTTCTTCTTGGGGGCAGGCTTGACATGCATGGGCTCGCTGGGTCCATCCGAGCGAAATTCAATCTCCATTGCCTGCGTGCAATCGTATGCATGGATACATTATAACATAGGCAGAATGCGCTACATTGGTATTGACCTCCGATAGGTATACTTACAGGTGGAGGAGGATTTTTGATGTGGTAGCCAACCATGGGTGGTATCTCCACTTCAGTCCCAACAGCGAAGAAGTCCCTCACTCGGTTTTCAATAATGGCGGCTGTGTCCCCAGGAATGTTTTCATTACTCGGATCCTCTTTGCCGCGCCATCTCCAAGCTGGCTCAGCTATGTCTTTCAGAGGTTGGAACTTTCTACCACAGAACATCACGGCAATGTTTGGACCCGTGAGTGGATCATGTTCATCACTGTCCTTCAAATCATCGATCATTGTCAGCGGATCGGACACTTCAGATTTCTCCTCAGCTGTCAAAGGTTTTCTCCAAGTATCTCGCTGCACAGGAGCTACACTCTTGAAGGCTGGCAGACTCGGCGAGTGGTTCTTCACATAAAACCAACCCGAGTGCCATCCCTTAAGTGTCGACGGGAACGGCATATCAAAGTAGATCTTCTTGTTCCTCAACTGGAATCCACATCCTCCAACAATAGCAGGGTTGACATTCGACTTCATCTTCAAAATAAACAAGTGCCGGAACAGATTGAAGTGCGGACGGATACCCAGGAAGACCTCACACAGAGTGATGAAGACGGCGATGTGCAGGATTGAGTTAGGGTTCAAATTGTGCAATTCCACACCATAGAAATGCAGAATACTCCGGACGAAAGCGTGGGTTGGCAACGCTAACCCACGGCGCACGAACGCATCAAAAATGACGACCTCATCAGGGAACGGAGTGGGGAACTGCTCACCGGCGGCGGGACGCCATCCAACCACTTCGCGATGCGGCAGCAATCCCGCGTCGGTCAGCTCTTGACATTTCTCCTCCGTCATGATGGACTCCGGCCAACGGTTGTCCTCATCGGCGGGCGGCGGCGAGTCTACCTTCTGCTTCCGCGAGGCGGCTCTCTTCTTCCCGGCCATCGCTTCAACGGCGGATCTTCAACCGCGGCTTCGGCTTCAACGACGGTGGATCTTCAACGGCAACTTCACTTCTTTCACTGGCGACTTCGACCCCTTCAAACGGCGGCGCGATTCCTTTGGGGGCGGCGTTTGGTCGATTGTGCGATTGATGGATTGGATCTTGGCGGAATGAAAGGGGATAAGGCCGGCGCACTGTCGCAAGTGTGTCGCGGAAGATGAAGAAGGTGAAGCGATACAGCAACTTAAATGAGCGGGAAACTTTCGTCAACGGTTCAGATCTGTTGACCTAATTCGCACGGCCCAGATTCTCTGTCCGTTATCGCGCATTCCTTTCGGTATTTTCTCTTCAGCAATTACCAAATTCAGTCGGCTGGCCGTTATTTGAGGCCGTACCACTCGGCTATTCTTCTGGTTACTACAAGACGACGAATGACACACACACAAGTGATTTTTATTCCTCCAATGATGGTACATGATGAGTGGATACAAGCTTACAGCATTCAAGGCATTGCACATTGTTGCTACAAGATATTTGATAGTTCTCTTCAAGCTCTTCATCTTTTCTTACTTTTCTTAGCTTCAATGATGGCTAAGTTCTCAAGGTTTAGCATGGCTACATTTGGTGGTTGTGGTTCAGCTGGGGGCTGCTGCTTGGAACTGGAGGCACCTTTCTTCTTCGCGCTGATGGTTTTCTCCATCTTCAGCTAACTTCGATGAATACTTGGGGGCTGCGGTTGCAGCTTATTTATAGCAGAGCTGTGACTGTTTTTGATAAGGATGCTGCGGTGGAAAGGCAGTAGAGGACGCTTCCAGCAGTATCTCGGGCACTATTGGTTTTACTGTGTTCCCGTGAGTCGTTTCGGACAGCACACACGTGATCGGCAGAGCCACTTTTGGCAGCATACTGATGGCATTCAGTTCACTTGGCATCTTCTGAGTTTGGTACAACTTCTTAGCTTCTTTGGAGTCTATGAACAACTCTACGACTTCCTCATAGACTCGGGGGCTAGCCCACGTGGGCTCACTTGCGTGAGCCCACGTCGCACTTCTATGCTTCTTCACTCGGTCAGTCGGCAGTCGGCAGTCGGACATTCTGGATTATTTTCTTCAGCTACTCTTGGAGTCTATGAACAACTCTTCGACTTTCTTCATAGACTCGGGGGTTAGCCCACGTGGGCTCACTTGCGTGAGCCCACGTCGCGCTTCGTTCAGTCAGGCGAGCAAGTTTTACTTTGCCCAATCTGGATTCAACTTCAGCGGATGTCTTCATGCGGATATATTCGTCAGCCTCTATTAGAGTCTATGAACAATTCTGTGACTTCTTCATAGACTCGGGGGCTACATCCATAGGATGCACTAGACGTGCACCCTATGCTTCTCCACTCGGCCAGTCCATGGCTATATTCTTCAGGCTACGGATGCACTTGATCTTCACTCGGACGATGAAGGCCTACAGGAGGTTTTTCCCAGAATTGAACTCGCTCTTTGAGTCGGTTTTATGAACTGCCGTGAAGAGCGAGGCGGTCGCCAAACCCTACGAGCTGTCATCATCCTGGGCACAAGTTGCTGGATGGGCTTAGATTCCGGCCGAGTGAAAGCTCGGTTCGAGACTCGCAACCCACTTCTGGTTTTTAACAGCTGTAGTGCACCAGTTATGGGGAGTTCCCATAACTCCCATGGAGTTCCCCTTTACGGTAATAGATTTTGTCTATATAACAGGCTCTGTTCAGAGCTTCTGCCTAATCCTTTGGATTACCCAGAAGCTCGGGGGCTGCACCTTACAGGTGTGTTTCAAAAAATCCTGCCGGTAAGCATACTTTTTAAAAGTCTTGGTCAACTTCGAGTTGAATGCTACTGACAGGTAGGGACACGCTTTCTGAGCCCAGCCTTTGTTCCCGACGTCAGTCGGCATTGGGTGTTCCTTCATCTTCATGCCTAATTCGAGGCCTTGCTGATCTTGGTATTCCCAGGTTTCAGTTTCTTCATACGGTTTATTTCGGTAACTATTACTCTTTGGAGTTCTTTTTTATTGACCAGCTATGCTGAGAATTATTCTGCATGGAGTCGGAACCAGTCGGAAGTCTTCAAGATCAATCAAAAAGAACTCGGGGGCTACTGTCGATGATATGAGACCCGGGTATACTCAAGATACAACAAGGCCGAGTGATCCAGTAATGGGGAATCGGTTTGGCCCAAGAAGGACCGGGTGTCCCGACGGACCTAAAGTCAGTCGGCCCACTCGGCTAGGAGATGAACATCAATCAACTTGTACTACAAGGCTGTTTACCATGTAACCGACTAGGTTTAGATCTATGTAACCCTGCACCCCCGACTATATAAAGCGGGCAGGAGACCTACAGAAAACTCTCTCGCAATACATCATACCAGCACAGGACGTAGGGTATTACGCCTTCGGCGGCCTGAACCTGTATAAACCCTCGTCTCCTGTGTTACCATCGTGTTCTTGATTCTTGTACACCCGTAAAATAACTATCGAGGCCCTAAAACCTCGACAATCATGCATGGTATTCTTTGCTCCATTAATTCCACCGCCAGCAGATCGAAGCCCGGCCCTCCCGCATCGCCAAGGCTCCAGTCCCTCCTCCGCGTCAGTGGAATTGAACAAGACACGCCACGAGCAGAGCTGGCCCTGACCTGCAGCATCCCTGAAAGCAGCACATCCAACGCGCCTGTGTCTGCATATCAGACGCACCGCCCACGTTGATCTTGATCCATCCATGGCAGGGGAGGTTCCATCTCGCCACAGTGAGCACCCTATGATCCATATAAGACACAGGCCGTTTACCCATACTGCCAGCCTTTCCATTATCTTTCCATTATCAGGCCGTTTACCCATACTCGGAATGGGGGTATCGGACCAGCGTGCTTCACGCATGTGGAGTCTGAATAAAATAGTAAAGATACAATTACTATTTATCGGTGTACCTGTTGGTGCTGCACGAAGACATGATCGATACGGACTGTATTTGATGAGGACGTCAAATTTTTCCCCTATATAACAAAAGAAGTCATACGCAATGAGTGATGCGGCGTGCACCACGGGTAGAATTTGAATAAAATAAAAATGTAATTCTTGTTAATCAGCGTACCTGCTGGACCTAAAAGACATGGTGCGCACTAAATTTGATGGGATGTCGATTTTTTCTAATATAATAGAACTAGGCCAACTGCCCGCGCATTTGCGCGGCTAGTTTTTTTTTAATTTCAGAAAAGGATTTAGTTCCCTTTTGTTTTGTGTCTAATTGCATCAATCTAGTTAATCCAATTCAAAATCATGTTGAAAGGGCAAATCCTTTCCTTCTAACCTCACCAAATTGGCCTCTCTCGAAAAAAAAAACCTCACTAAATTAACAAATTTATGAGTTCCTTTTTATCAAGCATTTTTGTGAGTTTTTTCTTTTTTTTTTATTTCCATGAATTTTACTATAGTTTTTCTTTTTCCTTGGATGTTTTAACTTTTAGAATGCTACTGCATTGTTTTCATATAAAAGTTGAGTTGAAAGTTAATGAGTTGGCATACATAATTTTTTACTTAACAAATTCAATTATTGCTACTTCTAAAAAAACTTCTATGGAAGTTAAAATATATTAGTTTTATAACAACTGTTCACTCTAGAACTATGTCGACACCGTTATCAGTTCTAGTAGATTTATCTCTGTTTATGGCTGATAAGAAATAAAGATAAGTCATCTATTTTTGAACTCTTGATCTTAGACATATATCAACATGGAGTAGCATAAAAGAATGCATGATTACCCTAGTGAAGTGAAATGCTTCATTGATTGGCGAAGACAATTTCAGAGCCGGTTGTTTTTTTGGTGTTGTTTCCAGGGCAAGCGCAACATTGATTCATCATTTCTCTTTTTGGCAACCATACCCTCAATGCTAGCTGAATTATTATCCGTGCTTTTATTTCTTCAACTATACTGGAATGCAAGATTTTCTTGATCTGAAATTACTACTCAATGGTTGAAGAAAAAAATAGCCACAGAATCAGGTGCACTTGCAACTGGCATCCCTAAGTACTACCTACATATGAACAAAAGTAGGGCATGTTTGGCAGCTGCTTTTGGGGCAGCTTTAGCACTGGCTTATGTGCAAATGAGAAAAAGCCCGGCCAAACATGTCAAAAGAAAAGGGCTTATGCTACGTTGTCAGAAGAAGCCGTTTCCAAAAATGAACTGGGGAGCGAAAGCTGGAAATACTGGCTCATTCGGGCTTCTTCCGCGACCAGTTAACAAAGGGGCTTGAGGTTTGGACCAATATTACAACATTTGCCACCGCCTGTCCCACCTGAACCTTAGCCGCGTCGTCTCCCTCGGTCTCGCTCCTCTCCCGCTCCCGCTCGTCTCGCTCCTCTCGACATGAATCGGCGTTGTCTCCCTCGGAGGAGGGCCGCCTGAAGAGCCTTCTCTCGAAGCTACAGATGCGGATTTGGCTCGAGGCCATGGATGGCGGCCGCGGGATTGAGCTCCGGCGACGTCGCGGCTGCTGCGGGATTGGGCGCGGCAGGGCCGTGGGCTGGCTCCCCGGGCGCGTGCGCGACGCGGCGGGGCCGTGGCCTCTCGCTCCAGTCACGGGCGCGGTGGGACCGTGGCGAGTACCGGCCGGATCTGGTGGATGGATTTCCAAAGCGCCATGAGTCGTCTCAGGAGGCCGTCGAACGGCGATTCTGGCGAGTACCGGCCGGATCTGGTGGATGGATTTCCGAAGAGTCTTCTTCCCAAGCCGCGATTTGCCTCCAGGCGATGGATCAGCGGCTGGCTCGACCACCGTTTCGAGTACGGGTGCGGCGGCTGCCGTGGGCTCTAGCTCCGGCGGTGTGGGCGAAGCGGCTAGCCCCTGGCCGGGCGCTCCCGACGCGGGCGCATGGATGTTGGCAGGCCCGGCGTCAGCTTCGAACACAGCTCCGGCGGTGTTTGACGCAATGCCCAAGAGGAACCTTGCATCGTGGGCGGCTATGATTACTGGGTATCTTGGGAAGGTCATGCTCGTGGAGGTATAGGGAAGAGAATACATCGTGTGCATCAAACTAATTTGCCTTCTCTTAAAATAATACACAGTAGCCAGTTGGGTGCATGACTATCACGCCAACAAAGAATAAAGAATTGGAGACTCTGCTCTAGATTGTTTTCTCTTCTTGCATTCATGCTTGAACGTGATCAATTGTCCACCTCTGCCATATAAAATCTGACGTGCATCAAACTAATTTGCCTGTGGATAGAGAACATCCACGCCGAGCACCACGTGCAGACCGTGTTGTGCTGCTACCGTGGGTATATGTGGCCTCTCCTGACTCCTGCGGACGTACGTGTATTCGTTGCTAGCCGCATAAATGCCCAGGATGCTAGGCCTTTTTTGTTTACGCTATTTCGCTCGCTTGACGGATTCTTAATTTGTTGCATCGGTGTTTTGTTAGAATCTGATACACCTTCTATGATAGAGGTGTTTACGGTATATTTTTATAACGGTAGAGGTATGCAATTTTATAAATATTTATAGGGGATATTTTGACTAATTTTTCATAATGACAGTGGTGGGTAATTATCTCTTCTTATAATATTTATAGGGAGTTTTCTGACTAATTTTTCATAATGGCAGTGGTGGGTAATTATCTCTTCTTACAATATTTCTAGGGGGTTTTCTTCTATTTTTGCATAATGACAGTGATGGGTAATTATCTCTTCTTACAATATTTATAGGTGGTTTTCTGACTAATTTTTCATAATGGCAGTGGTGGGTAATTTTCTTTTCTTATTTTCTCGAATTAACGTGAGAATTTCTAGGCCTTGAGAGCGAACGTGATGGCTCATTTTCTTGGTCAATTATATATATATAATATAACAATGAATTTACTTTGTATCAAATGCTTGAAATCTTGATAGCTTTCAAGCAATGTGTGGTGCGTCGGATCTGCTCCAAAGTTCGTGCGTTGATCAAACCCAACATCACATTGACCTCCTCTGTTACCGGGAGTGCAATCTTTAATGGACGGACCCGTTAGTCCATTTGTTTTTCCCCTTTCCCAAATTTCGTTTCGCATCGTCACCCACAGCCACAGAGGGAGGCGGAGGGTTCGAGAGAGAGAGGGAGGGAGGCGGTAAGGTCTGGCGACGGAGACGTCTCGCCGGCGAGGTTGGGCGACGGAGACCTCCTGCCGGCTAGGTCGTTTTTGGGTGGCGTTAATTTGTCGCAGCCGTAGTTGCGCGGCTGCGATTTGTTCATTGCCGGCGATCCGGTGGGGATGGAGGGGAGCGTGAGCTGGAGCGGATCGAGGCGAGTCTTCTTCCCCCTGAGCACGAACGAGCCGTGGCTGGTTGGATCTCCACCATCCCTCTTCTTACTGGCGCCAACAAGGATCTCGAGCAGGCCAAGGTCAATGGCAATCCTGAGCATCATCGTTAGAGCGAAGGAACAAAAGGCAACATAATGGCATACAGAGTTAATTTCAGTAATTCAGTACAAATAGATACTGAGTGCAATTGTCCAAACAAACAATATTGGTCGTCGGATCGAGATCCAAAAATGTCCAGAGTTCGCATCTTAATTTCACCTTTATACAGTTTCTTCCAAACAAAAAAGCAGTTTCTCGCCAAAAAAAAAAAAAGTCCCTGCACGGTTGCTTAGTCCTTCCCCATCGATCTGTTTTCTTCGTGTTCATTCGTCCAGAAAAGTGACGGCGGCTGCTATAGTTTCTCCTCATGCTACCGCTCACGTGGCCAAGTTGTTCTCCATTTTTTTTTTTTTTTTTTTTTTTTGCACTTCCATAGAGCGCTTAGTCCGCCGCAAACACCCAACGAATCTGCCGCCATCGCTTGTCGACCTTGAGCCCGGCCCCAACCCCGGCAATCAGGCCTGCTGCACGACTGCTACTGATGTGCTGCAGCTTATCGCCGCTGTCAATGGGCCCTGAGCTTGCAAGTGCATGGATGCAGGAACATCATGTGGTGGATCGAGTTAAATAACAGGCGATTGCGACAATGCGAGTATCACGACGTGCGCAGAGAGAATTGCAACTTGCATATGCATGGATTGGCATGGATGCAGGCACGACCCACACTCGCATTGTCACCATGTGCATGCATCTGCATGATTCTGAACAACAGAATATGGGGGCGTTAAAGTACGTCGAGTCGCCGTCAGTGACCAAGACGTCACAATCAGAAGAGTTGGCTTCTTGACCAATAAAATCAAACTTGAGCAGCCATCTTAATTTGGACACTGAGCGGCATGCACAATGTGGCGCGTGTGCGGCATGCTCTTCTGACCTTATACTATCCCCATTCGAAATTAGTTGTCATTCTAGCTTTGAGCACATGAATCAGAATTAATGAGAGGTGAAAAATATGGGTGCACAGGAAACGCTCTTATGAACGCTCTTATGGACTCGGAGGAGAACGACAACGAGGAGTCCACGACGGCCCGTGGCACGGCATGGTTGGGCCGCAGGCCCAGGCACCTCCCTCCCAAGAATTGATGATTAAATCTGGAAGGTGGAGTCACAGAGATAGAGTCGAGTCTAGATCTTCTTAGAGCATCCTATTAATTAAGGGGTGTGTAACAAGATTTAATCAAGTCAAAAAGGAATTTTAATCCCCAAGTCTCCATTCTCCCTAGCCCTGCCCCCTTCCCTTGCCCTAGCCGGTATCGGTGTCGGTCAAGCAGTCGTTCGAGGACATCATCGTTACGCCGACGCAACCCTCCTACAACGACATGAGGATGCGGTGGCAACCGATCTGCAGCAGTTCCTGGCGCACGAGGACGTCGATGAGGGGACCGACACCGATACTGAGCCTATGGTGGTGCTAGGGCTCTACCCCCATCTGCTGCGTGACCGACACTCTCTAGCGGCCCTAGGGGGGCACCGCCCTTCAACCTCTCCAAATCGGGGTGTGCCATCCAAACATCAGCAGACTCTCCACGAAGCGCTACCAGGTACTGTCCTTCAATTGTGATGATTCTTCAAGCTGGTCATGTGGGAGCGTATCCTATGGAAACCAGCCCACGTATGCAAACTATGGAAACTCTAATCCTGTCCACAGATCGCGCATCCGATGGCTCCCTGTACAGGTGGGATCTTTTTGCACTTAAGGCCCCCACCATTAGCTTTGCTAATCACTTTTTCCCCCATAACCCCCTGCGTTCCAAGCCACAGGACCACTCAGGACCAGACTGGCGCGCGTCGTTTCGTTTCCAACCGGAGTAGCGCCGCCGCCTGCAGTTCATCGACGCCGCGTTTCTCCCCGCGCCTGGCCGCGCCGTCGCGCGGGAGGCGATTCGTCGCCGCCTGGAGTTACCGCATCCAGCCACCACGCCCTGGACGCCTCCTCTCGTCGTTTCCCGACCCCACGTCCAGGCGCGTCGTGGACTCCGCCGCCAGTGCAGCCATGGACTCACAGCTTAGGAGTGCAGGTATGGGTACGTCCGTACGGGTGATTCATTCATAGAAATCGTGCATGTCCATACAAACGTACGGGTGATTCATTCATACAAACGCATATAATTTCATACGTCCAGGCGCAGTAATGGACTCCGTCGTTGGCGCCGCCATGGAGATCGACGCCTCCGCCGCGGCCATGGAGATCACCGTTGATTCTATCTCCACTGAGGCCATCAACGCCGGAGTTGGAGCCCACCTTGAACATACAAGCACACCACAGCCAACATCTTCTCCGAGTATAGCAGTAAGTTGCAAAGAACATTTGAACACAGTACTAGTTCTGCCTGGTTTGTTGATCATACAATTTTTACACAGCATGCCTTTTTACACTTCTATAGGCAACAAGTGACACAGGAAACACAAATTCCAAAGAACATTTAAAGCCAGTGATTGGTATGATCTTTGATACTCTCACAGATGTGGAGAAATTCTACAAGTCGTATGCACATGAAGCTGGTTTCTCTGTTCGTGTTGGTCAGCACAAGAAGGAAAATGAGGAAATATTATTCAAGAGGTATGATTGTTCAAGAGAAGGCTTCAGTCAGGAGAATGTAACAAATGCTAGTGATGAATCTGGGAAAAAAAGAAAGACACAGAATGTGATGGAAACCAGATGTGGTTGTCCGGCACATATTGTTGTCAAGCTTGGCAGTGACAAGAAGTATCGAATAGCTTCAATGGTTGAGGAGCACAGCCATGGTTTTGTGTCGCCAGATAAGAGGCATTTGCTAAGATCCAACCGTAGAGTCAGTGAGAGGGCTAAGAGTACTTTGTTCAATTGTCATAAGGCTAGCATTGGCACCTTACAGGCATATCGACTTCTCCATGTCAGTGAGGGTGGGTTTGAGAATGTTGGGTGCGCAAAGAGGGATTTGCAAAACTATTACCGTGACCTCAGAACCAAAATCAAGGATGCAGATGCACAAATGTTTGTGGCACAACTTGAGCGAAAGAAGGAAGTTAACCCTGCCTTCTTTTATGACTTTATGGTGGATGAACAAGGACGACTTGTTCGTGTATTCTGGGCAGATGCTTTATGCAGGAAAAACTATAGTGTTTTTGGTGATGTGATTTCGGTAGATGCAACATATACCACCAACCAGTATAACATGAAATTTGTGCCATTTACAGGAGTCAATCATCACTTGCAAAGTGTTTTCCTTGGGGCAGCGTTCTTAGCAAATGAAAAGATCGAGTCATATGTATGGTTGTTTAAGACCTTTCTTAAGGCTATGGGTGGAGTAGCACCTCATCTAATCACAACAGATGAAGATGCAAGCATGAAGGCTGCTATTGCTGAGATTCTTCCAGATACAGCTCATAGACTCTGCATGTGGCATATCATGGAAAAGGTACCTGAGAAGGTCAGGCCCTCTATAAGAGAAGATCAAGATTTTTGGGAAAGACTAAATAAGTGTGTTTGGGGGACCGAGAATTCAGATGATTTTGTGGCAGAATGGAATTCTATCATAACAGATTATGGACTCATGGGAAATGATTGGTTTTCCACTAGGTTTGCCATTCGCGAATCATGGATTCCGGTATACTTTTTGGACATACCTCTAGCAGGAATGCTTAGGACTACGTCACGATCGGAGAGTGCAAATTCTTTTTTTAGCCGTTTCATTCATAGAAAGTTGACCTTTGTTGAGTTTTGGCTAAGGTTTGACACAGCTTTGGAGTGCCAGCGTCAAGAGGAGTTGATAGCCGATAATAAAAGTCTTCACAGCACTCCTACACTGATGACACCATGGGCCATGGAGAAGCAATGTAGTGTGATATATACACATGAAGTTTTCTTAAAATTTCAGGAACAAATCGTGTTGCAAGAGACCATTGCATTATTCAAGGTATTTCAGAGTGTGAAGATATAAAATGTTTCACCATCAGCAGCCAATCTGGAAAAGATCGAGTTGTTCAGATGAACAAGTCAAACATGTTTGGTATGTGCTCCTGTAAATTATACGAGTCCTATGGCATCCCATGTCGTCATATCATACAAGTGCTTAGAGCCGAGAAGCAGAATGAGATACCATCGATTTATATTATGAAGAGAAGGGAGAAAAAATGTAAAAGGTGAGTTTGTACCGCTGATTTTTTTTTTGTATGACTGTTTTGTTTGGTATGGTTAGTGTTGATTAGATATTTGATTTCGCAGAGAAGTGTTCTTTGATGACGAAGGCAACCTTCTGGATGAAAAGGCTAAAGATCCTATGGAGGTGTCTATGCGGAAAAAAAATTTCAGATTCACGCAACAAGTTTGAAGATCTAATCCAAATGGCCAAGAACTCTGAACCAGGGATTGACTTTTTGTTTTCTAGTTTATCGAACCTAGTAGAACCTCTCCAAAAGATTGTTCCCGCTGCTACAGTTAGTAAACAGGATGAGTTTGAAACATTCCTTGGTAGCAAAATTCCACATGAAGTCCAAATACATCCACCAACTGACATCGTGTCCAAAGGGCGATGCAAGAGAATTAAGAAGACCAAGGAGAAGAAGACACCAAGAAAACGAAAGTGTGGAAAATGCAAGTAAATGGTATTGGATCATGATGCACGAAATTGCCCAAACAACGTTGTTGTTTGATTGTAAACACCTAATTTGTACTAGAGATAATTTCAATCTGTCAATGGTCTACCAATTTGTCAATGGTACTTGGTAATCTTGATGGTCAGAATACAAATGTTATTTCAATCTGTCAATGGTCTACCAATTTGCAATGTTATTTCAATCTGTCTATTTGTCACACAATTTCATGTTTCAGCTATCAAATTCACACACAATTGCAAAAGAGAACATCATTTTTATTCATTTTCGTGCTCCACACAAAAGTTCATTACATAGGAGGCACAATCGCCCTCTTGACTCTCCGGATGGTCGCCCTCCTCCTGGTGCTGTGGACGACGCGGCCGGCGCGGCGGGCCCCATGAACGGCGGCGGCTCGGAAGGCCCCATGAACGGCGGCGGCGCGGCACACTGCTTCCCCCACCCCGTCCACGGCGACGGCGCGGCGCGGCGCACTGCTTCCTCTCTCAGTGACTCCGCGGCGGCGGCGTGGCGAAGGGGCGGCGCTGCGGGGAAGGGGGGAAGGCAACTTGAGCTGGACGCGGCAACTCGAGGCGGCGACGAATCGCCTCCCGCGCGACGGCGCGGCCAGGCGCGGGGAGAAACGCGGCGTCGATGGACTGCAGTCGGTGGTGCTACTCCGGTTGGAAACGAGTGGTCCTGTGGCTTGGAACGCAGGGGGTTATGGGGAAAAAAGTGATTAGCAAAGCTAATGGTGGGGGGGCTTAAGTGCAAAAAGATCCCACCTGTACAGGGAGCCATCGGATGCACGATCTGTGGACAGGATTAGAGTTTCCATAGTTTGCATAGGTGGGCTGGTTTCCATAGGATACGCTCCCTTTCGTGTACCCTCGACTTCGTTACATCAACGACTACCTGGATTGGGAGATAGGGGATCTCGCGGCTGTTGGTGGTTGTTAAATCAAGAAATGGCTGCCAATATACTGGTAAATAAAAGGTAATTCACCAACATTCGATGAATATAGTTCAACCAATAATTTCATAAGATTTTGTGAATTTTGGATGCTGGAGTATATTTCAGTAGAAAATAGTCATGAGTCGGTAAAAACATTAGCCGGCCTACCCTCCTAGCCGATCGGCCTTGCCTGGTCCTAGACAGCCTCAACTTTTCCCAGTGGGCTTCACAGCACCAACAAACGAAGAATTCATGGTCCACTTCAGAATTACAGCACCGACCTTTCCAGAAAAAGGCTTTGGGCCTCAACCTTGCTCTTTACTCCAATTCTGCCATCCCCACAAGCCAACCAACTACGCAACTATCATCAAGACAGCATCGGGACATTCCAGAGTGAAGGCAGCAATCAATAGACCAAATCGACGGCTAGCCGGCCTGCCCTCTAGGCCGCCCGACCTGGCTTGGCCCCCAATTCGTGCCACTGCCTCTCACACTCTCCTACAAGTACCCCTCCTATCCAATGGCTACTATAAATAGAGGACCTCGGCGGCAGAGCAAATGGCACCTCATCCAAGAAGTATTTTCATTACTTATTTTTATTAGTAGAGTAGAAGTAGGATAAGTTAGAGTAGAGTCGAGTGAGAGCTCTCTAAGGGTTCCGGAAGCTTCTCGCAGTTTTGGATATAGTTCTCTTGTATCATTTCTTTTGTATAATTAATATAATTAGTTTTATCTTTATTTATATCTTTTAGTTAGATAATTCTTTTAGTTTATTTGTTTAGTTAAGCTAGTGCTTTTATAAAGTCCTATTGAAGGATTCGTGGTTATGTTATTTGAGGGAATAGATGTGTGCCTCTTGCTGGAGTGATCCCTACACGCTTTGTTGATCAAAGGTAGAATCTCTAAACTAATTGTGAGATAGTTCTATTATTTTGATCAAGGTTAGAATCTCTAAACTAATTGTAACCGCGGTGCATAAAATTTAGTTTAGCACGAGTTGCTCTTGACCCCAAGGGATGATCTGGTAGTCGCGAGTGAGTGTGATAGGCGTATCGGTCTTTGTAGTCCATCATGTTTGGGTTAATATCTGTAGGGCCATGCATTATGCAGCTGACTTCTTAGAGGTGAACATTACCGGATTTCCCTGATGTGATAAAACTTGTATGAGCATAATCTTGATCTAAGTTTATAATCTATTAGAACTGTTTTCTAAAAATATAAACAGAAGATAAACATCTAGGAATCGTAATCTCTATTTCGTTGACCTCCCAATTTAATCTACATCTCTCTTACTCATTTATCTTAGGCTTTACTTGGAGAGTGCCAAAATACAAAAATATATATTTTGTACCATACCCCTTTTCACTATAGTTGATGTTATCAATGACAATTACCTTATTTTCTTAAATATTCAATATCCGTTCGCTCTACTTCCCTACGGCAATATAAATCACGATACCCTAGAAATAGAATACACTAAGGTGAAATGCTAAACTGATGTTCCGTGCGCTTGTAGAATTAATGAAAATTAATTAATTACATAAGAACCATCAATAGTGGTTGTGATAGGCACAGGTGGGCGTAACTTGTGCCTCCACGGCTACGGCGGGCACATCATCATCCTCGTCAGCAACGGCGCCACAAAAATCTTCGTCTACGAAATGTGGGCTCGAACAGGGGTTGACCGCATGCCATGCTGACCTTGACTTATTCACTATCGCCTTGGGGAGCTGCTTGAGGAGTCGAGGAAAGTGCAAGGGGTTGGAAACTTCCATCGGTTTGGACTTTATCGAAGTTGACACCTTCCTGACCCCACTTTTCAAATGCATCGACATGACTCTAGGCATGCCATGGCTGGCTAGATTGGGGCTAATGGAGTTTGACTACAGGGATCTTACAATGTCCTTCTTTCCAGAAGGGCATCAGACATTACTGCACAGAATCAGCGACAGATCGCTGCCTAACGAGCCGGTTCCTGTGCCGGTTCCTCTGCTATGGAGGATGCGCGCGACTCCCTGATCCCAGATGAATGCTGCATGCGGGCATCTTCGACATCCTGTCGAAGTGTTCTGGTGTCTAGGCTATATTTGCCAGGTTGTTCAGCGGGAACGCGACCTACACACCTTGATGGCTCACATTGAAGGCGGTTACATGTCCAAGCACTGGATGGCATACAAAAGGCTCATCTTCTTCAACAACAGGCTTTATTTGCCGGCATCTTTGGGCCCTTCGTCACCTCCTCGACGGCCTTCTTGATGCTAGGGATGCAATGAGAATTCAAATGGTGGCTACTGGCATCTACATGCCACAGGCGTTCTCAGGCTAAACGCCATGCTACGTCCTCATCTTGGAGGAGTTTTTGATGACGATGAATAAGCGTGCAGAGGTACATGTCATTGATATGGTGGGTTGCGAGTTCCTTGTCATCCGAGACACCCTCTACGACACCAATGCAAACCAGGTATTATCGTATACTGTAAGAAACTAGTATGGCCACTCGCGCATTTGCGCGGCTAGTGTTGACGGCTCTTAGAACAAAAATAAACCGTCAACTATCTGCACTTTGACCCTCAAATCCATCACCAAAGGTAGACTTAGGACTTGAAACTAACCAATTCCACAAGTCTTGGTGAATTTGTGAGTGTAGGTGCATTTCATGTATAAAGGAGGGAAATCATATCATGAAGACCACAAAATACCACTCCAAGAAATCAGCATCGGCAGCCGAGGAAGACATACACCAAAAGGGATACAAACCCTATTCAACTTGGGTCAAAACATTAAGATTTAGGACCCAAAGGGAGACTCCTTGGCCAAAGCCCAAGCAACATATCACTCTGGCAAGTCCACGGTCATCGCAGAAATCACACGCGATGGAGAAAAGGCCAAAATACAGCCATCTGGACTCATCCTGGGCAATACACCGAGGAGAAGCCTTATGAGGACCCAATGGATCACTAGAGCAAAGCCCAACGCCAAAGGGGCCGGGGGAGGGGGGGTCAGCCGACCCCAAACCATAGGCCGGCCGACCTGCTACAGTAGCCCTACTGGCTCATTTTTCTATGGCGGTTCCCCACCGACGTACCAAGGTCGGTTCTACCTGCAATCAATGCCATCAATGTCGGGAACCGCCTCAATTCCACCGCCTTTGGAGGGCTATATAAGGAGGAGTACCCCCCCTCCTTTCAACACACACCAAGAGGACTCTATTCTCTAGCATTAGTCTTAGCCTTTAGGCCATAGAGGAGTAGAGGGGAGGAGAGAGCTGACTAGAGGTCCTCCAGCTAGTCTTGGAGAGTCTTGGGATATAGATCTACTCTATTCCCCTCTTGTAAGACTTACTTCTTTTGTCAAGAGAATTATCTTCTTTATTCCTTATGCCTTATGGTTGTGCTAGTGTGACAGCTATGTACCTTCTATGTGGTTATTGCCTAGTCATGTTTGGTTGCTTTATGCTTCACATACCTTTAGACTGACTCCAACAAGGAGACTCAAATTTTAGATGCAAATCAACCATTGCATACTGTCTATAGTACTTTGCAATTCCTTCCTATCTCCTCATCAACAACAGAACTTGCATCTTCGCGTGCCACCCGCTCACCTCCAACCGGCTCCGCCTCACCCCGGCCTCGCGCCGGCCGCGTGTCGCCCCGCGCACTCGCTGCAGCGCTGGACGCGTCGTCGACGACGGTGCGCCGCCGCTCGCCTGCGCCGCGCTCGCACAAACATCAAATTACAGAGAAAAACCAAGTGCGGTGTCTCCATTCCCCAACTGCAGGTCGCCGGCGTTGGTCCTGCAAGAGTTCGAATTGATGACGGGGGCGATGAAGAAAGCTCCAATCAAGGAACTTGGAGACGAGCGCGTGCTTGGCTGCCCACTATTGCGCCACCTTCTCCCAGTAATCCCTCTCCATGGCCACTGCTACTCGCACATGGCGGAGCGTGTGTTGGGAGCAGATGCACGAGGTGCTCGTCGAGAGGAGCTGGTGAGCACAACGTCCGACGATGGCGCGCCGCGGGAGTTGCCGGCGTACGTGAACGGCCGCCATGGAGTGGAGCTTCGCTTTGATGGACGTCGAGGCCCAAGGGGACCGCCAGCGCACAGGGCTGCGGCGCCAGCAGCTGCTGGTGCGAAGCGCACGCGCTGCCGCACTGGACGCGTCGTCTCCGCGCGCGCCGCCTCCGCACTCGCCCCCGCCCCCGCCTCCGCGCGCGACGCCTCCGCGCTCGCCCCTGCCTCCGTCGGCCCGCGTGCCGCTTGCCCGCGCCCGCACCGTCGCGCACCGCCTTTGCGCCCGCCGCCTCCATGCTCGCCTCCGCGCCGCCCGCCTCCGCTCGCCCGTGCCGCCGCCGCGCACCGCCTTCACGCCCGCCTCCGCGCCGCCCACCTCCGTGCTTGCCCCGCCGCACCCGCCTCCGCTGCTCGACGTCGTGGACTGCCGACTTAGTCGGCGAGGGAGGCTCCCTCCGGCCGCCGCGCGACCAGCTCGCGCAGGAACCTCCACTTGTGCTGCTCCATGGTCACGAGCTCGAGGTAGGCTGCGGCTGTGCTTGGCGGCGAGAGCGGCTGCGCGAGGCGGAAGCGAAGGCGGCGGCGGAAGCGGCTGCGCGAGGCGGAGGCGGCTGCGCGAGCTCGGAGCAGTGGCGGCGGATCCACCGGTGGACGAGCGCGGCGAAGGCGGCAGCGTCGGAGCGGCCGGCGAAGGTGCGCATGGTAGTCGGGGACGTGGGGGCCGCACGACGTGGGTGTCGAGGAAATGCGCCGGAGGAGAGAGGGGTGGCAATTTTACCTCGCCTCTCTCCTCGGGTGCAAAGTGGCTACTCGTTCTGGCTCTGCTGTTGGAGAACGATGCATCGTCTATAGTAGCGTGGAGAGAGGCAAAAATGGGTTTGGATATCGTTGTTGGAGTCAGCCTTACTAGTCCTTCTATGCCTTTGCACTCGTTCAATGCATATTGAGGTTAGACATGTTTTGGCCCATGATCCGTAGGGTTAGAGTTCTATGTGCCATAGTATGTAAAAAGGGTTAAAGTTACACATGTTTTTCCTCTTTACTTGATGATCCGTAAGGTCAGAGTTATGCATGCTTAGGCACTTGATCTGTTGATCCGTAGGGTCAAGGTTAGGTGTACTCTTGTTCCCGACTTGATGATCCGAAGGGTCAGAGTCCCATGGGAATTGAGAGTACTGTTTAGCAATGTAAACATGGTGCTTAGATTGGTGAATAGCTTTGAGTGTTTGGTTACTCCCATACACAGGAGAAGGTCTGGCAGTGAAGACTTGATTGCCTCATTGTCACGTAACCTTAGGACTGGCGTAGGGACTTGATAGCCCTAGTGTCACGTGTCCTAGTAGAGGGTTGCCGGTAGGTGGTGACAACCCTGCTGTGTTTACTCCTCTCTGTTCCAGAATAACATAGGACTTAGATTTGTATGTGATGCGTGTATAACCAATAGACGGGAATATAAGAAGTACATAGGGACCCAGCTCGACTCCTCTTAGCCCCTCTTAACCTAGGCTTTGTATTGATGTTAGATTGGATCGTTCTGTGTGTCACACTATCCATATCCTTTATCTTTACCCCTACTTAGACCTTGGTATATTATTAGTTATATGATTATGAACGTGCTATCTCATAAACCGCCACCTTCCGTTGGTAGAACTATAAATGACAACCATTGGAGTAATCCATTGGTGAAATGGTACAACGGTATTCTTCGTGCGCTTGCGGGTTTACCTAATCGACACTAAGGCACATATATAGATCATTTCTGACATCACTGTCAAAGATGATTTATTTGGTGTGACTTAACAAATGTCAACAGTTAGACTTACTATACTATTTAAAATATTTTTATATCATTGTAGAAAACTAACATAGTTTATTATTATTATTATTATTATTATTATTATTATTATTATTATTATTATTATTATTTTATACTCTATATTTATAAATAGTAGAAATAGATTGAAGAATTTCTCAGCATCCCTCAATGAGTGTGAGATGAGTCATCATTTATCTTGAATTGTGTCTTAGCTAACCCATTTTATTTGATTTTGTTTTAGAAGTGAGGTCGGTTCAAACTAGTCCTGCTGACAACTAACATGTATATGTCGTGGTAGGAAAAAAGAATGTGTCATGCTACAAATAAATCTTTTGAAGAAAACGTGTCATGCTAAAAATAAGAGAATGTGCCAAGCTAGACAGACATAAGGCGGTGTGTTTTTATAACGGTATATTTAGAAATAAATTAAGTGTACTTTGGATATTTTTATTATTCCAAAATTTAGCAATTTTGGACTCATAATGGAATAGTGGGTAAATTAGAAATAAGAATTAGGGATATTTTTAGTTATTTTATAATCTAAATTTAGTTATTTTCTGGACTTATAATAGCATGGTTGGTAATTTAGAAATAAGTGTGAAGGGTATTTTTGGTTATTTTTTATTATTCTGAATTTAGCTATTTTTTGACTCATAATGGCATGGCGGTGTATTTAGAAATAGGAATTAAGTGTATTTTTGATATTTTTATCATCCTAAAATTTAGGTATTTTGGACTCATAATGGAATAGTGGGTAAATTAGAAATAAGAATTAAGGATAATAGCAAAAGTGCCGGTGCGTTGCCACGGGCTAGCCCGAAAAAATCTCTTGATATTGTTTTAATAGACTTGCTAATGTTACAAATACAACCATATGGTAATCATTTTTTAAGATCACCATATTATAATTGTTTTAGACTTTATGATTGACTATACATATGCACTTCTGCTTTTAGACAGCAAATAAACGTTATCCCCTATATTGCTAAATTTATTGTCGGCCACATAGGTTTCTTTTACTTTTTGGATAGTAAATGTTGCATTTAACTTTTTGGCCACATTTCCACGTTTTTTATGTACGGGCAGGAGTCTTTTGCCTCCAAATAATACGAGTCAACCATGGTTGACGTAAGGGCAGGAGTCTGTTGGCTCTAGTGAATCATGAATCAGAAGATGGACAGGTTTCAACGTACAGGTATCTCTTACCTCCAGATGATACGACTCATGGATCTGATTAACAAAGTGGGCATACGTAAGAATCACCAAAGTAGGCGAGTGCCCGTGCGCTGCTGTAACACCCCGTGTTTTCGCCATTTTTTAAAATCTACTAAAAATTTGAAATTTTTGAATTTTCAACAAACCTAAAATCGATGTGTGTTGAATTCTTGCAAAATCACCTCGATTTTTTTAATTTGAATTTTTAAACTTGCATAAAACTCATCATATACATTTTTGGATTTATTTGTATTTATTTTGAGTGTTTCATTGACTTTTGTTTTTGTTCGAATTTGAATTTTTTTCAAATTCGAAATTTGGAAAAGTTTAAACCTTTTCTTCTCTCTCGGGCCGAAATTCTCTTTTCTCTCTTTTCAACCCAGCCCAGCGTGCCTTTCCCCCTCTCTTCTTCCCTTTTCTCTTTTCTTCCCAGGCTGCAGCCCACTCGGCCCAGCCTAGCCAGCCCATTCTCCTCTTCCCTCTCTATCTCATTTACACGCGGGGCCCGCCCCTTCTTCTTGCTCTGGCTGAGCAGCGTGAATACAGGCGCCGGCCATACCGCCTTGCCGGACCTCCTCCGTCGCGTCCCGTCCAAGCTCCAGGAGCCTCCGCGTGAATCACTAGAAAGATGGCGCGGCCTTGCCGCGCCTGATTACCCGCCCCTGTGCACATATATTTCTTGTGAGTGTGCAAACAATTGTAATTGCGCGAAAGTCGAGTATTATTATAAGGTAATAATAACATGTTTTATGATAGGCAAGTAGACATGTAACATTCCATTACAGATAACAAAGTTGACTATATATGATGAGCTCTACATTAGTAATACTCCGCAATGGAGGCGAAAAAGTTGATTACAATAGAGTTTGCCTCTCCATAATGGACAAATATTCGCCAGGTCGTGGTACATGTATGGACTCCTCTGGGTTGTAAAGGAACGAATTTAAGGCTGCCCCGCCTTGCAATCCAAGGACAGGTTATATCAGTATAGTAATCTAATCTTTTTTATATAGCAAACATTTCAAATTTTGTATCATACTGAAACTAATTCCCATATTTATGTTCCCACTGAAAAACTCAAAAAGGATTCATGCATTTGGAGTTACTAGGCAATTCGATGAAGGAAAGGGTTTTGGGTCTATTACATAATTACCAATATCAAATTATAGCTGCAGTTTGTGTACATGTTGTTAAGGTTTTGTAGTGGTTGTCTGCACTTCAGGACTCTTTTGGCAAATAATGTCATGAATCAGTTTAAGAAAATTCACACTTTGCAGGCCTATCCTGGAAATTTCTAGTATGGTTCTATCTTTCCTAATCTACTCTGCAAACGAAATATCATGTGAAAAATCATACTATCAATTGGTGTATAGATCATGATACTGAAAAAAGTGCAATAAAATATGCCAAACGACGTAACTTGAAGCACAATTTCATCTGTAATAATCAAACCATATTCCTAGGCCAAATGGGCAAATTGTTTATCAGCCTTGTGTTCCAGCAAAAATATTTATGATTAAGTTTATGAAGTTCTACCTCGAGTTGTCTGCTAAAAATTTTACAGGTGGAGACTGGAGACAATATCTCAAATCTATAGAAACGAATCACCATTCCTTAAGTTAATTGACAAAAGATAAAAATGGATCAAGCAACCAGCTCATTTTTCATTACAATGGGTTGTTGACATGGACGTTATAAGTGCCAATAATAAATACAAAGGACTAAATCAAGTGCATATTTACATTTTCTTGATATGGAAAACATATTGGATGTTTGAATCTGCCAAACAAAATTAGCGATCATTATATGGCTCAAAGAACTATAGCTGCTACCACACAAAGGCGTGCCCCAGCAGAGACCTCGAGCAGCAGAATTGCCTTAAGTAATGCCATCATTTCAACTCAGCCAAATAGAATAAAGCTGCATACCACTTAACCATTTCGTCGAACAGGTTGTGTGCGTATCAAAATCATAGCTGAAGGAAAAAAAATTGCAATGTACTGACCTTTACGTGGTTCCAGAAGTTGCAAATGAGGGAGGAGCGCAGCTAGGAGGCAAAGCAATGGCTCTTGACCACCATCACGTCTGCTTCTCGCGGCGGGGCCGCCGTGCCGATCCAATGGAGAAGGAGTAGAAAGCAGCAACTCCGGCGAGCCATCGCGCTAGAGGGAGGCCTCACAGGTCGCATGCTTATAAGGGGAGAGGGAGGGGGGATGGGGGGTGAGGGGAGCAGGAGGTCTCACGTCCATCACCATGAATGGCGGCTGTGAGCTTTCATGATTTGTTTTTCCTTCTCTGTTCGTTGGGAGGCAGGGGAGGAGAAGGGAATGGGGATGTGGTGGGAGGACCTAATTGCTTGGGTGTGGTTTGAAGTTTCGTGAAGGACCTATGTGAAAGAGGTATGGAGAAGATCCAACGAACATTATTGATTAGATGGGCAATCGGACGGTTGATGTTTCATGGATGACGTGGATCGTGCATTTTGCAAAGAAACCGCGCCGGTTTAGAATATTAAAGATGTGGCCGCGCCACTGCCTCTCCGCCCCGTCTCGTCGCACAGTAGCGCGTCATACCCATCTTTTTGACCGGCGAGCCAACCGCCATTGACGGCGAGATATTTATCGCCCTCAAACCGACCTAGCGCACCGCCTTCCGCCGCCTATAAATTGGCCTACACCCCCTCCGCCTCCGCACAAGCTTCACAAATCACCACAACCGACACAGCGCGAGCAACCAAGACCTTCTCCTTTTCTCTCTCCTCCCTCCGGCGACATTTCCCGTCGTCATTGGTGAGCCTCGACCTCCCATTCTTCCTCCTCTAGCCTCACCATGCCGAGACTCATCCCGACATGCACTCCTTTCTCGCAGCTGCGTCCCGTGCAGGGAGATCGACGTCGAGCTCGAGTTGCCGCCGCCCTCCTGGACGCCGGCCCCCTTCCCGTCGCTCCCCGACCTCAACTAAGAGCACGGTGAGCACCAACCCACTCTAATCTCCCTCTCCAGACCATTCCCAAGCCATCTCCCTGTCCCCTCCGAGCCAGCACCGAGCCGTCATGGCCGCCGCCTTTCCCCCGCATCGCAGCCGCCGTTCGCAATGTCTCTGATCCAAGTTGACCCCTCAAACGAGTTCATGTTGTCTCAAGGATTCGATTCGCCCACTCTCTGGCTTCCCTCTCCCCCTTCCCCCATGCCGGCTGGAGCTCCCCGAGCGCTCCCATGGCGAACGAGAACAGAACAGCTCGAACTGCTGCTGTGTCTCGATCTCTCTCTCTCACCCGTTCTGCTCTCTCTCTCTTTGGGCCAGCAACGTGAGCAGCAGCCAATGAGCCTTAGCCCATGTACCCCCACGCAGGCCCAAGACACTCCATGAGCTGGTCAGCCTTGGACCGGGCCCATGAAAATGATTCCACGAATTTATTTCGAAATTAATCCGGAACCAGCACTGTAAAATCAATATCTCATGCATCCGAGCTCCAAATCACCTGATTCTTCTTCCTAAATTCATATAAAATCACCCTCTATCCATTTCCACCAGAAACCTCTAACCTTGTCCTTAAGTTTGATCTCTTTTGATTTATTGCTTGTTTGTTTGCCCGGTAGATTAATTCGCCGTAATTTACTTTTAATCGATAGACGAGCAAGCTTTTGAGGAAGAGCCTGAAGACCCAGATTTTGATAACATAGGAGAAAAAGACTTTGGTGAAGGCAAGTCCTAACTCCTTTTGATCATATTGATCCTATGATTGCAAAATATCCTACATAGAGCCTGATTTGCAAATAAATGTGCATGATATTTAAATGTGTTTTAAATGCTGCTAGTATGCCCCATGTATTGATTGTGGCCATACCTTGATATTGCTTATCCCTACTCATGTTAACCCTAGGTCCCAACGTCATTAGCTCATAATGACATGTTGGATGAATGGTGATATGCCGCTTAGGACTTTACACCGTGTTATTTTAATTAATCTTGCTCATACATGCTTTTTGTGTGAAAACCGTGTGCTTGGCGGTGTGAGTGTGTGAGTAAAATGGGATGGGCTTGGTGATAATAACCCTTGGTGGGATGAAAAGTGTTTTGACGGGGGCGAGCCAAGGATTCAAGGTTACACATAGGTGCAATTCCTCCGGGAGGATTGCTATTTCGGAGATGCTCGCCTCGGTCGTATAAGGACCGGTTCATGTGCCGCAGTGCTAAGCAACCTTCGTGCGACCACACGCCTGTTATGGGCAGGCTGGGCTTCACACCCTACTAGTTGATACCCGATACCCACCGGAAGGCGGAGTAAACAGGAGCCAGGAGAAGACTTGGCGTCCCGTGAGGTCCCGAGGTCCGGTCGAAGACTCTAATTTGAGCCATGTTAAGCATGGGCCCCTGGTTTGTGTCCCGTGGGTGGCTATTGTGGAGATACGGGTAGATACGTTGCCTCTGTGTTAGCTCCGCCACTAGCTATGGTCGGGCGAAACACATCGTGTGGGTACAGCGTACAACCTCTGCAAAGTTAAGATCTATCCGGATAGCCGTGTTCCACAGTCATGGACAACGCGAAGCTTCGGCCATACAATGATTAGTCTTTCTTGCATGAGTTCTCCTTGGCGTGGTTTTGAAAAACACCGGTTTGGCGTGAGTTCTCCCCCAGGGCCAAACAACCCCATTATATGATAATAATTTTGACAGTGGTTTTGTGAAACGGTTTTGTTTTATACAAATAACCCCTGCATAAATCTGGCTTTTCGCCGACGCATGAACCTTAACAGCCTTTACCTTGCTTATATCCATTGTATATACTCACCCTTTGTGTTAGGACTTATTGAATACCTTATGTACTCACTCTTGCTTAATCACTTCAGAGGAGACAGAATATGAAACAAGTGTTGTTTGACCAAGACTGAAGAAGGTTAAGGCTACGTCCGCACTCGAGTTGCCTGTAGACTTAGGCTATCGTTATTTTCCGCTGTCGTATCAATAAGGCCTTTCGGCCATGGTTTGCGTGAATTTGTTATTGTAAGACCCTTATCTTATTAATTCCATTGTAAACGTTGTATGATTGTGATACAATTCTGTTCATATGTGCGTATCAGCTACTGATCCAGGGACTGATCCGGTATGCACAGGGTACTTCAGAAATGGGGTACGACAGCTGCTATAAGCGTTTGAATTAAATAACACATATATCGACACATGAAGTATTTGTCAAACCTTAGAAACGCAAGAAAAGTTAATCATACGATTTTAATGTGTTGAAACAAATTAACACTTTTTTGTACAAAATGTTAAGTAAAATTATTTTTTCTGGTATAATTTTTCTTCGCTAAATATTCACAATTCTCTTCAAATTCCTATGTATCATATCTCCTGTAAAAAAAACTTGTGAAAATAAACTAAAAAAGTTCCAACTTGATGGTAATACTGTGGCGGCACATAATTAGAAATTCAGGGCAGATCAATCACAACAAAAGATAGCAGCCAATTTCCTATAAAAAAAGAACAAAAGATAGTAGCTTGATCATTATAGACGAAATTGAGTGAATAAGTAAAACTTATGGGACCAGGAAGGATGGTTTGAACAAGAAAACAAATTTATTTTGAAAATATTGTCGCACCCGCACCACGCGATCTATGGAAAAAACTGAACAATTGATATATCAAGGTGTACACTCCACTCCCAAATATATACCACTTCAAATCGAAAAATTCATTCATTCCATCTTTTAAACAAACTTGAGATAGAGAGTCTACTACTAAAAGGTTTGTTACCATCGTCTAGTGATTCGACAATACAATCAGTTGTTTCAACTTCTGAACCTGCCTCACCATTCTGCTGCTTGCCGTCCTATTTCATTTCTCTTGTTATGCTTTCTCTGAAGCATTCTGACTGAGGACTGACCTGAAAAGACTATGACATTAAAATTGTTTGTTATACACGTGCTGAGGTAAAGGGATGGCAATAAATATACAGCTATCTGAGTTAGTGAGTCCTTCAGTAAGAAAGATACTGCAACCTTAGTCAGCTTCTTGCCTTGATTCCCTCATGTAAATCTTTCTCAAGCAGTGAAATTAGAATAGAAAGTTCAGCGGCGGAACAAACCATACCTGATGAGACCAATTTGAATCAAAGGTACGGTGATAGCATGTATCAAAATCGAGAGATCAAAAAACCATCAAGCAAATATAATTGGTTTCATCAGACATATCTTTCTTAGTTGCTTCGACAATAGGTAATTGGTTTCATCTGGGATAGTTGTATATGTCCCACAAAACAGGTGACACACAAACAAATAAGAAAATGACATATCTAAAGGCCAGATCCCTAGATTCCTTCTCAACTGGGACCCAAAACGTCCTCAGACATGCCCATTTTATCCAGTGCAACGTAACATAAATTTCCAACAGTTCAAGGTATTGTAATATCATCCCCTGTATTATACCTCAAACCCTTCCTATAACTTGAAGACTTATCGAAATCACCAATCGAAGTAGCCTTTATTATACCTACAGAGAAAAATATCATCATAAATCTATCTGAACCTACCCGAAAAATAGGTGCAGTCAAATGAAAAAAAAAGAGACATATCTTGAGTTATACAAAAATTCCTGATTATGTCTACATGTTATAACATCTCCTTCAAAACTACAGACAATCTAGAGTTGTATACAATTCACAATTATCAAGAAAAGTGATATCTTGATTGTCACAAAAATACTTGAGCACCATGGAGAGCAGATTTAATGCCACTTCAGTTAAGCATAGCTGATAACTAATTTTTTTTTCAACAATCTTATGCTGGACTGCAGTTCAGTAAAGGCATAACTATTATGTTCTATCAGAATTACAGAGGAGAAAGGCATGGTGGTGGTACGAGACGTTCTAAACCTGTGATAGAGTTGAAACATGTTTAAAATTAGAGACAAATTCAAAAATTATGAAATTGGATTTACAGAGCCTTAATGTAGCGCTAGGTCCAAGATCATGAAAGAAGGCACATGGAGCAGTTCAAGGAAATGAATGTTGACAGAGAAAACTAATTGTAGTATTAACATTCAGGCATGATACATAAGAAGGCACCAGCTCCTGCATCTGCAAAAGCGTCCCTCACTATCTATACATCACAAACTATCATGCCAAACCTAGAAAAATTAACAGCAAGAGCTGATGAATGATTAATTATTTCAAACAAGAAACAATCTGGGATATCTTGAAGGTGTAGTAACTCAAAAAACAGTATGGCAACACCATAATAATGTTGTCCTAGTCAGTTCGTTTGTGACAAGGCTTCCTCTATGGAGCCAAAGTAAATCAGTTACCATGCTGCACAAAAGGAATGCCATGCTTATCCCCTGCCTGGACTGGTATTGCTCACTTTTCATCTATCTTTTACATGGTATTCTGATGAAAAACAGAAGCAAACAGGAAAAATTCAGAATATCATTGTTCCAATCTAAAATTTGCTACCAAGTTCAGCACGGACATTTATATATAATTGTAACCCATGCTACATAGAAAATAATGTGTACCTCAATTTAACAAATTCACGATATGCGTTAACAAAATTGCAAGAAGGCGACATACAATTAAACAGATGTCCAGCTTGGTTGCATGGTATGCATTGTCGATGTTGCCATAGGTCAAGCAAGTAGCAGAAAATAAGTAATCATGGTTTAATCTATTACTACCTACAGGCTACAGCCAACAGTAAAAAATTCTAAATCATCTTGCCTTTTCGTGAGCCAATTTGAAATTAAATCAGAACCATTTCATGTGTTACTTTGATAGAAGATTGAAAGCATTGTGTATACGTGCTAAGATTAATCTTTTCTTTGTGGTAACTTAACTTTACTGAGACTAAATGCGGTGTGAAATGACTATTAGACCCAAGTGATTCTACAGCTCTCATGTTTTTCTTCATACAAAGACTAAACATTAAAATTACAGAGGTGGTAATCAAACATGAATCAATGAAACATTTCGATAAGCACAAGAGAGGCTTGACTGGTGATGCAGGCCAATAAGTTCAGCATATATTCATGAATCTGTGACGTGCAGGCCTGAGCATACACACAAGGAAGTTTGACGGTCTACATATTTTTATTAATAAAGAAGCTTAAGAGTCCTACGCAAGTGTGTTCAGTTTTATCTAGCCTCTTCATATGCTTGTTTAATTGGCCCTGCGTGGTCTATATATGTAAGGACCTTTCGTTTTGTGAGGGGGACTTATGATGAAATTATCTACTACAATGGAAGAACACTAGAAGGAATTTGTGAGTAGCAATTCCGTCTAGAATTCTGTCTTGTTCGTGTGCCTCTTGTTTTGATCCATCAACACCATGCACTGACCGCTGCATCAGTTGGTATTCAGAGCGGAGGTTCGAGTTCATGGCGGGAGGATGAAGGAATCGAAACCGGCAACCCCAGCACAACGCTCGGGTTGATGGTGCTGAGATGGAAGATGAGTCCCATGATGGGACTCCTCATCGTCCTCGCAACCTGCAGGACATCGATGCCAGGCTCAGGGATCAAGATCGGGAGTTGAGACGTCAAGTGCAGATCCTGGTACAGCAAATGGCAGCCATGCAAACTCAGATGGCTCAAATTGCTGATACTAGGCAACGGAGGGACATGCCAGAAGACCAGGACAATGAAGATGCCTCCTATGACAGTGATGGCTCTTCAACTAGCGACCTGAGGCGTCCCGAAGTTAATCCTTTCGCTGGGCATTACCATGAGCGGAGACGAGCTGCCGCTGGACGCGAGAGCGACCGGCGCCGTTGCTTTCGTGTTAATCTACCTGAATTTTCTGGAGGCCTTTCTGCTGAAAATTTTGTGGATTGGCTTGATCAGGTCGAGCGTTTTTTTGAATATGCAGAAGTACCTGAGGAGGAGCGTGTCTCTGCAGTTGCTATGCAATTAAAAGGGCATGCATCTGTTTGGTGGAAAAATTTGGAGAAGAGTCGCAGAGTTCGTGGCAAAAGAAAGATTGATTCATGGCTTGTCACGAAGGAAAAGCTGCAGAGGGAATTTCTTCCTTTCAATTATGAGGAGACACTATTTTTGCAGCTGCAAAATCTTCGCCAAGGAACCAAGACTGTGGATGAATACACAGATGAGTTCTATCAATTGGTCTCACGTAACAACCTAAGTGATTCCAAAAGTCAGTTGGTTGCGAGGTATGTTGGAGGCCTCCGTAAATCTATTCAGGACTTGTTGGCTTTGCATACAAATTTTACCGTCTCAGAAGCACATCAGCGGGCTGTAACTATTGAAAAACAGCAGCAGCGAACCTGGCGCTCGAATAATTTTTCATCTGTGCCGATAGCAGAGGCTGCAGGAAGCAGGCAAGCACAACAAGCACCTTATGTGCCTAAACCAAAGGGAGCAGCAGAAACATCAAAGTCAAGAAGTGGTCGCTGTTTTCAATGTGGTTCTTCAGAACACTTGCAAAGACATTGTCCAAAGAACAATAGCAGGGATGGTAAAGGATTAATGACTGAATTGGAAGAAGAAAATCAGAAGACAAGCAGTCCTGTATATGATAATTACAATGATGAAGAGGAGGATCTAGTTGAGTTAGAAGGAGATACAGGGGCTATGCTTGTAATGGAGCATGCACTAGTAACTCGACCAAAGAATGATGAAGATTGGCGACGCCGCAGTCTATTCCATACTCGTTGTACCATGGGCGGCAAAGTATGCCATGTCATTATAGATAATGGCAGTTGGGAGAATACGATATCTGAAGATGCTGTTAATAAACTTGGGCTCCAGAAAATCAAGCATCCACATCCTTATAATATGAGGTGGTTCAAATCTGACAAGAT
Source organism: Eragrostis nindensis (assembly GCA_012490785.1). NCBI lineage: Eukaryota > Viridiplantae > Streptophyta > Magnoliopsida > Poales > Poaceae > Eragrostis > Eragrostis nindensis. The sequence continues at coordinate 292,851 of JAAXCT010000282.1, forward strand.
TTCAAAGGTCAGATTTCGATGTTTGGTGTCCTTTTCCATCGGCGGTAAATTTCTTGATGAGGTTGAATGTGACGTGGTTGATATGGATGTTAGTCACCTCATTTTGGGACGACCTTGGCAGTATGATCGATATGCAGTGCACGATGGTCGAAAGCACACATATACTGTCATGAAAAATGGAAAAAAATTTGTACTAAATCCAGTACATATGGACGAGTTTTCTGTCCCAAGTGGTGGTGAATCATCTGGAGCTACAAACTTGGTATCGTACAAACAATTTTTGCGTGATTCAGCAGAGGGAGGAGTATACTTGTTGCTAGTGGCAGAATCAAACGAAGATATTTCTGTATCTAAGGAAGCACAAGAGCTGCTCCATGAATTTTCTGATGTGTTCCCAGAAGATCTCCCATCTAAACTGCCTCCTATGCGAGACGTTCAACATCGCATTGATTTGGTGCCAGGAGCTAGTTTGCCAAATCATCCAGCTTACCGTATGAATCCAACAGAGTACAAGGAGTTGAATCGATAAGTACAAGAATTGCTAGACAAGGGATTTATTCGCCCTAGTCTCAGTCCATGTGCAGTTCCAGTGTTGTTGACACCAAAGAAAGACAGGTCATGGCGCATGTGTGTGGACTGTCGAGCAATAAATAAGATCACCATTAAGTATCGTTTCCCTATTCCACGACTTGATGATATGTTGGATAATTTAACAGGGGCTGCAGTATTTTCAAAAATTGATCTAAAAAGTGGTTATCATCAATTGAGAATTCATCCGGGCGATGAATGGAAGACAGCCTTCAAAACAAGAGATGGTCTTTATGAGTGGCTGGTAATGCCTTTTGGTCTTTCTAATGCTCCAAGTACGTTTATGAGGTTAATGAATCATGTGCTACAACCTTTTATTGGGAAATTCGTTGTCGTATATTTTGATGATATACTCATATACAGTAATAGCATGGATCAGCACCTACAGCATTTGAGAGAAGTGCTATCTGTATTAAGACATGAACAATTATATGCCAATCCAATGAAGTGTGAGTTGCTGACTACTTCTGTCAATTTTTTGGGATTTATTGTGTCTGCAAAAGGCTTACAACCAGATCCAAGCAAGGTTGCAGCTATCCTCAACTGGCCTACTCCGTGTACTCTAACTGAAGCTCGTAGCTTTCATGGGCTTGCTTCTTTCTATCGCCGATTCATTCGGAATTTCAGCATCATCATGGCTCCGTTTACTGATTGCATGAAACGGACTGGAGTCTTTGTATTAACTAAAGATGCACTTGAAGCTTTTGAAGAGATTAAGACAAAGATTGCTTCAGCTGGTTGTTTAACCTTACCAGATTTTCCAAAATTGTTTGAAGTAGAATGTGATGCCTCAGGAACAGGTATCGGTGCTGTTCTCAGTCAGGGAACTCACCCTGTGGCCTTCTTTAGTGAGAAATTAACAGGTGCACAACTTCGGTATTCTACTTATGAAACTGAATTATATGCAATTGTTCGGGCTTTGCAATACTGGAGGCATTACTTACTTCATCAAGAGTTTGTGCTGTATAGCGACCATGAAGCATTGAACATATTCGAAGTGAAGCCAACCTGAACAAAAAACATGCACGCTGGGCTAGTTTTCTTGAGGAGTACAACTTTGTTTTAAAACACAAGTCTGGAGCACAAAACAGGGTGGCTGATGCATTGAGCTGAAGAGCACATTGCCTTAATGTAACAAGAATTCAAGCTGTTGGCTTTGATGTTATTCCTGAGCTGTATGCTACTGATCCTTACTTCAGTAAAATTTATGAAGCTGCCCAGACACAAAAGTCAGCAGAATATACAATTCATGAGGGATTTCTTTTTCGAGGCACACAACTTTGCATTCCTGATTGCTCTGTCCGGGAGTTGATTATCAAGGAAATTCACAATGAAGGTCATCGTGGACGAGACAAATCTGTAGAATTATTATTACAACAATATTTTTGGCCTCATGCTCGCCGAGATATGGAAAGATTTGTTTCAAGATGTCATGTCTGTCAAGTTTCCAAGGGAGTTGCTACTAATGCTGGTTTGTACATGCCATTGCCTACTCCTGCTGGACCATGGACAGATGTGAGTATGGATTTTGTCCTTGGCCTTCCATGGACACAGCGTCGTGTGGATTCTATCTTTGTTGTTGTTGATCGATTCAGCAAAATGGCCCATTTCATTGCTTGTCGGAAGACATCAGATGCAAGTCAAATTTCTCATTTGTTCTTTCGTGAGGTCGTGCGCCTCCACGGCATTCCTCGAAGCATTACGTCTGATCGGGATACTAAGTTTATGTCCCACTTTTGGCGGTCTCTATGGAAGCAAATGGGAACTACTTTAAATTTCAGTACGGCATACCATCCACAAACAGATGGTCAGACTGAAGTCGTGAATAGAAGCTTGGGGAATATGTTACGTGCCCTTGTGGGTGACAAGCCTAAACAATGGGATCAAATTTTGCCATATGCTGAATTTTCTTTCAACCGTACCCCAAACCGCTCTACCGGATTTTGTCCGTTTGAGGTAGTATATGGTCGAGTACCAGATGGTATACTTGAGTTAGCACCTATACCTTCTGTTGGAAAGAAAAGCAAACAAGCTGATGAATTGGCTACAGATTTGGGCTCGCTTCACAAATTGGTTCAAGAACGGATCAATGAAAGCAATGCTAAATACAAGGCTGTAGCAGATCAACACCATCGGCGCCTTGTGTTTGAGGCAGGTGATTTCGTGTGGGCTGTCTTAACTAAAGATCGTTTTCCTGCTGGACAATACAACAAGCTAAGTCAGCGGAAGATTGGACCATGTAAGGTTTTACGAAAGATCAATGATAATGCTTATCAACTAGACCTGCCCAGCAATTTGCGCACGTCTGATGTGTTCAATGTGAAGCACCTCATGCCATATCAGGGAGATTCATGTGGAGACAGCAGCTTGAACTCGGGGTCGAGTTCTTTCGAGCCCGGGGAGGATGATGCAGGCCAATAAGTTCAGCATATATTCATGAAGCTGTGACGTGCAGGCCTGAGCATACACACAAGGAAGTTTGACGGTCTACATATTTTTATTGATAAAGAAGCTTAAGAGTCCTACGCAAATGTGTTCAGTTTTATCTAGCCTCTTCATATGTTGTTTAATTGGCCCTGCGTGGTCTATATATGTATAAGGACCTTTCGTTTTGTGAGGGGGGATGAAATTATCTACTACAATGGAAGAACACTAGAAGGAATTTGTGAGTAGCAATTCCGTCTAGAATTCTGTCTTGTTCGTGTGCCTCTTGTTTTGATCCATCAACACCATGCACTGACCGCTGCATCAACTGGGAATGCTGTGAAACTGGCATATCACTATTGTACCATACTCTGAAGTCTGAATGCAACCAATTATCAGGTTTTCATGCCAGTTAGTTCATAAAAATGTCAAGGAGAGATTCTCAGGTTAGACATTGGTGATTGAATAGTATGCTGGTCAGACCTGATGCAGTATAGAAAAAGAAATCAGAATACAACAGAAAAAGAATCATACGTAACAAATTAATGTAATTTTGTTAAGTGTTGCCAAACCATGGGTAGGCCTTACACAAAATACAATGTTCCAAAAATTTTCTGCTAGATAATCCTTGTGACTGATCATTTTAATTAACTAATGCTATGGCTTCTTATAAAATAGTTGCGACTTTTATTCGCAGAACTGTCAGCACTTACATGGTTACATCGATGGCCATCTCTTCCACGAAGCCGCTTTCGCAGTGGGGGCACTTTCACATCCTGGATATAATTTGTGATACTCAAGACGGCTTCACTCATGCATCATCTTTTTTTTGTGAATTTGTACAGCCAGCATTTACATGAATTAACGAACTTGAAATAAATATGGAGTTTTAAAGATCTTTATTTATCTCTAGGTCTGATAAATATTTCACAAACGAACTTCAGTTCAAAACGAAAGTTATTTGGCTTTCAGCAACATTGATCAAAAGGAGCCGGTAATTTGCGAAGAGTGATACTTAGAACATGGCTTTAAGACTGGTGGACCAGATTAGTATGAGCAAATGAGCCCCACCATCTACAAGCAAATACAGTATAGATGGCTTTAACTATGTGATGATGGTTTAACAATTTTATATAGGGAACTTAACAAAATAAAAAAAAATCCAGCCTTTTAAGAATATTCGTGGTGCTATATAAAGAACACTGTCAGAATAAACTAATTATTCCAGGGATATGCACTTAGCTCTCACAATTTTAGGCAAGGGAAGCTTTCGCCAAACTTGTCTCTTTTATGCATATGGTTTGACGCTGCAGTTGAACAATTATATTTATCAACAAATACTCACATGCTACACTCATGGTTCTAACTTGGATTCAAACAAGGCAAGGTAAGTCCACAAGATTGCAGTAGCTGAGTGTTAATTCGATGTTTATGTGACTGTTCATCCTCAGCAACAGCATAATCAAAGGTTTGAAGAGCAGCAAACTTTGATTTTAGTTTTTACATGTCTGTTCCACAGCATGAACACTTCCTTTGACACATGAGAGCAGAAGCATAATGCAGATGGGCAACCCAAGTGATCATGCCTTGTAAGCTCCAATAAAATTCCTAAATTATTAGTCAAGGTAAATCAACTCGAATCTTTTCACGGTAAACATCAATAAGATGCTGTTAGTTACACACGCCCTAGGACCACTACAAGAAAAACAGCCCTATAGATACGCTTTATTTGTATGTTAGATACGTTTATTTCATCTCCGTTCACTACAAGATTTCTACTAATTACCGACAGTGCTTGTCAAAGTGGCCGACAGTTTAGGCAGTTTAGTACATTTTTTTGAGTGGCTGACAGTTTAGTAGTGCAAACTTTTATATTTCCCAACAATTTTAGCAAATTCCCTACAAACTCATTCCCCACAAACTCATTCCCTACAGTTTTTGGATTAGTTTAATAAATACATTGAAAACTGTCACTCACTTGTACAAAAACTGTAGGGGATTGTTAGAAATCTTGTAGTGGTTGGAAAATAGATGCGTTTTTAGAAAGCGTGTTGGGGGCGTCTCCGCAAGTGCCGTGTCATATGCCTGTAGAGATGGATTTTAAAAGCGTGTCTAACGGATATAACACGATTCATAGCTACGCTAAATACGTATCTATAGACTTATACACGCTTTTGTAGTTACATTGATGTCACGTATCTATTAATTTAGCAACGTTTTAAAGCGTTGCTATTTAGAACATTGCACAAAAAACATATTTTGTTCCACATGCTGATAGGAAGTATTATTCACGCAATTCACAGGACTTCAACCCATGACCTCTTCATTTCTTATAAACTCACTTAACCAACTCATCCCATGTGTAACTATGACTAGAGTAAGATATGTATTTCTTTTAACTCACGCTATCTAAGCGTTTTGACGTCTCTAGCATTCTAAATAGCGTGTCAAGAAGTGTCTTTAGATGAGATTACATACGTTTAAAGCGTGGCTAATATCATATCATTTTGATGCGTTTTCAATATCGTGTCATAAGCGTGTTTGCGTGAGATACCGACGAAATGAAAGCGCGTCAAGTATCGTATAATTGTTCAATGCGTGTCAAAAAGCATCCTTAGAGGGCTACTGACGTCAAAATCATATCAAAAACATGTTTATTTTGCTATTGACGTTCAAAGCGTACTATAACGTGTTAAATTGATGCGATCTCAATACCGTGGCAAAAAACGTCTTTATGTGCTGGTGTATTGACGTTTATAAAAGCGCATCAATAGAAGCGTGTTTAGAAGGACTTTTTCTTGTAGTGGACAACCCTTTTTCTCACTGGAGAACGCTGGTTCACAGTACCACCAGTGAAACAGGTGCCTGTAACATGCCAGTGACGTGTTTTACCACTGTAACAGGACCTCTTGTAAAAAGATAAGCAACACATTGACAAAAGCAACTTTTAGAAAGATAAGAGCATCTCCAGGGCATGAAAAACCAAGCCCCTACATGTCCCTACAAAATGCCTTCAACTCCAGCAGCAACTCCTTTCCCTGAGCCCTTAGATAAGTGGGTCCTACTCGTCAGCCTCTCGTCCCTCTCTCTTCTCTTCTTCACCGCATATCGCAGCGCGGCGACTCGGCGCCCCTGCGCGGCTCCCCCGGCCCCAGGTGCGGCGACCCGGCATGCCCAGGCGTGGTGACCCAGTGCGGCGACCCGGCGAGGCGACGGCACGGCTCCCCCGGTCCCAGGTGCGGCCGACCCGGCACGGTGACCCGGCGCGACCCGGCGAGGCGACGGTGCGGCTCCCCCGGCCGCAGGCGCGGCGACTCGGCGCGCCCCGGCGCGGTGACCCGGCGCGCCCCGGCGCGGCGATCGCGAGGCGACCCGGCGAGGCGACGGCACGGCTCCCCCGGCCCGCGGCCCTTCTCAACGCGACGCCCCGACGTGGCTCCCCCGGGCGCACGTCCCTCCTCCACACGAGGCGGGCACGAAGCTCGCTGCTCCATGGCGGTGGCCTGGGTGACGCGGCAGGCAGCGCCCACCGGGGCGTAGCACGGAGCGACGGCGGCTAGTGCGGCAGGCGGGCGTGGCGTCCGAGCAGACGATGGCTCCCTGGTGTGGCGTGGCGCGGCGTGGACCGAGATGGCGGCGCGTAGCGAGGAGGCAGACGGCACGTCGGCGCAATCGACCACGGAGGCCACAGATCCAGTCGTGGGCGTCCGTTTCCATGGCGGGGGGCGGCCGGATTTGGTGCCTGGAAGTGGAGGAGAGGGGCGATGGCGTTGGCGGCAGAGCAGACGCGGCGCGCGCTCGCGCGGGAGAGGGAAGAGGCCGCGCGCTCGCGGTGGTTGGGCGGGCCCCACCAGTGTAGCGACCCCGGAGCGGGTCGCCACATCTCGGGGCTTTGGGGTTTTTTGGCTCAAGCCCCTACATCCCATCTAGGGGCTCATGTAGGGGCCCTGCTGGAGATGCTCTAAGCATGTACATAGGGCAAGTATTACCGAGATGACTGATAAATCATCTTGTGCTAGATCAATTGCAGAATTAATAACTGATCTAGAGAGCTATTTTTAAAAAGAAAATCTATCAGAGAGCTCACATCAAGAGTGCACTGTAAAGTACAGATGCTAACTGGTCTACCTGCCTTGGTAAATATCAGAGAAATGTTGCGTGTCTGTGCGGGGTGTCCAGTTTACAGCAAAAGTGTGAACAACAATTGGCAAATTGAAGCAATTACCTCAATGATTCTCTGACCAAACACAGCCAGATGAGAGGCGCCGGTTGGCTGCTTGGTCTGCGCAACTCGGCGAGAGCGACAGGGCGTGGAGCAGGCTTCGGCGGGGACAGCAGAGGAGCGCTACAGGACGCGGCGACAGGCTTGATCGACGACAGAGGAGTGCCACTGGACGTGGTTGCCGACGCCGGAGCTGAGACTCGGGAGAGGCGGGAAGCGCGACCGAGCTGGTGGCGGCACTCACCTCGGAGACGTGGATGCTGACGCGTCTCGGGGGTCAGGGTCGGGCTGCTGACGTCGGAGGAGCGTCGGTGCCCGCGCCGCGGCGTCTCTTGATGCTTCTTGGGGCTCTGGAGGCGCTCGCCCTGGCGCGGCGGGGGCAGGTGACCTCGACGGCGGCTAGGGATGGGGTGGGGAGTCGGGCGCGCGTACGTGCGCGGCGCGAGGTTGGGAAGACGGCGCGGTCGCTGGAGCGGAAGCTGTGCGGGCCCCACATGTCGGCGCCGAAATTTTTAGAGGAGGGGCACGCGACGCACTCAGGTGGAGTCAGAAGACAAATAATAAGGAGTAGAGATTTTTAGATATTTTTATAATCTGAATTTAGTTATTTTTTGGATTTATAAAGGTATGATGGATAATTTAGAAATAGGTATGACATGTATTTTTAGTTATTTTTTATTATGCTGAATTTAGCAATTTTTTACTCATCTTTAACTATTTTTAACTCATAATGGCATGGAGGTAATTTAGAAATAGGTGTGTAGGGTATTTTTGGCCATTTTTTATTATTCTGAATTGGCATGGTGGGTAATTTATAAATAGGTGCAAGGGGTATTTTGGCTATTTTTTTATTATTTTAAATTTATATATTTTATAAATATTTATAGGAGGTTTTGTGACTAATATTTTTCATAATAGCAGTGGTGGGTAATTTTCTCTTCTTATTTTCTCGGATTAACGTGGCAATTTCTAGACCTTGAGAGCGAACGTGGAAGCTTTTTTTTCTTGATCAATTATATATATAATAGATAGATTTGCTGACTAATGACTTTTTTGCGCGTCAGCAACCATTGGTAATGATGGTTCTTTTGTTGTAAATTATGATTATGGTCTTTTTGCGTTCATCAATTATCGTGGCCAGTCAGGATTATCACCGCAAGATAGTGATGGCTTTTCATATGTCATAACATGAGCCGAATGTGCCACCTGCTATGTCGGACGGTGATTCGAGATGGATGCTGACATGGCATCGCCCACTTTCATCATTCATCACAATCGTGATTTGGCACTGAATGCTTCAGCTGTACTAGTCGAATAACTATGTTGACAACTTCAAACAATACTTTGAGACAGGAACTTTGCAACGTTAAATAATGAGGGAACCAACGTCTGCTCTTTCTTTATTTTATTCGTGTTGACACAGAGGTGGCAGTTACAATTTGTACCATAAGGCAAAGACACGATGGTAATTAAAAGGGATTCATTCTATTTTATTTAGGCAGGTGGAGGCAGCAGCCAGCCCAGCATGCAGGAATGACAACAATGTCTGCTACCTACTTGGTGTACTCCAGAGCCCAGAAGTTGGCGTAGATGTAGGTGGACTTGACGCTGGTAAATCCCGCGCCCATGGCGAGCTCCACATACTCCCTCTCATACCTCTCCCCGCCATTGGGGCTGTAGCAAAGCAGGCTCACATCGACGGCGATCAACCCCTGCACGCTGTTTGTGACGTCCACCTTCACCGGAAGCATGCACTCAAGTCAACGCTGATGAGCTTGCCGTGCGGCGGCAGCGTATCGTAGCAGTTCTTGAGCACCTTGGCACAGTGGTCATCGCCGTAACATGATAGGCCTACGACACCAGCTGCAGTGCGTGCATGCATGTCTCCTCATCGGCAACCATGGCCATGGCGGATATGAACCGGTGTTTGTGTACCTACCTTGTTGTTATCAGCTGCTGACTTATGATTCGATGCAGTGTGCATTCAAGAGATGTGTGTTGGGGTTTTTATAGAGCTTCATTCAAGGTTTGTTCTTACACCAATCTATAAAAGCTCTATTATTCTTTAAAGATTTGCTAGTTCTCAGGCGAAAGAGATTTCGTACATCTGTCAACATTTTCGGAACAATAAAAACATACTGCTGGAACAATAAAACTGTATTGCTGGAACAATTAGTTCTTAGGAGGAACAATTTAGTTTTCAAAGAACATTTTTTTGCATAAGTGGATAAAAATTTTTAGTATTTGGTTCAAAATCCAATGATTGAAAAAAGTGACTGAGAGATTAGCAAAATCTTAGTCACTTGAGAAGGAGACACCTCCTTATTTTTTTATATCAGTGCATGGATAGTTACACTCCCTCCGTCCCAAGGTTTGTCCCTGCACCAACATATGAAAGCTCTGTTATTTCTTAACGTCATTGATAAACCTTGGGCAAGGATATTAAGAAGAGGTGGAAAAAAGTGGGTACACAAGAAACGAGCAGGAGAGAGATAGAGATAAATATGTATTGAAAAGAGGGTTGTCTCCAGGATCCCCGATCTCGTCGCACCATTCCAAGGCTTCTATCTCCGTGTCCGTGGCATCAAACAGGACCTTGACTGCAGTATCGTCAAGCTTAGTAGTTTTTGTTGTAGTTTGTAGACTCCTCTGTGTACTCTCGTGTTTAAATCATTGACTCATTGTAATAAATTAAAGATGTATAATTTGTGTTGTTTATGCGATATGTACTGTCTGTGCCCGTTCATCGGCACTTCTGACTCGATCATGTGAAAAGCGATAACGCTTCACATAGCATGGTGACTACTATTCCCTGATTGGTGTGTGGCTCACACAGCCTTGCTTGTTGGCAGTGCTGCCCAATCATTTGAGCCATAGATGAATCCGAGGCAATGTTGAGGCTGTTGGCTTGGCTTATCTTTGCTATCTTATACACCCTCCGTAGTAAAACACACATATTTTAGAGGCTCGGGCAAAGTCATACATTCTTAACTTTGACATAATATATATAAAATATAAATTATTGTAAATAAAAAATTACACATTTAAGATAGTTTGTTCTATGATAAATTTAGTGTATGATTTTGACCAAACCAAAAATACGTGTATTTTGAGATAGAGGAAGTACAACGGTAGTCAAAAACCAAAGCCTTGACAACATTACTGTGGGTGCGTTCGTTTCCTCCCCTCTAAATTTTAAACCTCTAAAATCAAAAAGAACCTTTTTTATTAGTTTAATGACAAAACCTATTTGACAGATGGGTGCTAATTTGCGAGACGAATCTAATGAGCTTAATTAATCTACGTTTTGCTACAGTAATGATACAGTAACCATCTTCTAATCGCCTCATAATTACTCTCATTAGAATCGTCTCGCGAATTAGACGGGGGGTTCTGAAGTTAGTTTTGTAATTTGACTTGTTTAGTACATCGAAATAGTAAGATTCTTTTTAATGTGACCCCTCTAAAATTTAGACCCCATGCAACGAGCACACTCACGTGCTTAATACGTCACTGGCGTGGCATGCATGCTGTCAGCACTCAGCAGTTAAGGTGAGCCTGCCCGTTGCACTTGGAGCCGCTGTCGAATGCAAGGTCACATACGGATGTTGAGCAGCCCATAGCTTTCCCCAAGGTGGATCTCCTCCTTGACAACTGGAGTCTTGGGGTCTTACTCTTGCCATAGCTTTGTTGAGACGTGTTGGCGTGTCTTCGTCTTGCAAAATTGGCAGCCAACAACCAGACCAGTGCCATGAGTTCACGATCGGGCTTCTAAATTTTTTGCTTGGCTCTGTAGGACTCAATATATATCGTAAATCATGTATCACTATAACAAAAAGGGTCTGTAGCGACGCAACCCAAAAGAGAATAGCGGCGGCTATGATAGAAATCCGCCTCTACAGGCCCGTCCCGGGGCAACAGCGAACGGTCCGTCGCTACTGGGGATCTGTAGCGGCGGGCCAAGATTTGAACCTACAGCAGCTCTGTAGAGGCGGCCTATATTGTAAGCCGCCCCTACAGAGGCAGAGGTCTGTAGAGGCGGCCCGTATTGTGAGCCGCCCCTACAGAAGTTCTGTAGCGATGGACCATAATGTGATCCGCCCCTACAGAGTATCTGTAGCGACGGACCAAAATGTAGGCCGCCTCTACATAGTGTCCCGATATATATAAAGACCCTCGGGCCGCTCGCTGTCCCCTTGCAACGGTGGCGGCCCGAAAAATTCGCCAAAATTCGAAAAACGAGGGGGGAAGGTTTTGAGTTTGTTTTTTTTGGAGGAGTTTGTTCGCGAGGGTAAGGCAAAGTCATTCCAAAAGTTTTTTCTTGCTCTCAAGTTGAATTCGGGCTCAATTTTGGATTTGAAGTTGGTATGTTGTTCATACAAATTTGTCAAATTCTCTTGATTTGGAGTGTTTGCTTTGGTTTGGATGGAAGCATATGGGATCCTATATCATGTATTTGTATCACCTAGCAAAATTTCATGGATATCTAGCTTCTTTCATGTAGATCTAATTTTGAAGTATGTTGCTCTTGGAGAGAGAGTGGGAGGGGAATATGGGAGGGGCATGGAGATATGCTTATTTTTTATTTTATGTTCAAATAATTAATTCATTGTTTGTTTGGTGTAAGGTAAATGTGATGGATAGATCTTGGATGTACGACACGCCAAGGCCTTCCGGATTGTTTCTGGGAGAACTCAATAAGTTCGCCGAATGGGCCGCAGAACATGCTAGGCGTGAAGGGACAACGGATATATATTGTCCATGCGTTGATTGCAAGAATCAGAAACTGTGGGATGATATGACTGTGATCAAATCGCACTTGGTGAAAAGAGGTTTTGTTGAGGGGTACACGAGTGTTGGCGGTTCTTATGCGATAAAATTAAATTCATTAATTCCGCAAGCGCACGGATCACCATTGTAGCATTTCACCTTGGAGTATTCCAGGGTTATCGTATTTATATTTCTGCAGGGAAGCAGAGCGAAAGGGAGCTGAATAGTAGCAATGCATTGGACAATTTGGAGAAGAATAATGTATCAAACTATACTTGAGACGGGGGTAAGATAGGCATGATATATATGGGTGGCACACACATCCTCAAATCCAAGGTAATAAAAGAAAACTGTAGTATACATTTGGGAGAGCAACGAGATAGAGTTAAGGCTACCTGTATGTTTATCTATTATTTACTCTTCGTAGTAGTCAAGTCTACAAAGATTATCTACTCTAGCTAAGTTTATACACATACAAGTCAAGTCGTTTCGGGACACACACGAGCTAGGTTAATCGATGATGCTAGTTCAAACAGGGAACCGTATGCTATAATTAAGACCCTGCTGAGTCCAACCCGGACGTGGTGGATTACAGAGACCGGTGCAGCTGTCACATATACTCGCGGCTACCATCCTCCGTGGGGTTGGGTGCCAAACGTGCATAGGCCAAGCTCTAAGCGCCATGCTTACAACCCGCCTAGAGGAACTACTCTTGATCAACGGAGCAGTCCTATCTAAGAATGAACAAGCACAGATTTCACACGACGTCATCTCCGACGAAGGCACTCTCTCGTACTTGCTATTCCAACAATCACGAATCCCACAACAAGACTTCTACGAGCACTTACTTAACGAATAAATAAACTAAATAGAAAAGAACTACTAAAATAAATAAATAAAGAATAAACTAATTATATATTAAATAAAATAATATCTCTAAAGAGTAAGGATACAAAGAACTATACCGAACTCCGAGAAGACTCCGGAAGCCCGAGAGAGCTCTCACTCTACTCTACTCTACTCTACTCTAACTCCCAAAGCTACTACTAAACTAAACTAATGAACACTTGGATGAAGTGTGATGGTGCGAATTGTTTCTGCAGCCAGCCAGGGGTATTTATAGCCTCTCCAGGACCCAGGGGATTAAATAGCCGAAGCTGGAGAGGCGGTGGCGCCAAGGTCGGCCGGCCGGCCAAGTAGGGGGGGCCGGCCGGCCGTCCCCTATGGCGGTTGGCCACCGCCTTCTGCCTCAACGCTCCTGATTCACTCCTGAAGGCGGTCTGAAGGTCGGCTACTTCGTGGGGGCGGCAGAAGTGCAGTAGGGGCCAAGTTAAGGCCCAATTGGCCCACCTCTGGTAAGTCGGCGCAAATCCGCTTGGTTTGGCCTTGAATTATGCGTTGTGGACCAGTTTCTAGCCCACTGGAGGAAGCCTGGGGCCTGCGGCCACCAGGTGGGGCCGGCCGGCCTATGCTGGGGCCGGCCGGCCAGGGAAATTCCCTGGCTGGGCCCACTTTTCTCCATTATCCGCTCCTGCATCCAAATATTCAGGAAAACCTGTGGAGTAGCATTATTCCTAACTACTATGCACAAAATCTTGGTGTTATGCATTTATTTACCGGTAGGATGGCGGTCAAATCATGGGTTATCGACCGCCAACAACCTCCCCAAGCTTAAACTTTGCTCGTCCCGAGCAAACTCAACTCAGAGTACCGGCGGATCAGGAGTTACAAAGAAGCGCCCCATGGGTAATAAAGATGCAACAACATACTCCCTAAACAGTGGTAAGTTTACGAGAGCACAAAATATTCATGAGTGTTGCAGAAATCGTGGGGCTTATATGTTACACCTTGGCATGCAGCATTGAAGAATGGAACGCACTTTTTGGACAAGTAAACAATTCCAGCAGGATGCATCCAGAGTTTTTATGTGTTGCAAGGTAAGGTGCGAATATTCTCCTTCGTTTTGGACTGCACTTTTCTTACAACCCTGATGTGAGTCTATCCTACAAGCTTCACTCATCCTACCTTCTACCAAATGAGGCTTTGTATGTGGAGCTTGGTAAGGAGTGCACAAGTGTCATGCATATATTGTAAAGCTAAAGAATGAGTCTCAATCAACATAGCAACTCCATTTATTTTGGTCATAAGAGATGATGTGATGGAGGGGGAGAAAATGGACTCACACTTGTGGAAGGAGGTTTTGAAAACTTTGGTCCTTTATTTTGCTCAAGATGTTTATGATAAGAACCATATAGCCATTGACTTTTGTCATGCAACCATGGAGGTTTTTTTTTTATTGCTCTATGGTGCAAGGGCTATAACTTTTGCATGGTTCAAAGAAGCATTTTGAAATATTCTTGAGCTTTTTGGATGGACCAAAAATTTTGCAAACTCTGAAAAATGTTTGGTTGATTTATCCAAACATTCCCCTTTTTATTTGGTGGAAAGAAATTTTCGAAAACACACGCGAAGGAATTATGACCAAAATTAGGAGTGCTTAGTTTCAAGAGTACATCAAACCTTAACAAAACTCAATACATAAACAGATGGCTATGAGTGGGGCTGTTTCGAATAATATGATATGGCTCTGGTAGGTAAATAAATCCTCACACTAAGAGAAGTGTGTCAAAACAGAAGGGTTTTAGGTATTTACAGCAATTCAAGAAAAACATCTCTGGATGAAACCATACTAAGAAATTGCAACAAGTCCTAATCATACCATATCATAATCCACAATGCTCAGACTTGGTGTAACAAGTGCAACCCACGGAAATAAGCAAGGCTCATGATGTGATCATGCTCAAATAAAAATAACACATACGTCAGGAGTAGAGGTTGCATCTATGCGACACATGGGAAGCTAATTTGTAACTCGATCATCATTTCCCTTAAGTGTAGCATAACACCAAAATTCTAGCATTTATTCGAAACAGGGAGTTTATTTATTTATTAAGAAAGTTAGGGATACTTACCTGGGGGTCCTCCCTAAGCTTGAGTCTTTGCAAGACTCGAGCTAGTGTTGAACTCATTCTTACCTAGGTGCCCTCCCCAAGCTTGAGTCTTTGCAAGACTTAAGCTTGATTCAGGCTCTTCTTCCTCCTTCTTGACTTGCAAAAAAGAGTGAAGATGATACAAGTGGCTAGCCCCGAATGAGCATCGCCGGGAATCCTATTATTTCTGTTGTTTTTAATTTTTCACATTTTTTTATAGTTTAT
Organism: Eragrostis nindensis; assembly: GCA_012490785.1. Classification (NCBI taxonomy): domain Eukaryota; kingdom Viridiplantae; phylum Streptophyta; class Magnoliopsida; order Poales; family Poaceae; genus Eragrostis; species Eragrostis nindensis. The sequence goes on from JAAXCT010000282.1 coordinate 308,070, forward strand.
GAAAAGAAAAACAAGTGCTAGGCCTAGCTAGGATAACGATTGGGATGGCCTCCCCAATCGGAGGGCTCTCATTTTTACGTCTTGAGCTAGACGTTCTCCATATCGCTTTAACTTGCTTGGACCTCGCTTGCTGGAGAATTTGGCGGGGCTGAGGTTCCTTCTTTCTTCCGCCACACTTTGGTTGTCTTCTTTGTGTTTGTGGCGGCGACATTTTCTTTACTAGACGCATTTGTTGTACTCTCATCGGTCGATACAGTAGCTGCCTTCTTCTTTCTTGATCGCCTCGCCCTCCTCTTCTTAGGCGATTGTGACTCGCCTACTCCTTCTTGTGGTGGAGGAGCAAGAGGGGCTTGCGGTGCGTTTGGCGGTTGAGGCATTCTTCTTGGAGTCCTCCAGTAATTAGCTGGCCTTCTTGCATTCTCTCTTGCTAGATAATTTCTCATGTATGCAATGAGCTTATCTGGCTGCGGCATGGGTGGAGTAATCTCAATCTTCTCCACTTCCCTTGGGTCCTTTCCATATATGACCCTCACTTGCTTGCATTGTTCAACCTTAGGCTTGAAGGTGAACGTCTCTTCCCTGCCGTTGAAGTCCAAGTGAATTTCTCCTGCCCCTACGTCGATGTTGGTGTTGGTGGTGCTCAAGAACGGCCTCCCAAGGATGAGAGGGGTTTTGACATCCACTTCCATGTCAAGCACGACGAAATCGACGGGGACGAAGAAGTTTCTGATCTGCACAGGAACGTCTTCGGCAATACCCGCAGGATGGCGAACTGATTGATCCACAAGTTGCAAGCACATGGCCGTTGGTGATAACGGGCGGTCTAGCCTGTCGTATACCGTCTTGGGCATGACGCTCACACTTGCTCCTAAATCGCAGAGCGCCTGCGAGAAGTGCTGGCTGCCGATAGAACATGGGATGGTTGGACACCCCGGATCCTTCTTCTTTTCCGGAAGAATGTTCAAAATGGCCGCACTGCACTCTTCGGTAAGCTTCACTACCTCCATTACTGGAATGGGGCGCTTGTTGCTGAGGATGTCCCGGAAATACCTAGTGTAAGTAGGTACCTGCATGGCATCAAGCAGCGGAATATGCACATATATATGCCGGATGGCCTCAACAAATTTATCAAAGCGCTCATCCACGGTGAGCTTCTTTCTGCGGTCGGGGTAAGGCAAGCCTGTAGTGTCAAAATACTCATGAGGTGCTGCCTTAGGTGGAGCTTGCTCGACGGGAGGATCTGTCGTTGGTTCCTCCTCGGAGCTCTCCTTCTCGGCATCTTCCGTTTCAGGGACCTTCTTTTCTGGAACCTTTTTGCTGGCCTTCTCCTTGGGGGCTGCGTTTGGTGTCTTCCTTTCTGCACCCTTGGGGTATGGTGGGTCCACAGTACCTCTTCCGCCCCTGGTGGTGATGGCACTAACATTCTCCTTCGTACGAGGAGTCTGCACAGCTGAAGCTATTTGCGCGATTTGTGTTTCTAGCATTTTGTTGTGGCTTAGCTGGTTTTGCAGAGCAGTGCTGAACGACTCTAGCTTAGCATCTATGCTCTCTAAAGCCTTGTCGGTAGTAAGAAACTTCTTACTAATGCTGTCATTGATCTTGACCTGGCCGAGAACTAGATCCTTGATAGAGGGCTCAAAACGGGAAAGATTACCATTGTTACCTCCCTGATTTTTGTTGAAGGAGAGGTCGGGCCTGGAGTTCCAGCCATAGTTGTTCTGGGAGCGGTACCCATTGCCATTGTTGAGGAAATTGCATTCCTCTCTCGTATTCGGGCAATTGATTCCCATGTGCCCAACGTTGCCGCATTCCTCACATGTCATGCGGGAGTCCGCAACTTGCAGGTCCTGTGGAGACTCCACCTTGCGGAGTAGCTGATCGAGCTTGATGGCGAGCATGTCCATCGTCTCTACTTGGTGCACTCCACGGGTCTTGGTGCTCGCCGCTTGGTGTTCACCATGAGTTCTTCACGCTAAGAGAGAAGAAGGAGCCGCCTGCTCCGGCGTCGAGGTGCTCTCGAGCGGACGGCCTCAAACCGTGGTAGAAACTCTGTATGAGGAGCCATTCTTCCATGCCATGGTGTGGGCATGAGAGAACATACTCCTGCATCCTGTCCCAGGCTTCCGCGGTCGACTCGTCTGCGAGCTGTTGGAAGCCCGATATCTTGTTCCGCAGGGCAGTCGTCTTGCCCGGCGGGAAGAACTTGGCGAGGAAGGCATTGGAGCATGCCGTCCATGTGTCAAGGGACTCTTGGTTCGCGTAGAACCACTGGAGAGCCTTCCCCAACAGAGAGAATGGGAAGAGCTGCAGTCGGATGGCGTCCTGAGGTGCATCCTTCATGGCGAAGGTGTTGCATGTCATCGAGAACCTTTGGAGGTGAGCATTTGCATCCTCCGACGGCTTCCCACAGAAAGGACTAGCCAAGATCATGCTGATCAAGGCTGGCTTGAGCTCGTAGTCCTTGTTGGTGATGCGCGGGTTGGGTCCCACGCGTATGTTCTCCGTAGTTGGCGCGGAGAAGTCATTGATCGTCTTCTCGACCGGATCACCCATGTTGTTGTTCGTTGATGAAGATGGAGGGTGCTCGACAGTCGTCGGAAGGGATCTTTCAAGAGCCAGAACTTTCGATCGAGCGTGGGTGGGGGCGGGGTAAGCCTGGCCCTCACCCTTCTCAAGAACTGTTTGGGATCTGGGTGAAAGTTTTCTGGTAGGTCGAAACCAGTCTTGCACAGTCCTGTTTCAAATTTCCATAACAAAGAAAGACAGGACAAGGGTAAGCCCGCAAAAGTAAGTGATAATTACTCTTCTCACAAACTTCAATGCATTTATTCAGTTTCCTAGCTGCTACTTCCCCGGCAACGGCACCAGAAATGCTTGTTGGCGGTTCTTATGCGATAAAATTAAATTCATTAATTTCGCAAGCGCACGGATCACCATTGTAGCATTTCACCTTGGAGTATTCCAGGGTTATCGTATTTATATTTCCGCAGGGAAGCAGAGCGAAAGGGAGCTGAATAGTAGCAATGCATTGGACAATTTTGAGAAAGAATAATGTATCAAACAATGCTTGAGACGGGGGTAAGATAGGCATGATATATATGGGTGGCACACACATCCTCAAATCCAAGGTAATAAAAGAAAACTGTAGTATACATTTGGGAGAGCAACGAGATAGAGTTAAGGCTACCTGTATGTTTATCTATTATTTACTCTTCCTAGTAGTCAAGTCTACAAAGATTATCTACTCTAGCTAAGTTCATACACATACAAGTCATGTCGTTTCGGGACACACACGTGCTAGGTTAACCGATGATGCTAGTTCAAACCTAGGGAACTGTATGCTATAATTAAGACCCTGCTGAGTCCAACCCGGACGTGGTGGATTACAGAGACCGGTGCAGCTGTCACATACACTCGCGGCTACCATCCTCCGTGGGGTTGGGTGCCAAACGTGCATAGGCCAAGCTCTAAGCGCCATGCTTACAACCCGCATAGAGGAACTACTCTTGATCAACAGAGCAGTCCTATCTAAGAATGAACAAGCACAGATTTCACACAATGTCATCTCCGACGAAGGCACTCTCTCGTACTTGCTATTCCAACAATCACGAATCCCACAACAAGACTTCTACGAGCACTTACTTAACGAACAAATAAACTAAATAGAAAAGAACTACTAAAATAAAGAAATAAAGAATAAACTAATTATATATTAAATAAAATAATATCTCTAAAGAGTAAGGATACAAAGAACTATACCGAACTCCGAGAAGACTCCGGAAGCCCGAGAGAGCTCTCACTCTACTCTACTCTACTCTACTCTAACTCCCAAAGCTACTACTAAACTAAACTAATGAACACTTGGATGAAGTGTGATGGTGCGAATTGTTTCTGCAGCCGGCCAGGGGTATTTATAGCCTCTCCAGGACCCAGGGGATTAAATAGCCGAAGCTGGAGAGGCGGTGGCGCCAAGGTCGGCCGGCCGGCCAAGTAGGGGGGGCCGGCCGGCCGTCCCCTATGGCGGTTGGCCACCGCCTTCTGCCTCAACGCTCCTGATTCACTCCTGAAGGCGGTCTGAAGGTCGGCTACTTCGTGGGGGCGGCAGAAGTGCAGTAGGGGCCAAGTTAAGGCCCAAATGGCCCACCTCTGGTAAGTCGGCGCAAATCCGCTTGGTTGGGCCTTGAATTATGCGTTGTGGACCAGTTTCTAGCCTACTGGAGGAAGCCTGGGGCCTGCGGCCACCAGGTGGGGCCGGCCGGCCTATGGTGGGGCCGGCCGGCCAGGGAAATTCCCTGGCTGGGCTCACTTTTCTCCATTATCCGCTCCTGCATCCAAATATTCGCCAAAACCTGTGGAGTAGCATTATTCCTAACTACTATGCACAAATCTTGGTGTCATGCATTTATTTACCGGTAGGGTGGCGGTCAAATCATGGGTTAACGACCGCCAACAACGAGGTGGACAAAACACAGTGAGAACAACATCGAGACCGGTGCCGCAGATGAAGTTGAAGCTGAAGGAGGCGGTTGAGGTTGAGGCTGATGGATTAGGAGCGGCATCCAAGTGTCCTGACACCACCACCATGGATGTCGAACCTGAGTTTGATGTTGAGGAAATGTTGCGCCACGTTGAGCCGCAAGTGTTCCAAAATATCTGTACAGCGAAAGGGCTTGACAACATGGATACAGTAGAGAAGGCATCGAAGGAGCTGCTGTACGAGGAATCCAAGGGATGTGATAAAGAGTTTACTGTCTTGCGTACGGTCCTTGAGCTGATGAAATTGAAGGGCATTCACGGATGGTCAGATGCTTCTTTCACGGATTTGTTGCAGCTATTTTCCGATGCGTTGCCGAAGCCTAACTTGTTGCCCAAGTCCACCTACTTTGCGAAGAAGCTATTATCCCCACTTTCGTTGGGCGTGCAAAAAATTCATGCATGTCCAAACCATTGCATCTTGTAACAGAAAGAGCACGAGAACGCTATGAGATGCCCAAGGTGCAAACGTAGTCGTTACAAGAGGAATGATGACTGCAACGCGGACACCGCCGTTGGTGGCACCAGGAAGAATAAGAAGGCAGGTTCGAAGAGGAGGAAGAGTAGTACTACAGCCAATGACAACGATGGTACAAAGATTCCCGCCCTTGTCATGTGGCACTTACCTGTGGTTGACCGCCTGAGGCGCCTGTTCGCAAACCCCAGAGATGCTGCACTGATGACATGGCATACGCGAAAGGGGGATGGTAAGCTCTGGCATCCCGCCGATGCAACACAATGGAAAAACTTCGACATCAACCATCGATCGTTCTCTCAAGAGGCAAGGAATATACGGTTCGGATTGAGTACAGACGGGATGAATCCTTTTGGTCAAATGAGGAACCCGCACAGCACTTGGCCAGTGATCCTATCAATGTACAACATCCCCTCCTGGTTGTGGCACAAGCGTAAGTACCTATTGCTGACCACCCTTATATATGGGCCTAAGGAAACTGGTAATGATATGGATGTGTTCTTGGAACCGTTGATGGAAGACATGCAGAAACTATGGTTAGAGGGGGTCCGTATGTTGGATGAGTTTCGAAGGGAGTACTTTACGCTGCATGCCATCATTTTCGTCACCATAAGCGATTCCCCTGCATTAAGGGCGCTATCGGGACAGGTCAAAGGGAAGGCAGCATGCTTTGTGTGCGTTGATGATACTTCCCATATGTACCTTCCTTTGTCTAAGAAGCTAGTGTACTTGCGACATCGTCGATTCTTACCAAGAAAACACATGTATCGTGCGATGGAGAGACAATTTGATGGCACCGTTGGGGAAGGCTTACCTCCCCGACACTGTACCCAGCAGGGTTGTGTTTGACATGGTCAAGAATATCAGAGTTGTTTTTGGGAAGCCTTTGAAAGGAGTTCCGAAGTCAAAACCCTGATGCCGTTTAAGAAACAGTCTATTTTCTACAGATACCTGGATTACTGGAAAGAATGGGAAGTGCCACACGCCATTGACTGGATGCATGTTGGGAAGGGTGTCTTTGATAGCACCGCCGGTCTTTTATTGGACCTACCCGGCAAGACGAAGGATGGACTTAGCGCACGTAGAGATCTTGAAAGGTTGGGAATAAGGCCAGAGCTCCATCCCCAAGAAAGACCAAACGGAAAGTACTATCTCTCCCCTGCGGGCTACACCCTTACACGCGAGGAGAAAACATCATTCTGCAAGTGCCTAAGCGGGATTAAAGTACCAACCAGTTTCTCATCGAATGTCAAAAATCTCGTGAACATGGAAGAGTTGAAGATAAGTGGCTACAATACTCACGACTGCCACACAAGGCTTTCAGTCTTTCTCCCCATCGCCATCAGAGGTATCAAATCAGAGTGGGTAAAACTAGGCGTAACTCGCTTGTGCTACTTCTTCAACGCAGTATCGAAGAAGGTGATCAGTCTAGATGATTTGAATGACCTACGGTTGCACATAAAAGAAACAATGTGCATACTTGAAATGTGCTTCCCTCCATCCTTTTTTGATACGATGGAACACTTTTTATGATTCACATTGTGGATCAGATATCGGCACTGGGCCCTGTCTACCTGCATCACATGTTTCCGTTCAAGAGGTTCATGTATGTTATGAAGCGCTATGTACGGACTCGTGTGCATCCAGAGGGTTCCATGTTGGAGGGCTACTACTGAGGAGATCCTCGAGTGCTGCGCAGATTACATCAAAGATGGTAGAGCGATCGGTGTTTCTGTGTCACGTCATGTGGGGAGGCTATCTGGGAAAGGTACCAAACGAAGAAAATCATTCATAGACAGTGACTACCAACAAGTAGACAAAGCACACTACAGCGTCTTGCAACAACTGCAGATCGTGGGACCGTACTTTGAGAAACACCTGGCAGAGCTTCGCCGGAACAACCCCGACCGCTCGGATGATTGGATCATAAAGGAGCACAAGAGTTGCTTCACCTCATGGTTCATGAACGAAGACCTACCCAGTAGTGATTCTGTGGACAAGAAAATGTTGAGAAGGTTAGCTAGTCGTCCGAGGAGGACTGTGGTAACCTTTCAGGCATACGAGATCAATGGTTTCACCTTTTACACCGAACAAAAAGACAGAAAGAGCAAGTCTCAATATAGTGGTGTGAGAGCACAAGCCTATGATGCAGAGGGCGAGATGACCTTGTACTATGGGTACATTGAGGAAATATGGGAACTAGACTATGGAGAAAATGTGCAGATGCCTATATTTCGGTGTAAATGGGTGAAGCACCCAAAAGGCATGGAGGTGGACCGATATGGGTTCAAAATCGTCAATCTCAATAATGTAGGTCACAAAGATGAGCCTTGGATACTCGCTGAGACCGTTGAACAGGTGTTCTATGTAGCCGACCCAAAGAATGAATTGAAGCACATTGTTATCCCTAGTAAACATAGAATCGTTGGAGTGGAGAACGTGGAGGATGAAGACGAATACAATCAGTACGATGAGGTTCCACTCTTCATACATCCAGAACATATGAAGCTCATCGAAACAAGCCTCATCTATTCGGCGGAAATGCCCTACTTGCGCAATGATTGCGAGGGAAAACTTGTTAATGGCTAACATTGTACCATGTTATATGTAACTCGTTCATTTGTTGTCATCAAGTGAGGGCGAAAGAGGCGTTAAAGACACAACTGATTATGTTTTGAATTCATAACTGAACCATTGTCAAATAGGGAAAAAAATCATCGTCAACTGCAGTTGGCCTAGAACCACATTGTCTGCAGTAGCTTATTTCCATTACCAGTGCTGGTGCGTGCTTTGGCCTGCCTACATAGCTCAAGTATTTTTTATGCTGTTATTATATATATGCTGCCATAATTGCTACTTAACCATTTCTCTGGAATGTTTGTTAGAATGGTTGATCGATGGTTCCTGCTGATGCTTGATTAGTTGGTAGGTCAAATACTTTTGCTTCGAGTAGAAAGGTAGCTTCCAGTCTTGCATAGTAGACAGCATATGGTACTGATTCAGTGGAGACTTGATTTATTTTCATTCTGTAGTAGCATAAAAATAAATATACATTTTTCTTTGTACTGCTTCTGCTACTGTCCAATGCTGCCAATCTACATTTTTCAGAATTATATTTAATTATCCTATTTACCTTTTTTGTGTCATCTGATTAAGCCTCATGGAGAAGGAGGAAGTACCGGTATCGGGGTTCCGGGTGGTTGAGCCCCAAAACCTGGAATCCTCGATCAGCACATCTCAGCAACTCAATGAGCCGATCCAGTACACGCCCCCAAATAACGAAGAAAGTGATGGAGATGAAGGAAGCACCGAATACGAGGAACCTGAGGATCCATCTCCTTGAGCACCCCGGTGTAAGGATCGTGTGACCGAGAGGGGGGGGTGAATCGGTGCACTCTAAAATCTATTTCCAAACACCAACACCCAAGCAACTCCTAGCGAGTAGTTCTACTAACAAGGTAAAGTACACTAAGGAGTATCCTTAACCTATATAGCTAGTGGATATAGATGACACAAGCACACCACACTAGCAACCTAGCACAAGATATAATATATATATATAGCGGAAGACTTAAGCTAGGCAAGACAAGGCAACTAGATAACTAGAGACAAGGCAACCAAAGATACTAGGCACACTAAGTAGAGTCCTTAGAGCTACTAGATAGGCTACAACAAGTAAGCACGCGAGTAAGGCAAACAAACAATACTAATGAAGCTAGTAGGAACCAAGGTAAGCACACAAGCAAGATATAGGCACGACTCAAATACTACAAGCAATCATGTATAGAGCGATAAGTAAATACTTGTAGTAAAGAAGAAGGGATAGAGAATGCTCATGATTTTTCCCGTGGTCTCGGAAGGATGGCGCCTTCCCCTACTCCACGTTGGGTCACTCCCGCCGGAGTCTCGACCCCGTCCCTCCGCTCGATGGCGATCCCTCCTAGAGCACACTTCACCCTCTGATTGAAGTCGCGGGCACGTCCCGCCGGGCTCTCTCCCGGGTACTCTTCCGGAGGTAAGGCTCCGCACTTGATGCGTGCCAAAGGGCGGTCCACTAGTGATGCTTCTTTCGCACGGGAAGCTCCAAGACCGTGTACAAACTTGTATCGGCTTCCACAATCTCCTTGGACAGCTCAACACCGACGCCTAACCGGTCTAGGCCTTGCCATAGACCAAGAGTAACAGCTCTAGAGGACTCTCTCAAGCCCACACTAGCCTAGAGATCAAAGGATGCAACTTGTTACTCTCTCAAGCACTAGGATCACTCCAAATCCTTCTCAAGTGCTTCACACTTCTCCCTCTTGGCCTCTTGGCAGCACCTCCCCTCTTTCCTGGGTCCAAGAGCACCTCAAAGAGGTAAACAACCGGCTATATATAGGCCACCAACCTCAAACTAGCCATTGTCCAAAAGTGCCCAGTCTGCGTGATGACCGTACAATAGATCGTACTGTCCGGTCTCCATTAGACCGTACTGTCCGGTCTTCACCAGACCGGCGTCCAGGGAGTGCTGCTCCTCATCTCAAAGTAGACCGTATTGTACGGTCTCCCAGACCGTACTGTCCGGTCTCCACTTCTTCTTCAGCCAACAGAAACTTCTCCTTCTCTGTTGCTCTTCGCCTGTAAGACCGTACCGTCCGGTCCCTGATCGTACCGTCCGGTCAACTGTCCGGTCTTCATTCTTCAACTTCCAGAAACTTCAGCTTCTCTGTCTAGATCTCCAAATAGAGACCATACCATCCGGTCCCTAGGACCGTTCCGTCCGGTCCATTGTCCGGTCTCTATTTCTCCATTTCCAGAAACATCAGCTCTTCTGTCTGGATTTCCACTGTAGACCGTATTGTACGGTCTCCATGACCGTACTGTCCGGTCTCTTCTGACTTTGCAGCTTCGATCTTCTTCTTGATCCTTCCTTCAAAAACTTGATCTTCTTGGTTCCTTCAAACCTCTTCTGCCACCCTAGCCCCTGAGAGACTCACCATGCATCCAATGATCTCTATAACTAGTGTGCACTAAGAGAACCACCTCGAACCCTCTTGATAGTCCGGTTTTTCCTATGGACTCAAGCTAACATCTAACCAAGCAACACTTACTTAGATCTAGCATGTCCTTAGCCTTGATCCATATCTTCTCCGCGACTCCATCAAGTCCGTTCTTGTGTCGATGAAGGCAACCAATCATCCTTTTCATTAAGTTCATGGTGTGTTAGCGTTCACCACCAACGGACGGAGCTTTCTTTCTATGTGACCTATAAGATCTCCCAAAGAGTGTTAGTCACATTCATGGTTCTCATCCAATCACCAAAACATTCATACCTTGGGGTTTCCCTAGCTCTAATGGTCATGAAGCTTACACCCGGGAACGTCGATCACGGAGCCCCGACCCTGGTTACGTGCCTGAAGATGAGAATGAAGATGAGGTATACTAGCATATTTGTTAACAATTGTCTCGTAAAAGTGCCTCAACTCAATTCTCTATTCCCTACGTCATAGGTTCCATGACGAAGTGCTCGTCATCAACGTGCAGCTGAGGCGGCAGCCAATGTCGCCTTTGAGCGCATGATCCAACAAGAGCCAGAGGAGGTGAAGGAGAAGCGCAAGCGGGGACCACATAAGGCAGAGGGCGTCTATGAAGTGATTGCTCTCGACCCAATAGACTCAGAACCGATTGAACCCAAAGGTGTGCACGCTAAATGGCGCAACCGTTGCGGGATTGTGGCTCGGGACACGTGCAGAATAATCTGGGAAAATTAGCGGAAAGTGCCAAGGGAGCGCAAAGAGGAAATGTTGTCTGCGGTGAAGGCAAAGATCCCTTTCCGTCCACAAGATATGGAAAGAGCTAAAAAGGCAACGCTTAACACTCTAAACCATGCGTGGCGTGATTACAAGTGCAAGCTGAACTGCGAGTACGTGAAAAAGAACCGGACCCCTGACCTGACCGAGGGACACATCACTCATGAAGATTGGAACAGTTTTGTTGAACAGAAGACGAGCGAAGAAGCTAAGGCACTCAGTGAGAAGATGATTGCTCTCAACAAGAAGAACAAGCCCAAGCCCCGCCTTGGGCCGGGTGGTTATAAAATTGTACTGAAGTCAGGGGAAATTGTACTGAAGAATCCTGAGGCTGGTGAAGTGGTACAATAATGCCAGGCAGATATCACCGAGTCAGGAGAAATTGTACTGAAGAATCCTGAGGCTGGTGAAGTGGTACAGGCCTTGCAGGGTCCAATCAAGAAGCAGACGGATCTTGGTCTTTTTAAGCCCCTGTATCACAACGACCAGCTCACAAAGGCTATCATGGAGACTGGTGGGAAGAAGGAACACGGCGGGCGGATCCGAGCCCTCTCGTCATCAGCCACTTTCAAAGACGGTTTCTCGGATTCCTCATCCTCCTCCTGCAGCATGTACAAGAAGCATACGTTGCACAAGCAGCAAGTAGAAGAGCAAGCCAAAGAAGAATGGAGGCGTCAATTCATGATGTTCGCTCAAGAGCATGCTCCCGTCATAGATTTGAGCCACCTACAACCGATAGTCCCCGACCTGCAGGCCTCTATGGATGCTTTGGCTCGGGGGACTCCTTCCCCCACGCCGTCGTTGCAAAATCGGCAACGAGGGGAAGTCTTTGAAGCAATCACTGAGCAAACTCCTCGCGAGCTGCATGTGCCTTTTGGATACAAGGGGAAGACCTTGAAGGTTGCAACAGGCATGGCACTTCCGGAACGGGAATGTCATAACAGGGAAGTTCCCGCTGACTATGTGAGAGTCTATGTGTTAGAGGTAGTGCAAGGATATGAGGACCACGAGATCGATATCCCGATACTTGAGGCCGGGATAGAAACTCTCCAGGACAGCCTTCACTCATTCATAATGTGGAAACAACGGGATGTTGTCCTGCCCAACTCGACGCCACAGGCTTCACCACCCCCCTTGTCTGGTCACGGATCATTTCATGGGAGCCAGCAACTCGCGGGGGATGGGAACAGATCTGGACAACCATCTCCCATGTCGGGTGCGGCTTTGGACAACACTCAGCGTCGATCGGACAGAGGGGGTGAAGCAGTTGAAGGTCCAAAGGTCCACACTTCTTCTACGCATCTGCCTGATCCTTCGGCAATTGTTGTTGAGGCCGCAACTCCCCATCCGCTTAAGCCTTTGCCAGCTGTGGTTGAGGCCATAGCCCCCCCTTTGCCTAAGCCTTCGCCAGCTGTGGTTCAGGTTGCAGCTCCCCATCCGCGTAAGCCTTCTCCAGCTGTGGTTGAGGACGTACCTCCCCCTTCGCCTAAGTCTAATACAAGTGTCAATGAATTTGTGGCTATGTTAAAGAGGAACTGGAGTGGGAGCCGTGAGAAATTGGACAACAAAGAAAAGAAGGCGGCTGATGAGGCAGATCCCCGCAACATGCTGATAAACTACGACGATGTTCACGAAGAGGACTACCCTACATTCACGTTAGGCAAGCCCTTGCTTCCAGCATCAAGCCTCTCCCAGATGCCATGGGAGATGCGAAAGTTTCATGAGTGGTACATGGCGGCGTTGAAAGAAGGAGTCGACATGATCACTTGCCGGATTCTTCCGGAGGTGTTCAACACTATCGACGATCCGGAACACAACTATCTGATGTTGGACTTCGACGATATTCACAGTATGTTTCGCCTTGGCAGGATGGACATCACCTGGGTAACTATGGTGCATGTAAGTGCCTGCTCCCCCTTCATATATCGAAACACATATCAGCATTTTGTTATAGTACTAAACGACTACAATTGGTTTTCTCTGTAGGATGGGCGCGGTGTCCCAACGTAAGGAATATCCTGACGCAAAGAAACGTTGGAAGGTTGGGTACCTGAACCCGCACATGATTCGTCAAGGCGCAATAAACCCTGAAATAAATGAAAGTAGGCCAGAGTTCATGGGTAAGAGTAAACAGGAGCTAGCGGCAATAAAAAAGCAAATGACAATAGCAGCTAGGGGTCAAGTTGCGACTTACATATGTAATTGCTTCCTAAAATGGCAGGACAGGAAGTTCATTTTTGCTCCTTACAACTTCAAGTAAGTTAGATCACTTTGACCACTGCCTTTGTCTCCTGCTAAATGGTCAAAGTTACATGAAATACTAACAAACACGATCATTTTTGTAGCAACCATTGGATCTGTATAGTTCTTTTCCCGACGAACGGGTACCTTTATGTGCTCGACAGTGCTGACGTGGAAAAGAAGTACTATGCTGATTTTATCACCGTCTTAGATTGGTAAGATGTTAATCATTACTTTTACAATTTGTTGATTCTTAACTTTACCTAACAATGCGCTTTTGTTGATTGACCAGTGCTTACGAGCACTATGTCAAAGCAGGGGGGGTACACAACCCAAAACGAAAGAAGCATATGTTCTTCCGTCATAAATTTCCAGTAACACGTCTATCCTCCTAGCCTATGTCTTTATCTTAATATCAATGATATGCCGATCTAACTTGTATTCTGTTTACTTTATTTTAAAGTGTATGAAACAAGAGTTTGGTAGTGTCCATTGTGCCTACTATACGTGCTCCTTTGCAAGGTCTAGCTCCGAACACTTGAGCAGAATCGAATATGAGAGCAATGAAGAGGTATGTTGGTCTTTGTTTATACCGGTTTTATATTCTTTGTAATTGCTTGAATCATACTTTCATTAATACACTCTTCCATTTGTACTTGTAGAAAGAAAAGAGGCTAGAAAAGAAGTGGCTCGCGGAGCAAAAGAAACTAGAAGAAATGAAGGCGGGGACACAGAAGCCTGATGTTCATATGAGTGATAAGAATTTGTACTCCATCGTGGCCTGCATGTGTCGGTTTGTGTTGAATGAGGTGATCCATCCAAAAGGTAAGTTCTTTGATCACGAGGGCTTATTAGGGAAGAACCATAGGAGGCTTTGTCAGTGGGGTGGTGCGAAACGCCCATACCAGCCTGAGACGGAAGATGATGAAGATTACGATATAGACCTTAGCTGAAACAATGTCATAATTTGTAAACTTGTGATGTATTTGTAATGTTGGATTGAAATGAGGTGATGTGGTGACATTATGAAATTAATGAGTGATTTGGTGACATGCTGAAATGAGGTGATTTGATGGTATGAGTCGGTTTCATTCTGGTGCATGTGTATATTCTGATGGTTTGAGTTGTATATATGCAGGTGGTGAATTCTGAAAATAGGAAATGATTTATAATTTTTTTTCCATGTCGGAAGCAGTAGGGGCGGACAACATTGTAATCCGCCCCTACAGGTGGACTCTGTAGGGGCGGCTCACGTTTTGGTCTGCCCCTACAGAGTCCATCTGTAGGGGCGGATGACATTGAGGTCCGCCCCTACAGAGTCCATCTGTAGAGGCGGATTACATTGTTGTCCGCCTCTACAGGGTCCACAGTACGGGCGGAACTAAGAAAAGCCGCTACTGACCGATGTCTGTAGTGACACTTGCACAGCGGCGGCTCACCTAAACCGCCCCTACAGGTCGTTTTGGGCCGCCCCTACAGGCCCTTTTTGTTATTGTGTATTTAAGTAAGAAAAGATCCAACTTTAGGACATTAGGACTCTTTACCCGCGATAGGATCCAAGTTCTCGTGTCATACTGTGCACAGCATTACCACGGACTGATTGTCGTATCAACAGTATTGTACATTCATACTTTTAGCTATTCCCTCTCCAAATTTGTATGCAAATCATACTACTACTTTTCTATAGTTTTTAGTTCTATTTATTTCCTATTTATGAATTGTTTTGACCTATGTATGTTGTTTAATCTAGACCATTATATGTTTATAAAATCCAACAGCTCGTAGTTTTTCTGATTAACGTGGTAATTTTTCGCTTTTGAGAGGGAACGTGAAGGCTTCTTTTAACCTTCAACTATCAACTCAATAAATAGATGCGCAAGAAGTGAACGCTATTCTCTTTTCGCAAGTCTAACATCAAAACCCGGTAACCCCCAGCTAGCTTCTACAGCCTCACCAACTATGAAGGGCAGCGACGACTTCTGTTGGTCCATCTTCTTGGACATGGACACCATGGCAGCACACTCTATCTCCAGGATCGGCAGCACACTCTATCTCCAGGATCCCCATTTCCTTGCACCATTCCAAGGCTTCTGTCTCCGCGTCGGTGGCATTGAACAGGACCCGACTTGCAGCATCCCTGACAGGAACAGCAAGGCCTGCACCTGTCTCGGAATAAAACACACCGTCCACATTGATCTTTTTTTTTTTTTGGTTGAAGTTGGCCACATTGATCTTGATCCAACCTTCCAGCGGGGGAGGCTCCATCTCTCCGCAGTGCACATTCTATCATCCTTCCTTTTCCTGTTCTGCATGGCGCTTACCCATGCTGCCAGCCTTTCCATTATCTTGCCAGAGAGTGCATGCACAGCTCTACCCAATGTGCGTCACTCAGATGGGGTGTCAGTGTTCCTAGATGGTGGAACTTACAATATTTTTAATGTTACGTGTCTCCCATCATGAAGTTGGTGTTGATTGGGATGCTTTTGTAACCAGATCATGTAATATACTTTAATATTAATAAAATTTTCTTTTTGCAAAAAAAAACAAGGACACCATTCTCTCCTTGCACCATATTCCACGGCCAGCAGAATCCCCTCGCGTAACGGCGGTATCGCCAAGGCTTCACTGTCTCCTCCGCGTCCGTGGCATTGGACACGCCACGAGCAGAGCAGGATCCGATCGACCTGCAGCATCCCTGACAACAACAACGAGGCCTACCGCGCCTGTCTCTGCATCAAACGCGCCGCCCACGTTGATTTTGATCCAACCATCCGGCGTTGTTTTGCATGGAAAATAACACAGGCCGCGTACCCATACTGTCCAGCCTTTCCATTATATGGTTCCGGACAGTGCAAAGGTCCGCGCAATGTGCATCACTCATATGGAGGCTGACCACGCCAGTGGAGTCTGAATAAAATGAGGATACAATGATCGATATACCGACTATATTTTTTTATCGCAATACGGACTGTATTTGATAATTAAGCCATCAGTGATGCAGAGTTGTTCCCCAGCTTGCACCCCAGTTGTTGCTCATGGCCAATTGGCCACCGATCCATCCAGTGCCGGGGCCCTTGATCCACGCCTGTGCCAGCACGCTGCTACCGCCAAGCAGATGGCGATCAGCATCTACTCGAAGTAGCGTTGTATATTTTTTATAGCGTCTGGTTAATTTGCATTAATTCCACAGATCTTGGATTAACAAAATGGCAATAAGCTTGCATTACTTATTGCATGACATTCCCCAGACGCTGCATTTTTACACAAACGAAAAGCCCTTCAAGTTAAAAATGAGTTAGCTTAGCAAGATGCAATCATTGGGGACAAGTTTGAATTAGAAACATCATATCGAGTTCTAGAGTAGGCATCATTTGGACAAAATGTGTCTCAGGAAATTTTTGTTATCGTGTTATATTCCCCTTTACTCCGAGATATTCGCCACTCGAATTACGTGAATAATTTAACTTCAATGATTCGATATGATCTTAT
The DNA here is from genome assembly GCA_012490785.1 of Eragrostis nindensis. NCBI lineage: Eukaryota > Viridiplantae > Streptophyta > Magnoliopsida > Poales > Poaceae > Eragrostis > Eragrostis nindensis. The sequence goes on from JAAXCT010000282.1 coordinate 324,597, forward strand.
TGATACGAGAATTAATTTCGACTGCCTCAAAGGGCTTTGAGACTGATGCATGCACTCTTTTCTTTATCCGTTGAATGATTACACTGGCATCGATCTGCCTTCTTTCGGCTCCACTCCGCCGCCGTCTTTTGAACTGAACTTTGTTGCCTTCCTGCACATGAAACGAATGGGCGCTGTGTCGTGGGTCATCATCCTAGCAGTAGGGAACATGACTACAGTGCTGGACAGCAGATAAGTATAAAAATATATTCTCGATTATTTCCTTCTGCTTGGATCGTGACGGCTGTTCGTAAGGCGTCGAATTCACGTCTATGTAGCACGAGGACTATCAGTTGAGGACCCAGTCAATGTGACTCGGCGCCTGGTTAGTACAACTAGTGTTACTGAAGTATTAGTCACACCTGTACCTGAAGTATTGAGATGGCGTTAGATGTGTTTATAGAGTGTCTGCATGCGATTTCAGCTAATGTAAACGTACGCTTAGAACCTAATTGAGGTGAGCAAATGTACATATACGCTAGGCCATACAAGAAAAGATTGCCTTGTTAAGAAATAAAGGAGTAGGTAAAGGTGGCCTGAGTGGCAAAAGGGCCTGTAGCTTAGTGGTTACAAAGCCTCAGTAGCACCTTAGATCCTCAGTTTAACTCTCTGTGGGAGCGAATTTTCTAAGATTTAACGGCATTGTGCTTTCAGCGGTAGGCGACATGACCGTCGACACGATGCGCCAGGCTACTTCGGTAATCTGGAGGATTTGTCGGCTCAGTCTTCGAAGATGCTTATAGAGGCAGGGTTTGTGTATGTACGTTCATAGGGGTGAGTGTGCGTGCGTTGTGAGTGTCTAAGTTGTACTGTGTAATAAAAAAAAAAGAGTGGCGTGAGTGTTTCCATTCCGGCTGCATTCCGACCACCTAAAATTCGATCTCCACACCTTCTTTTTGGGTTCCCATAGTCCCGACACCAACTCCGGCAATCAGGCATGCACAACAGACCCAACTCCCGCAATCAGGCATGTACAACTGCTACTGATCGGGCCCCTGCGCTTGCAAGTGCATGGATGCAGGCATATAACGTTGTTGCAAAAATGTTCGCACAGACGATTGCAACAGTGCGTAGATGCAGTTGCAACTTGCAAGTGCCTGGATTGGCATGGATTCAGGCACGACCCATACTCGCACTGTTACCATGTGCATGCATGATTCTCTATACAACAGAAATATAGCGCCGTTAAAGTAAGTAGCCCTCGCCGCTGTCCAAAACGTCACAATCAGAACAGTTGGCTTCTTGACCAATAAGTTCAAATTGAACCAACCATCTTGATTTGGACACTGAGCGGCATGCACGCTGTGGCCGGTGTACGGTGTACCGCATGACCTTATATATTTACTACCTGTGTCCTTTTATATAGTGCATTTTAGAGGTTTTAGTTTTTTCCTAAATGTAAGGCGTTTTGAAAATAGGACAAACTTTGTGTTTGGTGGAAGGGTTGGTGAATGGATATGTCGAGGTAAAAAATAAAAGGTATGGTGGTCTTTTGATTTCTATATTATTTCTGTATTTGAATGCTAGAAAGCCCTATATTTAAGTAGGGAAGGAGTACTAATTTTTTTGCGAGGGAGGGAAGGACTAGTAATTGGAGGCCATGTTAGTCGTAAAAAAAAAGAAAAACATTTGGTCGTGGATCTGAGTAACAACAACAATAATTTTTTCTCCTACATAGTCGATAAAGTTCCCCTCACATGTATGCAGTTTGTCTTCAAACATCCATATCCCCTCAGAGTATGCAGCCAAAACAGTTCAATTCTATAGGGCAACTCAGATCAACAAACATACGCCACCGCCGCAGCAGCCTTTGCCTCCAACGTTGACCCCTCCCTTCCCACCTCCGGCAATCAGGCGCATGCAAGTGAGGGGAACCGATGGGTCCCTGCGCCGCCCATGCTGCAGCTCCATCCTGATCGCCGCTGTCATTGAGGGCGGCCCTGCGCTTGCAAGTGCATGGATGCACGCACATCACGTTGTGGTGTCAAATATATACTCGCTCACGCGATTGCCACCGTGTGAGTGTCACCACGTGCCGGGAGACAATTGCAACTTGTAAGCGCATGGACTGGCATGATGCAGGCCATGGCACGACCGACACACTCACACTGTCGACACCATGTGCATGCATGATTCTGTTCAGCTGAAATATGGCGGTGTTAAAGTACGTCGAGTCATTCATCTCGCAAGTAGCCCTCACCACTGTCCAGATCCTCACAATCAGAAGAGTTTGCTTCTTGACAAAAAGCTCAAACTGGAGAAACCATCTTGATTTGGACACCAAGCGCCATGCACTTGCACGCTGTGACGCGTGTACCGCATTGGGGGGGGGGGGGGGGGGGGGGGCGGGTGGCGACAAGGCAAAGCCTAATCAGAGGCTAATGAATGAACACGTATCTTGGATTGTGCAATGTGCATGCATACTGCTTGGTTGAAGCGTGCGAGCAGGCGTGTAGCAATGTGTAGCAGTCATCCTCTTCGTTCATCGTTCTCTATGGGCAAAGATTACTTGCAGGTAGTTGCAGTCCAAGTGTTCAGAAAATTTTCTACAGCAAGGGAAGGCCATGGCCACGGCGGGCCGAGCTGTCCCATGCGGTGCCGCGGGTGTGCAGCACACAGGCATGAGAACAGTCCCACATTGCTTAGCAAAGTATAGCAAGACTAACTTAAATAGCCATGCTAAAAATGCAGTAATAATCGGGTTAGCCTTTTTACGCGAAGTAAAGACAAAAGCGTAAGAGTTGTTTCTGTGTAACAGGACCGCCCGACATGGGAGTGGAGCCATATTTTGGGCATGGGATGTTACAAGTGGTATCAGACCCTACTCTCATGGTTTCACAGACATACGTTTCGGTTGTGAAGGATACGGTCACATACGACGCAGGGACGCAGGTGCGTACGCCTGGCGCATATGTAGCACAACTTGGGGGCACATACGGCTGCTAATTGGACTTGTGGGGGACGTATGCCAGTATTGGGCGTACGAAGAAGGCCGAGAGAGGTGATCCTGTACATCTATCCTCTCTGGGAAAATTGGTTCCACTGCTCGATGAGGACGTCAAGTTCTAAGGGGGGAGGATGTGAAATCCCAGCCCAAAAAGAATCGATCAATGCGGGTGTGCACACATAGGCATGAGAATTGTCCCACATTATTTGGCAAAGTTGAGCGAGACCAACTTAAATAGCCAGGTGAAAATGCAGTAATTATCGGGTTAACCCTTTTGCGCAAAGCGAGAACGAAATCGTAAGAGTTATTTCTATGAGGTGGGACCGCCTTATGTGCGACGATCTGGAGCCGTATTTTGGAGGACTTGAATGTTACAAGCGTCCTGCCCGTCACGGCTGTTTTCTATTTACCAGTGATGTAACCTGAGTGGCGGGCGGTTTGCCTGCCATTGCAAGCGCAAATCACCCGCCGCTCAAGGGCCGATTTGTACTACTGATAAGATATGTTTCCTCAGCATAAAAAATCACGAATACATGTGCACGATGTTTGACCCGACCATGTGGATCCGAACTCAAAAATCCACTACAAATGGCCAGTAAAACAATAAGAGTATGGTAGACTTGTAAGGAGCAATTTAATTCTTTTTATAAATAAAATCACATTTTTAATTTTTAATCCGTGATGCTAACTAATGTAGTAAATATTTGTTCATTATTAGTTCTTTTTGGGCCCGGCACGATAGATGTGTTCCATGACAGAAAATATAAATTCTAGTTCAATTAAAAATTTTCTTTTAAACTAGTGGCCATTATTTTGGATTGTAAATCGCGCATACATGCGAGAGTTCTGTCAATTACTCCCTCCGTTTCAAAATATATATATGCGGTTCTGGTTTTGTTTTTGAGTGTTCCTTCTATGAATCTGGACACACGCAATATACGGGTCTTGTTATATTTTGAAACGGAGGGAGTAGGAGAAATTTGCAATCATTATTCATGTGAATGAAGCAGCATGCATGCACAGGAAGGTCATAGCAACTAATTCAGAACCATTATACATGCTACTCGATTTGGCAATCCAGATTCAGATTCATGAACTATACGGTGCTAAGCATATGGTATCAGCTACGACTTGGTGTATGGCGTTTCAACAAACAAACTCAAGCATCTCAAGAATATATGGAGAGGGGTAAGGGTATCAATGGTGATGGGGAGAGATTAATGAAAATAAATAATCAAATAGTTTGTAGTGATCATGCCATTTTGGCAAAAAAAAAACTTTAGGAATTGCGAGTGCGAGATGAAGAAAGTTTTATGTGTAAATTGCATCTGAGATCACTAAACATTTTGGGGATAATTGCCTCAGCACCACTAGTAAGGTTGACCATCCTGTCGACACCATTAGTAAACATGCAATCTCCATCACACCATCCATGATTGAATCCCACCCTCCAAAGTACCAACAGACTCCAAATCTGAATTTTTCTTTCCTCATTTGCCCCTGACTGCTCCTTCCATGACGCAATTAGGAGTCAACTAGAGCTAGTCGGGCTCGTCTAGGGCACAACTAGGAGTCAAGCAACCAACAGTGCGGTGAAGAAAAACGTGGCTATTTTGTTTGAAGATGACAACGCCTGCGACGGTGGCAATTTTCTGGATTCCCTCGCAGATATCGGAGCCGAAGAGCCTCGTTTGTGTAGGATTAGTTTTGTGATGGTCACCGGACGATTAGAAGCGAGGCCGCAGCAATGAAGCCTATGTACTAATCACAAATGCATCACACGTCAGGGAACCAAGACGCGAAGTGCTGTGACGACGGCATGGACATCTCAGGGGGAGAAAGAGAAGATGATAAATTAAACACTAAAGTGAATTTATCAGCGAGAATAGTTTGGTTATGTTACCTCACGCAAACATGGTGTCGAATTAAATCAGCATTTTAGCGAGAGTGGGCGCTCTGGTGCATGACCTTAGATGATGATAGTAGTGACCTACTAGTCCCATTTCCCATTTCAAATAAAAGCGACCTAGTTGCACATGCCAAACAAGTTTAGTGATCTCGGATGCAATTTTACTTTTGCATGGCGTTTTCGCAAATTTCCTGTTTTAATTAATTGTTGTATTTGTCATATCAATGCTGTTCTACTCCTTGTAAGTTCATACCACAAAACACATACACTTTGGAGTCGTTTTCAAGAAGCAGTGTACGTTTTAATATTCTATTGAAATCATGAGTTGATGAAATAACTTTTTTAATCAGCTTCCAATTTCTTTTTTTTTGCGAAGGAATATCTTTAAAATTTCATTGCTGGCATTGGTTGATGGAATGGTACTATAAATAGCTATGACCTATCATCGATCAGTCGACATCGCCAAATCAGTAAAGGTTCATTCAGCTAATTGTTCCTCTACAAAAAAGAATTCATCCTCGGATCTTTAATTAGCTAATAGCTACGTACCCCAGACAAAATATGGCGCCAACCACGCAGCTGAGCAGCTACATCGACAACAACAATGACGCCGCCCAGTTCAACGTCGGCGCGGTGGAAGCGGTAACGACGCCGCCGGCGCATTGCACAACCAACCTGCTGGACGCCGAGGAGTTCCGGTGGCACGGGCACCAGGTGATCGACTTCATCGCGGACTATTACGCCCGCATGGACGAGTACCCCGTGCACCCCGACGTCACGCCGGGGTTCCTGCGGCGGCAGCTCCCCTCGGACCCGCCGTCGCGGCCCATCAGTAAGCCGGCCGGCGCGTTCGCGGCGGCGCTGCGCGACGTCCGGGACCTGATCCTCCCGGGCATGACGCACTGGCAGAGCCCCCGCCACTTCGCGCACTTCCCGGCGTCCAGCAGCGTGGCGGGCGCGCTCGGCGAGGCCCTCGCCGCCGGCATCAACGCCGTGCCGTTCACGTGGGCGGCGTCGCCGGCGGCCACCGAGCTGGAGACGGTGGTGGTGGACTGGCTCGGGAAGGCGCTTCACCTTCCCGAGCGCTACCTGTTCTGCTGCGGCGGCGGCGGCACGCTGCTGGGCACCTCCTGCGAGGCCATCCTCTGCGCGCTCGTCGCCGCGCGGGACCGGAAGCTCGCGGAGATCGCCGGCAACGGCGGCGGGAGGGGGATCGGTGACCTGGTCGTGTACTGCTCCGACCAGACCCACTTCGCGTTCGCCAAGGCCGCGCGCATCGCGGGCATCCCGCGCGAGAATGTCCGCGAGATCCCCACGTTCCGCGACGGCGACGGCGACGGCGAAGCGTTCGCGCTGTCTCCCGCGAGGCTGCGCGCCACCATGCGCGCCGACGCGGACGCCGGGCTGGTCCCGCTCTTCGTGTGCGCCACGGTGGGGACCACCCAGACGGGCGCCGTGGACCCGGTCCGCGACCTCTGCGCCGCCGCGGCGACTCACGGCGTGTGGGTGCATGTGGACGCGGCGTACGCGGGGTCGGCTCTCGTCTGCTCGGAGTTCGCGCACGCGGTGGTCGCCGGCGTGGAGGCCGCGGACTCGTTCAGCATGAACGCGCACAAGTGGCTCCTGGCCAACACCGACTGCTGCGCGCTCTTTGTGAAAAAGCCGTCGCTGCTCGTGGCAGCGCTCGGCACGGACCCCGAGTACATCCTCAAGGCCGCCGATGAGGACGCCGACGACTCCCCAGTCGTGGACTACAAGGACTGGTCAGTAGCGCTGACCCGCCGGTTCCGCGCGCTCAAGCTGTGGCTCGTGCTCCGCGTCTACGGCGTGGAGGGCCTGCGCGACCACGTCCGGGCCCACGTACGCATGGCCGCCCTCTTCGAGGCCATGGTGTGGCGCGACCCGCGGTTCGAGGTGGTGGTCCCCAGGCGGTTCGCGCTCGTCTGCTTCCGCCTGATCCGTTCGCCTGCGGCTGCACGGGAGGACGACGACGACGAGATCAAGTGGAAGGTCACTACCAACGACCTCAACAGGAGGCTGCTCCAGCGGGTGAACGCGGCGGGCCCGGGGGCGCCGTACATGAGCGCAGCCAACGCCGGCGGCGTCTACATGCTCAGGTGCGCCGTCGGGAGCACGCTCACGGAGGAACGCCACGTCCGCGACGCGTGGAAGGTCGTGCAGGAGCAAGCCGCCGCCCTGCTCTCGCAGCTTGCGTAGGGCGGGTCCTACGTAGAAGCTGGGCATTCTTGCATGCATGGGTGACATCCCGGTCTAATCCACTCTTTTTTTTTTTGCGAATTCGGTCTAATCCACTCAGCTGTATTACCAATAAGATGTCCGGCCGGTCTGCATTCTTCTATCACATATATTTTTCATCAGTAAATAAAAGAAGCGTAAACGCTATCATTTTAAAGGAGGAGGTTCTGTGTCTCAACCAGGCTCGTCGATCAACATGCAATGCTAGACAATGGTACAACCCCAAGTTCACTAGCTTCATTTTTGTTCCCCAGAAATTGTACAACCCCGGCCAAGTTCAGCTTCTCAATGTGCGGAGACATAACTCATTTCACCATATATTTCTCTCCCGTACGGCCGCTTTGTTTGACAGAACCCCGGCTGTGAGATCTATACTATATTATCAGTTTATAGGATAAGCTTGAGTTTTTTAGATTTCACGTAATAATTTTTTAAAAAACAGAAATAAAATGATTTATCTAAAATCCGTCCACTGCAGGATCTATGGATTTCTAAATTCTAGACAGTCAACTTAACTTTACACATACAGCCCACAACCATGACATTTCAACATAATAGTTACCAAATATCAGCAGCATAATATACCGTCGAATTACAAGTCTTGGCCACACACACACATACAAGTTCTGGTCAACAAGACTAAGATGGAAGGTTGCATGCTTGTGTGGAATGGCGGCGTTTTCGCGTCTAACAAGCCCAGATACAGTAATTAACAAACGCGAGTACGTAATGATGAAATCCAGAGAAGTAGAGATACCTACGATTCAGGATACTCTCCAAAAGAAGTAGTATTCAAAATGAGAGTGCGAGTGAATCTCATCTCAGATGTCAAGACGATCCATGCACGTCATATGAAGGTGAGCCCCGTTCCACGGAACTTTTCACGGACGATGTCATCCAGCCGCGCCGCCATCTCCGGAGTCATGTGGCTCGCCCAGTCTCCGGCGATCCCCTTCCTGAAGTAGGAGTCACGCGCAAAGCCTAACGACCCAATGGTGCCAGCCTTGTTCACCTCCTGCCCCTTCATCCTGTCGATGCAGCACAGCTCCACGACGGCCGCGACGGCGCCGGCGGCCTCCTCGGTGGGCGAGAACGGCCGGCCCATGAACTCGGCCAGCCTCCGCACGTTGCTCCCCGGGTCCCGCAGCAGGTCCTCGTACCTGAGGAAGAGCACCCTGTCCGGACGCGCGACGCTCGCGCGCCAGTAGGTGAGGACGTGGTCCCAGACCGGGCCCACCCCCGCCGTGCCGTCGCAGAGGGACTCGAAGACGTCCTGGAACGAGAGGCCGGGCACGCGCGGCCCGAAGAAATGCCACATCGAGACGGCCATGTCTTTGAGGTCCCTGCAGATGTACACGACTCTGCACCCGCCGCCGCCGCCGGTGACCGTCTCCGGGAGCAGGGTGTAGGGCAGGTGCGTGTTCATGAGCCGCGGCGACGGGAGCAGGTCGAGCTTCGCCTCCTCCCCGGTGGCGAAGACGCCGTCGACGAACGGGACGCAGTCGTGCGGGTTGAGCCGGCGGAGCGGGTGGTTGTCATCGCGCCGGTCGGGCGGGTACGCGCCGCGCGCCATGGTGGCGAAGGCCAGCGCCTTGAGCCACGTGGTGCCGCACTTGGGCGGGCTCGCGAGGATCACGTCGTCGGGGCGCGGCGTGAAGCGGCGCTGGAAGACGACGGTGCCGGGCACCCAGTGCGCCGGCAGCCAGAACCCCTGGAATAGGCGCACCTCCACGATAAACGGGTGCTTGCGCGGCAGCCCGGCGACGAGGTCGCCCAACTCCTCTCTGGGAGCCTGCTCCGGGACGGAGCCGCTGTCCTCAACGTCCTTGAAAGGGACAGGGCCTGACTTATCAACCGGAGTGCTGCTGGCGGCGGCGGCCAAAATACTTAGGGAAGCAGAAAGAGTGAGCGTAGAGAAGTGCCAAGTGTGGTGGCTCACTCGGAGTGAAGAGCGACTGCGGTGGGTTTATATATATGCACCCTATTTTCGCATTAACAAAAAGAATTCTTCTTTTATTTATTTTTTCTGATCGATGGGTTTTGGTGGATTCGTGGAGGCGAGTGGAAAGTTTGGCAGAACAAACACCACCACACCGGTTCAGCACCAACTGAAACTTTTGATTATGGAAAGACTTTTTTCAATTTTCAGGGAAAAGAAAATATTGCTTGCAGATCACGTTGACGCTTGTATAAGTCACTACGGAAACCCGTGATTTCCAGAGTGTCCACAGGTTTGCCGAGTGCATTTCATCGGGCACTCGGCAAAACTTCAGCACTCGGCAAACCCTTTTGCCGAGTGCTGGGCACATAACACTTGGCAAAGGTGCATCTTTGCCGAGTGCCTCGAGCCCAGAACTCGGCAAAATGCCCGAGGACACTTGGCAAAAACTCCATCCTCGGCAAAATGTGACGCCAGTTAGAAAATCGGGACAGCCGGTAGACAATGTGGGCCCACGCACTCGGCACAACCTGGACACTCAGCAGAGATTAAAAACTTTGCCTAGTGTCTCACCGTGACACTCGGCAAAGGACCCTCTTTGCCGAGTGTTTTTCCTATTACACTCGGCAAACAAAATTTTAATTGATTTTTTGATGCATTAAATTAATTCAACTCAAAATGTTTTGAACTACAAAGTTATATAACTTCTCAAGATCTGCACTTTTTATTTTGGTCTTTTCTTGATTTGACAAAGCCCTGGGCGGCCTTTGCCGAGTGCTCCTAGCGCTTAGCAAAGGAGGAGTTTGCCGTAGTGAGTGCCAATCATCTTCAGATCACGTCATTGTTTGCAGTACCGATCGAACTAGGCGAGCTGCCGGCGGCACTAGCTAGCCACGCCTCAGTCAATAAGGTCCGCGTGAGCTCTGTTTTACATGGACTGGACCCTCCCAGCACTTTTGACGAAAGAACGAATCTTGGGATTACTTTTCTTCAACTTATGTTTTCTTCCTTCAAATGGTCACCTGTGTTAACTTTTTTTTTTTATCACCAGGAGTAGATCAATCGGGTATTATAGTTTGACCCCTATCGGTACCCCGATACTTTCAGCCTCCATGCAGGATGTTCGATGCCCGTCCAAATTCTTGGATTTATGTTATTGCCTGGAGATTCACAAAGCAACAACGTAGTATCATCAACCTTGATCCCTGCCATCACTAACTTCATCGAAAAATCTCCAAAAATAGAATGGATTCGACCAGCAATGTTAGTTTTGGACGCGTCGCAAGATTAACAATATCAGAGAATGAACGCCAGACACCATATGTGTGACGCCATCATGACCACATCCCCCACAGTATGGGGAATTGACCACCAGCACCACCCATCGATACCTGCCGCTGCAGCAATGATCATCGGAGTGACGCAATCCATTATAAGAGGGGACGGAGTGACTGCAACGCTTTGTCGCTCCACTCATCATTTCTTTACAGCGGTTGGAGAGCTGGCGAATCGGTCTTGTTGTTGTCGTCAGCTACCCTGAAGATGTTGGATGCTTCCGCGAGCCTAGTCACAGTCAGTGTCAACCACCTGGATCCCAACCATGTCGCTTGATGGGTTAGATCAAACCATGGTGCGCCCAGTTCATTAGCTCCACCGTGGAGACCATGAACTCAACTTCCTTGGACATAGATGCCGGCAGAGGCATCACGCATTCTTCCATAAAGCCTCGGCATGCTGATGAGGTGCTCGCACACCCTGGTGCTGCTGTCGTACAGCTCGAGCTCTGCGGAGTCGCAGCCGAAGAGGCAAGGGAGTGGAAGATGCAACCCCAAGCCGTGCTGGATCTGCAAAGAGAGCCTTGTTACCATACCTTGACGACAAAAGCATGATGAGCTGCTCCTATGTTTGACAACGGAAAGTGTTGTGGCTGCGATCTAGATCTTGGGAGAGAACTGAACGAATGCCTTGCCGCCACCATCGTTGCGGCTGTGTGAGCTTTGGCCAGTAGGTGCTCCGACCAGGGGAGGGGCTGGTGGCGGCGCAGCGAAGGATTGCCACCCGTGTCACCCTAGCATGGCAAATCATGGCTCCACCAAAGTAGGTGATGCGGGGCACTCCGATTGGGTTGGGTAGGATGAGGTTTTGCCCCAATAAGGGAACTTATTTATTTTTGTTGTTATGAACACTGAATGAAGCCTGTCCCATGCATAGTTTTGTTTTGATGTTTTATAGCATTTGACTATACTTTATTTCATTTCTATAGGATGAAATAAATTGAGAGAATTCCTTTCTTGGCCCTAAAAAAGTTGCCTCTTCCTTTCTTGACCTTAAAAGTTTTGAACTTCCTTATCTGGACCAAATTCCATTTTATGTTCCTCATTTGGCCTTCTGTTCAACTCCGTCAAACAGTCATTCAGAAGCCTGCAAAATGACAATACTACCCTCACCTTTCCCTTCGGAATCACCTCAGCGCGACGCCATCTCACCGGTCGGGCGGACCTGCGATGCGGCTGGAGCTCGCGCTCATGCGGGTCTTGGCTGGCCGGACCAGCTTCCGATGCCGAGCCACTGGAATTTGGCCATCGCAGATTTTGTTTCGTTCCTACCAGATCAGCGATCTTTTTTTGCAAAAAAAAATCCAGATCAACGATCTTCTAGCACCGCCAAATCCAGGTTGCGCCTCTTCCTTCTGGAGCCCGCCATAGAGTTCGGCCTCGTTACCGGGGACCTCGTTAGCGGGGCGACGCAGGTGGCGAAGCTCAAGTAGGCGGGTCCCCATGTCGTCGCTCCGGCGTGCTGCTCGTTGACTCCATTGCAGGCGGGTCCATGGCGAGCTCCGGTGAAGTGGCCGGCGGAGGCGCAGCCGCGGGTCCGAGACTAGTTAGGCAAGCATCCGCAGAGAGCCGGCACATGCAGGTCGCATGCCTTTTTTTTTTCTTTTTTCTTTTTTTGAACTGGCAGGTCGCGTGCGGCGTGACTAAGCAAGATGAAGCAGGAGCCTCAAAAAAAAAAAAGCATGATGAAGCAGCACCGCGTGAGGATGAAGATGACAAGGGGTACAATGGTCATTTGGTCTCCAGTTAACACCATTGCAAGCCAAAATTAACAGAAGGGCCAAAAAGGAATGAAAAATAGCTTTTGGTCCACATAAGGAAGTTCAATTTGAAAAGGGTCAAGAAAGGAAGATGTGACTTTTTTGGGGCCAAGAAAGGAATTCTCTCAATAAATTTCTCCTCTCTCATTTCTGATGAAACGCAGTGCAGGTACAATCGCTCACATTCAAGAAGGACCACTTACCGCTCTAAAAACACTTACACAATTCACTAAGTCTTCATAAACGTCTCGCTATCCAAGGCAGTTCGAAGGGATATTGCTTTCTATTGACAGAAATGATTAGTCCACAGATATACTTCTCCCAAACAAACTTCTAACACTCACATCCACTCGGATCCGAGGCGACACTACTACAGACGAAGTGAATTCCCAACAGAATATTGCAACTCAGCTATAGTATCATATCTTCTGTGTCACACATGTCTCAGATACTTTACATGGAGAGTTCGTAATGCATCCAGAGTCCCACTTGTGATAAGTGTGCAGCCATCAACTTTTGAAGAGATTAGAACGACGGATTGGATTCAAATTAACCATGCTTATTTGGCAGTACATATATGAACCAATAATGCACGTCACCTGACATGGACGACTTTGAAATGAAGCTTTCATTTTACTTCGTACAGAACAATTTTCTGGCAATAAAACTGAAGTGAATGACCTGTGCGATGACATTATTAGGAAAAAGGTCATAATCTAATGGAGCCAACATCTTTTTTCTACCCTGTTCAACTCTTCCATGACGATGGCCAATAGCAACTCCAAGGCATGAAATTAACGTGGATCATATCAAGTATGTGAGGAAAACTAGAAAATTCCACCACAAGACGACGACCTGATGTGGAGATCTTTAATAACATCGAGATGGGCCACGCTGCCGGCTCAACCAAACCTCCTCTCTGATCAGCGATCACCTATCGCTCTATATAATTCGTTAGAGGCCTTAGACCTAAAACACAAGAATTAAGAAGCACTCATTTATTGAACTGACGAAAATACTCCAAGGTGGAGCCTCCCCTGGAGTTGGTGAGGTGCCGCAGCCACCTCCATCGACGGGGCAGCTCATCACAGTACTGAGCATCGATGGTGGCGGCATCCGCGGGCTCATCCCAGCGACCATCATCGCCTGCCTCGAGGCCAAGCTCCAGGTAATTAATACTCCCTCCGTCCTAAAATAATTGACGTTTTAGCTCTTGGCACGTAGATTAAGAAAAGTTGGTAAAAGTTGGTGTGCAGAAAACGAGAAGGAGAGAGATAGATTTGGAAGAGAGAAAGGTGCATCGGGAAGTGAGAATGCCAATTAGGGAAAACTGAATGAGGCTAGGATGACAAGTAAACTGGGATGGAGGGAGTACGTGCTAAGTAACCCATCAGAAGCATATTAGTGGCAAAGCATATACTATATTTTAGTTATTTAATTTGTTGACCAGTCATTCTATACTTAATTATCAATTAGTAAATAGTAACACCACCGGTTGTGTGTAATATAATTTGGTTGCAGGAGCTCGACGGACCGGACGCTCGTGTTGCAGACTACTTCGACGTAATCGCCGGGACGAGCACCGGCGCGCTGCTCACGGCGATGCTGTCGGCGCCGGACGAGAAAAAGCGGCCGCTGTTCGCCGCCAAGGACCTCACAACGTTCTACCTCGAGAATGGCCCCAAGATCTTCCCGCAGAGAAAGTACGTACGGCCCTGGTTCCTTTCCTGGCGCCACGATCACTGGTTTCTTCCATTCAGTTTGTGGCTAGCTGTATCTTTAGTTTGTTCCAAGTGCATATCGTCAAACGAATTAACACAGTGACGACGTTGCTGCAGGGCGTGGTTCCTGTCGAACGCAGCGAACCTGATCGGCAGCATGAGAGGGCCCAAGTACGACGGCGTTTTCCTGCACGACAAGATCAAGAGCCTCACCAACGACACGAAGATCGCGGACACGGTGACGAACGTCATCGTGCCGGCGTTCGACGTCAAGAACCTGCAGCCGGTCATCTTCTCCACGTACGAGGCCAAGAACGACCCGCTCAAGAACGCGCACCTCTCCGACATCTGCATCAGCACGTCGGCGGCTCCCACCTACTTTCCGGCCCACTACTTCGCCACCCACGGCCCCGAGGGGAAATCCCGCGAGTACCACCTCGTCGACGGCGGCGTCGCGGCCAACAACCCCACCATGGTCGCCATGTCCATGCTCACTAAGGAGGTGCTTCGCCAGAACCCAGACTTCCACCCCGGGAAGCCGACGGAGTACAAAAACTACCTCATCATCTCCATAGGCACTGGGTCAGCAAAGATGGCGGAGAGATACACCGCGCCGGAGTGCGCCAAGTGGGGCATAATCAAGTGGCTCCACAACGGTGGCTTCAAACCAATCATCGACATCTTCTCTCATGCCAGCTCCGACATGGTGGACATCCACGCCGCCGTGCTATTTGAGGCCCTCCGCTGCGAGGGGAACTACCTTCGCATCCAGGTACTCCCTCCATTCTTTTTTTCTTGACGTTTCAGACAGCAAATTTGCACTAGCTACTAGTCAAAAAATCCTGTCATAACGTCATCAATTCAAGGAAGGAGGGAGTACTTGCTAACTACTCCCTTCGAATTGTAATTGACGGTAGGATAATACTTTTAGTTTATAGCACTTGAACTTAAATGTACGACTAGAACAGTCCACAGGTTAAATCATGGAAAATTTTAAGATTCCTTCCTAGCTAGCTCACTTCCTGATCGATGTGCATCATATGCATATAGGATGACTCGCTAACGGGGCACACATCATCGGTGGACATCGCAACGAAGGAGAACATGGAGGCGCTGATTGGGATCGGCAAGGAGCTGCTTCAGAAGCCAGTGTCAAGGGTCAACATCGACACAGGGATGTACGAGCTGGTCCCCGGCGATGTCACCAGCAATGAACAGGCGCTTGCCAAGTTCGCCAAGAAACTCTCTGCGGAGCGCAAGCTGCGAGTCTCAAAAACTACAAGCTAGCTGTCACATCTTGGTTGTTAGAAAAAAGAGTGGTTCCGGACCTTGGGATGCAATGACCGTTACGTATCCTTTGAATATAATGCAAGTACAAAATGCTATATACACATGTTCCTGATTTTGTTTCAACAAGACGAGGTTAGTTGTTGCAGTTTACATTTGGGCCAGGGGTTTTGTGCAGTTTGTAGCGGTCGCAATAGCGCTCGCAATAGTGGTAGTGGTTTCTAGACGCTACCGCTACAAGGTAGCGCTCTATAAATAGCATCTTGTAACTAATTAGCGCCCGCTATTCCACTTTTTAACCCGCAATTGCATTTCAAAGGCCCTTATAGTGTTCACTATTTGGATATGGTAGCAGTTTATTGTCAGTGAACTTTTCAAAAAACTATATTTTTGAAGAGAGAATTGTAATAACTGTCGGAGTAATCCCTTATAATATCTATACCACAAATGAGAGGAGGGTACAATTCATGGCAACACTGTCAGAGATCCATCCCCCAACACACAAGTCATAGTAACACAAGTATACATGAGTTTAGGAACAATATCCACTATCCAGTTCATAAATGCACTAGTGAGCCACATGACAACTTTAAATGTTGACAAGTTTAAGAAAGTCACTAGTAAATGTTTTGGAGGGTTTGTCTTAGATACCGTTGTGCTTAATACAAGCCTCTCCATTTGGTATCTTGTTTGACATGCCTATGGTTTCTCAATATTGTAAAACATGTTTAAAAAATTAAATAAAAACCTTAAATTTAAATAGACTCAAATCTCTCCAAAATCTAAAGCTCAACGTCTTCTTAAAATTAATCATGACCTTTTCGGCCTGCCTCGCTCCTTGAGTGGGTTCGGCCCACCTTAAGCTCGTCCTTTCCTCGCGCAAGCCCATTTGGGATTTGCACCTGGCTTAGTGTTTTTCTTTTTTTTTTTTCGAATGCACCTGGCTTAGTTAGAAGCAACCTAATCTCAAAAAAAAAAAAGTTAGAAGCAACCGAACACAAATGACTGAAGTCGAGTTGAACTCAATACCAATTTGTTGTGAAACCAACACAAAGTAGAGGTCTAAAGATTGAGATTGACGACGACGATTAACATTTTTAAGTAGCAGAAATAAATCTTACGTGCATAGTACGTGTGGTAGCGCACGCTAATTATGTACCAAAACGCATTTTGAAGTTCAGGACCTCTGAACCACTCGCACGACAATACACTGACTATTACGGTGACTTATTTCCTCCGGCCGCGTGCGGCGCCGCCGCCGTTCAACGCGACCACCGCCGACTCGACGTGGTCCAGCAGGAACCCGTAGATCTTCTTCCGCACCCGTTCGACGGCCTCCGACTCCGATCCCAGCAGCACGACGGCGTCGTCCAGCCACTCGCTGACCCTCTTGAGCTGCCCCAGCGTCCCGGCCACGTCGCCGTCGAGCAGCCGCTCCACGTGGCCGAGGAACCACGCGCGCGTCTCCTCCCCGAGCCCCCTGCGCGAGGCCTGCAGCCACGTCTCCTCTCCAGCTCCATCCGCCGTCGCCGACGGCCGTCGCGTCAACGGCGGTGACTGGGAAGAGTTCCTCGCAGTCGCGTAGAGGGAGAAGGGGGCGAGGTCGGTGGCGACCGCAGCGCGCAGCCTGTCTCTGGCGCCGGGGTGGTAGTGTTGTTGCTTGTCGTCGTCTGGGACGGCGGCGGCGGAGCTTGTGAGCGCCGCGTGGAGGGCGAGGAACTCGTCGACGGTCTGCTGTGGCGACTGCTCGGCGGCGGCGGATGTCAAGTCTGCCAAGGCCCTGTAAAAGGAAATTTGAGTCCATTCAATTCGGGGTTTGTTTTTTTTTTTTTTTTTAGAGAACAGAGTCCATTCAGTTCTGCTGTGGTAGCGACTTTATCGAAATTTACTGGCTCCCAGAGAGGAAATCAAGAACATTTATATACTTATATGAACATTTCATAAAGAATAATCACTTCATGGCTTCACCTCAGACAACGGAGCAAAATCTCTGCAGCAGAAGCTTCCCGCAAGGCCTCAAGAGCAGCAGCCTCTGCATTATCCCTGTGCCTCATGACTTCCTACATAAACACAAATGATGAACAATGTTCAGAAACAAGTTAGCATACTATACTATACTACCGTCACGAGCGCAAATACCCCAAAAACGCATGCAAAGATCAATTTCTGAATGAGTTGTACCAGCCCCAGGCTCTGTACATCTGATGGAAGTGATTCCCAGGAGGCGCCGATCATTGACACCGTTACTCTGCGGGCAGGGCCAGGGGTGACCGTGTTGTTCAGTGACACAATGTTGGGGGCCTTCTGGTCACTACTTTTCTTTGGGATATTTGGAGGGCTTCTGCTTCCCTCAATGTCTCCTACCGGAGGTGATTCTGGGTTCTTCGCTCTGGAGGGAGTTATGATCTTGTTGCTTCTCTTTGGTGATGGTTTCTCTTTCTCCTCGAGTGGCAATGTTCTTCTTGGAGCCTGATTGTATGGTTACAAACAATGTATTATTACTCATTTTCAAGAAGTACAGTTTCAATCGAGCGGAAAATTTAGTAGCTTGGCACGCAAATCACTAGCGGAACATATAACTATTGAATTCGAAATTTGTGGGTTTATCGTGGAAGTTGTCGCTTGTCAGTCTCGATGAGGATTATATGGATCAATGTCACTTTTATCTTTACGGAAGAGTGATTTTGACAGCTATAGGAGAGTATCAGACTAAAGCTTCTCTCTGGTGGTGGATGTAATCAGCGGTGAAAGCAAAGATTCAGCACAGAACAATGAAATCTTATTAGGTGCACCTAATTCCTTTTATGTTTCACTCAAAGGCAAGCACTAGAGCAATTCAAAGGTAGAAACATTAAAAAAAAACTGTAATTTAAACTTTCTGTTTGTCTTGGTTGGAGAATTCAGTTCATATGTCTCTTTCAACGGAAGTTACTAACATGCGTCGGCAGAGGCCAAATGTGGCAATGCATGGCAATTAAGACATGAAGAAGACAATGGTTGTGTGAAACTTCTATCATGAACAGACGCGTGCACGATTCATTATATTGATTTACTTTCCAGACAAGCCAAAATTGTAAGGATACAGAACTTTAAATTGTGTCTTCTAGGCTGATATATCAAAATACAGATCATTATCTAAAAAAATATCAAAATACGTACGGATGAACGAAACTTTTCATGCAATTGATTTCTTGTCAAAACATTGTTATACCAGAAATGGAAATCCCTATTTGCATTGAACTAAACTGAATCGATGAAACGTGTCACCAACACATGTCTATTCCTAAACCTATTCCTTGCATACAAATTAAGCTCGAATGGGCTGCACGCATGTACCAAACAGATGAGAATAACAGAACATCACAAGAACGTTTATGTTGCAACATTACTTAAGTTAATTCTTGGAAACCACAGATACGAAACACAAATAAAATTCTGATATCTGAATGACTGACTCACCGAACCACTCCGGACTTGCTGCATCTTCGGTGCACTTGAATCATTCCTTCTTTCCTCCTTGGTGGCATCAATGTCCCCTGCCACACCCCAGCTCCTCCTCGTCGCCTTCCGTCCCTCCTCAGACGATCTCCCCGCAGATGTCCTGTTCCTCGGCCCAGCAGAGGAACCTGGGCGCGGTCCACTTGCAGTGCCAGGCCTTGCCGTTGCCTGCTTGCTGGACACCGACGGCGAAGTTGTCTTCGTCGACGGCGCCAACGACGACGACTTTGGAGGAGGAGCAAACTTCACCACCGTGGTCGTCCTCATGCTCCCTTGTGCTGCAGCGTTGTCCTTCCTGGTCTTCTCGCCAATGCTCCTCAGAGAGGACGTCGACATGTTCAGAGAGGACGACGACTTGTTCATGTCCAGTGGCTCGAACCGCCGCCGGTGCGATGCCAAGCTTGATTTGGGTCTCTTGTATTTCTCCATGTCTAGTCTGCCGGATAACCGTTCTAAGGTTTTGGGGCAGCTAAGTGTTTTGCCTTGTAATTTTTTGGAGTGCTGAGATGGATGATTGTTGAGTGTAGCTGGTGGTCGATCAGTCCCGGTAGTGAGCTCCCGGCTATGTTGAGGCAGTTCTTATAGCCAACCAGTGGTTAACTGATGGCAGCTTTATTATTGCTTTCTTACCAACTGACAGGTGCGGTAATCATTAATCAAATGTGCCCAGTGGCCAGTGATCATCTTTGAAAGGCACCATATCTCTGCCTTTAGAGCATCTCTAGTAAGGCTTTTAATTAGTTGGGCCCCTACTCTATTATTTAGGAGTTTGAGACAAAAAATCAACTTCAGTAGGGACCCTACTTGAGCTCTTATTTTGCATGCCCTCTCAAACTCTATCTCCAAGCCCCCATTCCTAAGGTCTTCTAATCCTTCCTCTCATTTATGGGTCCCACCATTGTTTTTACTGGGTCTCACACAAAATAGGGTCTTGATCTATTGCTAGAGATGCTCTAACACTACAATCTGACCAAGCAGGGTTCATTTCATATGCAGAGTTGATTGAGTGCAGATGAGTCTTGAATTAAACATTGTCTTTGCGACCCTATCGACAGGAAATAGTTGTGCTCCTTATCTTGTTTCGATGACGCCAGGTTCAATGGGTCGACATTCTTCTCGCCTACATTCTCTGCAAAGAATAGTTGAGCGGTTTCTACTACTTCTCGGTCGCTGGAGCAGAGTATATATGTACTTACTTTTTTCCAAGGAAACTGGGTTGTGTGTGATCCGTCATGTCGCTCGTACTGGTGTCGATGTTATTCCTTCCAAATGCTCAAAACAATCCTTCGACATGTCAGATTAGGAACAAATAGATGAATTGTATCAAAGAAACTTCTATACAAATTTCAAAAAACTTCTATACAATTGTCAAACATTTAGAAGTGAAATTGTAAATTAGTTTTTTAATTAAGTCCGGAACGAGTCCATAATATTTAACCACATATATGTGAAACACAATAACATGACATCACATTATGACATCCACTTTCTACTCAGTTTTATTTGATAAGTCACATGAACTAGCCGATAGTTGTGTGTTGTATATAGTCTTATTGAAACAAGCATGCATAACTATATGTTGATAGCATAAAGCTTTGGGCTTCTCACAGCATTTTGGCCTATGTGGCTGCTTCTCGTTCGACACATCATCTCTCTTTTCTTGTGAGTTGTCTCGGTGGGTTTTGTTCGATTTTGACATGACTATTGATTATATAGGCTCTTTTCTACGGGCCTAATTCAAATATATTGTCTCGGTGGTCCATTTTATATTGCCTCGTGCCCTCCCGACTCGTGCCCGACCAAAGTTTTGTTATCCTCTGGGCCATCTGTAGTGTCCTTTTGGTTCCATTGGGAGAGAGGTGGCCCGTTAGACTCAGCGTTTACAAATGTCTATTCTCATCTGGTGCGCTGGCCCACCTCGTTGACTTGATGTTAAAAGGAGGGTCCTTATTGTGACACAGTTAGGGATGGCAATGGGTGTTCGTTATCCGGTAAATACCCTATTTATGAGCGGATATGGGACATTTTTGAATCCATATGTATAAAAATGGACAAAAAGTTGCACCTATCGGGTACGACGGGTATGGGTATGGGCAACCATAATCCGTATCCGTTGCACACGCAAATCCGTATCCGTTGCACATGAACTAGCCGGTTATGCTTTTATCTAGGACTTAATCAATTTTGCTTGATTTGAGGACTTGTCTTATTGTCATGCACCTTCAATGGCCTATTTGGTCCAGAATGATATGTGACTTCATTTTTATATGCTTGTAATAGCTGCTGTAATTATATTTACTTGTTAAGGTATTGGCTAAAAATTGTTCTAATTTGGGGTACCCGTTCCCCGTCTGGGTGTGTGTATTGTTTAAGGAAATGGTAGACCATCATTGTTTTTAAACAGCATATCTTTGGAATTGGAGGGAGTAAAAGATTATATAAACTTTTATGTATTTCTTTTTTTTTAATTACACAGTACAACCTTAGACACTCACAAAACACGCACACTCACCCCTATGAACACACATACGCAAACCCTACCTCTATGAGCATCTTCGAAGACTGAGCCGATAAATTCTTAAAATTGCCGAAGTCACCATTGACACCTCGCTGTAGACGGCCACGTCGGCTACCGCTAAAGCACAAAGCCGTTAAATCTTAGAAAATTCGCTCTCATAAGAAGTCAAACCCAGAACCTAAGAGGTGCTACTCAGACGTCTTAACTATTAGACCAAGACCCTTTCACACTTCTATGTATTTCCTTACGTCCTCAGGTTTGACCACAATCAGGAATCAGTATACGAAAGTAACGTTTTTCCTGCTCTTTTGTTCTGCAATTTTCCATTTTCTGAAATGGTTGGCTACCACGGGGCATCGGACTCCTCGGCTCGAGTCCAAAGGAGTCGGACGCAGACTCTCTCCTGAATTGCTCCGCCCATCCTCGACTTCACTCATCCCATCGCCGCCACCGCTCAGGGGACCAAAGACATGCTCCTCGCTCTCCTCCTCGCCGGCCTCACCGGCGCCGGCGCCTTCTTCCTCTTCAAGTTCGCCACCGTCGTCGATGGTACCCCGCGCCTCCTCCCATTCCTGTCTTCCCCCTTTCCGTGCCTGGTGCCACCCTATCGTTGTCGTTAATCTATCTCACTTGGTCGTTCCCGGCTGTGCTGCAGGGGACCTGACACTCGTGACGCGCGGCCCGCCGCGGCGGGAGAGGGTGGAAGGCAAGGTCGGTACTGGGCTTTCCGTTGTTTTCTTGATTCTGCATTGTGGCTGGTCCCCTTTGAATTGGTCTCTGAATTGACTGTTGTCTTTCCGTTTCGCTGTTGTCCTTCAGGTCGTGTGGATCACGGGAGCGAGCCGCGGGATTGGTATGTGGTTATTGGGCTCTTCGATTCATTTATTTCGTTTCTAGTACCAAGATGGTTTGGTATGCTGTTCTAGGTTCACCTCAGAGTTTAGTATGTCTAGAGTGGTGCTGGACATGATTAGGTAAGCTCACTTGGTAGCAGTTTCTCTTGGTAGATTTTCCAAATCGATGAGTGGGTCTGTTGATGGAACGATTGGACAATACATAGTAATTTGTGATTATGTTGCTACATATTTACTCATCCTATGAGTCTGATCGACTAGATTTTTCTTTTGGAAAACTGCTCAATGAATTTACTAATGCATGTCTTTATGGACTATGGTATCGTGGAGGTGATAAACCTTGTGTTTGGGGGAAATTTTATTTGGGTTTAATAATTTGTATTCAGAGGAGTCTTGTACTAAATATATGTAGTATTCAAAACGTCAGCCAACATTTGGATTGAACAGGCCCCAAGGATCTGCATTTGTAGCCGTTGGAGATGGGACTCTTTATGTTCACTGATATCACTTACAGAAATCATGATAGATAGTAGCAGCAGAACTGTAACCAACATTTATGCTGATACTTCCCTATGTGATGAAATTAGTGACTGCTAAGCATGCACTCTCTTTGCTTGATGTAAGAACTAGATTTTTGGTGGCGCTTGAGCAGTTAAAGTGTAAAACAAGTTAGGTTACTTTGACGATTGGTGGACTCGGGTCGCTGTTTCAGTAAACGCCTCAGTCCGAATAGGTCTGAATCTGATCATCAGTCTAGGTGCCTGGACGCTTTTGCGGCATCGTAACGAATGTGCGTTTAGTGGGATACATCCGAGCCTCTCCAAGGCCGATGTTGAACATGGCTGGAGCTAAGGCTCTCTCCTCTCCGATGCGCATTGGTGTTGTAGTCTCTTCTAATAATGCAATGATACGCAGCTCTCCTGCGTTTTTGAGAAAAAAAAACAAGTTAGGTTGAAGATACATGCACTATGCATCCATATACATGACTTTAGTTCTTTGTTTTTGCAACTTGTCTTTTGGTTCATCGACGAATGATATAGTAGACTAGATGACTAATTATATGATTACTTCACTCTGTTATTGTTCAATCAGTTTACCTAAAGCTGGATATCGCCATCTTTTTCTGATAGAGCATTTGAACTGCATGCAAGTTTTAGACGTCTATTCATCATATAAATATGTCCAGAGGGATTACTTCCTTCTATTGTTGTGGCTTTTAACCAATGTTTTCAAAGTATTTCACCATAGTCTAATATTAAGTGAAGGGCAACCGGAGCCTTAAGCTTGTTGCATGTAAGCCTGCGTGTGTGTAATTTCAGTTAGCGTCAGTGTCAAGTTTCAGTTTCAGAGTTTCAGTCAATTCTGTTAGAGGGTCAGTCAGTTAGCTTTGATTCAGTCTTTCGTTGTTCCTAGTATCTAGAAGTCAAGCGCACGGTGCTGAACGTGTGCAGGTTTGTAGCGGTTACTATGGCCTGTTTTAGCGCCCACCATGGGTTAGTGGTAGTCTGTAATCAGGAGTATAAATAAGAGAAGAGTAAACAGAAAAGCTGCAGCTTCATCGCAGCACCAAAATTCTTTGTGTTCTTGTGCATTCGTGTGAGTTGTGAGTTGAGAGAATAGCCTGGATTTCCAACAAAGCTTTTTCTGTATTCTCACCTAGGTCCATGAATGTTTAAAATGGAGATCTAGGTTCATGATCTGTTTAAGTAGTGCAACAAAGGTCCAAACCCGTTCAAACTGGCTATTAGAGCTGACATGTATTGTCATTTCATTGCTGATGTGGACATACGAGAATTTTCTGACATCTGGACGGTGGATCATTTACTCATCACTCATACAATTTGAATGCAATTGTTGCAATGTTCTTAAGCTCGACAAGTCTGCTACAGTTTCATTTCATTTAGCAAAAAATATCTATGATTTGTCGTCAGCAATGAATTTTTTTGGCAATCTACCCTGGCTTTAATAGCCAAAAGTAAAGGGGTTTGGGCATCTCTTGCACCACTTATATAGTTCGTGGACCTATATCTCTATTTTAAAAGTTCATGGACGGAGGTAAGAATACAGAAAAAGTTGAAGGACCCTGGATGTATTTTACTACCTAATGTTTATGCTTTCTTTTGATTTCAGGGGAGGTACTTGCAACACAGTTTGCCAGTTTAGGAGCAAAGTTGATACTATCAGCGCGTAATAGGGACGAGCTTGAGAGAGTGAAACGAAACATCGTCAGTAAGTCTGCAAAACATCCATGATGTTGCTTTAGTGTTTCTTTCTCGAGATTTGAAGTTCGGAACCATGTTCATTTTACGTTTCTAAGGCAAGAATCCAGATTGCAGGGTTGAAGTGTTACCCATGGATTTATCATCTGGTGAAGAATCTCTGAAAGATGTTGTGCATGCAGCAGAGTCACTGTTTTCCAATGCAGGCATTGATTATATGATCCATAATGCTGCCTTTGAACGGCCAGTATGTACCATCACTGTTATTTTCTGTTACTACTTTACATCCATTTCCAATCAGGATCTTTTGATCCTTATATTTTGTTTATTTTTACTAGGTTTTTCATGTAAATTATTTGCTAGATACTACACTCTTTAGTCTTACTGTTTCGTCATCCATTGGTGCTTGCAGAAAAGAGGGGCTCTGGAAGAAACAGAGGAAGGTACCAAGGTATATGTCCTGTGTTATACTTTGTTCGTCATGTCTTTTATCTGCAACCTAACTTCGTCTAAATTTCTGTTCTACAGGATACTTTTCATGTCAATGTCTTTGGAACCATTACTCTCACTCGCCTTCTCGCACCTTCCATGATGGATAGAGGGATGGGCCATTTTGTTGTGGTATATTTGAATAATACTCCATTTTCAATTGGAACTCATGGTTAGAACAGTTTCGGTTTGGCTATTGGTGTGGTTAACTCATTTACAGATGAGCAGTGCTGCTGGAAAGGTTCCTGCTCCTGGTCAAGCTCTTTACTCCGCCTCCAAACATGCTCTAAATGGATTCTTTTCTTCTCTGCGCTCTGAGGTGTGAAAATTTCACATATTAAGCTTTATCTGTGTGCTAGTTTTAGTATATTGAAGTTAATCCCTTATTTATTGACCAAAGTGGCAGCATTCATAAATAGTTCTTTCTTCCCTCTTTGCGACTTCAATGTGTTAATTTTCTTGTATAAAAAAAATGAAATTTTGAGGTTAATGGGTTTCAGTAGATGACTCAAATCTTCTTGTCACTAATGGATGTTGCAGTTATGTACAAAAGGCATTAAGGTAACTGTTGTCTGCCCCGGACCAATTGAAACACCACAATCTTCTGCTGCAGCCTCTTCGTCACAAAGACATGCTTCTGAGGTTAATTCTAGTTTCCTAGATGATTTAATCTTTGTAGACAACACAAAAGTGACTCATTGCAGTGATATGTCGATTTTATCTTGCTCATTTGGCAGTAGTCTTATCCTTAAGTCTAGTATATAACCCAGTACAAACCCTTTTTTTTTTCAATCAAAGTGAAAGCATCTGGTGCCCAATGTTTTTACTCATACCCATGTAAGATATCATCTCAAGGTCCTAACATCAGGGAACCATTAGCTTGCTTTCCTGTTGAAACGGAATACTTTGTAGTTTGTACCCAGTCTTATTTACTTGTCCTTTTTTTGCGAGGTAGTCTTACTTACTTGTCTAACCCTTGCAGAAACGAGTTTCAGTGGAAAGATGTGCTGAATTGACAATTGTGGCAGCAACCCATGGACTTAAAGAAGCGTGGATATCATATCAGGTATGTCTCATTATGTACATGGTTGGCTTGAAGTCTTTAATTATGTAATCCAATCATATTGTACTGTCGTACATAATATGCCTCAAGGTTCCTATGCATTTAAACAATCACTTTTATTATCTATGATCTAATAATGCAATTAAGCAAATCATTCATTATATTTTAGTAGATTGTTAGTATTGTGGCAAGATATATTGCACCATACGGCTATAGTTAGTGTCACATTTAGTGGAAACTCCCTGTTTTCAAAACTGAAGAAAGAATGCCCGAGAATATTTCCTTTTTTTGTTGGCCCGCGGTTTTTGTTCAAGTTCATCACCATCCCTCTCTCTCTTTCGAACCAAAAAAACTGACCTATATCTGTGACTTATTCTTACATATCCATGATGCTACAGCTTTTCTACCACGCTATTATGGCTTCTCCTTGACGCTAGACCTGTTTTACCACACTTCATTGCATTGCTACAAAAAATTATGTATACCTTTCAACGTTATGTACAGCAGTGTGGTATATTTTAATACTTTCAAGTGATGAAATATTATGATTTGCGTGCAGCCTGTGCTGACTGTTATGTATTTGGTGCAATACATGCCAACAATTGGTTACTGGCTTATGGACAAGGTATTTCTACTATCCAATCTTATTTAGCGTGGTTTAATTAGGGGAATGGTTCATTCTGTTATACTCTATTCTTTTACTTGATTTATTTGTGTATAGACCTGAATCACAATCACATCCAATCACCCAACAAAACAAAATGTTACATTGAAATCAAGTAGTCAAATTCGATTCTTTACCAGTATATTCCTACATATCTTTATTTTTTTCCTATTACATCAAACAGTAGGAGCATTTTAATAATGCAAATACTTTGATGGTCTCGCGCTTGTGCTACTTACACTAATATACAATGCTAGAAATAACTGGACAGTTTCACCATGGAGACTGAAAACCAATATTGAAAATTCTTATACTATATGTAACTTTCATGATTAGTTTGCAAATGCCTTTGGAATGTAATTAAAAGCAAAAGGCGCTATAACATTTCTCTTAACATGTTCCACAAAATAGGCACCATACAGATAATCGTAAATCTTATTGTTAGATATAGCGACAACAACTGACAGCAGGCTAACATAAAACACACTACATTGCATTGTTTTAGGATTCTAAGAAAAATTTACACCTGTCATCGGCGTAACTATACTTTGTTGATCATCGCATTTCATCCAGGTTGGCGCGAAACGGCTGGACGCGGCAGCAAAGAAAGGCAACACCTACAGTTGGAATCTCATTTTCGGTGGCAAGAAGACAGCATGAGCAAAGCTGCCCCTTGTTCCACTACAAGGGGATGCGTCTTTTCTGGAATCGTTGCCACACTAGTTTCATATATGCTTACACGCAGAAAAGGTCAAACTGGAAAGGAACAGAGCTACTCTTTATAGCATTTATAAAGGCACAAAAAAAAAAAGGAATAGACTTCTCACTGCCATGATATATGAAAAGTTCGGACATGTTGAACTGGAAGTTCATATGAAATCTGATAGAGTTTAAGGTTGTAGTATGACTATTAATGAAATAATCCACTGGAGTGCACATTCAAGAATAACTCTTCGCTATATGCCTGCCTAGACAGAAAAGGTACACTCCCAGGCATGTGGCCGAAGAGCGTGGCCAAGAGAGGGGGATGCGAGGCACGTCTTAGGTAGTGTTGGTTGTTGCAGATCAAGCTTTATGTATGGATATGGCATCGGGCCTGGTTTGAGTTTGGAGAAAGGGGAATCCCGCTGGAGTGTTTAGAATTCGTTTCAACACCTGAACTATGATTCTAAAAAAATCAAAAATTAAAATGGCGAGTAATACACCATCAGCGGTAGAGGGAGCTAAAGGGTGAGAGGCACGCTATGTTGGCCTTGGTGGCAGCCAGTTTGTTTGTTAAAAGCTAGTTCATAATATTTGATCATACGGAGAAGAGATGAGAGAGAGAAGGTAGTTTGTAATAAGAGACAATCTTTAGCATTTACTGTGGTGCTGATATACAATATCATTTAATAATTTATACTCGAAATAAACTTTTATGCCGTTTCTTTTAGAGAGTGTTAACAACTAACTCTACCTTCAGAGATGTTCTTATATATATTCCTATATAGTAGTATTCCTCGAGATTCACGTAGTGTCTTCTTAGTATTTATTAATAATTATTTATATTTCTTTTATTTTGGCGTATGAGATAGGACCTCATATATCTACCCGTCGCTACTAGTTTTTTTTTTTTTGAGCAAAGCCCGTCGCTACTAGTACAGTCAACTCATTATTTACTGTTTGGTTTGGCTTTTACACTTGTTTTTGAAGCCACTTTTGTTGAAGCCTTTGCCTAAAGGGAAGCACCAAAAAAAAAAATCGCTCAAAGGCACCTAAAAGCCCAAGCCGTTTCTTATCGGAGGCAAATTGACTTATCCAACTTCATCCTCCTCCCAAGTCCCAAGCATACAAGTACCCTCAAAATTATACACATTACAGTTCGAAAAAAAAATATCCACATTACCACTGTAAGTCGTTTTACTAACGTTTTCAAAACAACTATAGCTTAAGCAAAAAGATACCTTTTCATGGGGCCTAAATTAGGACATGTGCACCCTAATGTGTCAATGCACATCACACTTATTACAATTTTGAATTCGCTCATGCCGGTTGAAGCAATATTTGGTACACAATCATACACTTGTACAAAAAAAAGAGAAGCTTGGAAAAGTAATAGCAATGAAAACCATTATGTTCTCTACTTTGTTATTATACTTTCCGTGCAAATTATAAGCAGTTCGGATTTAAAATTTATTCCAGGATGTAAAAAGACTTTGGTAGTAAAAGAGATGCCGTCAATTTTCCCAAAATATAAGCATTTATGGGAATTTTCTTCTATGGATAAGGGGTATATAAGTCTTTTGGTTCCATTGACCCGTCATAAAATACATAACAAAAAATATTCAAAACGGCGACTGATGCTACAGGTTAACAGATAAACGGTTGATAAAAAAAAATCTCTTTCCCTAATTCTTGTCTGAACAAGGAGATTTGGCCCATCTTAGAATTTGGTGCTACGAAAATCCCATAACAATATGAGATTTAATCTTGAATGCCAGCCAAGATGAATTACCAAATTCACGTGTTTTGCATGACGTTAGGCAATTGCAAACAAAATTTCAGGGCTTAGTACGAACATTGTACAACCTTGGGCCCATTTAGTTGGATGCCGCTGTTTCTCAGAGAAACCAGAAACCAGAATTTATTGTAAAAAAATGGAAGTTTCATTGAGATTCTGGCCGTTTGGTTGGGTGTCTCATTTTCTGGCACGAAACTGACCCTAAACCCAATCAAAATTGCTTTTTTGCCATCAGCACCAAAGACATCACACCTCAATAATTAACGTGTAAGAAATGGTACTTCCGTCAACAGAAACAGTATACTGACGAACAGAAACTTCACCTAGTGCGAACAACTGAAACAAAACCGCCTGTAGGACAACCTTCTGAATTCAGTGGCCAAATCGTTCCAATAAAACAAAGCTACATGAGGCTAAGATAAAATTTGAATGTTATTTAAACAGACCTTAAAATCAGGCACTAAAAGTTAGATCATAGCTAGACTGCAAGGAGCAACATCATTCAGCCCTTTTTCTCAGTCCATCTTAGCCAGGCAGCTGATGAAACACAAGACTATTTCTCTGACCTGAACAAGGCATGTATATTCGGCTAGTGGCAATTCTACAGAGCATTTACGCATACAGATGATGTAAACGACGAGCTCGTCTAGACTGCTGCACATAGATGATCTGTCTAGTGTTTCCATCCTTTAGAAAAGCCTTCTGGAGAGTAGGGCTCCAAGAATCCAATAAACTGCGCATGCAGCAACCAAGCAGTTAACTGTCTGAACTATAATTTAGAATCATGCAACAAAGACCTAGCACAGTTAGACCACATGTAATAGAAAAGGGATGGGTCTGGATTAAAGAAATCTTGTTGGCATAAGTGTCTGAATTGTCCTTAGTTGTCCATGAATATATGGCAAGACATAAGGAATCTACAACAACTGAATTTTGCCAATGCTGTCACAGGCTCACAGCACAGATCCTGGATTTGTTGCTCAGCTCTTGCTAATTTATATAGGATCTGATCTGTTGATTGGGATCCCACCCGTACCACATTAACAAGTCAACATCCCAACTGATAATCAATGCCAACCATTACACCAATCCTTTCGCAGCAAACAGTTGCTCGAGCAGCTCACTGATAAAATATGCACTGTACATCACTTCATTAACAAAATTTACCAACGATATATAATCAGATAAGTTGAATACAAATCTTTTGTTTTTTTTTCTTGAACATGCAGGAGAGCTGTGTATCATCGGTTTCAATATCTAATCAGATAAGTCCACCCTAAATTTTAAGTGACCCATATTTGTGATCTGTTAGCAAAGTACATCACACATAGCCAAACTTGCTAAACTGAAACAGCAAACAATATAGGTGATTTGCAAATGAAACTGAAAAGATAACATTGGGAACAACAACGAGGGGTTTGTTTGATCACTGTTTATTTCCATGAGTCCAGAAGACTGATCAATCATCTCAACAAACAAAACAAGAAACTCATAGTTGTACCTTTGAACCATCTTGACCCCATCTGGCACCATAACCTTCACGCACACGGATTTCGAAAACAGGACCATAGGGCTGAGTCAGATGAACATTCATCCAGCAAAATTCACGTAACAAACAGTCAATTGCCTCAGATGCGAGTTGGTTCTTGCTCGAATCTGAAGAAAAGTAACGCAACAATGAACGAAATACACCATAATAGTAGTCTCCAATTCGATGAGTATCAAGCTGCAACAGATGTTTACCACTTCCGTGAAATCTACCCCACCATCCTTTCGTACTCCTGTGAACATGTTTGGCCAATGCCCTTGCAACATCAGTTAAAGAACAACCTTTCACCTCCAATAGAATAAGATAGCACCGAGCTTAAGTCCAAGAGAACTTTTGAAATTTATGGGAAAAAAAAAGATGTTTGGACGGGACAACATGGGAATAAAATTGTTCACAGTTGAACTTACATGTGGTTGGTGTACATTCATACAAGACGATATCAGTGCAGATCTGGGAGGAGGTAGCCCATCTGGAACTGTTCCGGCTGTTTTGCCCATACTGAGGAGCCTACCCAGTCCATCATAACCCAATCCCTGAATAAATAATAAAAGATAAGCAGAGTGAAACATAACTTTGGAAAATTACAATTACCCTCATTACAATTATTCGTAGATAACAAAATAGTGTACAAAGTTATCTTCTCAAAAGTCAGATAGAATCAATTATAAATATAGCTGGTTTGGAAAGTTTTTAACTGATATGCAAAGACAAACTTGAGCGCTTATGCTGCTTGCATCATCATGATGGTTACTGTAGTCAGTTACCAATTTGTCTTCAGAAAATACATACATGATGAACAAAGCTGTTATGTTCAATACAGTGAAATAAGCACTTTGGGAAATTTTGAAGCATTGAAACGACTGTATTTTCAATGGAGCACGACCGTGTGTGTCTCAGGTGCTGGAAACAGTCACAAATGAATATGTTCTTTGGTGCTTAGCAGGAGCTAAATCGCTCCAAGAATTGCTAAGCAGGTCGGCACACTAGGAGGCTTGTTTCTCTAGTGGTTTTTTAGTGTGTTGGTAGTTCTTATAGTGTGTGGCGCATCTGTTCTTGTAACCATTAGTGGAAAGGATCTTATCCTTCCTTTTGTACTATACTCTTCTCCTTAATGAAGTGATACGCAGATCTCCTGGGTATTCGAGAAAAAAAAAGGAAGCACTTTTAGATGCAAATATTTTAGGGCACACTCACACCAAGAATATCAGTCATGGTTATGTAAGGTTGAGAGGGTGGCTTCAAAACAGATATTGCTAAGACTCCATGCACATTCTCCTTTTCCTCTGTATAGAATTTTCTGTATACTTTGACACCTGTATAGACAGAAAGTTGAAGTCTATTACCCAGGAATATACTGGATCTGCACATATAATGTTTGTAAGAAAAGCATGTAATCCTAACTGAACCAATGATCATTCTTTAACCTCAAGATATTCTTGGTGTGAGTGCACTTAAGTTAAAATCTAGAGAAACTGCAAATTAAACTACTCAAAATTGGAAGCAAAGAGCATTATCTGAAGAAAGATCAAAGTTGCATGCTAAATGACTTGATCAATTATAAGAAGAGATGCAAGTACCACTGTGAAGATATTAAACTAAATACCTTTTTCAACTGATGAAATGCCAGGAAGGACATTTGCAATAATCTCTGCTTGCAGCATCTCAGAGAATGAACTGTATTTCCTAAGTGACTGAAAAGAAAATAGGAAAACGAGACTGACAATTTATATGATAAAACTAATGATATTATTTATACTTGCTAAGAGATTAATTTTCCCAATTACATATTTTTTTTTTGAGGGGAATACAGTAGGGGAAGCCCCTACTGTGGTAGTAATATATTAAAAGAGAACCAAAACAAGTTACAAAGCTAGTCCTAAGAACTGTACAGTAAAGCAGGGGCTAGAAGAGCAAACCTGAAGACAAGATAGAAGAAACTAAGAAGGCTAAACCATAAATACAAAAGCTCAAAAGGGCTGAGACTGAAACAAAAAGGAAGGAAACTAGAGAAACTTTACAACAGATTGTGTAACCAGGAGGTGACTAACTCTCTGTCTTCGTTATTTAACCTGTACATTTGTTGTTTAACTGTTCTGACAAAAGCTTCTTTCCAAGACTGGAATGATGGCCGAACACCCCTGAATATCTTTCCATTCCTTTGCTTCCAGATTTCCCATGCTGCTATTGCAAAGACTTCCATGAAGAATTTATGCTGACAATCTTGCCTTGCCTTTTGGATTGTCTGGAAGAAGTGGAGATTGTGGTCCCATGTGATACCTAGGAAGTTCCAACAGTTGACGCTAAACCGACATTGGAAGAAGAGATGATATGTATATTCCTCAATGTTTCTATCACATAGGACGCAAGTGTAATCTTCATCATCAAGTTTGTAGTTCTTTCTCTTAAGAAGGTTTCTGGAGCTAAGCCTGTCTCTAAATAGCAGCCAAATGAATATTTTCAGTTTCTTTGTTACCTTTGTTTTCCATATCCATTTGAAAGGCTGCGGCGGCTTAATGCTCTTGAAGGCCAGATTGTAAAAATTTGCTGATGTATATGTACTATTACCCCAGTTAAAGATCCATACATCAGTTTCATTTTGCCGCAATTGTGCCTCTACAATAATTGAATTTAGAATAGCCAATTCCTGTACCGCCTGCTCTGATAAAGGGGTGTGAAAGTGTTGGTGAGGATCTTGATTTGTCATGTACTGAGCTACTGAAGTTTTATTACTTCTTGCAAAAGAGTGTAGCCTTGGCAGCTTATTTCGTAGGTAGTTACCATTCCAGACATCATCCCAAAGTAGCACAGTATCCCCTTGTCCAACTTTAGGAGAAGCAATGCCCCTGTAGTGATCACAGAATTTCATGATATCCTTCCACCAGAAAGAACCTTTTTCCCTTGTTGCATGAGGCACTTGACCATTTGAGTAATGTGTATTCCATATTAGCTGGACCCAGGGGACATCCTCTTTCATGTAGAATTTATGCAATTGTTTGACCAAGAAAGCTTCATTCTGTACAGTTAAATTCTTAAGGCCTAGCCCACCCTTATCCTTTGGCATTGTGACCTTGTGCCAAGCCACCAAAGGTTTTCCCTTGCCTGCCACATCTGAACCTCTCCATACTCCATGCTTCCTCGATCTGTCAAGTGTTTTTAGGACCGTGATGTGCATTCTGAGTGTGCACATTGCGTAGGTAATTAACGGGGTGACTGCCGAGTCAACATACTGAACTCTGCCAGCCATTGACAGCCATGTTGTTGTTGCAGTTATCCTTCTTTCTACTTTGTTGCACAACGGTGCATGATCTTCTACTCTGGGTTTCGTAGTTCCCATTGGCAGCCCTAGATATGTGAAGGGGAAAGTCCCAACCTGACATCCAAAAACTCCTGCCAAAATTCGCGTTTGATCCTGATTTAGGTTGATGGGTAGTAAGCAAGATTTGGAATAGTTCACCTTTAGTCCTGTGGATTGACTGAAGGTGTGCAGAAGGCCTTTTAAGAAGAATAATTCCCTTTGTGATGCTTTCATGATCAAAATCGTGTCATCTGCATATTGTACTATCGGGTAATCCGCGGTGTGAGAGTGGTTCAGTGGGTAGGAGAGTAATCCAATCTGGCAAGCTCTGTTTATAATATGTTGTAAAAGTTCTGCTCCAATGACGAACAGCAGTGGTGACAGTGGGTCCCCTTGTCTTACTCCTCTTCTACAGTGAAATGTCTTGCCAGGAACACCATTCAGGAGGATTGAAGATGTTGCAGAGTCCATTATTTCCTTAACCCAATTTATCCATTTTTCTGGGAAACCATACTGCCTGAGCATCTGAATTATGACACAATGCTCTATTGTGTCAAAAGCTTTTTCAAAGTCCAATTTGAGAATCACTATTTCTTCCTTTGATTGGTGA
Organism: Eragrostis nindensis; assembly: GCA_012490785.1. Classification (NCBI taxonomy): domain Eukaryota; kingdom Viridiplantae; phylum Streptophyta; class Magnoliopsida; order Poales; family Poaceae; genus Eragrostis; species Eragrostis nindensis. Next base: position 359,048 of record JAAXCT010000282.1, read on the forward strand.
CATTGATGCAAATATTCATAAGACCATGCCAAGCAATCTTGAATTGTTCTTGTTTTAATGAAGCCATACTGATTTTTGTGGATAAGCTGCAGGATTACTGCTTGCATTCGTTTGGATAGGAGTTTTGTGAGCAGCTTTAGCACTGAGTTTAACAGAGAAATCGGCCTATAATCATTGATGGCCTCCGGGTTATTAACCTTTGGCACTAGGGTGATGAAAGAGCTGTTTATGGCCTGTAAAGACACTGTTCCATCAAAGAAGTCTTGGCAAAGCTTATAGAAGTCATGCTTTACTATTTGCCAGCATGTTTTTAAGAATAGAGCATTGAAACCATCGGGTCCTGGTGCCTTGTCACTCGGCATATCCTTGATGACTTGGTCAATTTCTTGTTCTGTGAATGGCTCTGCAAGGTGGTCCAGGTTAATACTTTGTGAGATCAATTCCTGCAAATTAAACTGCATTTCTGGATTGCTTGCCTCCCCCATTCTCTGCCTATATGTGTCCCAGAGTACTGCTGCCTTTTCTTCATGCCCAGTCAAAGTTCTTCCTTCCCCATCCTTGATACTTGTGATTGTGTTAATTCTGTATCTTTCAGTAGCTGACGCATGGAAAAACTTTGTTGGTTCGTCTCCCAGTTTTACAAATCTGATAGTGTATCTTTGTCTCCAATACTCATTCTTGTACCTTAACAGCCTGATTATGTGAGCTTTGAGAATTGTTCTGAAATTTGCTTCCTGAACAAACAGTGGCCTCTGTTCTTCCAATTTATCTAAAATTAGCAGAATATCATTGCAATTTCTGATGAGGTTGTTGAGCTTACTAATTGATTTACTCCACCTTTTTAAGACTCTTCTCAGGTTTTTAAACTTTGCGGCAATTCTTGTTGCACTGTTAGTAGCTCTAACCTCAATGTTCCATGCTGCTTGAACCATTTCAATGAATCCTGGATGCTGGACCCAATAGTTCTCAAATCTGAAGATTTGTGCTTTTGGAATCTTGGTTCCAATTTGTACTGTACATGGAATGTGGTCTGATAGAGGCTTCGCCATTGGCAGCAGCAAGGTATTGGGGTAGGTTGTTGTCCAGCCTAGAGAGGTAAAACACCAATCCAATTGCTCCAATAGAGGATTCTGCTGCATATTACTCCAGGTGAATTTTCTACCCTTTAGAGGAATTTCAATCAGTCCCAAGTTGCTGATGATTGAGTTGAAAATTTCCATATCATTGAAATTGCCACCCTCTTTGTTTCTGTCCTCTATTGATCGATAGAAATTGAAGTCTCCTACTATCATCCAGTTTTCCTCAGGGTTTATCTCCAGATTGTATAGCCAATTAACGAAGTTGTCCCTTTCTTCTCCATGGCAGGGACCATAGACAGTGGTCAGCTTCCAGACCTGTGCATTATGTCTTGATTTAAATTTCACTGTTATTGCATAGGTTGAAATTTGAATAACCTCCCCTTCAAATATCGCCTCATTCCACCCTATGAGAATTCCACCCGAGGCTCCTATTGACGGTGCAAATGCAAATTTATTAAATCTTTTTGGCGCTACTTTTCTCATGAAGGAGCAGTCGATGGATTCTTTCTTTGTTTCTTGAATGCAAAACACTGCACAGCTGCTTTCTTCAATCTTCGCACGCGTTGCTTTTTGTTTGTCCTCATCATTTAGCCCTCTTATGTTCCAGTTCAGAACGTTCCAGTTTCTAACTTGGGTACTCATTGGATAAACTATTTTTGGTATAGTTTGCTGTGTGATTTAGCCATAGACTAAACCTTTTAGAGTAGCATGAGCAATATAACAAATCACTGGGCCAATAAAAGCCCAAGAGGGTGAAGCTGTCGAGTGAACTGAAGTTCTTCTGTTTCAGAGCTACACCGCTCATTGTCTGAAAATGAGGGATACTCAATATATTCACGAAGCAGGCAAAATGCAAGGAGGAATAGCATGCTTGGAATTTTGCAGGGTTAACAATCGTAGTCGACATTGCAAGGAGTTTAGATTCGTGGACATCACATCGACTGCCAGCTACACTTTTCACAAATTTGCCACAGATAACACCCACCAAACGAGTCAAGCAACCAGACCACATCACAGATCTCAGAAAGTAACAGCATAGCTGCAAGATTTCGTAAGGCCCCAATATGAAGCAAATTAACCAGTGAGTAATTGACCCTGCTGCAAGGTGTTCGAATTCAGAAACACTACATCGCCCACAGTTAACACTGCCTAAATTTAGCAGACCTTGTCTGGCAAAGAACATGGAAACAGAATAGTCTAACAACTGACCCTGTCTTTCTGAACACACTAAAGCAAAATAATTTGACAGCTTTCCCAGCAACCCCCAGCTGCATTGGTATACAAAAGGTGTACTAAACATTGTTAACATTTCCAACGTCCTGCTGCTTGCTGCTCCCAGTGTCCACATTAATCTTCATATTTTTGTCTTGGAGCAGCTCTTCATGCACTTCCTCAGGAGGTACACTACATGTCTTCACTGCCACTTCCTGAATTACATTGATCGGTATTTCAGGGTAAGTAACATCATTCTTTTCAAGATGAGTTAAAGAAGGAAATTTAACTGGACCTGGAAAAGAAGAGAAGGAGTAGTCTATACCAGTGGCAGTACATTCATCTTCCTGCAACATGTTCTGGTCAGCAATGTGCTCTTCATGCTGGAGCTGGTTCACATCTCCCTGGTTTGGCTCTGGCTGCTGTTGCTGCTGATGCTGCCTGTAGCCATCATTTGCTGCTAGAAGTCTTGGGCTTCTCCTCAGCTTGATCTGTGATACTGGAGCAGATGTGGTCCTTTTAACCTTGCGCTTTTTAGCTGAGACCACCTTTGCATGTACTCTTTTTGGGGTTTTCCTCTTTTTTGTCCTATAAACTGGTGTGATGCTGTCCTGTCCTTCAGCATTTGGTCCTTTCCATACTACCATCTGCAAGTTCTTATAATCTTCCACACTCCTACAGTTTCTTCTTTCATACACCTTTGTGATTCTCTTATGAATGTAGGATGGATTCTTCTTGAGCTTCCTTCTGTTGTAGACCTGCTTGATCACCTGCCTAGCTTTGATCTGGCCAATCAGACTTGTGCCAGAGTTGTTGCTTGTTTCCTGCACTCCTGAACTAGCCTGGCTTGTGATCCACAATGGCTGCTGCCTGATCCTCAATGGCTGCTGCCTAATTCCATAAGGATCAATTCTTTCCAGTTCCATGATTTGTGCTTGAATTTGAGCCTGCATCTCTTCATCATAGACATGCTGCCTAGCTGAAGAGGACCCAGAGGAGGAGCCAGCTTCATGATCATGTGAGGCGGTACCAGGCGTCACCCAAACGGTAGGCTCATGCAGACGCTCAAGCAGGTAATTTGCACTTCTTGCAACCACTGAGCCAGTCCCTGGCGTTGTGCTCCTTACAGTGTCTTGGTTGATTGTTAGATTGATATTGATCTGTGGCATGTCCAGGTTTGCTGTAACAGCCACAGTTGAGTTCCACCAAGCACTTGGGTTAAAATCTTTGAAAGCTTTAACCAATAGATCCAGGAGTTGCTGAGTGAGAAAAGGCCTAACCCACTGAGGTTGATCATCCACTGCATGCATATTCACAAAGGACAGCTGCCTTGTCTGAGTGTTATCCAGGTTGAAAATAGCCTCATGCCCTCTACCCTGCTGGATGATAAGAGCATCAGGAGTTGTTGAAGCAGTCTGGGGTTGAACTGCTGAGATGATCTCATCATCAATCTGTATTTCCTGTGCTGGAATAGCAGGCTGCTGCCCCTGTTGCATTGGCTGGTTATCCCCCACATTCTGTGGCCAAGCAGGCCAGCCATGCAGACCAGCCTGAAATGCTTCTGCATTGTCCCAGACATGATCAGCACCAAAATTTCCTGCCTGCAGATTTTGATTTATCAGATCTTCCATGTGTTCTCCCTCTTCTGGCATTACCTGGGGAAGGGGATGTGGGTTCCCATCCTCAGGTATAGCATCCAGATTGGGGGGTGGTTGATTATAGTCCTCCCAGTTAAGAACATAAGCAGGAGCAGACCAAGACCAACCAGTTCCATCCTGTTGTTCTCCCTGCCTAAAAACGATGCTGCGAGGGACTGAATCAGTATCATTGTATAAACACTTCACTAGCACAAAAGCCTTATTCTGAGGGTTGTTATGCCAGTGGATCATTTTACCAAAGGAAGCAACAGTTTCATCAATGTGCTGCAGGTTCATGTAGTCAAGGGGGTAACCTAATATCATGATCCAACCAAAGCGAGCATAAGGATAAGGCCTATAGTTCTGCACCCTATCATGACTGATGAACCTGACCCGGAAACCATCAATCCCATGAACATTTGCAGCAAACACACGGTCACGCTGGTAAACACTGCCTAGCTGAATGAGACCTATGCCAAAAGGGTGTGTTCTACAGTATCTGACCTGAAGGTGCATGACATCAGAAAGATACTGCCTAATCTGCTGCAAGAAGATACCGTAGTCTGGCGGGTTGATCTCATCATCCTCATCTAGTGCGATGACAAACTCTTCATGAGCTCTGATGGGTTCACCACTCAGCGAGACTTCAGCTCTGGAGAATCTGTTTGGACCTCCATGATCCATATCCATCTCCGGAGGGAAGAAAGGGTGTGGATCGATGGCGAAGTTCGCCATCGTTGTCACTCTGGTGGTGCTCACTCTCTGAAGCTGCGAGGAGGGAGCAGAGCAAGGTAGTGAAGAGGGAGACTGAGAGCCACGGCAAGCGTTAGAACCTGGAGCAGTATATGTTTCCTGCTGGCTAATTTGTGCAGTTGGCTGCGCTGGGCCTTGGGCCCCTCTGTTCTCTTGGGCTTCCGTCAAACCTGATTGCCTTTTGATTCTCCAGTTTAACTGCTGTGGTCTACGTTTTCTTAAGCAGACACGTTCAATGTGGTCATAACCAAAGCAGTGCCTACATCTAACTCTTCCCTGACAGTGCTTTACCAAATGATTTGGGCTAAGACATCTGAAGCAGAGCCTTCTGTCATTATTGCGAATCTGTGAGGGATCTTCAATTTGATCCATATCTCTCATCCTAACTCCCCCTCTTTGCCTCAGCCTATCATCCATGGTGCACTGCGCAGTGTCCATCAAATGCAACGGGCTGTCCAAGGAGTCAACCCTGAAAAGAGGGGGAGAAGCGTTGGGAAGGGGAGAGGAGACAGCAGGGGTTTTAAGCTTGTCGTGGGCCCTCTGAGCTGCATCAGTATCCTTGTGCTGGATACTCGACCAATGTTTGGGCTTGCTTGCATTGTCTCCTGTATTCACTCCTCTACCCTGGTCAGAAGCAGGCACCCAATGAGCTGCTGCCGCCCTCTGCCCGCCAGCAGCCACCGTTTGAAAATTTTCAAACAAACCGTGGAGCTTGTTGAACACATTTGGAACAGAGACGAAGGCACGATTTCGAACAGGATTCAGATGAATGCCACTATGAACGTGCTCCTGATCGTTGGAAGGGAGAGGGCATAGGAAATCTCCAATTCTAATCTAACGAATCACAGGACCAATAGCAGGTTTAACTTTGGCTGAATGAACCGGAAATGGTTTGGACTTGTGGGTCGGAGAAGGAAGAATTAAATCTCTAGCAAAAGAAACTCTGTTCCTCTTCTGCCCGAATTTTTTCTTGTATGTTACCGTTGTCCACTCCTTTTCCTGCTCTTTATTCCACACAATCTCCTCCTTCTGCCAATTAGGCGTTCCATCTCTCCAGAGAAAGCAGTACAAATCGAAATGCTTGGTGGTAAACCTTTCAACAGAACGAATGTGCAAACCCACAGCTTTGGAAGCAACAGAGAATCGAAAATGTCTCTCCGATTCAGCATGAACATGAAAACCAGAAGGGGTTCCACCAAGAACCGAATGAAGAGCCAAACTAACTGATTCCTCAGTGAGGCGAAAAGTGAAACGACGAAACACAGCAAGCATGAAGAAACAGCCATCTAGGGAGGAAGAGGGGTGGTGTACCGAGGAGCGAAATCGATTGAGAACTTCAGCTTGAAACAGTCGACCTCTAGAGAAGTCGAAGTCGCCGGGCACCGGAGGGGAGCAGTCGTTGTCCATCTCCAACTCCGGCAAGCAGCGGGCATCTTCTAGCAGCGGACATGGTGTGGGGCGTGAGCGGAGGTGCTGGAGAGGGAGGCGGCGGCGGCGACGGTGAGGGAGCACGCGGGGGCGGAAGCGAGCGCGAGAGCGAGAGCCATTCGCTCCTCCTTTTTCAGACCGTTTGCTATCTTCAGTTCATGGTACTTCCCAATTACATATTACTGAATAATAAAATCTAATCTAGAATGTTTTTCATATTATAGGATTTTTATTTTAAAAAAAATTATGTTGAAGCGAAACAGTAACATTGCACTTTGTTTCCTTTCTTGCTTATTAAGGATAAGTTACTTATGTAATGATACTGATGTAAAGATATACAAAGATATGCTAAAAAATGTAGAAAAATAATGCTACCTCAACATTAAGCAAGAGGCATTTGTTGAACAGAAGCAAAGACCCTTGTGTAATCCTGGAACAGCGATAACAAAGCATGATTACATGGATTGCTCTGCACAGCACCACTTAATGCCTAACCATAAAAAATGATACAAAAGTAGATCTGCAGAGTCAGCAAGTTCAGATGACAGTTTTATAATGTACGGACCAGATAAATATCCTCATAGTAGGTATTATTGGTTAATTGTTTGGGCATTAAAAATTTTGTAAACAATATTAAGTTTAGATATTTGTCCGAGAGAAAAAAATTGAGTTTAGAAATTATCACAATATGTAGCGTATCTGCAAAGTTTCACTATGTAGAGCGTGAGATTCGTCTGGACCAGAACAATGTGAATATAGAAAAACACAAGCAGCAATTTAATTAAAGAACTGTAAAACTAGATGAGGTTTGTTTGTTTCACTTTTCAAAGTCATAACTTAACAAAGGTATACTTTTGATTCATCTACCTGACTGTGAAATGTTCCTTGTTAATGATAACAACTATGAGTTTATATGATTATAAAGTTGTTACAACATGCATTCACTTTGAATTCAGTAACCAACTTATTATCAAATTTGCATACCTGTTGTAATTACCAGTTGCTAATCTCCCTTCAACTGTTTTGGCTTCAGCTGCAGGAATATGCGCATCAATTTAGAAAAGCTGGTTGACTAGAAACTTGAAGAAAGAAAGCTATGATATCTATTTAATATTTTTAAGTGAAAAGAAGCTATCCAGGCGATATTTATCCACAAGTTTGGAAGTTACCTCTGAGTTGAGTGAAGTATGGTTCCTGAACATGCAGCTCGAAATCAACGGCATCATACATCTGATGAGTAGAGATGGCAAGTAATGAGCCATAGACAGAACGAGACGGACTGCCTCTACCCAGACATCCAAAAATAAGGGTAAGAAAAGGATCTATGTTGCAGAAAAATGTGGAACATAACAAATCTTTTGTTATCATCTTTGCATTATGTTGTTCATCTGAGAACAACATTGCCTCCAAGGAGACACAATAGCACTGGAAAGCGTTATTGCTTTCTTCCTGTCTGGTTATAAGAATTGGTGCTAAAAGTACCAAAGCTGTCTTAAACATTTCAACAAATGCATGGCTCACTCCTCGAAAATAGATGCAAACAGGCGTAGCCACTAGCCAGTTACTCCCTCCGTTTTTTAATATATGACGCCGTTGACTTTTTTGTTACGTTTGACCGTTCGTCTTATTCAAAATATTTGTGTAAATAGCTAATTGTATAAGTTAATCTTAAAGTGCTTTTGATGATGAATCCAATGATATTCATTTTACATTCAAAAAGTAATTATTTAAATCTATATTGTTGATCAAAGTTCAACGAAAAAGTCAACGGCATCATATAATTAAAAACAGAGGGAGTATATAGTTCCTAAAATTATCTTCTTTCGCCTTCAATTTTCAATCTTTCATCTAGCCACTAGCACACCAAAAAATTTACCAAATGCATCATCCACGGTTCATCTCCCTTGGAAGGGGGGAAAACACCCATGATTCATGCCAAGGAAACAGAGCTAGCACTGAAGCTGCAACAAAAAGAAACAAAGCGAAGAAGCATCACCTGCTTCAGCTCGGCGCCCTTCTCCAGCAGTACAGCCTCCCACTCCCCATCCCTCTCCTCGGACCCCTCCTCCTCGACCACGGGAATCCCCACCGCCGCCGGTGGGCTAGGCATCCGCCCCTCCTCGATGCACCGGTTCAGACCGGCCGCCAGCTTCCCGAACAGGTCGTCGTCGTCGTCGAGGAGGCGGGAGCAGTAGGAGGGCGAGAGCGGGAAGGTGGGATCATCCGGTGCGGCGACGCGGGAGGAGAGAACGAACCGGAGAAGGTCGGCGATGGCTGACGCGAGTGGGACCGCGCCGAGGCCCGGCGACGGCGGCCGCGGCGGCGCACTCGAGGTTGCGAGGTCGGAGGTCGCCATTCCGGTTATTCAAGTGGCTGCGCGGGCGAAGAGCTGTTGCAGTTGTATTTTGCACGTCTGCATCGGGGAATCCAGAAATTTCGTTAGGAACTGAAGAATATGCTAAGGTAGCGTTCGGATGAGGGCTCTAAAGAGCCCTCTAAAGTTCTACCCTCTAAAGTAAAAAGAATCTTGCTATTTAGAGGTACTAAATAAAATTTATTTGCAAAACCTTTTTACAGACGGGTGTTATTTTTCGAGACGAATCTAACGAGCCTAATTAATCAATGTTTTGACACAGTGATGCTACAGTAACCATCGTCTAATCGCCGCTTAATTACCCTCATTGCGTTCGTCTCGCGAAATAGAGGGGGGGTCCTGGACTTAGTTTTGTGATTTGACTTTGTTTAGTACACATAAATCGTGCCGGAAGTATTGATGTGACATGCTACAGTGCATAATAGCCCTATTATTCCTATCCGAACGCTACCTAAGACTGACTCCAACCCATACCCTATATGGGAACCTATACTCAAAATAGGTAAAAAAACCTCTTCAACCGGTGATCTATATTGAGACCCATTCTGCGTATGCTCGTCGCTCGTGACCCAGCAATAGGGCATCCTTGCCGCTTACCCTTTCGTCCTTCGTCCGGTTCTTCTTCCTCCGTCCGGTTTTTCTTCCTCTCTCTCACTCTCTCCCCAGCTGCAGTTGCTGCTCGAGCTCCCCGAGCTCCTCTCCAGGCGGCACAGGGCCTCGGCGAGGGGCCGCGCGACGCGGCGGCGGCGGCTTGGAGGCGGAGGGCGCGCTTGGCCGCGGGCCCGCGGCAGCGGCGCGGAAGCGGCGTGGAGGCGTGGCCGTGGGTGCTCGCGGGGCGGAGACGGGGGCGCGCTTGGCTGCGGCGGCGTGGGCGCGGTGGCGGCGGGCCCGGCGGCACGGGGCGCGGGGCGCGGCGGTGGCGTGGAGGCGCGGGGCGCGGCCGCGGCGTGGAGGCGCGGGGCTGGGTCGCGGGACGGGCCAGGCTACGGTGGGCGACCTGGAGCCGCGACGGCGAGAGGAGGGGGGTGTCGATGCGGGCAGCGCCGGTGGGGTGGGGCGGGGCTGCGCTGGACCGAGGAAGGAGGTGAGCGGCGGTCGGAAGGCGGCGCGGGGGAAGCGAGCAGTGGCGAGGGAGGAGGAGAACGGAGCGGGCGAGGAGGCGTGGGGCGCGGCGGCGGCGTGGGAGTGCGGGGCCAGGGCGCGACGGGCGGAGCGAGCCGGGGCGTGACGGCGGAGCGAGCCGTTGTCGGGTTGGGGAAGAAGAAAGGAAGAAATAGGTCTTCTATTGGATCTTCCGTTGGAGATTGATGTGTTTTGGTGTTGTATGTTGAAGCTCTTTAACATCTATTTTGGGCTTTGGGTGTGCTCCAGCGTTGGAGTCAGTCTAAGTGCATGGTAGTACAGTCTACAGGTGTGCCTACTGTCCAGTTGCTTAATTTTGTCGCCAATTTGCATTATCTCAACTTTCTAACGCGAAACACAGTACAAAACACAAGCAATTGACTCCAAGCTCCGTCGGTGACTAAACTTGCAAATAAAAGGGGAGGGACATGAATGCTTATGGACTTTACGGTATCATAATGTATAAACTTCCTTATACATAGTCAACAAACTATCTCACTTCACCAAATTGCCCATTGAGTACAAAGTCTTCGAGCAATTAAATTCTTCGAATCAACCTGGAAATCATCCGGTTCTCACCTGACACCTTACCGCATCAAATGATTCAAATCGTCCCATGAATACAAACATATGGAATACAAAGAAAAAACACTATGGATTAAGGTGCAGTAAAAACCAGTCATCCGGTGAACATATCACAAACTTCTACATCATTGTCGTGAATCATGCAAACTAAGCTTAGTTTAGCCGGTTAGATTTCGAATGGTACTCAGTATAGTGTTGTAATGATAGGTAAAGCTTTGTCAACAGCAGTGCGCCTACGATAACTTGAGAATCAAAATCAGTCAGCAGGCGCTCATAACGGTTAAATATGAAGCCCGATCACAGTGTCGGAGTTGATTGAGTCCCGACTACCCCGGTATTAAAATTTGTTTGTCCAGGTTAAGACCCTGTTTGCCTAAATAGATTTTGATTCTGCTTCTCTACAGTACAGTGTCAAAATCCACGAAAAGTTACGTTTTCACAGCTTAGAGCAACGCCAACAGTTTTGTATAAATGGTCCCTAAACACTAATTAAGAGAGTCATTAGCTAAATCATACCTCCAACCGTTCTGTAAAGGAGGTCTCTAAATATAGGCACAGCCAACTTTTCCCTATAGCCTCGCCACATCTGGCGATGGTTTACGCACTCCCAACCGAGTTATTCGCGCGATTCCAGCAACGAAATCGTGCGCGATTTTGCTTTGGCCCCATCCTGCAGCCCCCTCCCTTCCTTTGCCGCCCGCGCGTGCCCGTCGAGAGTGGGATTCATTTTTGCCGCCGCCGCTGAGGAGCCGTGCCCGGCAAGGTTGCAGATGTTGTCGCAGCTCACAATGGGCGTGGTTCGGATCGGCCCAGTGGATCGGCGAACCGGCCCATGAAATGATTCCACTGGGTACCCGTGGATACCGGCGAGGGTCGAATGGTTCGAGTCCCCTCGACCCCTAGGGTCAAGCGGATCGATCCATGCGTCAGGTGTCTCCTCTCGCGGTCTCACCCTGACCACCGCCTCCTACTCGGCCGCCGACCCTCGGATTCGCTCGCCGCGGAGGTGCCGAGGCGTCGCGCGGCAGGGCGAGGATGTCGCCCCGTGGTGTGGCGGGGCACGTGGTCGCCGTCAGGGCGACGGTGGCGCCGGCAGCTGCAGCTACGGCAGAGGATGATTCAAGGTTGCAGCAGGTTGGTGAAAGACCTGAATCCCCTCTCTCCTTCCTTGAAATCGACGCCTCCGCGCGGCGCCTCCTGCTTATTCTTGAATTCCTTGAAATCGGATTGTATATCCACATGTCAGCATGTGCAGAGCCTGCTTGCTTAATAATCAACTGGTCCTTTGGAATCTTGCACCTTTTATGTATGTGGCGGCATCGATCGGCAGAGGGTTCCTAGATCTTTGTTGCCAGATAGTTTATTCCAAAATTGGTGCCAGATAGTTTATTCCTACTCGTATTACACTATCAGACATTTTTATCAGTGGTAGTGGAGTCCATGCTAACTGTTGCTAGATGATGCCTCTATTATCTACACTCTTAGATCCTTTTTGTATTAACAGAACGTACCACTGTAGGCAGTTATTCCCTTTTGGTTTCCAAGAACCGTACTGTGGTTACATTGGTATCCTGCTAGCCATGTTTGTTGTTTTTAGTGCCTCACAATTAACATTAGGTAAGTATTTTTTTGGAAGATGGAAATTGATCCTGCTGAAGATGTGGAGCGCCATGGAGCCAGTCGTGCACTTCGTGCTCAAGATGTTAGAGTGACAAGACCCTGGCCACCTGCAGTAGGATTCTCCAACACAATGAGGTCTCCAGCAGTAGCAGGAATGCGCACACCAGTCACACTTGTGAGCACCTACCCTGGTGAGTTATTTGTCCATTCTGTATAGCTATCCTTGTTGCAGCAACATGCAGGTTTTTTTCTATCTTAAGTTTGTATAACTACCCTGTTAACAGATGCATCAATTAATTTTTTTCAGATAGGAGCAATCCCACTAGAATGCTTGATGAAGAGAGCAATGAGGAGGAGGAATATGATGGTGATGACTTGAATTATGGTGACGAGGATGAGGATTATGGTGATGACTATGTTGAGGAAGATTATCTAGACGGTGAAGATGATACTGAGATGGTTAATGGATTCTTAAATAGCGACGAAGGCAGAAAATACAGATCCAAAGCTTGGAATGAATTCATCAAGATCCGTGTCGCTGGTGTTGTTGTCAAAGGGCAATGCAAACATAGTGGAACTCTCGTCACAGCAAAGCGTGGGGGTGGAACAAGTGCTATGCTGAATCACTTAAAAAGATGCAAGGTTAGGAAGGCGGTGGTGGATGTTGTGAGCCAGCTTAATGCAACTATTATGTCTCCACAAGGAGTTGCCATGAAGGATTGGAGATTTAGCCAGGAGAAATCAAGAGCAGAGTTGCTTCGGATGATTGTTCTACATGAGTTACCCCTCTCCATAGTAGAGTATGATGGCTTCCGAAGATTTGTGTCCAGTTTGAACCCAGTTTTCAGAATGGTATCCCGGAGAACAATTACCCTTGATTGCTTGGCATCATTTCAAGATCACAAACAAGTACTTCAAGAGGCTTTGAAAAATTTCAATGGCAGAGTGTCATTAACAATGGACATGTGGACCTCAAATCAGACATTAGGTTACATGTGCATCACATGCCACTGCGTGGATGATGATTGGAATATGCAAAAGCGAATTCTGATGTTCTCCTTCTTGAAGACTCCACACACCGGCATTGCATTGTTCAATGCTGTCCTCAAGTCCGTCCAAGAATGGAACATTGAAGGAAAGCTCTTTGCCATTACGTTGGACAATGCTAGCAACAACAATAGAATGGTGAAACTGCTGAAGAAGAATCTGGAAGAGAAACAAATGCTGGTTGGAAAGGGAAGGCTGCTTCATCAAAGATGTGCTGCTCATGTGCTAAATTTGATTTGCCAAGCCGGTTTCGAAATACTGAACCCAATTATACAGAAGATACGGGAAAGCGTCAAGTATGTCCAAGGGTCTCAGTCTCGAAAGCAAAAATTTGAAGAAATAGTTCAACAGCTTGGTATCTCAGCCCAAAAGCGCCCCCAGGTTGATGTTTCCACACGTTGGAACTCAACATATCATATGGTGGAAGACGCCATGGAATTCAAGAGGGCTTTTGAGTCCCTAACAAAGCAGGACTCGGAGTTTACTACTGCACCAAGTCCTGAGGATTGGAAACAGGCCCGTTTGGTGGGTGCATTATTGAAAGTTTTCTGTGATGCAACAAATATTGTCTCAGGTACACTATATCCAACTTCAAATCTGCACTTTCACGAGATTTGGGAAGTTAAATGGCTTTGGAGGCTGGGATTTCTGAAATGGATGCAGATCTATTAGAAACCATCAGTTTCATGCAAAGAAAGTTTAAAAGGTATTGGAAAATGACATGGCTACAAATTTCCATTCCTGTCCTGTTGGATCCCAGATTTAAGTTAGGATTCATTGAGTTTCGGTTAGGTCAAGCATTTGGGAATGATGCTCCATCTAAAATTGCACATGTCAAAAAGTCTTCCTAGAACTGTTTCAGGATTACTCTCAGCCAAATGTTGGCAGCCACGTAGTGACACAAGAAGGTCCTAATGCAGAGCTGACTACCCATGCAAATCAAAGATTTTCAGATTGGGACAACCATATGAACTTAACTGCCAGCTCAACAAATGAGGTACCCACTGAGCTTGAGGCGTATTTAGGGAAGCCCCCCATCCCTCGGGGAGGTAACTTTGACATTCTTGCTTGGTGGAAAAATAACTCCCTTGAGTATCCCACCCTTTCCCGCATTGCTCGAGACGTCCTAGCAGTACCGGCTTCTACGGTCGCATCAGAATCGGCATTTAGCACAAGTGGAAGAGTTATATCTGATTCTAGAAGCCGACTAAATCCTGGAACCGTGGAAGCGTTAATATGCTTGCAAGACTGGTTGAGAGCCTCTGGTGAATTCTTATCAGACTACCTTTTTTACACTTCCCTAAATGGTTTGAGTTTCTAACATTATCTAACAATATTGGCAGGATCGTCTCAACCCCATATGGAAGCAGTTCATGACATAATTGAGCAAGCAGCCCAACTGGAATAGCCTACTGCGGTAATATCTGTTCTTATTACAACTAATTAGTTTTTTACAGCCTAGAAATGGTTATTATGGAGCTCTGATCTCAACTATAAATGATATATCTATATGCTGCTGGAGTTCAGTTTTTTATAGCTGAAATTTCTCTTGGATCGGCAGTTCATAAATGCTACAAGTTTTAAATATTTGTGCATCTTTCAGTTTCAGCTTCGTTGGTTTGCATCTTCCAATTTTCTCCTATTGTACTTACAAGTGTTGTATCGTCCAGTTTCAGAACATGAAAGGTTACAGAGATGTTGTGTGGACATTTGCAAGATCAGGCATCTACAAGACTACAAGATAGTTTAACTTAGCTCCTTGCTACCTATCCTTTGAAGTTCGTAGGTTACTTGAACTGGCCAGCTGTGGACCATTTGATTAGTGAAATTTCATTTGTATGGACTGGAGATATGATGAAGCTGTACGATCATTTTTCTATTAGTAAGTTAATTGGAGATGGTCCTGTATTGCCTGTTTACTACATATTGCGTTCCATGTATTGGAGATGGTGGATATTACCTGTTTGCAAGTATGATCAACAGCGGTGAAATTTTGCTGTTCACTATTGCCTGAAATTTACCTGTTTGCATGTGGACGTTTATGTGAACTAGCAATTGAAAGCAGCAGCACGCACCGACGGCTCGACGCACTCAAGCATATGGGTCGACCCGTAGTATCCATTGGTTCAAAGGGGTCGCTAGTAAAATCGAAATGGATTCACACGGTGCCCCTCCGCAGAACGCTGGATCGGTGGAGCGGACTCGGTTCGCTCCGTGGTTGAACCACGCCCATCGTGAGTCGCAGCAGTCTGTCTCGTAGGGCTGCAGGGAAAGGGAAGCGGCGGCTAATCATCTTTCGAGTGAGGAGCAGCCCATCCCCATCTCTCGCCATTGCTAGCACCGAGCTCCGCCTGCCATCGACATTCCTCCCCGTCGCGGTTGCTGTTCCCATGGCCACTACCTAAGTTTCAGTCTCAAATGGATGTGCCATAGCCCAAATATCGAGTTCCCAACTCCTTGGCCGCCCTCTCCCCTTGTTCTCCTCCCTGGATTGAGCTCCTAGAGCTCGTCCATGGCGGACGGGGTGTTTTGGTAAAACGAGATCTTGACGAAACGAAAAAACATTCACATGAGTGCGGTAGTTGGGCTCTGTGGGCTGATGAGTTGAGCAATTACTGTTTTGCACCATGGGTTGATGGATTCGACTAGTACAACATTTGTTTCTTTGTGTTTATCAAATACGTGCGTGTTTCTTTTTTAAATCATGCCTCTGTTTCAGTTGAATTTATGAGCCCACGGAGCAAAGTGACGTGGCCATGTTTCAAATAATTTGGAAACCAAAAATTGGGGAACTGTTGGAAGAGAAATGTTTTTTTACTCTCAATAGATATTTAGAAACTCCCTAAATCAGTATTTAGGGAGTGTTTTTTTACATAACTATTGGAGATGCTCTTATAACTGCTGGTCAAAAATAAATTTTGCTACAGTACATTTACTGTAGCTATAATGTCATAAGCAGAATCCAAAATCCACTCTATAATCAGTACGAAACGGGCCTTTTTTTTTAAACGGTACCAAACAGGCTCTAAATCCGTGGTAAGTATACCCCTGTATTTCCCGATGATAAAAAGAAAAAAATACTTCAGCGCCTGTCGGATCTGAACCCCATCTCTTCGATCCAACGGCCCAAGAAGGCCCGACCGTCCCCTGCAGCGGCGGCCCCAAAACCCCCTCCTCCACGGAAACTCCCTCCCCCTTGCTCCCTTCTCCCCCTTCTCTTCCGGCGGCGAGCTCCCAAATCCCCGGCCATGGACGACATCGACTCCAGGTACGAGGTCCCCCGGACCGCCGCGTTCCTCCGCGACCGCGCCTACACCAGGGTCGCCCTCCAGGTACCATTCCGGTCCATTCCCGTTCGATTCGGTGCTCCCTTTCCCGATTCATCGAGCGCCTTTTGTATCTGTCTGGCCTCCTGATCTTCGCCCTGTTTCTCGGCGCCTTAGTTCCCGGACGAGATGCTCAAGGATGCGGCGGCGGTGGCGCGGGCGCTGCGGCGGGAGCTCGGTGGCGGCGGGGTTAGGGTGTTCGTGATGGCCGACACGGCGTACAACTCTTGCTGCGTCGACGAGGTGGGCGCGTCCTACATCGATGCCCAGTGCGTCGTCCACTACGGCCACGCCTGCATGAGCCCGTGAGCAAGCCCGCTCGCCCACCCTCCTCTATTATTGCGCCCTGTTCCTTTCAAAATTTGAACCTTTTTTATCAAATGTTTATGGGGATTGTTTTGCTTGGTTTAGGGTTCTCTTTATGCTTTTAGTTGTCCGATTTCATTAAGAAGCATTATGTTTTTGGACCTCCATATTTGTTTCTACGGGATTTCTTCAATTTTCAGGGTAATCACGCCAGAAAAAGGTAGCAAAGGTAGTAACAGGGCAATATTTAGGACGAACTTGTTAATACTCATATGGAATTGTTCACTGATGTTTTATCATGCTGCAAGATATTTGTCGCACCAATTTCACTAATCTGGTTTTACATTCTAAGGCTGCCATTTTTCTAGCTTGTTGAAAGCCATTTATTGCCAGCGATCGGTAGACTGTGCTAATACATTTTTATATTGACGACTTGAATGTAGAACGTCAAATTTGCCGGCTTTCTTTGTATTTGGGAAGGCCCCATTGGAAGTCAATGCCTGTGCCTCCTCATTGGTGGAGTGCTCGAGGAAAAGCAATAAACGTGTTCTGGTATGGGCCAAAGTAGTTCTTGTCCTCTAAAGCTATTCTTTATCCATCAAATAAGTCACATTGCTATATAGTCTGTACCACCCTACCATTCTGAAGTCAACAATATAGCATATTACACTGTAAGATCAATGTGTGAATAACGATATGCTTTTGCTACTGAAACAGGGTGCCTTCTTAATTATACCAATATATAGAGTGAAAATACAAGGCATATCTTGCTTTCAGAATTCTCTTCATGCATTAAAACATTACTAGTGATATCAACATTGATAGTATGGAAATCAATATCAGTTAACCATTAATGAGAAATCTTCTTTCAGGCACTAGCATATTTTGATCTCTGCTGTCATGCTCATACTACCTAGGACAAAAAACAATCTCATACAACAATTTATGTGAGCTTGCTGCTGTCATTCTACTGTAATGTAATGCTGTATTTTTCTTTCATGAATTCAGTTTCCTACAAAATAGTAGGTTAAGTCATGTGTAAGTTTCTTATTATCTTTTCAGTTTTGGTTTTTCTTGGCTAATATATTTCTCAAATAGGTTTTGTATGGACTAGAATATGCATATGCACTGCACGATATTAAACAAGCAATTCGGGAGTCGTGTAAATCATGTCCTTGCACTGCTGAAGTTCGGTATGCAGATGTTCTGTGTTCAGTTATGAGTCCATCACCAAGTTCTACAGAAGAAAATGAGTGTCCTCAATCGAGTGGAAACTCTTGTACTGGGGGTTTGTCTCTTGACAGTGATGCGGCAACTTATCTGAATAGTTGTTCTAGCATGGAACGATCTGGTTCAACACGCAAGTACAGCCTTGGTGGAGTGACATGGGATATTTCAGCCGAGGACAGTATGGATGACTATTTGATATTCTGGATCGGACAAGATAACTCGGCATTTGCTAATATTGTGCTTACCTTCAATAAATGCGAGATAGGTCTATATTCTAAGCTCACATTTTATGGCTGGACAGAGAATTTATTTTTATATGTGCAAGCCATGCTGTTCCCTAAGCCTTTAGTTGCTTTCTCTAGAACGTATGAATTTATAATTTGTTTTGAATCTCTTAGCACTAGTGTAGCTCTATTCCCTGCTTTATATTATTTGTAGCGGAATATACATAAACGTCATTTATGCAATTGATCAGTTCTTGCACTACACTGGTCCAATAGCTTTGTATTTTTTTTTTGTTCGGTTTTTGTAATTAATCGAACATAAAAACTTCTAGAATGTAATGCATTTGGGTATTCACTATTTTTTTGGCAGTTAGATATGATGCAATAGCAAATCATCTTTCATCTGACATCTCTCATCTGGTGAAGATTCTTAGGCGAAGGTACTTCTTTTCTTTCAGTGTCCATGTGCAGCTTCCTCTGAAATGCAAGTGTCATATTGCCTGTCTAGTTTTACAACAGCATACACAATGTGATTGTAGGTATTACCTCGTGGAGAAGGCAAAAGATGCAAACATTATTGGCATTTTGGTGGGAACCCTTGGTGTTGGTATGTTTATTGCTCATTACACAGCTGAAAACTATTATGCAGTTTTAGGTTTGTGGACTTTAGGTAGGCTTTATTTGGCTCTTCAATGTCTAATGAGGCACCGTTTGGATTGGTAATCTCAGTTTTGAGCGGTGACCTTAGCTATTATGGTTGCCTTGTCGTGCCACATCTCATAAGGCATTTCGAATTTGTTTGGATAAGGCTGGTCCAAAAGCCCTGAAGCTTTCGGGGCCAAATCTGGTTAAGTGGGGCTATAATCTACTCAAAATGAGCGATACCAGAACTGGCTTACTAGTTTGTAGATGGTTTGACCACACAAGCGTCGTATGCCTATTAGGCAGTGTTTTCCTAAACGGTCCTAGATGGCTGTCTAAACGAGTTTAAACAGTAAATGACACCTAACTGCACAGTTTAGGCCCTAATCACCCGTTTATTCGGTCAAAAAGGGGAAAAGGCGGCCAAAACGGCTTGAACGGGACGGTTTCAGATCGGTTTGAGACGGTGTTCAGGCCGTGTACCAGCCTGTTTACGCGATGGAGAACTGAAAAACTTGAGCGTGAAGATTGAGCGGGGAATCGAGCGCTGAGCCGCCGACGCTGCAGTTGAAATCGAGGGAGGGAGGGAGAGTGGCCGGTGGGGAGGGGTAGGTGGGATGTTGGCTTGCTAGTGGGCTGGCGGTGGATAAGAGGATATGGTGGGCTGTGGGCTTGCTTATGAGCCAAAAACTGTGCTTATGGGAAGAAATTCTGTATTTCATACATGCAAAACTGTGCTGCAGTAGAAAAACGTTTAGCCCATGTAAACGCTAAACGATGGGTCACCGACTGTTTACCGTTTAGGAAAACATTGCTATTAGGACCCATAAGATGGAGGATTAGCCTCTTCCCCTAGGGCCGGCGCACTGTTCACGCGTGGGTATTGTTCTCTGTTCACGCTAGGCCCATGGTTGGTTCATTACCTTAAAGATAGTTAAGATTGAGTTATCTACAGATAGGTTCCTTGTAGGTCAAGTCTTCTCATCTCCATATAGATCGGGATTATATCCAGTTTAATCAAGCAATAAGAAATATGCTCAAGAGTTCCCCAGCATCTCTCCCGATCTAGGGCCTTGGAGTTGGGCAGAGCGGACGCCGGTGGTGCCCGATCCCAAATGCCCGGTCGATGGCCGCCGGCTATGACAAGTTGACAACAAGACTCTTTAGAGTTTAGACTAGTTTTCATAGTTATAAATACTCACTTCACCAGACTATTATCCTTTTGAATTCGTTCTGTGTCTTGTTATTTAGCAGAATATATGATCTAGTGATGTGGTACGTTGCACTCTTTCATTATGCAGCTGGTTATCTTCATATAATCGAACAAGTCAAAGAGCTGGTTAAGGCTGCTGGAAAGAAGTCTTACACATTGGTCATGGGCCGGCCTAATTCTGCGAAACTTGCAAATTTTCCTGAGGTGCGCTACATAACTATGAATTGTTTGATCTGTTATCCTGTCAGTTTCAGTAGAGTCTGAACCTATTTGCCTTTGGCAGTGCGAAGTTTTTGTTTATGTTTCTTGTGCCCAGACTGCTCTGTTGGATAGCAAGGAATTCCTAGCTCCCGTCATCACACCTTTTGAAGCAGTATTAGCTTTTAGCAGGTATGTTGCATTAGTAGACTCTAATAGTACTGGAGATACCTGGTCCTGGGTTTTTCTTGCTTGATTACCGATCAATATTATGTTCTCGTCTCATGTGGCATAAATTACAGCATTTATTATGACTCTCATTCCAGCACTAACTTGTTTTCAGGGGTAGAAAGTGGACAGGAGAATATCTTTTGGATTTTAAGGATTTAATAACGTCAGACAAACCAGAAATTGTAAGCACAACGGAAGAAGCACGGTTTTCCTTTATCAAAGGTGGTTATGTGGAAGATAGCTGCCCTCAAGGTACATCATACAGAATTGGATCTATCCATCTGTCATTCATGCATAATTCATGTATATTAATAGTGCTATCATTGTAGCTTAGTTATTTGATGTGATTTGCTATTATTTATATTTACTTTGTTATGCCTCCTATTGTTTGGCCGCAGTAGAAAATGAGGAGCAGTCAGAAACATCACTCTCACTGGCTGAAGTAACAGAAAAAGCTCTAAGTATCCAAAATCCGAACAAAGACACGGTACTTTACCAAGGAGGAGCAATGACTTCAATCGACTACCTCAAAGCACGGTCGTACCGTGGTCTCACTGGAGAATACGGGGATACAGCACCAGATTCAGTCTTGGCAGGCAGGACGGGGAGGGCCGCCGGTTACAGCCATGAGAAATCACAGGGTGCACAATGAAGGTAATATCACAGCCATTGATTAGTTACTCGAGGCAAAATGGTTGCCATTGTATGCTGTTTCATTAATGATTGTCGACTGATATTCTTTGATGTGCTTACCTGCTTTTTCTAAGAGGGAAATGAGCCTCCGAGTGTTCTGTTAAGAGACAGTTTTCTTATAGAAACTGTCGCGTTCATAGGGCCAGTTTTGATCCTGAGCCATGAGCGTTGTGGGGTTGTATACGGTTTATCGGCATTTATTCAGGAGTTGTATGTAGTTTGATCACTTGGTTGTGTTTCTCAATGGAGTATTCTGCGTGGGCACAAAGAGAAGTGCATGAAAAGTTGGAATGAAATGGCTATGGTTCCGATTTTGTTAGTGTCCTAGAGCAAAAAGGAGAGTAGTTGTGCTGTGGTCATTCATCACTTGTAAACAAATATGAGAGTAATATCAGACTACGTGGAAGCAGCCTTATGTTTTGAACTGGATAGAAGACGTTATCGTGAAGCTTGACATCTTGTATACAATTATGTAACTACCTGCCGAAATGTTATTCATCTCCCTGCCAGCAACACAAGCGGGTCTTGTCAGCCTTATTTCTGTCTTTTCTTCCAAGGATTGGTAATTGGATGGTCACTCGTCTCACAATCCTACTGGGGCTCCCATCCTACTGCCATCTTCCAATTTCAACTGTTGGTTGGTTGGGATGAATACTGGTTTCTTTCCTGATGGCTGCCTCAGCAATCACCGTTGCATCCATATTGTTAGCACTCACAGGAACTATTGCCACACAGACATGCTGGAGGCTTGCAAGATGCTTGAGGCCCAAGTCAAAATCATCACACGTGGACTTTGCTTCCTGTAGCTTTAAAGTAAGATGATACCTCTGCAGCTTTGGCATAGCTCCAGGTGCAAACGTCGGCCACATACCGGGAATGAAACACATAACACGGAACTCCTTCAAGTATTCAAATCCTTGATCATCAATGACTACCCTCGTACTGTTGGCATTTCCAGTAAAGACCAGGCGAAGGAATACTAGAGTTGCTATGCGTTTGAGTGTGTTAATATCATCTGCATCCATTCTTGAGATGTAAAGTTCGAGGTGTATGAGATTGACAAGCGAGCTAATCCATGTCGGAATCCTAGAAAGAGGCTTTTGAATGACAAGCTCTTGAAGGTTTTCTGCTGCGAAGCATGAACCCATCGATGAATCTAGAATAAAATCTTCATGACCTCTGTAATCAAGTGACAATGATTGAAGGCTGTGCCTGCCCAACTGATATATAGAAGAAAGCAGAGCTTTTCTGTAACTCCACCCATGATCTTCCATCTCACAAGGGTCTTCCACTGTTATTCCAAGATGTCTCAATTTTCTCAGCAAACCAAGCTCTTCAGCAAGTTTTATACAGTTGCGTGAGATGCAAATATATGACAATTCCTCTAGACACTGCATATTTCCAATCCTTGCTGGTATTTTCACTCCGCTCACATACAGCCAGACTAGTTTCCTGAGTTTAGCAACAGCCTCCGGAAGTACTTGTATAGAACAAAATTTACATTCAGCATCACTAAGTGTTGTAAGTTTCCAATTTCTTCAGGAAGTTCACTGATCAAATTTGAATGAATAACCAAACATCTCAATTGAAGCATATTGCCAACACAATCGATGTGGTGGTTCTCCAGCTGCTCGCAATATCCTAAGTGCAACACGCGCAGAGCATGGAAGTGTGAAAAACTGGGTACTTTCTTAGTAAACCCAAAGATTGTAAGTGAGCGAACATATTTTTGGTTTGCCATTGTTGTTCCCATCAATGCATCTCCTGAATCATTGAAATGTAGGGACAGTCGGCGAATCTTTTTTGGCAAAGAGCTGCTCTGCTGTCCATCTATTATGGTTATGAAATTTTCTTCAGCTGACATAGATTTGATAATGTTTAATACCAAGTCGTGGACCTGAAAGCTCTGTACATGGCCATCGTAACCAATGTCCACGGGTAAAACCATACTCCTATTGATAAGATCATTAATGTAGCTTTGTGCGACTTGGTCCAATCTTTTACCCCTCTCTTCAGCAATAAAAGCTTCAGCTATCAATCTCATTATCAAGCCTTATGTGGCAATCTTATAATCCTCTGGATATATACTTAGATATAACAAACAAGTCTTTAGATGAGGTGGAAGATCATAGAAGCTTAGCAGCAAAATCTTTTTCGTTCCTTGCAAAGTATGGCTGTTTTCAAGTGCAGAACCAATAGAGTTTAGCACCAACTCCCACTCATCCTTTGTCTCCGATTTAGTAGCCAATAAACTAGAAATGTGAAGTATGGCCAATGGCAAACCGCCACATTTTCTTAAAATTTCTTTGGAAAGTCCTTCCAAATGAGTGGGGCAGCTGTCAGCGTGAAAAATTCTTTTACAAAACAGCTTTCTTGCATCGCTATCATTTAATGGCTCAATTCGGTAAATATTGCCGTTGAAACTAGAGCAACATGATGTGGCTATGTCAAAAATGCGTGTAGTTGTAATTATGCAACTACCAAAACAATTCTCTGCTGGCAATGCGCACTTCAAGATCTCCCAAGCTGATATGCTCCAGATATCATCAATAACGATTAGAAACCTGGCGGAGAATAAGCACAAAATTGAAAGAAAAGCTAATAAGTTCTTAGAACTAAACATTCTTGGAGAGCCGGCGAATGAAACCAGGATTTAACTTAGGATGTCTCATTACTGTAAACTCATGTTACTTTATTTGCGCACTCACCTCTTGTCATGGAGAAAGTCTCTGATTTTGTTAATGAGTTGAATCTCATCATCCCACATGTTGCTAGCAGGACCAAGACCAGAGAGTAGATCCACCAGAATCTTCTTCATGTTTGGTCTTTGAGAAACAAAAACAAAACAGGTGCAGTCAAATTGTCCCTTGATTTTCTGATACACCTGGTTTGCGAGAGTGGTCTTGCCCATACCACCAAAGCCCACGATGGACACCAGCTTAATAAGTTGCTTCCCAAATTCACCTTCTAAATCACCCTCAGTGAGCAACCTGATAATTTTGTTCCTCGGGCCATCAACACCAACGAGTCCACCAATCTCAGCATATAGTGCCGTCAGGCGTGGGTCTATGGCTTCGATAGTATCCATTGATGTGTACTCATCAAGCTTATACCTTTTTCTCCGGTCGCTTGCCTCGAGAACTTGGTGCTTGAGTTCTTCAATCTCTTGAGCAATCGTGCTGCTTGAGACCAATTCCCTCAGCTTCCAGATGCTGCTACTGATAAACCCCTTGATGCCTGTAGGCTGATCTGATTTCTCTTCAACCTGAAGCATAAAGGCATCGATGACGTCCTCGATGTCGTAAGCTAGCTCCCGCAGCTCCTTCATCCAGGCCTTCACTTGCAAGTCAGGATCCTTGGACATTGCGTGTTTCTTCATCACGGCATTCATACTGCCCAGCTCGTTTCGTAGGAACAGGATGTCCTTCTCGACCCTTTTATTCCTGCGGTACCCTTTCTCCAGCACGGAAGAGAGCTTGCAGAGGAGGGATTCCATCACTCCTGTTGAAGCACTTACCAGCGCACCAGCCATAATTGATGAATCTCAATTTCTCAATATATCTTGGTGCTCCTTTTTGTGGTGTGGGGATGTGCAGAAGGGGAGTAAGGAAAAGGTAAAATCAGTTGGAAGCTGGGGCGTAAGAAATTGTGTGGAGATCCAACGAAGACATCATACTATCAGCCCTCTATTATTGAGCCTCTTGCAGACCTGACTTGTAGTAAAGTCGTCCTAAGCTTTGATTAGGACACCTTATCACTTGGATTTCCAACGATAACAGTGTCAGCTAGAAAAGTCTCAGAAGCTATAGAGCAACAGAAACAGTGCAACTCTAGAAGAAACAATTTGACTCTCAAGACCCACTAGTCACCTGTTTTTCTTTTACAATTTGGATGCTAAGCAGTAAGGTCGTATGTTCTAAGATATATCGTACGCTTGATGTTGATGTTACTGTGATTTTAAATCAGTGCCAAGGCCACGGTGACTGACAACACAAATTCTGCATTTTTTTAACTAAAACCAAGAGTTCAGTTTGAGATAGTATGTTTTACTTAATTTACGTGTGGTATTGAAGATAGAAAAATTCTGCAGCCCCAATGTTTTTTATTCTGCCACCTGGTCTCTAGTTTTGTGGTCCTTTGTTAACTTTTAGGATTATGGACTGCAGCAGGGAGCCATTCCACCGGGTGGCTCTGCTGCAGAACAGCAGAAGGAGAAGCCGAGAAGACAAGATGTTGTTAAGGAGGGCAGAAGAAACGTTCGGTCCAAAATTCATCTTATAGCAGGACAATGAAAAAATAGTAGACACTTTTTATCCTGTAGTTTTTAAATAATTTCTATCTTTAGCATAAAAAATAGAAGCCAGTGTCAGAGATTTGAGATATTATCAGTGAAGGTTTGTCAACCACACCTTCTCACACTTGCGTTTGCTTATACGTAGACATCCAACTGAATGGCCAGTATTATGCCAAAGAACCAAAGCACGGTCTAGGGCGACAAGGAGTAATATAAAAATCAAGTAAAGACTATCAATAGGTAAATTACTCATCATGTTAATAACACATGCAGTTTTGTAAACAAATATTAGTAAAACCAAGTACAAAATAGTCAAGACACTTGCCTTTATGAACTTGTGTTTTTTAACCACCGGGGTGGATAAGCTTGTCATGTTGCAAATCGTCAGGTGGATTTGAAAGGTAAATACATGGATTTCCTTGCAAATCGTCCGGGTCGGCTTCTGCCCTGCATATTTCCCGGTTTTTCTGCCACTCAATGATTATAAATCTTTGCTCTTGTGACTCTTGCATGGTTCCCAAACATTATCTTCTATCCAACAGAAGAAACACGCAACCAGTGGGTTACAAAGATATGGATTTAGAAATTTCGCCCAAGGGGTCATGCAACAGCGGGGTCCTTCGAGACAATAGGTGACGCAGATGATGGTCACTGCTTCGAGGTGCGACATCGGCATCAGCGGTGTTGTTTTTTTTTTTATATCGTGCGGAGCATGCTTTTCATTAAGAAGAAGAGAAGTTTGTTACAACGTGGTCAGGGCTAAATCCTCTAAGAAACTTAGCAAAAGTCAACCAAACGAAGTAATGAACAACTAGCACTAAAAGAAAAGAGGACACACACAAGCCCTGAAAGTCAACGGAAAACAAGAAAAGGTGGAAACAAACTCTCAAACAAAGCACTAGTACTCTAAGCCCGCCTAGGCATCAGTAGCTTCTGTAGCTTGGAGAACTTTGCCGCTGCGCAAAGGTTAGCCTCGTTGATGATTTCTTGGGACAGCGCGACCGGTTGGAGCGTTTGGAATTTGAAGATCATGTTGTTCCGTTCCTTCTAAAGCCTCCATGCGGCTAAGATAAGGAAAGTATCAAAGTCGAGACGTAACAGGTTGGGTACTCTATTACGCGACCTAAGCCACCAATCGACAAAAGAAAATTCGTCAACTGAAGAGGAGATGTGTTGGATCCTCAATCTGTGCAGAACCCGATGCCATGTCTCATGGCTGTGCAGGCGCAGGTGATTAAGCGTCTTCGGATCAGAGGTGTTGTGAAGAGACAAGACGAAGGGATCAACGTCTAACGCAGCAAGGAAAACTCAATTTGGTCTCTTGTTGAGCCGTCTAATTAATGCAATGCCAAATTGAACAGCAGCCAAGGTTCCAAGATTCGATTATGGCAGGCACCATAGAGAAGATTGACTGGACGCTTCACAAAAGTTTTTGAACGCAAACATTCACAATTTTGTGGTACATGGCGCTGCTATCATGGTTTCGACAATACATACATCATTTTAAAACGAGATCGAGTGGTTGGATCATGACAATGTCGTACAACGGTGATTGATGTTCCACGTGGTGTTGCGGATCTCAGCACCTTTCTCCAATCACGAATGTGGCTCCATGGAACACACTGCCGAATTGATCATGCAACAAAGAAACCTATGAATTATTAAGAAAAACATTGAAACTCCCCTGTCAGATGTATAATCTATAAATCACCACGGTCCTGCACCAACAAATCAATTCCTTGAAATCCTCCTCACCAACACACCCGACAATCCATCCATGTTCTTCACTCTCAGCTCCCTATATATGCTGGCGTAAAATAACGTCCAAACAATTCTATATTACATAATCTAATTAATTAATTTGTGCTCGTCATCCTCCTGATTGCTCAGCTTTCATACGTGATGGAGTAGCCGTTGCACGTCTTGGTTGAAGAAGTTAGCCTACGATTTATTCCCTTGCAAGGTTCTGAATGTTTGCCAAAGGACGGTGCATATAAATTACGTGGCACATATTTTTTTTCTGATTACACAGTACAACTCGGACACTCACAACATACGTACACTCACCCCTATAAACGCATATATGCAAACTCTATCCTTATGAGCATCTTCGTAGAGTAAGCCGGCAAATCCTCAAGATTAACGAAGTCACCACTGGCGCCTCGCTATCGACGGCTACGTCGCCTCTCGCTGAACGCGCAACGCCGTTAAAATTTTAGAAAATTCGCTCCCACGAGGAATCGAACCCAGGACCTCAGGTGCTACTGAAGCTCTTGTAACCACTAGGCTACAGACCCTTTCTCTTACGTGGCACATATACGTGTATTTACACAAGAAATGCGATTATTTTTAAATTCATTTTACTTCCCTCAATAATCCCTTTTGTCCTTTTCACCTCCTAAATAAATGATGGTTCACTTTGCGTCCAAACAATTTCATCGCATCAGGTTGTTTCAGAAAGTTCTCTTATCCTTTCCTTCTCATATACTCCCTCCATTCATTTTTTCTTATCGTTTCAGACAAGCTTTATAATTCATTTTTGGTTCATTCTTGTTGTCTGAAACGACAACAGAAAAGAATGGATGGAGTATTATTGGTCGAGCCCCTCACCAAACAAAAAAGAAAAAGCCTTACAGACATGTTTTTATAAGTCAGCCAAAGAAAAAACAACGATACTCTCCTCGACAGGGCGCGTTCGTTGCAGCCCTCTCTAAAGTTTAGACCTGTCACATCAAAGAGAATCTTACTATTTAAGAATATTTTTATTTATTTAATGACAAAAACTATGTCACGACTCCCCCTCTAAATCACGAGACGAATCTAATGAGCCAAATTAATCTATGTTTTGCTACAGTGATGCTACAGTAACTATTTTCTAATTACACCTTAATTACTCTCATTAGATTCGTCTCGCGAATTCGAGCGGAGTCCTGAAATTAGTCTTGTCATTAAACTTTATTTGTAATTATAATATTAATTAAAAAATCCTCTAAAATTTAGACTCCAAGTAATTGAAGCCTTCTTTGTTTCTGCATCGAATCACCAGGCGGAAGCGGAGCGGAGCGCGGGCATGGGGAAGGTGTGCCTGCTGTCCGTCGACGAGGAAAAATCCGCTCCATCCATTGTTCTCCCGGCACTCTTCCCGAGCCTTGGAGCCCCAGAGCCCTAGCAAATCCCCAAAACTAGGTCCCGGCCCTATTGTTTGGCTGAGTTGTCAGTTGGCGTCACGTGTTGCCAATGGCAAAGTACAAGCCAGGTGGGCCCACAAGCCAAGTGAGGAGAGAGCAAAATAGATTTTTTTTCCCGAGATGAGAGCAAAAGAGATATGGCACGATGTGCTCCACACATCCCAATAACATGCCCCGTGCGTCAGCCCGCGCAAAGTACCTCGGTCCCACTATATGGACTTGTTTTTTGAACAATGGTGCTACTTGGATTCTTTTTATGGATCGCAAAGATCCTTATGTCCTAATTCAAACAAAGACGATCACAATTTATTTCACAAACCCCCGACGTATTTGTGGCCCGACAAATACTAAGACGAATTCATATTTTTATATTTGTTTGGTTCATTGGTTGGAGCGAGATACCATACGTGGCCTAAATGATAAACAGACAAAAAAAAAAAAAATCCTGCAGTCCAGAGCGCCCAACTCGGCCGTTTCTTGATACAACCTGATTTGCATGAACCAGGTCCATAGACACAAACTAATTATCATTGATAAAATGAAACTTTGTAACTAATTGGACTTAGAATGTGACAATGAAAAGAACGCAATTTGACAGTTTGTTCTTTGTTGTGGTTAATGAAATGAAACCACAGATAAAAGCGATCTAATGCAAGAGGATAGATGCATTCCTTAGCCAATTGAAAGTTTAGATGATTTTACAATTTATCAAGAATATATATTGGCTCATGTCTCCTACAAATGACAAAAAGGAGGATACTAATATGGGTTGTCACAATTTTTAAGGGACTAGAAAAAGGAGAGCCGCACGTCCAGACAAAAGTGTTTTTTATAGCAAAAAAGAGACCTCCCCACAAAAGCTCTTCAGATAGAAAAGCGATGCCTAATTAGTGCATGACCATTAATCTTAAAGAGAGAAGTCGCATGTTTATAATGATGCAGGTAAACCTTAGCTTCTACCAAAATTCAGGTAGACTGAATTACTGAAACTTTTCACATTCAATATGAAGGTTAAAATAATTGAAATATTCGGCTATCAAGGATTCAATTCCAGGTTTACTTCTACAGGAGAGCAGAAGTAGAATAATATACTAATATGTGTTTTATGGACCCGGCACACCTCACCCCATCCGCCTTGGCATATCTTTGTTCAGTTGTTTGTAATAGCCAGTATCCTCATCTCACCCAGAACCCACCAATCACAGCTCTCCTTTGTATTCTCTCCTAGATGCACCCCTACAAAAACACCACCAATATCTTTCACAACCCTTAGCAGATCACAAGGTCACACAGGCAACACATTCCCAAGTCTCCACATCACCACAAGCCAGGTGCAGCAGGTACACACAACCCTCTGACAAAACTCCAGCCACTCCTTTATCATCATCTCCTTCCCTTTCTTCTTTCTCCCCTTCATTCTGAACCCTTCCCTTTCCTCTTTCTCCCCTTCATTCTGAACCCCGTCCTCCTGCTATCCATGGCAAAAGCTTCTCTCCAATCCTTCCTTCTTCCCCAACACCATTCTTTCGCCAACACCGGCAACCATGACAGCTTCCCTTCTAACTTACTCAAGGTCACCACCAACAGCAGCAGCAACATTTCCTTCAGGCTCTTCGCAAACATCTCCCCCTCAGTGACCACAACCTCAACGCCCAACTCATCAACTCCAACTCCAGTCACCCCAGCAGCAGCAGACAAACCGCCTGCCCCCACCCTAGACCTCCTCAGTCGCCAATTAGCGGCAGGAGATTACCGTCAGGCCGACGAGACCACCCGGGCACTTCTCATTGATCTTGCTGGTGAGTCTGCACAGCGTCGGGGGTATGTCTTCTTCTCTGAGGTCCAGTTCATCTCGGCAGAGGACCTCCGCGCCATTGACGAGCTCTGGAGGGAGCACAGCAATGGCAAGTTTGGGTACAGCATACAGAAGCGGCTGTGGGAGAAGGCGCGATGCGACTTCACTCGATTCTTCATCAAGGTAGGCTGGATGAAGAAGCTGGAAACTGAAATAGAGCAATACAATTACAGGGCCTTCCCCGATGAGTTCATCTGGGAGATGAAGGATGACACACCAGAAGGCCACCTGCCTCTCACCAATGCACTCAGGGGGACACAGCTCTTGGGAAACATATTCATGCACCCCGCCTTCGAGGAGGGCCAAGAAGAGGAACCAACAGAGGAGAGTGAAACAGCTACTACCGGTCAGAGTAAAGATGATAGCAAAGGTAGGGAGCGACCAAAATTTATGAAAGATTTCAAGCCCAACTACTCCTTTTGAGGATAGCAAAAGGCATCTGAGAGTTTGTGATGCAGATATGCCATCATGGTGCAATTGATTTGATAGATCATGTATCCGTACTTCTGTTTGGAATAGTCCTAAACATGCATAGAATATTGCAGAATATTTTATGAATATAACTGCTTGAGGTGTTTGCAAGTAAAATAGCCTGTGCAGGACAGCCACAAATATAAACTATGAGGCAAGTCTGGATGCAATTCAGATCGCACTAAATGGCATGTAGATGGGGCAATGCCCTACCGACGTAGCGTGCATTCTCGTTCGATATGGAATGCTTTAGCAACTACAATGCGAAGATCCACAAGTACTTCCCTTTTGCATTCATGACCCAGCCCCAAAATCAGTGCGGAAGGGGATGCTTGTGTTGAGATACCACATCAGCACATCAGGTAGCAAGGTTGTTCATAAGGAGAGGAGGAGAGGGGGGATGGGGGGGATGGAGAACCATGGGTTTTCATCTTATCACACCCACTTGTTTCCAGTTATTGTGATTGATGTGAGAAAACAAAGTTGGTTGATATGTTAGTCTGATAAAGCTTTTCAGGGAGAACTACCTCTCTTATGAGTTCACATTTCTTTTTCCCATCTCATGCACATGGACAGAGCCTCCGGGTATGTTGATGCGAACCATCACATGTGAGCTGCTCATCCATCTGCATGTACAAGCATGCTCCTGGATTCTGAAATAGAAGCCAAAACAAAATCAATTTCGTGTTTTGACTGCAACTGTAGCAGTAATTATCTTAATCTACACAACATCATCAATGTAGATAACTGTAAAACATCCTTGCAAAAAAAACCAAAAAAAAAAAAAAACTGTATAACACCACTGCATAACTGAAACAATTCAAGTCAAATAGGCAGCACAGGCATTCCCTCATATTGCATTGGGCCTGTTCAGGCTGTTCTCTTGGCTTCCTCGAAAATGCTGCCTGGCACAGGTAGCCATCCCAGGCCACGATTTTGAGCGCCTGGGGCTGCAATGCATTGCCTGGCCCAGGCAGCTTGCGCCAGATAGCATCCAAACAGGCCCTGAGAGCTTAACTTCAGGGTGAAGGGCGAGGCGTCATGAGTATGTAATTCACCGGAAACTCTTGATCATTTTATGAAAAAGGAAAAGGATACATAGGAAGTTAGAAATCAGGTTTCTAATTTGGACGGCAGGGATATCACAAGCCCTTGTTTGTGAAAAATATAAGCAAGGATAGCAAGTTATTTTTTTCAGGGTAGAAGGATAGCAAGTTAGATGACTCATTCCAGAAGGTATCTGATAAAAAAGATGAACATGATTCAGGTGCCTTTGTGGAGTGATGATGCTGTTATAAACTTTTTTTTTTTTCAACAAGTGGAAATTTCATACTGCTGCACCAATCCCTTCATTTGTATCACCTGCTCTCGTGCAATCTTGCATCCAAACTCCATTTGATATGCTGTATAGTAAATGTTTGTGGTGCTGCCTTAATTTGTTTGTTGTCCAATTGAAGAATTATTAGGGTTCTTGGTTTAAGGAATGAGGTGATCCACCACCACTGCACTCTTAACCAAATTGTTTGACTTACAGAATCGAATTGGTTGATCCATCATCACCTCAGTCCTAACAAGCATATGTGCAGTTTAAACAAGAGGGATGGCATCAGAAATTAAGATGGATTAATCAGTCAAACCAAACACCTCATATTTGTATGCAGAACTAGTCTGAGCTTATAAAAAAGCATGTTGATATCAAGCTGAATCTAGGTAGAGGTGTCCAAGGAGAAAGTAGGTAACGGGTTGACAGGATAATGGATCTGGCCGGGAAGGGTCTACTGTTAGACTTGACAAACAACGAACTTAGAAGTTTGTCAACTAACAAAACTATGCATATGCACACATAAAAGTTTTGCAGAATACCCTTCAGTTGAGTGATATGTCACCTTTGCTGACTGAAACTGTTCTGCTTTATTAAATGGTTCAAGGAATGAGGTGATCCACCACTAATGCACCCTTAACCAAATTGTTTGACTTACAGAATGGAATGGGTTGATCCATCACCACCTCAGTCCTAACAAGCACATGTGCAGTTTAAACAAGAGGGATGGTATCCTCCCATCAAAATTCATGGGATGAACCCGTGATAGGTTTTTTATTCTAACAAAGTTGCATATTGCTCCATATAGTGAAGGGCAGTTTAGAGTAAGCTTTGGCATAAGCCGTGCGACAGGATGAGTACACAAAATATATCCTATTCGATATACCTTAGCAGTAAAAACCTTAAATAGATAGAACAATTTAATTGGGTACATTTGATGAAAAAGCTAAAAAAGGAAAGATAAACAACGGTCCAGCAATAAAAAAGATAGTAAATTAGTCGTACCAAACTGGTTGGAGCTTCATCAACTACTTCTGCAGGCTGATCTGGTCCAAGGCTGCGAAAGCAACCGCTTTTGCATCTCATATATTTCTGCAAACTGTGTTGAACAACTAAGGTTAAGCAAATGTTCTCCTGCATAAATATATGAACAGCTAAAATGAATGGAAGCATCAACATTTCTGCAGTTTTATCGGCTCTAATTTTTTTTTTTTTTTAAAAGTGTCCTTGGGATGATGATGGTGGTGGGACATGAACTTACATGTTGATAATCAAGCAAAGGTGGTGATGGATTTAGTTTCATAGGAAAAAAAAATCCAGAGATAATAAAATGTTTGGCAGTCTAACGCAAAGAATTATAAACATGGACAAATCCTTCTGCACAAAACAAAGTTACTAATGACAATATAACAAGGGGTACACAAGTCCCAGATGAGATCCACAATGAATATGCCCAAATATTTACAATATTATTGCCAGTGCTTTAGAACCAAATAGGTGTTTACTTAGATAGCGATTAAACAGCAACCATGAAATATAATCCAAACATGTGTAATTGAACTTACATCTCACATTTGTTCAGCGCAGAAAGCCTGCTTGGGACACATGACTGCCCTCTTGCTTTGCAAACCAAGCTGCAGGATTCCCCTGGCCTAAATTTCAAACGAGATTTAACAAAGCAATTCCCAGAGGCTTCATTAACTTTGCAGATACGGTGTTCAAAGTAGACAGGCCATACCTTCCCACAATGATATTAATGCCCAAAAACCTTACAGAATTAGATTCACCTGATCCTGCAGAATATTCATATAGAAAATTAAAATCACTCCCTCATACATAATTTTTTTTTTCTTGAATACGCACGAGAGCTGTGTATCGTTGAAACTCAGACAGAAGCTACCGCACCACTTGGGCTCCCATTCTTGCGTTAAAAAAATCCAAATTTTACTACCTCCGGGCTGAATCCCCATGAACCATGCCATTATCCTGTCAATTGTGCATCTAGCGTCCCAACCCACCCTCCATATCCACATTACCCCCAAGTGGTTGGGATTACACATGTTGTTTATTCAGGATTTTCGTACATATTTTATTGATGATTAGGGAGCTCCTATCAGTACAAATGTTCTAAGAACGTCTATTTATGAAGGCAACAAATGTTGATAGATGACTATCAATGTCATTACCCAGCCAATGATCCCCTATCGAAGCATTGCTTACATATATATTAAGTATGCCTAGTGCTGCTACATGGTAGAAGAGACCAGGTGATGTTTATCAGCCAATCCCATTTCCAAACCAAGTTGTGTCTACCCAGACCATAACTCCTTGTAGCTGGTAGTCATGTATCTACATGCCAAACAAAGCTTGAAATCTGGAAGCAGGCAAATTAGAGCAGGCCTCTCGTAGTGGAGACATGAAAATGTGAATGTTAAGTACAACTGATGAGTAGTAAATTTTGATAATCAAAACATATGAAGTTGAATTCCAAGGGGGGATGGTAAAAGAAATTACAAGAACAATTCAGTTCTAGAAATAACGATCTGAAAACACGTTACAACTGATGGGTAGTAATGTGGTCAAGAAGTACAGTTCACGGTTTGTCATACTCATACCCGTTGAATTTTGTCGCACCGAAAAACAGTGATGGAAGTCACTAGCATAGGCATTTTCATGAACCTGGTAAATTCAATGAGCAACTTCAATTTATAGAAACTGGGAAAATGTTTGTTATCAGAACCATTTGGACAAGTACTTGTGCTATAACATTAAAAAATAAGATAATGCCACAGGTCGTAGTTTAAGGTCTGACAAGCAAAGCATGCTATAGACTATGAGTGTATGCTGTGTATGGGCACTTCAAGGGTGATAAGAAAAGCCATACCACACTTGTGGCACTATGGCGGCATCTTCCCACGCAGAAATCGAAGACACTCATGTATGTTCCTGGAGGAAAACTAACTTGAAACTAATTTTGAAAATATTCTAAGTTCACTGATTAATATGCGCAAGCATCTTACCAGCAGTAAGCGGCTTCGCTACCTTCAGCTTCAGCACATCTTCTTTCTTGGTCTGTCAAAAGGGTGAGTACAAATGTCAACTTATGTTCCAAACACCGTACTACTGGTAGTGCTTACCTTAGAAGGATCCAAACAGCAAGAAACACAATATTCATATGAGTTGCAGCACTGTAAATCAAGTTTGCAGCCCCTGGAAAACGTCATGAAGACATCTATAAGGTTTTCAGGGTACATAATTGTGACTAATGTTGCACACGATATGGAGCAGTAAAAGAGAGGAAACTCACTGACAGGAAAGCGGGCCCCTGTTATCGGGCAGCAATGAGACCATGGATCGAATGCAAGTGCAGAACATACATAACCTACAGATGGAAGTGTTTTATTAGTTTAGTAAAGGTTGAAAAATCGTTCAGCGTTGACAAAAAAATATCTAAGCATGAAAACCAGGAGCATGTGTATTACCATTATCATCAGATATCAGATGCCGACCCTGGACAGTGCTTCTGCACATCATGGGTGAAACAAGGCCAATGTCCTTCCTGCACAACACTAGGTGTTTCATTAGTGAAATATATCCTAATACTAGAATGGCGCAGCGTTAATACCCACGCTGCCTTATGGAACAGAAACATTGACTTGATCCCAGAAATAAGGTCAAAGAACAATCTGATTAGAGAACTGGGACTTTTTTCTCGAACATGCAGGAGAACTGCGTATCTTTGTATTATAAGGAAGAGAAAAAGGTACATACAAAACCCTCAAGCACCATTACAAGAGGGGTGAGTTCAGAGAACTGGGACTGGATCTGTAGCTGAATGCCCAAAGTCATTTTTGTTAAAAATCTTGCGTTACAAGTTCAGTGATTGGATGTGCCCCACCGAGCATCTTATGTTCCTACTCCAAGCAGGTTGGATGCTCTTTCACTCTTACTATCCTATGAAAGATCCGGTGCTCCCACAATGACCATGCCTTCAACACTGCCTTTCTCTATTGGACTGACCATATCAGTCTGTCTAATCACTTATTAAGGGCTTAAGCCCATCCCTTCATATAAGCAATCATACAGTTGCATTTTAAAAGGTAGCAACCACTTGTTCCAATCCAAGCATCACAATCGTAATTGTTTCAGTAGATACAGCTTCCTATTTTACACTAGCTAAACTTGTCATACAGTGCAAATCCTGCAAGCATTATTTGGAACTGACATAGTAAGAGAGCACACCAATTTCTCGAAGAACCTATGTTAATCCCTTCCCCCTATTTGTGCGTCTCATACACTCCCCAAGTTCCTTCTCATCTATCAGTCCTTGTCTGTTCCCTCATCCAAACAGCCCTTATGCCCGATGACATTTTAATTTTGCAGCATCACAGCCCAATAAAACACCTCAGTGAGAAAGGATCCAACCAACCAGAAAAAAAATATTTTCGAAAATACCTACTACCAGCTACATTTCCCCCCTGACAAAGTACACAGCACTGGAATCATCTAAATACCTACTGGTCCGAGACTCAATACTCTGTTGCCATGTAAATACTAAATACCGAGACTCAGAATACTCGAATAAAGAGCTACACTGGCAGCGACGAGCTGGGGGATAAGGATTTGGGTCCTTGAAACAACGGAAAAGAGCGGATCTCACCGGATGCCGGAGACGGGGACGGAGAAGCAGGCACATGCCGCGACGGCGATAGCGAGGTGGAGGATCCGAGGGTGGAGGAGGCACCCGCCGGCCATCGGACCCGGCACAGGCAGATCGGTAATGCTGGAGTAATAATGGAAAGAAGCGCGGACTCTGACAATTCCCGAGTTCTGGACTGGAGCCGGAGCGTGGGGTTATTTGACAATTTTTAATCTTCTAAATAAAATTTCAAATCAAAATTAGAGCATTGTATAAAATCATTTAGGTCATTTTATAAAAGAAGTATCTTTTTGGTTTTAGCAAAACATACTATAGTTCTACAATATACTCTGATTTTAGGAAATTAAGAGGTGTACCTTAGTGTTTCTAGAAGGATCACGTGAGTCAAAGTTTCACACGAAACTGGATGATGTGAAAGAAAACTGAGATTCGGGGTGTAAAACTATCTTCAACAGTAGAGAAGACCTAAACCCAAATTAAATATTCCTGAATTTTAAAATACAAGCCCTAATAACTTGAATTTTCAATAGAAGTTCATAACTGGATACACTCATTCCAGGAATTGATTGATTTATGAAATGAGGCTTTTCAAAGCATATAAGAGTTCTAACCAGATACTCCTCTTCTTTCTCTCGTCGTCCTCCCCGCAGCGCCTCCCTGCAACGCCTCCCCAACCTCAACCGCCTCCGTGCCGCTCGACGCAGGGAAGAGAAATGAATGGCCATCTCCACCTCATCCCCCTCCTCTCCCTCCTGTCTCCGACTCGCCTCCCCACCACCATCGCCGCCTTCCCTCCTCTCCTTCCCGCCTACGCCAGCACCTTCCCCGCCTCCCGCCCATGCCGCCCTTACTCCTGTGAATCAGGTAGCCTCGTCCCTTCTCCCCGTCGAGGCAGCTCGGGCGCGGCGGAGGACTAGCAACGGTGCGAGCGTGCGCGTGGCAGCGGGAGGGCTGCAGAGGGAGTGCGACCGATAGCACGACGAGCGACCTCGGCGCGGCGGCGAGCTGGCGTGGCCGCAAGCGCACGTGGCGGCATGCGCACCTAGGGAGGACGAGCGCGGCGGGCTAGCTCGAGTCACCGGAGCGAGCGTGAGCACGGATGGGTCACGGCGCGGGACGCTATATTTCTGTGTCACGGCGAGGACGTTTTTCACAATGGGTCTCTCAACTGGTTCACCGGTTGGAGGGGTTTTTTTGTTCCTATTTTGGGTATAGGTGCACATATAGAGCACCAGTTGAAGTTAGTCTAAGGATGAGTCTTGGCTACTTATGGTAAGGTATTCATTGAAACTAGTTGTGTTCTAGCAAATTTGTGAATGGAGGACCCAATGTTCTTTTTTTAATCCGTGAATGGAGGATATCAACTATGATGTCTAGCCAAACGAAAGATCAAGTTACACATAGTATGCTTTGGAGCCTTTTTTTATGTAGAATATGTTATAGCCTATGATCTTATTTTGAGTTCCCGTCTCTTGATTAAGTTTTGTGATGGACTTCAAAGTAGATGAATAGGTGGTTCTTGTTGAACTCTGTCTTTGGCAGTCCTACAAATGTCTTGTTGAGTATCCGTGGAATAAGTATTAATTATGAACTTAGTTATAGGCAATTAGGCATACTGAGACTTAAGTATTTGGCAATTACTTCGGGAAGGCTAGGTTCGGTTTTGATGGAATCTGGTTCAATATACAATGTCCTGCAAATTTGTGGTGGCCTGAAATAAGTAATACAAAACATGGTGCATGAAAGAAACCTTGCTTGGGTTTTTATCTAGGGAGAATCATCATGATTTCACATTACAGCTTACACATTGCACCATATCAATTGCTCGAAAAAACATTGCACCATATCAATTAGCAAGGTTATTCAATTGATAGCCTGCACTTTCCTCTTCATGAGATTGTATCTCTACTTGCTGAAACTATTTTTTTTCATTGCTATTATGTGTGCTTGCTCATTGCATGTTGGAATTCTTATCAGCTGCCCTGGAGCGTCTTGCTGAGAACGGTTTGCTTGATCCTGAGGCTGTTGTAAGAACTGATGAGGTCACACTAGCAAACCTTATCAAACCTGTAAGTCGCAAGGGGAATTCACTTGATTTGGATGAGTTCTAACTGCCATGGGCCCATTTGTCACAAAACAATAATGTACTCTAAGTAACGATTCAAATGAATGGCTTTACATAGCATGAATATCGAAACTGAGATAACTATACAGGACAATTGTGTTCTTGGCCTTACTTTGAAGAGTAATTGTGAGTTTACCCTTATTTTCTAGACTTTGTGATTTTGCCTCATTTTTTCAGAATGAAAGGGCCATTTGCCCCCGATTTGAACTTCCGTTAGATGCAACTGAAGTAAATAATTAAATATTTAATAATCTGGTTGAGAAAAGGAGAATGACCATGCATGGTGCCCTCGCTCATGTCGCTGCTGCCTCCATGTGACTCAAACCCCTCCCTCCTGTAGCGCTCTCTCGCTAACAATTAGGAGTGGCCGGGCCACGCTCTGTCTGTCCGTGGATCGGACTGCAGCGCGCGCATCTAGATCCGCTGTGAAGTCCTACTTTCAACTCCTTCGCCACATTGTCACCATTCGGTAATTCCTCACTTGAGTCACCTCTCCCTCAGTTCACAGCCTCGATGGCGGCTTCGACTCGGGTCATGACGACCAGGGCGCATTGCTTGGGCAAGGCGCAACTGCTAAGAGGCTTTACCAGTTTGGGGCGTAGTGTCCTGGTCATGTTGGGGCCTGAGCAGCCAAGTATTCTCTGCGACACGGCCTCGATACAGGGCCGGCTGACGAGCAGTAGCGACGTGCAAGGTGAGCCTGCATGCTTGCTCCCTCCCATATCTGTGATGCTAGCGATTTCTGGATCCAAATCACGATTTGAGAGTCATAGCAAGAAGTGCGTTCTGGTCCGGTAAAGAGAAGCCCCCTAATCTAGTCTGCAACAGGGGTCAAATATCAAGAGCACACTAGCCTTTTCATAGCATATTTGACACCGTTAAGTGTCTCTAACGGAGTAGGGGTAAAATCAAGCTTTATTGTAAAAAAGTAAGGGTAAAATCACAAAGTTGAAAAATAAAGGTAACATCACAATTAGAACTCAAAGTGTGGGAAATAACGCAAATGCCTCTAACTATATTGTTGTCATATCATAGGCTATGATAAGTGACAATACTGTGGACTTGACATATTATTACATGAAACAGAACATTGCTTTGTCGGGTTCTACTCTCTTCTGCTATTAATGCAATGATACTTAAAATGTGATCTTTAGTTTACACCATATTACTTATAATTGTTCAGGTTGGATTCTGTCAAAGAAAGGCTCAGTTCATAATAGAAGCTTCTAAGAATTGCCTTGAACAATTTGGTGGGGATATTCCCAATTCTCGGAATGAGCTGCTTGCTCCGAGAGTAGATGGCCCTAAAATTGCTCATTTGGTAAGACATTATTGTCTTCATATTTAACTATAAACTAAGTATGAACTATTCAGGTAGTGTTATTTTAAACTAAACAGGAGATGAGCATTGCATGGAAGAATACTCAATGAATTTGCGTGGACACTCATGTGCATCACATTTTCAACCGTCTTGGATGGGTTTTCTGAGAAGGATCGAAACAGGTAGTGTGAGTTTGTTTCCTCTTTTGTCTTGCAAGAAAAAAATGAAGTTGAATATTGGAGAAGAAATTCATTGTGAAGCGGAAATTTTTAATTCATGTTTACCATGTCTTACGCACAAAAAACTACAACACCAGAACAAACGAGAATGTCTCTTGAGAAGTGGCTGCCGAAGGATGAGTAACCTATAAACCCATTACTTGTATATTCTCTCCTGACTTGTTTCACCTTTAATATTATGTTTTCTTCTTTCACTTTTTTGCTTTATGTAAATGAAACTATTGGGTTTTGTTTTAGCAATGTGTATCTTAATCCTGTCCTAATGCTATTGTTCTAAGTTGAAAATTCTGAAAAATGTCTTGTAGGTTTGATTTGGACAGAACATCTGTACACCATTGAGGCCCAAATGCGGCATCTGTGGCATAAGCAGTATTGGCACGCTCTTCTTTTTTGTTAGCTCGGTGCGTGTGATGTAATTGCTGTTAACATTTGTTAGTTCATTAGTTTAAAAAATAAGCCTCATCAGTAACCTCGTAGGAAGATGAAAGTTATAATGTGCATGGAAAGAAGCATGCATCAGTTCAATGAATAACTACAGAATGCTGTAATATTTTTTTAATAAACAAAACAATTTTGCCAGAAATGAAAACATCTAGCAGCAATCTAGGTTTCCTTTTTTTGTGAATTGAGTACAATACAGAGTTCACTAAAGACAAAAGTAGAAAAAAGGATACCTTTTCAATCTAGATGCAACTTCAAACTGTAGATGGTTTACATATGTAACACTTCAATCGTCTTGTTTCCACCGGATCGGTTGGTCACCTCATGGGATCGCCCTTGGCGCTGTGCGGCGGCGGCACACATCGTCGCTGATTTGCTGTTGCAGTGGAGGAAGATCGTGGAAGTAGAGATGCAGCTACGACATGGACACGTCATTGCTGTGGGATTGCGGTGGTGCGGCGTCTCGGGTAGCAGTGCTCGCGAGTCATGGCGCTACTCTTCACCAAGGACATCAGGCCTTCAAGGTGGTGCGTCAAATCGTGGCTGCTCCGCCCCAAATACAGATGCGTTCCAGCAATCTCCGGTGGTTGGTGGCCAGGTTATTGGTCATGATGTCGGGCTGCAGGGGTAGAGATCGAGACATCTCTAGTCTGCTGCTGCGTTACGGGTAATTTTGTTTTATCATCAGCTCCGGTGTTTCATGTTGTTGTCTAGCCAATGACTGGGTGGCAGGTTTCGACGAAGTTTGTGACAACAATGGCTTGTGGTGGCTGAATCCCTTCGTGAGAGGCCAACAAAAACCATGGACATGGTTGTTTGCTCACTTGTTGTTTTGCCGTTCGTCATGAATTCAGAGGCTCCGGTGCCTTTGAGTCACCCAAAGGTCGGCAATGGACTCTATCGGCTTGTTTGCAAGGACTTCTTTAATGTCGGAAAAAGATGCAGCGAAAGCGTCGTGTGGCAAGCGGGGAGGTCTTTTTACCTTCGCATGGTTCCGACAGTCATCTTTGCATACTACCGGGAGAATCGTTCAGCGAAAGCATCGCGAATGTCGCGGGGAGGAGTCAACCTTCGCACGACATTGCTTGACTGAGTGGTGTGACAACTTTTTTTTGTAAGGGGTGGGCTGGATGTGGTAGAGTTTTCTTGGTTTTAGGTGTTATAAAGGCTGATTTGTATCGGCTCACCTTGGTGTTCTCATGTAAAAGGCTAGATGTACCTTGGTTGTGCAGAGGCCGGAAACATTATTTCACCTCGAAATAAAAGGTTCCATTATCTAAAAACATATGTAACACTGATTTAGCCCAGCAGATATCCACATTCCACAATTAGATGGTACTATTTCCTTGTTCGTTGTCTCAAGTAGTTGTGACAGGCTCATATTTCGAGACATATATATTCGACCATCCAGAATGAATAGTCGCATGCATGCAGGGTGACATTACAACAAGAAAAGCTCTTAATTCCATATGATTATTCGGTTTTAGCCATCACAGGTGAAGACATATAAGCAAAGAAAAACTAAAAGAGATTTCAAACACAAACGTCGTACAAACCAGCGGAAACATAAAGGTCCTTCAAACACCCAAAGCTTCTTAACTTCTCTGTGTCTACATTTCTTATCCGTACACTTCATATGTAAATATCAATTCATACTCAGCAAGCCACACGGATCCAACAAGTAAAACATGAACACAATATATTAAAGGCTATGCAAATATATCAACATGAACAATAGATTCAACTACATTATATAGCAAGGAATTAGCTTAGATTCCACCTTATGCACGAGCATCACCATCAGTAACAATATCACCTTCAGACTACATCCATCTCAGCTTAGCATCGACCTCTAACATTATCCGCATGCTAACATCTAACCATCCAACATCCATTTCCATGCTTTCATAAGGAGTAAGTACTATTTTGCCATAAAATAGGTATCACCCTTAAACGCATAGCTTCATTAATCAAAAGCACAACATATTCGAATGATTAAAATAGACTCTGCAGAGCTTGTCCAATTTAACCCATAGGATATCCCCAACAAGTACGTATGCAGTGGTACAACTAGCTACCTCATAACTAGGCGCTATCCTAGCACAAGTCCTGACCATTCCGCCAACCGGTGCCATAGCACTTGCCTGGACCTGTCCGCCATCTGATGCCTTAGCACATGCTCGGACTCCCCGTCAAACCGATGCTTACATAGACTGCCCGAAGGTACACTATAGTAACACTGCAACCAGCCATGTCCGTCGAGTCGGTTCATATGGTAGGACGAGAACTATGTTACGATCATGAACAAGATGACCATTCCTCATGTGCTTCGGATGAGTGACTAGCCACTTAACCAGAGGGGTACATGTGCATTCACTGTCATCGGCTCAGCTACCATCATCCTCCGCCCAATCACCATCATCTCATATTCCAACCACATGCCAGATAATTGCAACCTCAGTGATATCTCCAATTTAACTTTAACCTAGCCATATATAGCTCATACCATCTAGCTAATAATTTCACTTCACGCTAGGTTCATCTCTCGGTCAATTAGGTCATACTGGATAGGATATCTTTCTATGCACATCAATGGTTTGGTACGTCTATCATTTTATTGAGACTACGACCATCATATATTTCATAAAGTGCACATAGCAATAAAAGGAGTAAATAGGTGTCATATGATCAACGATGTGTGTTTTGCCTTTTTCTTGCTCAACTACAATGACGTTCTCCTCCCAGACCTCTGAACCTGATGGCACGACTTCCTTGTATTCTACCGTGACACGAATTAAACAGCCAGTAAAACCCTAGCAATCAAATTAGGATAAAGACAAACAAATCAACAAAATAAAGAAAATGGGAGAGAATCTAAGACGATTAGCCCTATATTTGATTTGGACTCAGAAAGGGCTATTGATATCAAGAATGGCCAGTTAATTTGGAAGTGTGGATGGGTACTGTAATGCTCAGTAGAGCATAGGAATGTATGGCTTGTTTAAATATATTGGAATTGGAGTTCTAATTGCATAACAATCTCTACGCCTTATACAAATAAACAACGGGTGTGTTTAGTTGAGTAAATCAGGTGAGATGGGACGGGAAGGGACGGCTGAGGGAGGTTGATCCCGAGGAAATATTTCCCCAATATGAGGGACGGAGTCGTTCCCACCTGCACGGCGTCTTGCTCCCGTCTCTCATCATCGTCCGCGGCAGGGTGGCGGCGCCGCGTGGCAGGGCGACCGTCGGGCGGAGCTGCGGCGCGCGCGAGGGGCCGGGCATAGATCGCGGCGTGGCAAGGAAGTAGCCCCGCAGCTGCGGCACGGCGTGGTGGCGGA
Organism: Eragrostis nindensis; assembly: GCA_012490785.1. NCBI lineage: Eukaryota > Viridiplantae > Streptophyta > Magnoliopsida > Poales > Poaceae > Eragrostis > Eragrostis nindensis. The sequence continues at coordinate 403,224 of JAAXCT010000282.1, forward strand.
GGGCTCGCGCGACCATGCCGGCGACTCGGCTGCACGGCGCGTGGCAGGGGGATGACTCGGCACGGCACCGGCGACTCGACTGCGCCGTGCGGGCGGCGGATGGCTTGCGAGAATCCTCGACCGGGCGGAGCTGGCGCCGTGGGCGCCCGAGTCAGAGCGAGCGGGGCCACAATGGACGCGCGGGCATCGATTTGGACAGGGAGGCCTCCATGGATGCGCGGGCACCGAGCGTGAGCGACAGCGAGGGAAAGGTGAGAGAGGAGCGACTGGCGGCGTTCGGCGCCGCGTCGGGGCAGCCTTGGGGCCCTGCGGCGGGGGCTTCGTTTCCATCATACACTTCTTTGGCATCGTTTCCCGCCTCGCGGTGAGCCTCAGCTGCCTACCTGCCGGCTCTTTTCGTTGTTTAGGCTTGCTCTTCCTTGCGCCCGTTAGGTGTTCGTTGAAATGTCGCAGCTCCTGTCCTTTTTTTTTTTGAGAGACACCTATCCGTTCTCCTGTTTTAGTTTTCCATTGACTTGATTTGGATCGTAGCTCCTCCTTGAGGCCCTGGATGGTTTTCTGCGCTCAGCTCCTTAAACCGATGGTCCGTATCACCTAGCTGCCCGGTGCTCACATTTGCACGCCATGAATTTCACCATCAACAAGCTTTCTTTGTTCATCTTTCCTCCTCTTCAATCGATCGAAGTCTGGGAAACTTTCAATCGACATGATAATTTGTAGAGGAGGAAGCCCCCCCCGACATTGATTATAATGTGCTAAGTGGTCACATATAAAGGAATCATTTGTGACTTGTGGCCAGAATTTAGGTGGTTGGGGGGGGGGGGGGGGGGGGGGGGGGGGGTAGCTGAAAACATTATGAGGAGGGCCAGTTAGTACTAAAGCATGGTAATTAGCAGGTAATTAAGAGGGGCTATACGGAAAAATTAGCTTTGTTAGGGGAGGGGGCAGGCCCCTGCTTGCCCCCCTTTGTCTCCGCCCCTGCTTTGTGGTGATTCGATCGCCTTACCTGCGAGATTGTGCGCCAAAGTGTTGTTCTTCTAACAACATTTTCTTTGTGATACGTGCATGGTGGGCTGTGAGACCTAAGAGAGCCATCAGTTATAGCTTATTATTACACTAGCAATTTGACCGTGTGTTGCAACGGGCATTCAAAATGACAGTTTATTTTATGGAGTGCGGTGATGCTTTAAAACTATAGAATAGTGATCAAATACTACCTAGATTTTCCTAATAAAATATAGAATTCATGTCAACCTGAATTACATAATCTGATGGTATTATGTCAACAAAGAACGATTATGTTAAGGTAATAGACTTCATGTTTCAGGTGGGAAAATGCAGTTAATCGTTATTGCTCTCTATGACTACGGGATGCCACATATATAAAATGTTATTTCTCATGATATTACGGAATGTACCAAATTAATATTAAAGTTAAACGAGCAAAGGTACTGCTAAGCAATAAACACATGGGAGAGACAAAGCACATACAGAATCCGTAATCATAGAAGACATGATAATTGAGGCTTTTTTGATAAATCAAAGTATCAAACAAATTTAAAATAACTGCAGGCTTGCGTAGAGGCAAAGCACTGGCAAGATATTTTGTAAAAAAAAAAGGCGTGCAGCATGCCTGCTTGCTTGCTTTTTTTTTTTTGAGATCGCCTGCTTGCTTGCTTAAGGTGAAGACGATTTGTGTACGTCTCCAGGGAAAAAAAAAGACTGTGTGTCCGTTCTCAACTCTTGGGCCTGGGCAGTACTACAGTAGGCCACAAATCAACAACTTTAAGGGCCACAGCAAATCTAGCCAAGGCCCATGCCAAATGGGCCAAATCGGATAACGGTTCGCCAACCCTTCTACCTCCTTGGTCGGTCCTTTCCTCCAGTTCGTGCCCAACAATGGCGGCATCAACTCAAAAAAAAAAAAAAAAAATGGCGGCATGGGCGGCAGCATACCAGACATCAGCAGTAAGGCACTTTTCACGGGAAAATCGAGGTTTGGCGAGCGCTCACCTCACCATACAGAGAGCTATGCAATGCGTCTCTTCATTTTACAGGAAACGGACTCGAAAAGGTTTGAAAAGTTTTCTAGGAAAGGAGACAGACTCGGACGAGGGTAAGAATTCCCGGGCAGAGGCGGACTTGAATTGGCACGCCGAAAAGGAAAAACAATCCGACGACCCCTCTCAGACTTATTATGTAGTAGAGATAATAAAATTTTTAATACCCATAGCAACCCACGGGCAAATTGCTAGTAACAAAGATATATGTTAGATTGTTGGTGCCCGAAGGCCGAAGGGGTTTCCACCTGAATTTTCATTAAAGCAGACCGCTGAGCCGGTGAAGCTCTGAATTTAAGACATGATGAAAAGACCACGACGGAAGTGAAAAACAGTTGACATGGGGTGGAAGGAAAGACACCAAGCAATGGGCAGCAACATGTCGGTCGAGAACGTCTGCCATTCTCACTGACGAGCGCAGCATACACAAGCAAGAACCGCTCACCAACAACGCCTGACGAAGTCGGCGACGATGGCGAGCTCCTTCGTGGCGTTCTCGCAGTCGGGCTTGAATAGGAAGTAGCCGTGGCCCTCGCCCTTGGTCTCGTGGAAATCGAGTGCCCCCTCCCACCCACACTTCTTGATCCCCTCCGCGTAGGCCCTTGCCCTCTCCACGAACCAGCACTGCTCCGCCGTGGTCACCAGAACGCGGCGGCACCCGAGCTGCCTCCACTCCTCCGGCGCCGCCATTGGGTTGATGTACGGGTGATCGATGCCGAACATCCCGCCGCAGGCGACCTCCCACGTGCGCTCGAAATGGCCGCGATCGCCGGCGTCGGCTGGCTCCCCGCCCAACGGCTCCTTCCCCCAGAAGTACGGGTGCAGGAGCGCCACGCCACCGAGGGCCGTGTCGCCGTCCTTGCGCAGCCATATCGCCGCGTGGTGCGCCATGTTGGCGCCGGAGCTGTCTCCCACGACGACCAGGCGGGAGGCGTCGCCGTGGGCGGCGAGCCAGCTCGGCTCGCAAGCGGCGTCCGGTGCCGCACGGCAAGCATTGAGGACTGCCCGGAGCGCGGCGATGCCGTCGTGGTAGGCGGCGGGGACGGGGTGCTCCGGGGCGAGGCGGTAGTCGACGGACACGACGATGGCGGCGGCTGCGGCGGCGAGGGACCCGGCGTACGCGTGGTAGATCGGCGAGGCGGCGGTGTTGACCATGAAGGCGCCGCCGTGGAAGAACACCACGACGGGGAGCCTCCTGCCGGGCTGCGCCGCGGCGGCGGTGGGGAGGTAGAGGCGGGCGGAGACGTTGGCGGCGGCGTCGAGGACCACGTCCCTGGACGCGACCTCGTCGGATGGGTCGTCCGACGGCGGGACGGTCTCGGTGCCGTAGAGGCGCTCGACGCGGCCGCTCTTGTAGATACGGAGCACGCCGTTCAGCTCGAATTCGACCGCGGCGTCTTGGTCCATGCCGGAGTGGGGGACTAGTTCAGGAGGCTAGGAATGGGGAACAAGTGGGCCAATGCACCGAGCAGGGCAGAGCATCTCAGGCTTGAGCTCCCAGACTTACCCTTAATCACTCGAGTCGATCTAAGAACAAACTATTAAATGGAGCTTGGTTCTTCTTAGCCACAGGTTTTTTTTTTTGATGGAAACTGGAGGGGTCACCCCCTACAGTAATTTATTAACCATTAAAAGAAAGAGTTCCGAAAACAAAGGCAAACCAGAAAAAGAAAGCAGAAAAAGAAACAGGAAGAGAGCTAGTAGTTTTCTTCTATCCATAATCTAATCCTTTCAGCTTTGGTAGCATTAGCTCTATGGACAACCATGGAGAGCTCCTTGAAGAAAAATTCTCTGCAGTTCTGGACTGTTGGATCAACATTGTTGAAAATCCAATTGTTTCTTGTAACCCAAATGCTCCAGCACATGAGAATGATAATATCCATGTAACAACTGAATCTGAGCTTTCTTTTAAGTATGGAGACCATTTGCAGAGTTGTGAGATGCCTGTTGAAAGTCAAACCAATTGATTGCCAGCAGGCCTTAGCAAAATTACACCTGAGGAACAGATGCCTAAGTGATTCCTCCTTTTGCAGAATGCAAAGCTCACAAGTATAGTCATCTAGCACCATGTGCTTTCTCCTAAGAAGACCTCTTGTGTTTAATCTGTCTTTTATCAGCAACCAAAAGAAGACCTTATGCTTAGTTTGACATGTCGATTTCCAAAGCCATTTGTAAGCAGGATGAACTGGTAGATGTCCCATGAGCAACTTGTAAGTCCTGGCAGCAGAGTATGAGACATGACCCCCCATACATTGCCAAACATCATTGACAGCCAGTGCCCCCATGTTCACTAGATGTTCTTGCAAAAACAGATACTGATCATAAGTGTCGAGGTTTTGGGGCCTCGATAGTTATTTTATGGGTGTACGAGAATCAAGAACACGATGGTAACACAGGAGACGAGGGTTTATACAGGTTCAGGCCGCCGAAGGCGTAATACCCTACGTCCTGTGCTGGTATGATGTATTGTGAGAGAGTTTTCTGTAGGTCTCCTGCCCGCCTTATATAGTCGGGGGTGCAGGGTTACATGGATCTAAACCTAGTCGGTTACATGGTAAACAGTCTTGTAGTACAAGTTGATTGATGTTTATCTCCTGGCCGAGTGGGCCAACTGACTTTAGGTCCGTCGGGCCACCCGGTTCTTCTTGGGCCAAACCGATTCCCCATTACTGGATCACTCGGCCTTGTTGTATCTTGAGTATACCCGGGTCTCATATCATCGACAGTAGCCCCCGAGTTCTTTTTGATTGATCTTGAAGACCTCCGACTGGTTCCGACTCCATGTACAATAATCCTCAGCATAGCTGGTCAATTAAAAAGAACTCCAAAGAGTAATAGTTACCGAAGTAAACCGATGAAGAAACTGAATTCTGGGAATACCAAGATCAGCAAGGCCTCGAATTAGGCATGAAGATGAAGGAACACCCAATGCCGACTGACGTCGGGAACAAAGGCTGGGCTCAGAAAGCGTGTCCCTACCTGTCAGTAGCATTCAACTCGAAGTTGACCGAAGACTTTAAAAAGTATGCTTACCAGCAGGATTTTTTTTTAAAACACACCTGTAAGGTGCAGCCCCCGAGCTTTTGGGTAATCCAAAGGGTTAGGCAGAAGGTCTGAACAGAGCCTGGCATATAGACAAAAGCTATTACCGTAAAGGGGAACTCCATGGGAGTTATGGGAACTCCCCACAACTGGTGCACTACAGCTGTTAAAAACCAGAAGTGAGTTGCGAGTCTCGAACCGAGTTTGCACTCGGCCGGAATCTAAGCCCATCCAGCAACTTGTGCCCAGGATGATGACAGCTCGTAGGGTTTTGGCGACCGCCTCGCTCTTCACTGCAGTTCATAAAACCGACTCAAAGAGCGAGTTCAATTCTGGGAAAAACCTCCCGTAGGCCTTCAACGTCCGAGTGAAGATGTGAAACAATTGTTCATAGACTCAAAAGAGACTAAAAATCTTGAAATACTGTAGATACAGCCGAATAGGCCTCGTCGATAGACGGTTGAATAATTTCTGCCAATATTATTGTTGCGCCACTGTTGATGTAAATCCATTGTCGAGTGAATTTGAAGTCTGAACATAACAGCCGACTGATGATAGTTCAATATTTGTAGCTGACCGACTGATGAAAGCTTCATATAAAATCTTGCCGAGTGATTTTTCCTTGATGTTCAACTGATTAAGGCTCTGAGACTGATGTTGCATGTGAATAACATCTGTCCGAGTGATGACAAATGAATAGAGGTGGCCTGGTGAATATCCAATATTGCTTGCATGCTCTTGTCTAATGATAATTACACCTTGACCGACTGAATTTGTAGCCTAGATATAACAGCAGAGTAATTTTTCCTCTTCTGATGTTCAGCCGAGTAAACTTGCCATTGCTTCTGTATACTTGACATCAAGCGACCGATAGTGCTGGCGATTGATAAACGCTACAGAGGCCTATATGCTGATGAATAACATCAGTTGATCTTGTCTTGTTCTCTGTAACTCACGTGGCCAGGCAGCTTGGTTTTCAGCAAGATTCAACTCCATCAGAACTTACATGGATTAATTATCTCAGCCCATAGGAATGAGTGAAGTAATTGCAGCTTCCAGTTTACGAGAAAATCTTCAATATTATGAGCTACGCTTGTAGAGGCAATAAGATGTGTGAAGAGAAATATCCAATAACCAGTTGAAATGACCAAAGATGAATACCCATGTAATCAGAGATGAATATCCGAAGAGAACCAAAGAAGAATGCCCCAGTAATCATAGATGAATATCCCAATTAATAGTATTCCGGATGAAAATACCAATGATCAATAAATTTTGGAGATGAATATCCTGGGATGTCCGGCTGAAGATTCCAGTAATAATCAATAAAATTCCAGATGAAGATCTCAATGACCAATAAAATCTGAAGATAAATATCCTGAGAATTCTAGTTGATAATTCCGATGGTGAATAAATTTCCAGCTAACAATCCCAATGATCAATAAAATCTGGAGATGGATATCTTGAGAATTCCAGCTGAATATTGACGATAAATAAATACCAATGACGAATACCCATAAATAAAAGATAATTGCCGAGTGGCGTCAAGCCCCCGAGCATAGATAATATGCTCATCAACTCTGACAGGTTTATAATTTGGATTCCTGTGTATGTAAACAAGAAAAAACAGTATGGAGTATAAAGATGATCAAGACAGCTAGGATATGAAGCTCACTTAGCTTTGTCATATATTAGTCTCCTTATGTGTTTAGTCCAATGTTGTCTCCCTCGAAGCGTTAAGAATGGGTGAACTCCACTGACTACTAACTCGGTTGTGACCTAGCCTGACTCATTAACCTAGGGTGTTAGCAACAGAAGGCGTTAACCCGTCAGTGTTAGAGTGTGAGCATCAGCCTGATATGAGTTTTCATAACTCGGAAAATGTCCACCGACTTGCTAGCTTGTGTGAGAAAAGACTCAAGACATCATACATAAGGGTAAAAGTATAGGCCTCGAATTAGGCATGGAGAAGAAAGAACACCCAATGCCGACTGACGTCGGGAACAAAGGCTGGGCTCATAAAGCGTGTCCTACCTGTCAGTAGCATTCAACTCGAAGTTGACCAAGACTTTAAAAAGTATGCTTACCAGCAGGATTTTTAAAACACACCTGTAAGGTGCAGCCCCCGAGCTTCTGGGTAATCCAAAGGATTAGGCAGAAGGTCTAAAAAGAGCCTGGCATATAGACAAAATCTATTACCGTAAAGGGGAACTCCATAGGAGTTATGGGAACTCCCCACAACTGGTGCACTACAGCTGTTAAAAACCAGAAGTGAGTTGCGAGTTTCGAACCGAGCTTTCACTCGGCCGGAATCTAAGCCCATCCAGCAACTTGTGCCCAGGATGATGACAGCTCGTAGGTTTTGGCGACCGCCTCGCTCTTCACTGCAGTTCATAAAACCGACTCAAAGAGCGAGTTCAATTCTGGGAATAACCTCCCGTAGGCCTTCAATGCAAAGCTTGTAGATCCTGGCCATCAACTGGTCGAGTGAAGAAGTAGAAATTCGTGGACGTAGAGCTCATAGAGCCTAGCCAACATGGCCGAGTGAAGAAGAAGGCCGCCGAAGAAGTAGAGCTCAAAGAGCGTAGCTGACATGGTCGAGGGAAGTCGAAGTAGAAAGCCGTCGAAGAAGTAGGGCTCATAGAGCCTGGCCGATGTGGCCAAACGAAATCGAAGCCCGTCGAAGAAGTAGAGCTCAAAGAGCGTAGCCAACCTGGCTGAGTGAAGAAGAAGACCGCCGAAGAAGTGAAGCTCACAGAGCCTGGCCGACATGGCCGAGTGGAGAAGAAGACCGCCGAAGAAGTGAAGCTCACAGAGCCTGGCCGACATGACCGAGTGGAGAAGAAGACCGCCGAAGAAGTGAAGCTCACAGAGCCTGGCCGACATGGCCGAGTGGAGAAGAAGACCGCCGAAGAAGTGAAGCTCACAGAGCCTGGCCGACATGACCGAGTGGAGAAGAAGACCGCCGAAGAAGTGAAGCTCACAGAGCCTGAGCTTATAAGCCTCCGGGCTAATGCCGGGTTAATCCGCCGAGTGGTTGAGTTGATAAATCACCGACTGCCGAGTGATTGACCATCATGGCCGAGTGACCATCATGGTATATACGTGGAGTAATCGAGTGGCTGTCGTGGTCTTCACAGACGCAGAGACAGCGAGAGTCACCGAGATTTTGCCGTCATGACCAACTGATGACAGCTATGGCCGAGCCATCGTCGCCGCTGGGGTCGTTGTAGCCGAGTGATCATCACCGGTAATCACCGTCGTATGTCGAGTAGCAATATCATGCGCCGAGTGACCACCTGGGCCAGTCGACCAGCCAAGTGATCGTAGATATACGGCAGATAGCCGTACTAGTTGACGTCGTTGTACACCGGGTAACCGAAGTAGGCAATATTGACTGGCGGACCGCCGTCGTAGCCTTTGTCCCCCGACTCCCGAGTCGATGACGATTTGGAAATTAATTCCACACCATCATGCGAAGTTACTTGGGCCTGCGAACATGCAAAGCCAAAAGGATATCACGTGAGGACATAATCTAATCTGAAGAGTAGATTGATTAGGAATAAAATAATATGGATAGCGGAGTAAAGAAAGGAAAGAATCTTCCCTGTCGCCATCAGATGATGTACGCGTAGCTGATTTTCCATAGTTTGGAACAGCCCGACAAAATCTTGTCTTAGGACTTGAAGCAACTCAAGTTTCGTAGATGGAAAGCTTTGGCTTCGGGCTGCTGGACTTCGTTGTCGACTTGAGCTCCAACTTGCATGGAGGTATACGCCGAGTCGTCGAGCGGCTGAGTGATTGAGAGACCAACATCGCCACCGTACATCGGGTGACCATCGTGGCTGGATGGCCGTGCTTCACGCTGCCGAGTGACGCCGTCGTACGCCGAGTACGTAGCTGCAATGGCCGCCGTGGCCGACGGCTGTGAGGAGTAGACACCAACGCACATCACCGAGTAGACGCCGCCGTATACGCCGAGTAGACGTCGTGGCCGATGGCTGCGCTGTCAAGACGCCACCAGATACGCCGAGTATACACCGAGCTAAACTCCAGGTAAACCTCGTTTAGCCCCCGAGGGCCTCGGAACATGCCAAAAAAGTATCACGTAATGAGTAGAAGATCCAATCTGACTAGTTAGGAATATATTAAACAAGATAAAGAAACCATGGATCTAAGAAGGAGAGAATCTTCCTTGAATATCAGATTGGTTGCGTGCGTATAGCAGAATTGGAGTTGGAGACAACACTCCGTCGCCTTGGCACTTGAACTTGAATAAAGAATTCTTCCGATGATTACTCTATTAGCAATCTGGCTTGATGAGTTCCTGCTATGGATGACTTTGACATCGACTCCGCCCTTGTGCAGACACGTCGAGTCATCGACATGGCGGGGGTGCAGATGCAGATGCGCCCGGTGATCGCCGTAAACGAGATTCGCCAAGGTCACCAAGCACACAACATGTAGCGCCCGAGCCGCCAGTCGGCGACGTAGATCATGTCTGCAGGAGGGAACACCGGAGCCGCGGAGCCACCAGCCGCGACTTCACCGTAGAACATCGTCGCGAGATTTGCAACTTGACCGAAACTTGATATTGTTGAAATCAGCCATCGTATTCGACGAAGGATTCCAGCGCTTCCCCTACCTGGCGCGCCACTGTCGAGGTTTTGGGGCCTCGATAGTTATTTTATGGGTGTACGAGAATCAAGAACACGATGGTAACACAGGAGACGAGGGTTTATACAGGTTCAGGCCGCCGAAGGCGTAATACCCTACGTCCTGTGCTGGTATGATGTATTGTGAGAGAGTTTTCTGTAGGTCTCCTGCCCGCCTTATATAGTCGGGGGTGCAGGGTTACATGGATCTAAACCTAGTCGGTTACATGGTAAACAGCCTTGTAGTACAAGTTGATTGATGTTTATCTCCTGGCCGAGTGGGCCAACTGACTTTAGGTCCGTCGGGCCACCCGGTTCTTCTTGGGCCAAACCGATTCCCCATTACTGGATCACTCGGCCTTGTTGTATCTTGAGTATACCCGGGTCTCATATCATCGACAATAAGCTTGAGTGGAAAGCGGGAGGTGAAACAGAGATTCCAGATCACCAGCATTTCTGGCCTCCTTTAGTGTAATATTCTGATTCTTAGCAAAGGAGAAGGGATGGGGACATGAAAGTCTCAGAACTCTGTCGAGCCAAAGATCATGCCAAAGAAGAACAGAAGCACCATCACCTGGGAGCACTTTTACAATTCCTTTGTACTGATCTAGAAGTTTAACCACATCTCGCCACCAGAAGGAGCCTTTTTTCTGTTGACCTGGCAGTTTCCCATTGGAATAGTAATTATCCCATAGCAGCTTGATTCTTAGCCACAGGTTGATAAAGACGAAAGTCAACACTCGATCTCTTAATAACCCCATCTTTTCTCAAAGTTGTGGGGGAGGTTTTCTGTAGCATTATGCCCCAGGGCCCGGGATAACTTTGTTTGAGGCTTTTGCCGATCCAGAATCGGCGTCGACACGCCTACCCACCTGCACTCCACTGTACTATCTTCTGACACATCAAAGAAAATCAATACGATCGGAGCGAACATAAACTTCTTCATTGTTTAGTGTTCATGCCTCACACGCACCATTATTGGGTCTTCAATCTTCATCAATGGTGGCTCCTAATGCAAATAATCTATTACCAAACACCAACGAGACTAGTGGTGGAACATTACAGCTGGCTCCGCACGTAGGATTCGGGAACCGTCGGTCTGCCCAGGGCAAAACGAAATCGTGTTAGATTGATCTCACAAGACCGTGATCCAAAGATCACGGCCCTCGATCAGTGCCCTGATCGAGGCGCCCCAACCCTACATGGTTGGTGGGCCTTCGCCAGCGTCATATAAAAGGGGGTGGTGGCCGGGGCTCACATAACGAGGTTGAGTGAGCCGCACCCACCACCCCACAAACCCTAGTCCGATCGACTGAGGCGCTGGGAGCAACGGGAAGTACCATCGCCGCAACCACAACGTTGAACTTCTTCGCTGTCATCCCCGGGGCAGAGCCGCTACCGCCCGCCCTGAAGGACGTTGCAATCTCCACTGCTCCATCTACCAGCCACCGATCGTCGCCGCCATCACAAACACGCCGCCGGCCATCCCCATGGCCACCGTCCCATCCGCGTCACACGAAGGTATTCATCCTCTCTTCCTCTCCCAGTGCTAGATTCCATAAATTGTTGTCTAGAAAACAACAGGACCCGCTTGGTGTATTGCCTAGATGATAGATTTTGTTGGATATATGAGCACTTTTAGATTTTATTTAATCCATAAATAAATCATGAACATGATAAGCAGATTGCAGATTAAACTAGACAAGTATACGCAAGATATAGACAAGTCTACCATACTTCACAGTACTACCGTACAAGCATGGATCAGGTAGGCAAATACGAAAGACATGGTTTGAGAGAACATGTACCGTTGATCCAGAGAAGTTGTGGAAGCCGTAGCAGGACGACGAAATAGACGTTGACGAAGTTGACGACGAGTAGCAACCCCGGAACGCGAACGTGGGGGAAGACGACCCGTCGTGGAAGCGATCGAGTAGTCACGCAGAGCGCTTCCAAAAAACCTTATCCACCCTCTTCCGGTGCAGAAGCTCAGAGGACGATGGTTTTGGAGACCTGCTCTCCCGTCCGCCAGTGCACGCCGATGATCGGGATGGAGTAGACTACGTGTGGTCGCGCAACAGGTGGAAAGAGCAAACCCTAGGTTATAGGCTAACTTGAAAGATTCCCAAATATTAGGCCTCCTCCAAATATTAGTCTATTTCCTATATTTTGTGTCAAAGGGTCCATAGGTATATATGAGGGGAACAACCCTCACATCTACATTCATTAGCAATATGGTACTGGTAGAGATTATGGGCCTAATTAAGCTATGTTTCGCTACAGTGATGCTACAGTAACTATCGTCTAATAACGGGTTAATTACCCTCATTAGATTCGTCTCGCGAATTAGTACATGGTTCTGTAGTTAGTTTTTTAATTAGACTTTATTTAATATCCTTAAATGACAAGATTCTAGACGGCCTAAAATTAGGCCTAAAGAAACGAACAGCCCCTTCGATGGAGACTGTTAAGTTGAACATCCATCTAGAACAATAAGCTACACTCATTTACAACTTGAACAATGGACTACTTCTTGAATTGCAAGTTTTGTGCAAACAAGTTTCACTTAGAGTCAAACTGATACTTGACCTCCAGTAGGCTACCTCGCGGGTGGAGCATATATGTAGTACTCCCTGGTCTCTTCATGAGCTTAATAGAGATCACCCAAGTCTCACAGACTACGACCTTCCAACAGTCGGGCTCATATAGGTGTATTCTTTCAAGAATGTTCTGCAAAAAAACATCTTCGCTTATTAAAGCCGACAGAATACATTAAGGCATTTGCCAACCTGCCATGCAGAAAATTGAGAGTAATGCATCTTTACTCGAGTGGGTTAGGTAAGGTACTCTCCAGTCATCCACTAGCTTGTTCTTCCCAGATCCTAATTCACAGGATCTCCGATCACATAGGTTGGGTTACCGCTATGGAATAACTCATATGGGTCTCATACCCATCTCCTTGCAGCGTCTATCACATTACGTGACAGGCCCTTAGTAAACTGATCTGCTAGGTTCTTTGCAGTTTGGATATAATCCAATGATATTACTCCGAAGTTTCTCATTTTCCTGACAGACTTCAGTCGTCTCTTGATATGTCTTGAGGACTTAAAGTTATCCTTAAAACTATTCACCTTGACAATTACCGTTTGATTGTCACAATTCGTAAGGATTGCCAGCACAGGTTTCTCTACAATAGGCAACTCCATCAAGAGTTCTCATAGCCAATCAGCCTCAGCGGTTGTAAGCTTCATGACCATTGGAGCTAGGGAAACCCCAAGGTATGAATGTTTTGGTGATTGGATGAGAACCATGAATGTGACTAACACTCTTTGTGAGATCTTATCGGTCACATGTAAAGAAAGCTCTGTGTTGGTGGTGAACACCAACACAACATGAACTTAATATCAAGGATGATTGGTTGCCTTCATCAACACAAGAACGGACTTGACGGAGTCGCGGAGAAGAAATGGATCAAGACTAAGGACATGCTAGATCCAAGCGAGTGTTGCTTGGTTAGATGTTAGCTTGAGTCCATAGGAAAAACCAGACTATCAAGAGGGTTCGAGGTGTTTCTCTTGGTGCAGACTAGTTATAGAGATCATTGGATGCATGGTGAGTCTCTCAGGGGCTAGGGTGGCAGAAGAGGAATGAAGGAACCAAGAAGAGCAAGTTTGGAAGGAAGGATCAAGAAGAAGATCGAGTTACAGAAACAGGAAGGGATCGGACGGTATGGTCCTAGAGACCAGACCGTACGGTAACTATGGGAATTCCCGACAGAGAAGCTAAGTTTCTGGAAGTGGAATAAGAAGATACCGGATGGTACGGTCCTTGAGACCGGACGGTACGGTCATAATTAGGTTTTCTGCACAGAGAAGATGTCTCTCGGGTTGCTGGAGAAATAGAGACCGGACCAATGGATGGTACGGTACGGTCAAAGACCGGATGGTCCGGTCCCTACAGGGATGAAGCAACAGAAAAGAGGAGTTTCTGGTGGCAAAGAAGAGATAGTGAGTGGATGGTCCGGTCCTAGGGACAGGACGGTACGGTCGCTTCTGAGAAGAAGAAGACAGAGAAGCAGCACTTCCTGGACGCCAGTCAAATAGAGACCGGACCATACGGTTAGATGAGGACCGGACCATACGGTCCGGGTACGGTCTCCACGCAGACTGGACACTTTTGGACAACGGCTAGTTTGAGGTTGGTGGCCTATATAACAAACCCTAGTCTGCCACCACCCCACTCCCTCCTTTCCTGGCACACCGTCGGTGGAGCGAGCCGCCGGAAACCACGCGGTTGGCCGGGATGGCTGCCGCGAGGCCTTAGAAGCCATTTTCGGATAATTAGCAAGGATACCATATTCATATGTTATCTTGCATATAATTCTTTCATACTCAGATTCAGATATGGACGGTATTTTGTTTTTGAGGGAATATGGACGGTATTTTAATATAAGTACCCCAACCTGTTTCGCAAAAAAGGGAAAAGAAAAAAAAGAAAGTGACCCCCAACGTTATCTTCTGTTCCACTACGCCACCCGGCACTAAGAATCAAGGGATCCCAAAAAAAAGAAGGAAATAATAGGTATTATTGTAGAAGCGTCAAAGACTTTCGTTGACTTCCAGACCGATCAAATGAAATATATGGTGTAATAATTATTTTTTTGCCTCTCTGGATGAACTCTTTTCTATTTGACAGGTGTAGCTGCAATCAAAGCATTGGACAGTAACTTTTTGTAATAATATAAACTATTCATTGTTCTCTAATATATTTCTTATAGTACAACTTATCTTCAGGGCCGTTCGAAAATCTTGGATCCTTAAACAACGCAAATCGGTACGGTGCAGTAAGCTTGGATCGAGTAACCACCATTATCGCAGGAGGATATGTTCATGGTTGTGACAATACTTAGGTAACAGAGACCGTAATAGACATGAGGAATGACACACGACCACCTGAACAAACCATTGCTTTTATTCCACAGAATAAGCATACATATACGTACTTAAATGTGTAAGTATGTATGTACATCTGTATAATCACGCATAAATACATATATTGATATGTATATATGTGCATGTACAGATGTGCATGCCAGAAACAAAAGCATAATCAAATGTGATACCAAATCCACACAACTTCGCACACGTGCAAACACACATGGCCCCATTTATCGGAAGATGAATTGTTGACGCAATAACCACCACTCAAGGATACACTTCAATGACTGATCGAATGCCCTTCATTGGTGTGATTTTGTAGTCTGCAAATCCAGCTTCTATGAAGATCCTTCTCCACTCGTGCTCCTCCCGCTCAGCTGCTCCATTGATAGCACCCATGATATGAAGATCACACAAAACTTGAGTCTCTTTACATGTCATATCGTTTGGCCTTGACCCAATCACGACGTCTATTATTATCACTTTCCCTGTGCCATCCTTGTGAGAAATCGCTTTTTTGCACTGGCGCAATATGTTGATGCAGTGGTCATCATCCCAGTCGTGCAAAATCCACTACAGGAAAAGTAATAATGGATTAAAACCAATTGGTTTGCAAAAGCACCTGTATAATAAATACGTACCTTAAGTAGTATCATCAGCCGGTGGGATGTACTCGAACATATCACCGGCAACGAAGCATAGCCCGCTAACGGCGCCATGGGTGGGAGATTCGGCGACTATATGAGGGAGGTCCATCACGGTGCATTTGATGTCAGGGAATGCCCTTGCTATGGCAGCAGCGGCAGTGCCACGGCCCCCGCCAACGTCGACGAGCGAGGTGAGCCCCTGGAAAACCGTGGGCGCCTCGCAAAGTACACCATGTCACCATGCATGATGAGGCGGGTGTCAGCGTCCATGGAGTCGTAGAAGAAGGCGCGGGCCGTGGAATTGGTTTCCAGAATGTGCCACGCTTCACTGCCGCAAGCCATCATTGCTAGAGACATGGACGTAGCACTCTCGTGCTTAATCCAGTCGTGCATGCCGTGCATAACGGATACCATTTTCTGGTTAATGAGGGAGTTGATGATAGGGAGCTGGCTAAAATGGGACCCGCGGTCCCCGCCGGTGACAAGAAGACGGGAGGCCGGCGTGAGCTCGTACACGGGAGGGGTGGCAAGAGGGTCGACTACTGAAAATATGCCCGAGGCTGTGAGAGCTCGCATAACACGGTGGAGGTAGGGGCGGTTGGAGGAAGGGAGCTCGGTGGCATTCATTAGATCATCAAGGGAGGCGGCACCACCGAAACGCAGGATTGCGTCGGGGATGCGCAGTTCCATGGCGCACAGGAGAGCCGCGGACTTGAGGTACCCTAGGGCATGGTTCCAGAGGTCGAGATGGCCTTGGAGTAGCTCATCTGGGATCGACATGGGCTGTCTGATGAGCTCTCCAGCACCACTCGCCGCCATGGTAGATGGGATGTGAACTATATATGTATATTGATCGATTTCCTAGTAAGCTTCTTAATGTATCAGGACGAGTCTCTCTCGATATTTATAGCGTAGTACGCACCGGTAGTAAGATGGTTGTGTAGTAGGAACATCATGGGAGTCAGCTGTAAGGCGAGGAAGAGTGCCTTCTGATTACTAGCTAGCGATAGATCGTGTCGTAACTCATATTTTCAGATTCAGATATTTTCGAAGATTTAATTCCGTATTTTAAGAAGACTTGTATTGCACGAAAGAGAACTTGCAGATAGACTCCGAATCTGTTACTATGGGTCGGAAGTCTTGCAGAATAAGGCAAGGACTCTTAGAGACGGTAACAGGTCTATAAATATACATGTAATCCCTCGATGAGGAGGTATCTGACGCTATCTGCAACCTTAGCAGAAACGCGGTCACATTCAACACGCCTCATACTGGATGTAGGGTTATTATCCTTTGGGAGGCCTGAACCAGTCTAAAACCTCTGTGTGCCCTAGATTGTTCTCTAATTGTTCGTTCCTCCCTCGGTCCAAATATTTGCCGTTCTCCCGAATAATCGGGCGATGACAGAATAGAATTATTTTGGGACGTAAAGTGAGCAATCATTTTATTTAGGGGTGAAATAGACAAAATAAATTGTTTGATGGAGTAAAGTGGACTTTTTCCTTCTTCCATTTATGCATAGTCCAGCACTGTAGTCACTACGGGAAACCAGCTCATTGTCGAGTTCCTAGTAGTTTGCCGAGTGCTTTATTTTGGGCATTCGGCAAACACTGCTTTTGCCGAGTGCCACAGCAAAACACTCGGCAAACTATGAGCACTCGGAAAACGTGAATCTTTGTCGAGTGTTACTAGCCAAACACTCGGCAAAACGACCAAGCGATACTCGGCAAAGGAGTTCCATGGGCCCACCACACACGACGATTGTTCTTCTTTCACCGTCGACCATTAGATGTTGCCGAGTGTCCGATAGGGGCACTTGGCTGTGTTTGCCGAGTGTTTTCCGCGTCACTCGCAAACATAGCTGTTTGACGAGTGTTTTCCATGTCACTCGCAAACATAGCTGTTTGCCGAGTGTTTTTACCCGGCACTAGGCAAAAAGTTTTTTTTTTCACTCTCCTGCCCTTGAAACTTCTCTCCTATCCATGTACACTACTTAGTACTCCATGTTCAAATTTCTTATATTTCTCGATCTGTTTGCTAATTAGTTTGTTTCAATTGAAGAGATTTTTTAATATGAGTCAAATTTGAACTGCAACTAAGTGAAATAATTCCATAAAATTAAAAATGATATTCATGATATCGAGTCAACTAATTGTGAGGCCTTATCCTCGAAATGAAAAAAATTTCGAACATTTTGTTCCCGCTATATGACTACGAGCGTGTGACCGAATTGTTTTAGAATTCTGTAAAATACAAATAATGTCAGAAAATTATGAGATTTGTCAGGATGTCATGATATCATACATGAAGGTTGTTGTAAGTAGTGGAGATGGTTTCGCACAAGTTTGTCACATACATTGCATACAAAACGGATAATCTCCGAAGAAGATCCAAAGATTTTAGAATGGGTCGTTAAGATTTGGAGTCAATTGGGTGGTCAAATTTGAAATTGACTTCAAAACTTTTTGTATAGGTAATAGATTATATAAATTGTGTCATGTCAAAATTTGGTTATTTTTCATATTTGTTGATAATTTTTTTTAAAAAAAATTAAAAGTACACATGTTTCATGTTTGCCGAGTGCCCATGGTAGCACTCGGCAAACTGGTCCTTTGCCGTCGGCCCAGGTGCGAACACTCGGAAAGAACATGTTTGCCGAGTGCTTGAGTTTTGGCACTCGGCTAATCGATCGAAGGGTAACTTAAGATTTGTGTGGCGCACATGCCCCGTAGTCACCATCTTCTTCCTCGCGCGCATCTCGCCGTCGCCGTCACCGCGCCCTGATCCTCGTCCCCATCACCGCTCTCGGCCCCGCCTTGCCCCTATCCCCGCCTCGCCCTGCCGCGCCCCTGCACCAGCCGCGCCCTGCCCCCGGCCCCACCACGAGGCCCCCAGTGCGCCTCCCCCGGCCCTCGCCACCGTCGCTGCCCCCGGCCCCGTTGCGGCCCGCTCCCGGCTGCGCCCCAAGAGGGAGGAGGAGGACGAGGAGGAGGAGCAGCATGAGCACGAGGACGAGGAAGAGCCACCGGGTTCCGCTTCCTCTGGTTCGACGTCTGTCTGGTTGAGAGGTCCATCGACCCTCCCAAAGCGACCTATACCTCTTGAGCTTCGTCCGATAGTTCGACCCGGTGAGTGCCGTAAGTAACTTTAGATGTTATCAATACCCTTTCATTTCATTTTTTAAATCACAATTGAAATTAACAATTTATATTAATGATTTTGGCAGGTCATGGGAAACTGTCTCTGGGGTTGGTCATAAACGGAAAGTCAACGGCATCCTGGGTCTATTGTGCAGGGATCACTTTGCTGACCTGGTTCAGATTCATGTAACCAGCATCTAGCAGAGGAACATATCGTTAGAGCATCGGGAATGAATGCAAGCAAATGGACGAAACGAATGCTGTTGGGCCGGCGTTAACGTTTGACCACAGCATCGTTCCCGATTTCTAGGATCGAGATGGCAGGGTATTCGCCAACACGGCGGAGCGGGTGATCGCCGAGCTGTGGGTAAGTCTTTCACGCACTACTTTTCTCAATACATCGCATTTATTGAACAATTTTGAAATAATGATCGGATACACTGCGTATATATGCAGGATTTCTACAGATACGAGCTTGGATACGAGGCCCAGGCGGCTCAGGTATCACGTACAGTCTGTCATAAACTTGTGAAGGACATGCACTACGTGGCGCGCAACCAGGCCATCATTGATTACAACGCTGCCTGTAGTGTGAAGGTCAAAAAAGATGATGCAAAAACCTGCATGTAAATATTTAGTTATGATTTCCCCTAAGATTAAGTACGTTTAATTTGATCTTCTAATATGTCATATACTTGATGATGTGTAGACGATTTCGTGGTGGTGCACCGCGCGCGCATCCCCAGTGCTGGGAGCTGATTGTGGATAAGTGATGCCACGCCAAATGGAAGGAGATGTACAACGCTTGTCGGGAGCGGCGTTTGATGATGCCAGGTGCACCACACCATTTGGGCAATCTTATTCTGACGTTCAATACAGCATAATTTCTAATCATATTTTTTTTCTCAGTCGGCATCTCATGGTGGCGAGGCTATCACCAGTTTCCAAGCTTTTGCTTTGTCCCACAAGGGCAAGGCAACGTCAGACATCAACTACAACCTAGAGGATCCGCCCTCAGCGTACAGGAATCCCACGATCCATAGCCGCCTCAGTTCGTACTCAGAGGTGGCAAAGGAGGTCCATAGGCCAGACTTCGATCCGAGCGCACATGACCTCGATGGAGAAGTCGTCATGAGGGCGGGAGGAGACAAGACAAGAAGCATATGGGCGGTACTATCTCGGTGACAGCATACTCGGCATGGCTAGTACTCCCACGCTCTCCCAGATTCGAGCACGGAGCACGGGCAGTGGACCGAGCATACGCCCATGCCCGACCACTACACACTCCCTCCAAGTTATTACTATTTTATTCATTGTTCGTTCATTTTTAACATTTGGATGCATGCGCTCCAGTTTAACATTTGATAGAATATTGCAGGTCGAGCTTGAGGAAGAGAGGAGCAGATGGGAGCAGCTGGAGGCGAGAATGCAGCTGATGGAGGCTGAGTAACAGGTGCGGATTGAGGAGTCCTAGCGGCAATGACACAGTTCTATATATTCCTACACGCAGAGTCAGTTTGCACAGCTAGGTCACACTGTGCCACCGATGCCGCTATCGATGCCCTGGGCTCCACCTCCTCCCATTTCTCCTGTGAGTTTATTGACAATCTTATAATTTCATTTCAATTACTTGGTTATTACCTTAGACAACCTTAGATCTTTACTTAGAGTTTTTGTTACTTAGAAATCTTAGAACTTAGACAACTTTAGTTTGTTACTTAGAGAACTTGTTCTGCGATAAATGATGTATCACACATGTTATCTCTATCTTCGTTTGTGCAGCATCTTTCTTCATCGGCGGGGTCGAATGCTCAATCTCACGACCAAGATCTATCGGCAAATCGCACTCTGTTCCCACCCCCTTAGTGATTTATGTGGTATTAGCGACTATTTGTGGTTGTGAACAAACTTGTGAACTATTTGTGAACTTGTGAACAAACTTGTGGATTATTGGTGGACTCGTAGACAATATGTGGACTATTTGTCAATTTGTGGACTATTGAAGGTGTGGTTGTGAATTGGATGTGGTTGTGATGCTTATTGTCAAGTATACTAACTGCCTGTGTGATTGTGAATTTGATTTGTGGACCCAACAATCAAATTTGGGGTTGAAAAGCCAATTTGCCGAGTGTAATTGCATTGACTTTGCCAAGTGTCATGACGAGGACACTGGGCAAAGCGTCCAAGCTTTGTTAAATGTGACCGCGAGAACACTCGGCAAATTTGCCGAGTGTCCGCCGAGTGTCCTCGCTGTCACACTCGGCAAAGCTTTGCCGAGTGTTTTTCCTGAAACTCGGCAAACAGTTGACCGTCATCTCGTTGACCGTTCCACTTTTTTTTGCCGAGGGTCGTCCTATTTTTTTACCGAGTGAGCTTTGCCGAGTGTTTTGGAGCCTTTGCCGAGTGTTTTGGAGGCTCAACTGGGACAATTACGTGTCTATGCTTGTTGCAAGAATCGTTCAGGTTGAATTACTCACGCAATTCGTGTGGTAAAAGTCTAGGAGCAGAGGGAATACAAACAAGGAAACACAAATTTCCTAGACACACTTTCTCTCTAAATGGTGTCCAGTTTAGGACTCGGTATGATGTTTCAAATTCTAAACTCGTCCCCAATGATACAATGAGTTCATCTTGCTAAGCTAACTTATTTTTTAACTCCATGGGCTTTTTGTATGGGTACAAAACAACCTAACCAAGGTATGGGGAATGTAATGCAACAAGTGATGCAAGATTCTTGCCATTTTGTAAATCCTTCAGTCTGTGGAATTAATGGAAATATGGTAGATGCTGATCGCCAATGGAGGCAGCAGCTGCGTGGTGGCACAGGCGTGGATGAAGGGCTCCGGCACAGAATGGATGGCCATGAGACACAACTTTGGTGCAAGCTTGTAGAGCAATTCCTACAGCAATGGCCAGTGCCTCTCATTTCGGCTCAAGTATGATGACGCCCACCATGTCATGGCCAACAACGTCGCGCCGGCTGGGTGGTTCTTCGGCCGCACCTACACGTCCGGGGCACGGTTCTACAGAGACAACGGATATTCCACTCAATTTGTGAGCCTCTTTGTTCTATGTCACGAAATGCGCAATGGTGTATATATTATCGATCATTGCTTCAGTTGGTGTGGCAATGGATCAAGGGCCGCCCAAGAAACATGCTTATATCCCAATTACTCACAACTATGCTTTTGTGCCAATTATAATATCGACGTCATTCCCGCAAGTGCCAAAGATATGGTCCGTAAGATCCCGATTGCTCTTGCGCTTGGTGTGAATTCTATTTTATTAGAAAAAAATCGACATCCCCATCAAATTTAGTTCGCACCGTGTCTTTTAGGTCCAGCAGGTACGTTGATTGACAATAATTACATTTTTATTTTATTCAAACTCTACCCGTGGTGCACGCTGCATCACTCATTGCCTATGACTTCTTTTGTTATATAGGGGAAAATTTCGACGTCCTCATCAAATACAGTCCGTATCGATCATGTCTTATAGGTGCAGCACCAGCAGGTATACCGATAAATAGTAATTGTATCTTTACTATTTTATTCTGACTCCACACGCGTGGTGCACGCTGGTCCCAGACCCCATCCGAGTAGCTGTTCGGTGTCCGGCGAGATAATGGTAAGGCTGGCAGTATGGGTAAACGGCCTGTGTCTAATTTTCCATGCAGAACAGGAAGAGGATGGATCATAGGGTGCGCACTGTGGCGAGATGGAACCCCGCCTGCCGGGTGGTCGGATCAAGATCAATATGGGCAGCGCGACTGATGCAGACACGGCGCGTTGGATGTGCTGCTGTCAGGGATGCTGGGGGTCAGGGCCAGCTCTGCTCGTGGCGTGTCCTGTTGTTCAATTCCACGGACGCGGGCCGGGCTTCGATCTGCTGGCGGTGGAATGGAGCAAGGGATACCATTCATGGTATCGTTGCTCAAGAAGATAGAGTAACACAAGTCGTCGCGGCACTTCATAGTTGGTGTTCATGGGTGTAGATGGCGGAGCCAGGATTTTCAAATTAGGTGTGCAAAAAAGTTAAACACTTGTCTCATAATTTTAAAGGTCCATAAAATCAAAGAATGAAGTACAGATAGCTCTCTTACATGTAAAGTAGTTTAGGAACTCACAAACTAAGAAGAACTCATATTAACTCGTCGAGGAGGCTTCTGGAAACGAGAGATTATGTCTTCATCACCAACACTTAGAAAAAAATTCTTTCTCAATAAATGCAACCAAGCAATGATTCAAATATTGATCTCCCATGCTATTTCTGAACTTGTTCTTCACAAAATTCATGGCCGAAAATACTCTTTCAACACTTGTAGTTGCAACTGGTAGTAGCAGCACCAGTTTAAGAAGCTGAGTGAAATGCACCCGAGGTACATAAATTATCTAGGAATGGTCATCTAAGTACATAAACTCCTAAAATAACCATCTAGGTCTACAAACTATTTAAGAATGGTCATCTAGGCATATAAACTCCTAAGTGATCATTTAAGTCTACAAACTAATTATGTTGTGGCTGCCAAGGTCCAAAGCCCTTGGTGTGTCCAAAGCCCTTCGAGAGGCGAGGCTGTGGACGCGCGCTTGTCAACTCCGCTCGGCAACATGATCAAAAGAGGGCTCTTTGCCTCCTTTGTCAGTTTGACACCTCCTGATCATCGTCCCACTTCTCAATTGTCGGGTAGGGTCTTCTTTCTGCAATTTTTCACCGCTAGAATTTTCCTCACACGCATAGCATGTGCCCCTTCATCCGACGCTGGCATGGAATTTTTTCACGCACGAAGGGCTTTGGACTTGAGCAGCTATAGCATAATTAGTTTGTGGATCTAGATGCAGCTGGTGAGAAAGCATACATTGATGATTTTGAAAATGATGAACACTGAGGGAGACATAATGTGGCATGCATACTTGGAGCAACATTTTGGAATTGGCACGGATCGAAGCTCCGAACAAAAAATTATATATTTTTGTTCACTCAAAAGAAAAGGTAGAGGGTTCCCTCAAAACAAAACGTAGAGAGCTATATTTTTTTAATAAAACACTGGTGGTTGTTATTAAGATGTGTCAAGGGTATTTTGGACTAATTTTTTGATAATGGCAGTGGTGGGTAATTTTCTTTTCTTATTTTCTCAGATTAACGTGAGAAGGTAAATTAAAAATAAGAATTGGAGATATTTTTAGCTATTTTTTATAATCCAAATTTAGTTTTTTTTGGACTTATAAGGGCATGGAGGGTAATTTAGAAATAGGTGTGAAGGATATTTTTTGTTATTTTTTATTATTCCGAATTTAGCTATTTTTTTGACTCATAATGGCATGGTGGGTAATTTAGAAATAGGTGTGAGGGGTATTTTTGCCTATTTTTATTATTTCGAATTTAGCTATTTTATAAATATTTTTAGGGGGTTTTCTGACTAATTGTTTCATAATAGCAGTGGTGGGTAATTTTCTCGTCTTATTTTCTCGGATTAACGTGAGAATTTCCGGCATTTTAGAATTAACGTGGTATTTTCTAGACCTTGAGAGCGGACGTGGAGACTTCTTTACGTGATTAATTTTCGTTGGTTAATTATATATATAATAGATAGATGTCGCAGGCCACATCAGCTTATGCTGCAGTGAATTATTGATACCCTCATTGACTGACCAACGGCAGCTGCAAAACTGTGAAAAGAGCAACGACTTGTCACCGCGGCAGTGCCGGACCTGTCACGCACAAGAGGCGGGTCTGAACTCTGAAGGCCTCACAGGTTCATCACGAGGCCGGGATGCATCTCCGGACATTTCTGCGTTGCGGCGCGTTTCTTTTGCATTGGACAACTAGTAAGGTTGCCTGCGCATGTTGCGCAGCTAGAATCGGCATAATATTTTGGAACGCACGCCATGATAATTTTACTATTTGTGGCCACTGCAATTGTTTCCAAACTACAGGTGAACCATGCTAATAGTCATCATACATGCGCAACGACCTCTATCTGTTCACTTTATACAATTGATGACTCCATCGTGTCTTGCGTGGGGTTATCCCACTCGATCCATTCACGCTCAATAGCATATATGTGTGACATCTCTAGGCTCACTAAAAGAAGATGAATGGTTTAAATCACTCTTTAAAAATTGGTTGATATGGTCCTAAACTGGGTGATTTGGAGGATTTTGAAATATAAACTCCTTAGAAAGATTGGCCGCCGTGCCAAGCCACCAGCAAGAATCAAGAAATTGGATATCTAACCGCTGTGTATTGTTGTTCAGCACTCCAAATCAAACATAAGTAAACTTCTTGCTTCGTTCTTTAGTTACCTTTAGTAAAGGAATACACTTATCAAGAAGCTTCACAACTTATTTTTCTTAATTTGAACAAACGGCTGCACAGTTTGTTTCGCATGATATTCGTCTTGACAGTATCATGTCTGTGCATAAATCATTTAATAATGAATTCATGTCACCTGCATCGTCCGGAGCTAGAGCACCCGACTCAATATTCGTATTCGGCAGCTGCTTCAGTAATTCGCCAGCGATTGCGCTCAGGTTCTCGCTGCCGAGCTTGCTTGTGCGCTTGTCATTGTGCGCGCCCTGTGATTCCGATCGGTATCTCTGTCACCGGCATTTCGTCCTCGTCGAGTGACGTGATACGAATTCAGAATGCATCATGGCGTCAGCGACTCTCGTTCACAGGAGGCTTTGGGCACCAGATTTGGCGAGATAGCGTTGCATTGGAGGGGAATCATGGTGGGTTGCGTGCACTTTTAGCTCCGTGGCCCATGGATTTCTTCACTTCACACTTCACCAGCACAGTTTACTCTAGTTTGCTTTCTCGGTTTCACGGAAACTCCGTCGTTCCTGCTCCACATGTTTTGCGTGTTGTTTGATGTTCAATGGTCGTAAGCACTGGATGCAGAAAAAAGACGCGCAGCCCTGCCATCGCCGCAACCATGGTACGATGTACGATCCCATCGGGGTGCCGGATCGCGCGTTACGCTGCTGCTTGAATCCTCGTCCAGCAAACGCCGATCCCATCAGAGTGCCGAATTGCACGTTGCTCTGCTGCTGAGTCCTAGTCGAGCAAACGCCGGACATGCCCCTTCTATTCGTCCGTCTCCTTTTCTAATAAAAACTAGTATAGCTGCCCGCGCATTTGCGCGGCTAGAGTGGATTGTTTTCACAACGATAATAGTATAAAATTTATAAACTTGTATGTAAGTATTTTATTATTTTGTAATAAACTTTTATATGCTCTCTTCTACGGTCGCATCTCTCGCCTGCTCGTAATGACGCTCAGCTATTTGTCGCCTTGGCTTTTTGTCCGGCTCATTTGTTTCTCTAGTACACTTCTGCCAACTCATTATCCATCCCGCCTACTTGTCGCCCACTTCGGCAAGAGCTACTATCTTCACGTGTCACCTTCCTCCCTCGCCTTCCTACTGGTAGGTTGGTCATCTTTTTGTTTAGATTGCCTGCTCGTCGCCATCTTGTTTAAGGCTCTTCTCGTCCTCATTTCTAACTTGTTTTTCGATTCTCTCACTCATCCTTACTCTGCCATCGTCATAGCTTGTTTTTTAGCTTGCCTACTCATCACGTCATAATTTAGATATTTTAGGCTCATAATGATATGGTGGGAAAATTAGAAATAAGAGTTAGAGATATTTTTAGCTATCTTTTATAACCTGAATTTAGTTATTTTTAGACTTATAATGGAATGACGGGTAATTTAGAAATAAGTAGAAGTGTACTTTTGTTATTTTTATTATTTCGAATTTAGCTATTTTTGATTCATAATGGCATGGCGGGTAATTTAGAAATAGGTTTGAAGGGTATTTTTGGCTATTTTTTATTGTCCCAAATTTAGCTATTTTATAAATTTTTATAGGGGGTTTTGTGACTAATTTTTTCATAATGGCAGTGGTGGGTAATTTTTTCTTCTTATTTTCTTGGATTAACGTGAGAATTTCTAGCATTTTAGAGCGAACGTGGTGGCTTCTTTTTCTCGTCAATTATATATATAATAGATTTCTAGGCCTTGAGAGTGAACGTGGTGGCTCCTTTTCCTCGTCATATATATATATATAATAGATTACAAACTGTCTAGTATGTATGATACTTGTTTTACAAAGTCCCGTTCGAATGAAAAATACAGAGATATGCTAGGGGATAAACATGAGGGCCTATGGAGTAGTACCTTCTTTGCCCTTGGTGTCCTCTCAAGGCTCATGACAGCATGGTTTGTGGTTTTGTTGGTCAACCCAAGCAAATATATCTCCAAATCAGGTTCTTCCTAATATCTAATAACTAGGCTCACTGTTTTCTTGACACTGAAGTTAGTATATCACTGTTTCCCTTTAAAAGTATAATTTAAGCAGTAAAATGGGATAGTTGGTATGATAATTGTGTACGTTGCAACGCAAAAGCTAACCTTATTTAGCTTGCACGAGAACAAGTCATTTGCTTGGACTTACCTATTTGACACAAACATGGTTGTTTTCTCTAAGCTCGTACTGCCTCCACAGTGTAGCTGCTTCGAGATTCGCCAACAAACATCGATGATTTCAGACATTGGGGAGGAGATATGAAGGCCAATTGAAATTTCTACTCTGAGGTACCTTACGTCTGCGGCTCTAACCTATTGTAATACATATATATGATCATATTCTCTCGCACAAGAACCAACCTATTGTGATACAAAAACTACCTGTCCCACTATGAAAAACGATGCCAGAGAGCAGTTTTATTCGTCCATTTTCTGTGATGCTTCAGTAGGTAACAGTGTGAGTTACAGATCCGAGCAACTTGCGAGGTCAAGATTGATTTTCGTTGTACATATGAATTTTAAGTTTCACACAAGGTATACAGTTTATTCCCCATTACAATACTTCTCAACTTATACATTACATCCCGAGAGATATGGAGGCCCAACAAGGGGTAGACAACATTGAACAATAACATACAATAGATCAGGTGAACTTTCCTAATTCGCGAATGAAGGTGTCAACATGCTCCTGCTTGACACATCCTGACAACACAATAGCTCCATCCTTCCCTTTGCACTGTGGGCATAGCACACAAAATGGCAAGGGCGGTGCCCCTGGATGGTGAGGAATCACCCTCAATGCTCTGCCCCTCCCCAAGTCAACCTCATCCAAGCCAAGATTTCTCCAGGAGGACACTCCTAACATGTCATAAGGGTTCGCCTGGTAGGTCTCATCTTCTTCCTCACTTATCTCTTGTGCCTTGTTGTTGTATTCAATCTTCTTGAACTTGTCGGATAAGGAATTTTTGGCGAGCTTGATCATCTTGATTAAGTCCACGATACTAGCCTTTGCCACTTCGCTGCACGTCGCGGTGATTAGCATCCCAGTTATGCAGTTTCCGTTGTAGCCATGCTTGGCACCCACATGCCTGCGTACACTAGCCGAAAATGATAGAAAAGCCAGGGTTTCTGGGTTGGACATGGTTACCCGGGTCCGGCACTGCCATAGCACGGCAGCAACTGCCTCAACGGTCGTGCACAGTAGGTCACTGAAGCAGCTCCTGAATTCATCTTTGATGCGGTTGATCAAGCTCCAGGGGACAGTGACCTCATGGACAATAAGGGCCAACGACTCGGGTCTCGGCAACACACCGGCGGACAGCGGCAGAATATTCGACACCGGATCATCCCACCTAATCGGAGGAATAGAGGGTAAAGGATATCCTCGGGCAAGCTCTCCGACGGCCCCCACGAATTGTGCAATACCAACGCCATCTGCAATAGCGTGGTTCCAGGTAACCCCCAGGATGAACCCGCCACAAGAGAACTCTGTCACCTGGAAAGACAGCAAAGGGTGAGAGTAGCCATAGGCTCCAACCTGGTGATAAACGGCCAGGTCATCAAGAAGACTCCCAGCGTCACGAGAGTTGCCATAGAAGTTGACATCCCTCAGGGCACAATTGGCAGATGCGGTGACGAATTCCGCTTCCTGACAGTTGCACAGAATATGAAACTCGGCATCATTTCCTACTGGTGCAATGCGACCAGAAAAAGGATAGTAGTGGACAAGTGCCGGGGACAGGGCTTTCTTTAGGGTCTCGGTGGCATTGGGGATTGGATGCTCGTAGACGAACAACGTTGTAGCTGGGAAGTTACCAAAGCTCCTGTCGAAAGCTGAGAGTTTAATGGAAGAACTCTCATTCCCCAGTTCTGATGGCCTAACGACCACAGACGGGAGCTTCCTCACTACAACGCTCATTTTTCTGGACGTAGCGTGTTGACCTGATCCTCTGGCTGACTGGAGTGCATCCTGGACACCTGCATTTGTTCCTTATATAATGGTCGCAACAAACTTAACTTTTCGCTCTACCTATTTTTACTGTTTCATAGATAGAATATAAAATACATTAGCGAGTGTTGCATGCTGATATTTTAAGTTCCAACTATGTTCTGATTGCATCAACGCCTGTCCATTTATTATAAGATAATTGCCAGATCATCAAACTGAGTACCTATAAAGATCCCTATTCATTATTGAACCGAAATGATGAGGACATCACCAGCTCGGATACGACCAACGCTCCTCTACTGAGCATGTAAGATTCAATCACAAGAGCTAGAACACGACAATCAAATTTATCAGTGAGCTCGTTTCTAATCTATCTTTCTCTATAATCCTAGAGATGGGTCCCGCTCAGTTACTGTTACACTGTTGCAATGATTATTTTTGGGTTAGGCTCGCATAGCTTATGCTCGCAGTTTCCAGTAGGGAAGCCGCTTCACCCTGTCGTTCCCTTCCGCCTCCCACTCTCCCTCGCCGTATGCTCCGCCCGATTCGCTGCCGCTGCACGCCGTCGCCTACTGCCAGTCCCCCGCGCCAACCAGATCTCCTCTCTCATGCACCACTGCAGTTGCTCCGCTTCGGATCCCTAAATCCCCCATGCTTAGCCGCTTCGCACCGCCACCATCGTCGTGGAGGCGGTGTGGAACTGCTGACTCTCTGCGCAGAAGACGGCTTCCTCTACGCTCCTTCCTACCGCTGCCCGTGCTGGATTCATCTCGGTCGGCTCATCCTCATCCGTCCCGAGCCCCTCAGCTGTACGCACTTGCCTTGCCTATTCTGTTTGTTATTCTGTTTTGCTTTCTCTCTTTGTAACGCATTAGAGCAGTTCCCTTTGCGTGATTGTGAACCACTACCGGAAAACCAAAATTTGCTGAGTGTTCGAAACTTTGCCGAGTGTTCTTTTTACGGGCACTCGGCAAACAACGTCTTTGCCAAGTGAAAAAAAAAGGGCGAAATAATCTTTGCCGAGTGTAAAAAAAAACACTCGGTAAATATAATATTTGCCGAGTGTCAAGAAAAAAACACTCGGCAAAGACAATCTTTGCCGAGTGTAATATTTTTACACTCGGCGAAGCGAAATTCAAAACCACATTTTGAAGCCCTAAATGAATTCAAAATAAAAAGTGTTGAACTACAAAGTTGCATAACTTCTCAAGATCTACAACTCTTATTTGGATACTTTTTTGATTCAACAAAGTTATAGTAAAATTGTTCACAAAATTTACATCTCGTATAGTTTCAAGAAACTTATAAGAGAGATATATAAGATTTGTTAACAATGTTACTACCACTATGTCGGATGAACAAATGACCAAAATAAAAATTGTATATCCTCAGATGTTATCTAACTTTATAGTTCAACACTTTTTAATTTAAACTAATTTTGCTAACAAAAAGTATATTTGAAAGTTTAAATTTCTCAAATTTGATAATCAAATTTTGTATACCACCTCGGATGGAGAAATTACCAAAATAAAATTTGTAGACCTCGACGAAATCTAAAACTTTGTAGTTGACAACTTTTGTATTTGAGATTGGTTAGTACCTCAAATTAAACACACAAAGAAACACAAGAAAACACAAGTGCCACGTCATCGATCCATTCTTTCAAAACCATAGCCTCCCATTGGTCAAAAAAGGTCATCCAGATCCCTCTCCACCGGCCTCTCCCACCTATCGCTCGTCTCTTTTTCCCTCTCTCGCATCTCTCTCAGCAGCGCATCTGGTGCCCGTCCTGCTCCTGGCGCAGGGGAGCGGCCTCGGCCGGGCGCGATGGCGGCGGCCCCGGCTTGGCACGGCGGCACGGCAACAGCCGGGCACGGTGGCGGCGGTGACGCAGCCCCAACCGGGCTTGGCGGCGGCGACCCTGGCCTTGCGGCGCGACGGCGGCTCCGGCTTGGCGCGGCCCCAACCGGGCGAGGCGGCGGCGGCCCCGGCCTGGCGGCACGATGGCGGTGGGACCCTGGCCGGCCTTGCGTTTGCGTCATCCACCACCTCGTCTGGCACCCATTCTGTGATATCCGGCCCATTGAGATTAGGCCCGAGTGGCCCATGTTGCATGAGGAGGTGGGAGTTTAGTCCTACTTTGCTAGTCTAGTGGGAGAAAGGTCAACATATAAGCCTACAAAGAAATCGGGGTATTGCCACGAGCAGTGTTGCAACAACAAAAATTGGTTGCAAAAAATAGGTGTTGTTGCAACGATTTTCATATATGATTGCGATGTGTTGATATTATTGCCGCAAAAATGCTTCCGTTGCGAGAGGTATGTGTTAATTGCCACCGTAAATAAAATGGTTGCAAGAGATTGGCATCTATTGCAACAAAACTATAATCGTTGCATCAATTTCAATATTTTCGTGGCAATCCACAAATACTATTGCCACGATTGTCTTGTCGCGGCAATAGATATATTCTATTGCAACAAAATATTATCATTGTAATTTGTGAAAAGTTTGTTGCAATAGAAAAACTTATTGCCACAAACAAAAGAATTGTTGCAGCACGCAAAATCTATTGCAACGATTTTTTGGCTTTTGCCACAATTTTTAGTACACTTTTCCACATCAGGTGAGAGGATAAAGAAATAACATTGCCATTGAATACATAAGTAGCAACACTAGTGTGGTGGCAAAGTGTCTTGTCTAGAATATTAAGGTCTTGGGTTCAAATCATGTCAAGAGCAATAATAGGCAGCTTTGTTTCTTTTTATTTTGCCTTTGCAGAATTTATTACCACAAATAACTATAGTTGGAATAGCCATTTATTGCCCAAGTCTGAGTTGTTGTGTCTATTGTTGATCGCAACGTTTTATTTCATAGCAACAAACATAGATATTGCAACCAAACAAAAAAATGGTTGCGTAACCTTATTGCCACGCTACTACTTGCCACGGCAGCCCACGAAATCAGTTTCGTAGCTATAGTAAGTTATTGCAACCAGTTTGGCTCTATTGCCACGATATTTCACCTTGGGTTAACCCTTTTACGTGAAGCGAGGCCGAAAGCGTAAAAGGTTGGTGGGGCGAGTGGGGTCCGCACAGCGTGTGAGCGGGCCTGGCCATGTTGGGAACCTGAGATGTCACAAATGGTATCAGAGCCGACCTCGCGGCAGCACGGGCGCGTGGGCTAGGGGTGCAGACATATGGCGCATGGCGCGTGTGGGCCCCGTGAGCGGGACACGGCATGGTATATGGGCTGACACTGGACACGGACGTGTGTGCTAAGAGGGGAGCGTTCCTGGTCCTTTACCCACTAGAGTATGTTGTGCCGGTGCTCCGAGGAGGACGTCGTCCTTTGAGGGGGGTGTTTGTGACATGCGGCCCATTGAGATTTGGCCCGAGTGGCTCATGTTGCATGAGGAGGTGGGAGTTTAGTCCCACCTTGCTAGTCTAGTGGGAGAAAAGTCAATATATAAGCCTAGGTTGTCCAACATCCACCACCTTGGACCCTTTTACGTGAAGCGAGGCCGAAAGCGTAAAAGGTTGTCGGGCGAGTGGGGTCCGCACAGCGTGTGAGCGAGCCCAGCCATGTTGAGAACCTGGGATGTCACACGTTCTGCCCTGCGACGGCGACGACAAGCGCTCTCGACGGCTCCGCCAGTCGCCGCCCGACCCGCCGTCTTCATCGGTGGCAAGCTCGTCGGCGGTGGTGCGATGGACGGGTGTTTTTTTTTATTTCAAAAAATATTTGCTGTGTGTCAGTTTTGGTACTCGGCAAAATATTTGCTGAGTATCCGACAAAAAACACTCGGCAAAGAGTTGTTTGCCGAGTATGTTTTTACCAAGTGTTACACTCGGCAAACCTTTTGCCGAGTGTATTGTGGCTTTTGCCGAGTGCCCATGGCACTCGGCAAACTTCTGATTTCCGGTAGTGACGTGCTTGGTCTCTCTTCATAACGCATAGAGGCAGTCTCGCATGATGATGCACTCTGTTGTTCCTTGGGTGGATTTAGCTCCAGTAAGTGGTAGTCCAGGATCATCGTCTTCTCACAGGGGTGAGGCCAAGCCAGTAAATAACTAGGGGTGTGTCCACACTCAATGAATGCGATTAAGCCATTTCCCCCGTATTCATGTTGTTTAGAGTTCAATCACAAATTATTATTGGTGTAGTCGGTTGTCAAAAATGGAACAAACACTACAATTATTGTGGATTATTGTCAACATAGTCAATTAGTGTTCCCAAACGTCTTAATTTGACAGCTATTTTAACAATGTTACTGATAACCACCATACTGTTCAGTCAGTAGGTACCCGAGAATTTCATTTGAAGGTTTATGGTTCGAATGGTTTAATTAGGTAGGTGTCTGTTTCTGTTTTTTTCTTTCAAACTGCAGTATCGTTGCTTTGAAGATTGTATCTTTTCTCAAGCATTTCCTTTCTTTTGAAGTGTCCCTTCGAGCTTATCGCTCAGTTTTCCGTGATAGATCATGACGGTCAAGTGACCATTCCTGAAAACACATATTGGTTGAGCAATTCTGATTGGTAAATTACTTATTTGATTGGATTTTAACGTAAAGAAACTATCATGCAATATCTCCCTAATGTCAAATTCTTTTTGTAAGGAAAACTAAACTACACATATGTTGCCTAACGTACCATGAATTTGCACTCCCTGCTTCTTTGCGTTTCATTACTTTGACATGCATATCATGCTTTAGGACCTCATGTTTTGCTAAATAAATTTATCTGGTGAACCATACAAAATGTAATCTCTGTCAGTCAGCATTAGCTCAGGATGAACCAGCACAGTTTCAGTGGGTTTTGCATCAAATATATCTACTTCCCACTTCTAACTAAGGATTTATGTTTGATTTATGTCCGCTAAGCTACTTTCATGCTCTGTAGTCTGTCCACAGCACTTCCTGTCAAAGATGTATAAGTTCATAAGATATGCATAGCGCTTAAATTCTGAGTTTTTCTATTGTTTAACGGAGCAGCCCTATCTAAGATTAGAGCGCATATTTCACCAAGCGCGGACGCCTCCGACGGAGGCAGTCTCTCGTATACGAGAGGTGCGATACAAAGAATGAAAGAAATAAAGATATAGCTAAATATATAAATATATTAAATAAAAGAATAATTCTACAAGAGTTAACATATAAAGAACTTTGAGAAGACTCCGGAAGGCAGGCCGGCCGGCCGCCCATTGTGGCGTTCTGCCACCGCATTGCTCCTAGACGGCTCTGATCACCTCCTGATGGCGGTAATTGAGCCGACTACTTGATGGAGGCGGGAGAAGAGGAGTAAGGGCCACATTTTGGCCCATTTGGCCCACCTAGAATGCCGGTGGAATTCTCCTTGATGGGCTTTGGTTTCTGTGTTGTGAGCCTGTTTGCAGCCTACTGGAGGAAGGCCAAGGCCTGAGGCCACCGTGTGAGACCGGCCGGCTCCTATGTTTCTTCCGGCTAGGCTCACTTTCCTCCATAATATCCTCCAGCATCCAAATATTCACCAAAACTTATGGAGTATGTAAGGATCGTGTGACCGAGGGGGGGGGGGGGGGTTGAATCGGGCACACCATGAACTAAAACTTTTTGCACTTCTAGCTACTCTTTCTATTTGCACAAGTAAAGGATACATAACTCGAGGGTACATATGCACTATGTGATAGTGATCAAGCAAGGATAACCATGTGGTATGACTCGTACACACTAGGAGCAAGATATACATGATCATATAAGAACACCCTAGCATATAACAATAAGCTCAACAAGTCCTACACATACAAGTGTATAAGGTAAAGGCAATCAAACAATCTAGCAAGCATGTGGGTAAAACAAAGATAGCTCAAGTAAGTCCTATGCATGCTAGTGTATAAGATAAGATAGAACACAAACTAGCATGCAACAAGTAACACGTGGGGAAGCTCAAGCTAGTGATCATGATAACAAGATAGATACCACATAAGCATAACAAGATCACTAGATGATATCAAACAAGTCTATGAGCTATGAGCAAGTAGGTACACATAAGGAAAACGCATATCACTAGAGATAACGAAGAGCTAGCACACGGAAACAATCATCAAGCAATCATATGATAAGCACAATATCTACTACAAGCATATAGGATAACCAAGATAATAAATGCAAGTAGTAGAGGGTAAGAGTAAGAGATTGCGCATCGATTTTTCACGTGGTATCGGAAGGATGGCGCATTCCCCTAGTCCACGTTGGGTCACTCCCGCCGGAGTCTCAACCCCGTCCCTCCGCTCGATGGCGATCCCCTCTAGAGCACACTCGACTCTTCAAGCTGGTGATGTCCCCAAGAGCACGCTTCACTCCTTGAGTGAAGTCACGGGCTTCACCCCGCCGCACACCGGCAATGCTCTCCTCCTTGGGACCGTCCACCACTCCTTGAGTGAATTCGCGGGCACGTTCCGCTGGGCTTCTCCCGGGTACTCCTTCGAAGGTAAGGCTCCGCATTGATGCGTGCCAAAGGACGCTCCACTAGTGATGCTTCTTTCGTACAGGAAGCTCCAAGACCGTGTACAAACTTGTGTTGGCTTCCACACTCTCTTTGACAAGCTCAACACTGACGCCTAACCGGTCTAGGCCTTGCCATAGACCAAGGGTAACAAACCAAGACCGCCTCCCTATGACCACACTAGTCCTAGAGGTGGATGGATGCTCTCAACCCTCTCAAGCACTAAGCTTTCTTCTCTAAATCTTCTCCATGTGCTTCTCCTCTCTATCCAGCACCAAGATTTCTCTCTAAAACTTCTCCATGTGCTTCTCTTGCATCCTCTTGGCTCCCTCTATGTTTTCCCACTGATAACAATGGCCAAAAGCACCCTCAAGGGCGTGGCAACCAACTATTTATAGGCCTCCAACCATAAACTAGCCGTTGCTCAAAAGTGGTCTGCCAACTAGGTCACCTTATGATACCACCGTATGATCCTGTGACCTATATCTGAGTCACCATATGATACCACCGTATGATCCTATGACCTATATCTGAGTCACCGTATGATACCACCGTATGATATCATCATATAATACAACGGTTCCAGCAACATTTCCCATTTGGTCCTCCATACTCACCGTATGACATCATGACCTTCATTGTATAATACAGTGACTCCATAGATCCTGTCCTACTAGACTCCATCTCTTGAATCACCGTATCTTACTCTGGTTGTCACCGTATGATACAGTGACTCCACCGAAGCTGAAACTCCTTCATACCTTCTTGAACTTGCTTCCAACTTCTTCACTTGGCTCCTCAACTTCTCCATTGCCACTCTAGTGCCCTAGAGACTCTTTGAGCATCCACTCACCACTACCACTAATGTGACCGGTTTTTCCTATGGACTCGATCCTACATCTACACCAAGCCACACTTTCTTGGATCTAGCATGTCCTTAGCCTTGATCCATCTCCTCAACCGCGACCTCCATCAAGTTCTTGATCCTTGTCGTCATCCATCATCGAGGCAACCAATCACCGGGATATAGAGAATAGGTTGGTGCACTCCTCCAACGACGAAGCTTTTTCATTGTGTCCTAATGAATATTCATGAAGACCTTCCCTACATCCAAAGATGTTAGTCACAATGATCTCGTTGTCACAAAGGACAACCCGACCGAAACATCATATAATGTGCATAGGATATATAACAAAGAACTAGCACAATAAACATCACATAAGAAACAAGATCATCATGGTATAGGATATAAGGCAAGACTAACATGATGATCAAGAGTATGTCAACGTATAAGATACATAGAGGAACTCATGACATACTCACCTTGTCTCTTACCTCATGTGCGTAGTAGTCACCTCGTAGAGTAGTCCTCATGTTTACTTCTCCACTTTATCAACTTCCTTGAAAGCTTTGAGGTGTTGGCACTCTAATAGTGTATCAATACATCCATGAGACTAAACATCTTGCACACTAGCAAACCTTGTTAGTCTCAATGACTATGTTGACATCAATCACCAAAACCTATGAACTATGATCTAGGTTCATTGATCTTACAGAGTAGTATTAATACCTACTATGCACAGAATCTTGGTGACATGCGTTTATTTACCGGAATGGTGGCGATCAAATCCTGATTTAATGACCGCCAACACTTAGGTCTATCATGTAATTTGCTTGATCGATTATTGCCTTAACATTGTCCCTTGTCTTATCAGGAATGTCCATGATTGTTTTGAAAAGTGGCTCGCCGATGCCCTTTTCAGTGTGCATTAGGTCAAGGTTATGTGGAACAAAAATATCATCCATATAGGAAAGTCTCCACAAGCCCGAAATCTGAGTGAAGGCATGAAACTAACCATATCCGACAAAACCACCGTCTTGTTCATCGACCTCGAGAGCCTCTAACATAGCACGCATCGTTGCACCTGTCATGAACTCTGGTGCAAGGTCATGAATTGCGAAACCTATCGTAAAGTTCTTTTTGTCTCTTTTGAATGGATGGTCAAGAGAGATGAATTGTCGGTGTTGGTCGAACGAAGAAATCTTGCCACCCTTCTTCAACCAAATGAACCTCAAAACTGTCTTGCATACTAGGCATGGGAACTTCGAGTGAACACCCCAGCTGCAGAATGTCCCAAGCACAAACCAAATCATCAATAAGAGGCTCCATATACACACACATACTATTCTCCGAGTTTTCAGGAATTATCACCGACAAGAATATAAAGAGGACGTCGGGGGACGGGCGATTGTGGGGTATAACGTACACAGGCCAACAACTGTACGGTGCAGCCCCCATTCCATAAGGAATGAACCCATCTGTTGCCAGTGCCACACGCATATTACAAGCCTCTAGAGCTTTCCTGTCATGAATCCCATCAAAATGTTTTCATGATTTACCATCGGATGGATGTACAAGCTTATAGGGATTGTATCGAACTCCATATTTGTGCCATGTCATCTGTTTCGTGGATTCCTCGGTCATGTAAAGATGATCCTCCATGTGAATGGAAGGTACCTTAGGATTTTCACGGGGACCGCGAGCTGCCCCTTTTGGCCATCACCAGCGTCTATCTCCATGAACCTAGAGGATTGACACTTTGGACAGTATTTTGCTTCCGCATGTTCTTTATTGAAAAAGATGGAACCCTTCAGACACGCATGTATCTTCTCATATGGCATCTTAAGTGCACTAAGGAGTTTCTGTGCCTCATACATGCACTTTGGCAGAATGTGACCTTCCGGGAGCAGGCCGCCAATAACTGTCAACATAACATCGAAGGAGTTCCAGCTCAAGCTAAACTAGGACATCACGGCGCAGTGGCATCTAGTTGAGAAACCTTGGTATGCCCATGAAGTGGTTGCTGTGCCACGGGCAACATGTGGTAATACGCCTTTGCGGTCTCCTCTGGCTCCTCCTCGATCCCTACGTTCTTCGTTGAACTGTGCTTCATGATAGTCATATAACATGTCTCCTATCCTATACGATCGGCTTCACCATGGTAGATCCATCGGGTATAGTCTGCCTGTTGACACTGGATTTTGACACCTGATTTTGGGGCTAATGTAAGACGTGTGCAGGAAGGAGAGGTGCTGTCCAAGGAATCCATATACGGATTGTGGAAGGAAATAGTTTCTTTGTGGAAGATTAGCACCATGGCCGAATTATTATATTATTTTCATCGGTGATCAACAAGAACGGTATAGCGCGTGACTTAATGAAGCCTTATTTGGTGATTAGCATCGTGGCCGGAATATTTAATTCAGAACTCAATGTAAACACGAAAGGACTTCACGTGGGATTACCTTTGGAGAGCACGCACGTGTACAAGACTTCCATTATCTTACAGTATGATTAGCATAGTGGCCGCATTATTATATTATTTAGTATGGAACCGAATCAATGTATTTAGGACTTAGTCGTTTAGCTTTGAGTCGTTTACTTGTACATCAAGTCTGTGTCGCCCTATAAATATGAAGAGTCACAACTCCTTGTAATCTATCTCTCGATCAACGCATCGCCAACCTTTTCTGACGGACCCTTGTCTTCCTCGGGGCTCCGATCTCGGTGTGAGATAAGGATTCATCACCCTCGGTGATTATGCCGACCTATCTAGTAACCTTCTTGTTCTGTACTTTGATCGAATTATCTCACTGTATGGACGATCGAATCTGCTAATGCTTTGTCGGCATAATTGCAAGTTATCTGATATATTAGATCAATCTAGAATTGTTAACAGAATTAGCATATCTTGCTGTCTCGGTTAGGTCCGATCCTATGCTGTGTCTTCCGACGAACATAGTATAGATATTTCAAGTATATCCGAGTCACCTTAGATTTATTTATCAGTTAAGTGTTCCATCTTATTGCTTGTTTTGATTCCTTACGTGCTGTCTCGGTTAGGTCCGATCCTCTGGGGTTTCATCAGAGTAGTTTGGTGACATG
The DNA here is from genome assembly GCA_012490785.1 of Eragrostis nindensis. Classification (NCBI taxonomy): domain Eukaryota; kingdom Viridiplantae; phylum Streptophyta; class Magnoliopsida; order Poales; family Poaceae; genus Eragrostis; species Eragrostis nindensis. The sequence continues at coordinate 442,385 of JAAXCT010000282.1, forward strand.
TCTTAACTGATAGATATTTCTTTGGTTCTACCAGAGTGTTTAGCTTGTAGTTTATCTTGTGTTTTAGTTATATCGGCCCAGCATTCTATTTCTATTAATTGTGGCATTCTGTTTCTATTAATTGTGGCCAATGCAACATCACTATGTATTTTTCGTTGTATTGGCCTGGCATTTAATTAACTGGCCGATGCAACGTCACCTCATTATCTTGTCAGTTGCGGGGTCAAATAACTGGCACGTCACGAACCTCAAAGGGCAATGGTTCTACACTGAAGTTAAGCAGATCTCCTAGGCCACATGTGGGATTTTCGGATCAACACACTTTTTAGCACGCCCGGTGGGACACGTCTTCTATTATCTGGTGAGCAGAAGTACCCATATTTCTCAATCACTTGGTTCGAAGTCAGATTTTTCGTTAATTGTCGTCCTGGAAATTGAATTTATTTGTGCGACGGATGATAATGCATCGGCTGGCTGCTTGGATTATTATATTTGTTAAAGTTCATGTACCTGCTGGCTTGTTAGTACTTAGTATCAGTGCATCTGCTGTTGGACTATTTGGGCATCGGGCTGTTGGATTATTGTATCGGCTGCGCTGGGTATTAGTGTATCGGCTGCGCTGGGTATTGATATTGTATCGGCTGGTGAGAATCTTTGGACATCGGCTGCCGTTAAAATAATCTATTTTTGAAGAATTTTTGACCTTCAAGCTGGAATATTCTTACTGATAGTGGCATAGTGCATCGGCTCGGCTGGCTTGTGTTCTATTTTATTCATCCGCTGCACTAGCATATGTTTTGCATTCCACCATCGGCTGAGGAGATGAGAAAGAGACAAGTGGTCGGCTTAAAGATTGGATTATTATATATTTAATCAATCGGCTGGTGGAGAATGTCAGCGTATCAGTCTCTTAATGCATCGACTGCTGCAACTCAAGCCGTCATCCAAGGATTCAAGTTGCACGTGCAGGTGGTGCAGAGATGGACTAATGTATCGTCTGGTGAATTACTTGTGCGTCCGCTCAGCTGTTAGCATCGGCTATGGGTGCTTTGAGTGCGTCAGCTTGCTTATTGCATTATTATATTCTGATTATATTGGCTATTGGAGTATTGGTGCATCGACTTTTGAAGCTTTTTGGGCAAATATTGAATTAATATATCTTTGGAAGAGTTGATGTGGCTGAGCCGACGGAACCTTTAATATGGTGATCAAGCCCATGGTTCTTTTATGTGTGGTGATCGGACTCCTCCTGGTGGAAGAAAAATTCTTCAGCCACTCAAATAATTCGAAGCATGAAGTTGTCAGTCTGCAAGTCTTGAATCGTCGCCCTGCGTGTTGGTGCTGTCTTGGTTAAGTACGATCCATCCAATCATGACGATGGTTTAAATCTTATGGTTCTGATAGCTCAAATTACGTGATGATGCAAGATTATGCAATGGAGCCTTTTATGTGGTGATCGGACATGTAGCCTTTTTATGCAAGATTACGTATCAATGAAGAAGCCGATTTTCCTCCTGGTGGCCTAGTTTGACTGGGGGCATAGGCACCGAAGATTATTCAAAAGAAATAATTTCGGAACATAATATCTTATATTTCGAAACTGAGGAGCTTGTGTTGACAACAGAATTTGCTAATCATTGTGCCCAATTCTGGGGTCAACAAAGAACTGATGTGGTGGATGACAAGGAAGAATCTGATTTCCCTCCTCGTAGCCAACTTTGATTGGGGGGCATCGGAACTCAAGATTGCTCAAGGAAATAACTTCGAAACATAATATCTTATATTTCGAAACTGGTGTGGGATTGGGGGGGGGGGGGGGGGGGGCATGCATTCACACCGGATTTTAACACCTGATTTTGGGGCTAATGCAAGACGTGTGCAAGAAGGAGAGGTGCTGTCCAAGGAATCCATATACAGATTGTGGAAGGAAATAGTTTCTTTATGGAAGATTAGCACCATGGCTGGATTATTATATTATTTTCATCGGTGATCAATAAGAACGACAACTTTGTGTTTTTTGTGCGAAACACACACTTTTTTATTTCAAATATATTTTTTGTTGAAATTTAATTTTAAATATAAAAATGTCAACTACAAAGTTTCATAACTTTTCGAGAACTACAACTTATATTTTTACTATTTCTCCATCCGAGATCGTTTCAAAAATTCAAATTTTCAAATTTGCGAAATTCAAACTTATATTTCATTGACAATTTGATTTCAAATAAAAAAGTTGTCAACTACAAAATTTCATAACTTCTCGAGATACAACTTTTATTTTTTACTATTTCTCTAACCAAGGTAGTTTCAAAATTTCAAAATTTCAAATTTGAGAAGTTCAAACGTATTTTTGGTTGACAAAAATTAATTCAAATTAAAAAGTGTTTAAGAGCAAAGTTGTGGACCTTCTGAAGATCTACACCTTTTATTTTAGTCTTTTTTTATCCGACCTAACGGTAATAACATTGTTCACAAATTTTTAATATCTCTCTTCGTGTTTCTGGAAACTATACGGGAGCAGTAGAGTTTGTGAACAAGTTTAAAGGCGCTTTGTCGAATGAAGAAATGACTAAAATAAAAAGTGCAGATCTTGAGAAGTTATACAACTTTATAGTTCGAAACATTTGATTTGAATTAGTTTAATACATCAAAAAGTCAAATGAAATTTTGTTTGCCGAGTGTAATGGGAGAAACACTCGGCAAAGGGCCTCTTTGCCGAGTGGGACACTCGGCCAAGTCTTTAATCTTTGCCGAGTATCCATGTTGTGCCGAGTGCATGGGTTCGATTGTCTAACAGACGTCCTGATTTTCTAACCGGCGTCACATTTGCTGAGTGTCCTTGGGCATTTTGCCGAGTGCTGGGCCAGAGGCACAGTGTAATTAAGTTGCCCAACACTCGGCAAAAGATGGTTTGCCGAGTGCTGTAGCTTTGCCGATTGCGGCACTCGGCAAATGAGCTGTTTGCCTGAGTGCCCAATGGAATGCACTCGACAAACTTATGGACACTCGGCAAATCACGGGTTTCCCGTAGTGAGATTACATTTTTGACATTCATGGGAATATAAGTTGTTGTATTACAAAATCAATGAATGCGGTGGTACTTTTAGAATGTAGAAGCGAACCAGTTGACTTAATTTGCTGAATCGTTCATATATCTGTATAGTGCAAAGTTTGACTACAAGCACAATACATTTCTGTTCAGCCCGTAGCATGTGTGTACTGCCTTATTGATGAGGTGCCACTGAAGAGCGTGGCATGCAACCTCAACAACGCCTGATGAAGTTGGTAACGACGGAAAGCTCGTCCACAGCTTTGTCGCTATCGGGCTTGAATATGAAGTATTCATGCCCCTCTCCCTTGGTCTCGAAGAACTCTATGTCCCCCTCCCACCCGCACTTTTTGACGCCCTCCGCGTACGCCCGCGCTCTCTCCACGAACCAGCACTGCTCCGCCGTGGTCACCAGCATGCGGCGGCACCCGAGCCGCCTCCACTCCTCCGGCGACAACATCGGGTTGATGCACGGATGGTCGACGCTGAACTTGCCTCTGCAGACGACCTCCCATGTGCGCTCGAACTGGCCACGGTACCCGGCGTCGGTGGGCTCCCCGCCCAACGGCGTCTTCCCCCAGAAGTAGGGGTGCAGGAGCGCCACGCCGCTCACCATGTCGTCGTAGCCCGCCACACCATCCTTCCTCAGCCTTATCGCAGCATTGTGCGCCATGTTGGCGCCGCAGCTGTCTCCCACGATAACAATGCGGGAGATATCGCCGTGTGCTACGAGCCAAGGCTCCGGACAGTCTGATTCCTCGCTGCACGCGGTGACTAGTGCCCTGAGGGCAGCAAAGGCGTCATCGTATGCGGCGGGGACGGAATGCTCCGGGGCGAGGCGGTAGTCGGCGGAGACGACGACCGCCGGTGCCGCTGCGGTGAGGGAGGCGGCGTATGCATGGTATATCGGGGAGGCGGCGCTGTTGACCATGAAGGCGCCGCCGTGGAAGAAGAGCACCACCGGGAGCCTCGTTCCGGGCACCACATCACTGGGAAGGTAGATGCGGGCGGAGATATTGGAGGCATGGTCGAGGACCACGTCCTTTGATGCCACGCCATTGTATGCCGGGTCCCCGGCGGGGGCTGGTGGTAGGGTCAAAGTGTAGAAGCGCTCGACACGGCCGCTCTTGTAGATGCGCACCACGCCGGGCAAGTCGAACTCGACCTCATCGCCGGTGTCCATGGCGCGCGGCGATGAGAATAATGAGGTGGCGGCGGCTAAGGAACCTGAAGAGCGGGTAAGGCGAGGAGAAGGGCTGCGCAGAGCACCCCACACTACGGGCATATTATATACTTTCTCGTGTCCGGCAACGAGAATGATTAAAATCGAAGTCGTCGTTGAGAATAACATAGTCCTAGTTGATCTCAGTGCCTCGCGCATGACCCAAAATAATTAGTGTTCTGCCGAAAACGGGACATATCATTGCGATCAGATCGCAGATCAACGTGGTTCTCGAGAAAAGATTCCAGATGGATGTGGCGCTTCCTCATGCTAACATTCATTAGAGCATCCCTAACGGTAGAGTTAGCTAAGAGGTAGCAACCATCTCTTAGAGAAAATAAATGAGGGATGGGTCCTATGTTTCATTCTCTTATTTTGCTTAGAGACTAGCTCTTGAAGAAGAGTAGCAGCCTTCTCTCTTCTTTTCTCAAATAAACAATTTTAAGAGTCATCTAAGAGTTAGCCATCGGGGATGCTCTTAGGTGCTCTTAGTACAGAGTCAGTCGATAAGAAAATGCTATAATAATAAATACGAGGCTGTAGGTGCCACCTGAGCCGCCCGGGTCTCGTATCCAGGCTCGCCTCTGTAGAAATCCTGCATATATACACAGTGTATCCGATCATTATTTCAAAATTGTTCAATAAATGTGATGTGTTGAGCAATCTAGTACGAGGAAGACTTACCCACAGCTCGGCGATCACCCACTCTGCCTTGTTGGCGAATACCTTGCCATCTCGATCCTGGAAATCGGGAACGATGCAGTAGTCAAACGTTTAGGCCGGCTCCGTTCTGTTGCCAATCTGAACCAGGTCAACGAAGTGTTCCCTGCACAATAGACCCAGGATGCCGTTGACTTTCCGTCTGTGACCAACTCCGGAGACTGTTTCCCATGATCTGCCAAAATTATTAATATAAATTGTTAGTTTCAATTGTGATTTAAAACTTATGAAATGAAAGGGTGTTGATAACATCTTAAGTTACTTACGACGCTCACTGGGTCGAACTATCGGACGAAGCTCAAGAGGTATTGGTCGCTTCGGGAGGGTCGAGGGACCTCTCAAACAGACAGACGCCGAACCAGAGGAAGCGGAACCCGGTGACTCCTCCTCTTCCTCGTGCTCATGCTGCTCCTCCTCCTCGGCTGCGATGAGGCTAGGGGCGCCGCGGTTGGGCCAGGAGCGGGGCGTGGCCAAGGGCGGGCCACGGGGCCGGGGGCGGGTGACAGTGCCGAGGGCCGGGGGAGGCGCACCGGGGGCCTCGTGGTGGAGCTGGGTGTAACGCCCAGAAAAAAAAACAAAACTAGCTGTTTTGTTTGGCCTTGTGAAGCCCATGCAGGGCCCAATACGAGGAGAGACTTAAGGCCATCCGAACCCTATTCTGTTTCCAACGTTGCTGCATCCATCTCTTCCCCACTTCGTCTTCCGTTAGTGCGCTGCCTCCTCCTTTGCTACTGCTGCTGGGGAACACGAGGCTCTACTTCCAATTGAGTCCACGTGATGTGAGCACAAACCATCTCAATTTCTGTTTTCCTTTCCTTCACACGACTTGCTGCTGGCTGCTTATTCCCGTGCTGCTATGTTGGCCAGAGAAGGGATCAGGTGCTGAAGAGAAAAGGGAAGGGATCAGGATCAGTGTTAGGTGGTAGTGCTCCGGATCGTGCCTAGTGCACTTTCTTCATCGTCGGAGGCAAGTGAATGTAGCGGTGATTTGCTACCGTTTTGACTTGTTATTTTCATCACCTACACTTGAATATTTTGAACCATATATCATAGAACTATGAAGTAAATATGTTGGCAGATTTTGAATTCGAAGTTTATTTTGTCTCTTGCTTATGTTCTTATATATACGGTTGAAATATGAAGAACGTGGATTTATTTGTCTCTTGCTTATATTTTCATATGAAGGCAAGGATAACTTGTGGTTTTATGAACTTGCTTTGGCATCATTGGCATTCATAACATGAGCAAGTGCATTGAGCCAGGTCGTTGAGAAAGTCACATAACTATTCTGGAGTGCTTTCAAGGCCAGGTCGGTGAGAAAGTTATATAACTATTCCAGAGTGCTCTCATGAAGTATGTCATAGACCTATGGTTGCGACTGTACCGGTACACATCGTACGATGTCGCCCGAGGAGGGGTGCGATGTAAAAGTGGACATGTATTGCATTGCATTGCAATCATATGCATTAATGCCTGAAGTTTGATGATGGTTATGTTGAGAAGTGATGCTTCTCGAAGGTGATATAAAATATGGTAATCTTGTGGATACGAAGATCTTATTTGTGGTTTTTCCATTGCATTGATATGCATTCTGGAAAGTGGATTTGTCTATGTTAATGCGGCGGTGAAGTGGTTTATAAGCACCTTTTGGAGGTGTTCTAATCTTTATATTATCATTGTGGTAATATTAAAGTATTGCTCTTTTTATTATTCGAATTATTAAACTGATGCTTAATTCAACTTGTGGTTTAAATAGCTTGTCAAAATAATTTGCTTGCTGTGATGTTTCATCTCACCCTTGCTTTAATTCAACTTGTTTCATCTCACCCTTGCTTTAATCTTTTCATTGTCAAAATAATAGCTTGTCAAAATAATTTGGCATGATGGGATGGGGAGTAGCAGCACACGTCCGTTCACTTCACAATAAATATTTAGTTATCACTAGAACAGATGTGCTGATTTATGACGAAATTAAGGTGTCACCGACTGCTACTTGTGACGAAAATTTCGTCGTAAATCGCTATTTATGACTACTTAGGGTCCGTCAGCAGTCGAGCGTGGCCAGTCGTGATTTATGACTTTTTTTAGACACAGACTACAGGATGGTGATGGTTCTTCATTTGTCATAAACTGTGTCGAACATAGCCACTGGCCACGTCGGATAGCGATCCGACGCGGCTGCTGACATGGCATCGACCATTTTTGTCATAAATCGTGATTTAGCCCGCTTACGGCCTAATTTCAGCTGGGCTTCCGAAATCGATGGCCCGTGTTTTGTTGGGCTTTTTCGTCGTAGCTCGTGGGTAAGGGGATAGTTGTGGCCCACTTCCAAGCCCAATAACGAAGGTGGGTCCCACCACAAAGTGGCTTGTCTTCTTACTATTTGTTCGTGGGCTGGCTGGTCGGACCCACATGTCAATGCGCATTTGGTCACAGATTGTTGCACGGTACAAATAGAGCCCGGAAGAAGCCCAGCGTATTATTGGGCCGTCGTGTTTATAGCCCATAGACGTAAATGGTTTTAGTTCATACAGTAGCTGGGCCGGATTCCCATTTTGCTGGCCCATTTCTTTGTCCAATTATGATCCCAAAAGTCAATTAAATTGTAACAGAAGTTACACAGATCACAGAACAGGAATGACAGAATATATACAAGCTTCTTCTTGACGGTTCATAAACATGTGCCGCGAGGCATAATCCCAAATAACAACTAACAAACAAAACTACATCCATCGCACCATCAAAGGGTAAGAAGAGTATACTTAAGGTTTCAGTGTACAGTTTGTCCAGGACGCGGCAAGTGATGGAGCTTCGGCAATTCCTCCAGGCGGGCAGTGTCAGCTTCAATTTGCTTCGTCAAACATTCAATCTCATCGGACAGAGATTTCATTGCTGCTTCTGCGTCTTGTGCCTCCTTCAACGTTGCCAACTTTTGCTGCTGCTTATCCATCAGTCGTCGAAGTGCTTTGTGGCCTTCTTTAGTTGTCAGAACTTCAGCCTGAAGCTCTTGTAAACAGATGGAGCACACCTTGGAGGGTGACTCGATGCCCACGACTTCAACAACTGTACCAGATTGCACAACTTGAGGAACATCTTTGTTATCGGCGTCATCCTAGCAAACAAAGAGCGTTAACTTAGATTTTCATCATGTACTAAGATTGCCTGAAGCGTACCCAATATGCAAGATGAGATATAATGGGACAACGACTTACAAAAGGTGTCTGGCTATCATAAAAAATATCAGATCCGGTCTCCTCCGCAGCCCGATGCATCTCTTTCTTCTGGAAAGATGTGGACAAAAAAGTAAAGGGTAAGCTTGCAACAACAAATGAAATGAAGCTTTCGTGATTGGTTATTGAGGCATTGTTCCTTTAGCTTCTTACCACAGAGATGTAGCACTGAGACCCTGTTGATTCGACCTTCTCACTCTTATGTTGTATTGTCACACCCTTTTCCTGCACATGGTGCATTATGGTAAGATGAGGTTGTCTGGTACAGTATACTTTACATAGAAAGAAAAGAAGCCAAATCAGATTTGAAGGTTTATAAAATATAAAATTGAAGAAATTTGATGTTGTGATACCTTTTGTAACGGGCTTGACCGCATCTCCAACAGGTCTCCCGCTTGTAGGTCACCTTTAATTGTTATTGCTTCCATATGCATATAGAAGCGAAGTCAAATGAATGTAATTATCAAAGTATGTAGCTGTACTCATGTGTGCAATAAGCTTTAAATAACACTCAAGTTAATATAGATTATTTCGAGTTGCAGTGCACTGTGATGAATACAGTCAGAAGCATAATCATCACGGTTCCAGCATTCGAATGAGAATGGTACAGATGCAGTTAATCTAATCAAGATGCCAGGCTGCTTGCCTCCTCGATTGGTTGGAAATAGGCCACGTTTGGCACACATCCAGTTCGATTGTAGCTTAAAGAATATATCTGATTACAATGAAGGAATTTAACCTACGTTTTAAGTCAAAAACAATATCAAAGTGACGATATCAGGAAACCACAGACCTTGAACCAATTCCCAGTTCCAGATCTGTAGATTTTTCTGGATCAGTAGCTCAACAAAACGGACCCAAGCTACATGCTTATGAAATCAGCATTTAACCTACGTTTTAAGTCAAAAACAACATCAAAGTGATGATATCAGGCAACCACAGACCTTGAACCCATTCCCCACTACATATCCGAAGATTTTTCGGGATCTGAAGCTCAACAAAACAGACTCAAGCTACATACTGATGAACTCAGCATGGCACGGCATGTGAATAGACCAACCGAACATAGTTAAAAACAAAAAGCAAAGAGGACCGGCAATCACCGCATCAAACAAACAATCACAGACAACCTAAACGAGTATCAAGTGCTACGAAACAAGGAAAACAAGTACCTTCATGCTTCCGCTTCAGTCCCGCATTCCACACTGGTGTCGTCGGAGTCTGGCGAGGACGACCGGCCATCGGTGGTTCCGCTCTGGGAAGAAGGGGGCCAGGAGAAACGGCGAGGAGAGTCAGGAATGGGCGACCAGGGAGTACGGGGCGGCGAACGAGGCGGAGAAGGATTGGGGATCGCAGCAATGGTGCGACGAGAAGAAGAGATGGGGATTGGGGATGGCTATGTTTTTTTTTGAACTGGGGGATGGCTCTGTTGAGGAGAAGGATGGGGATTGTCGTTACCATGACCCCCGGGTACCCTCATGACCAGCAGGGCCGAGTAGCCTGACAAGGGTAGTCGGTCCGGCCCAGAGGAAACCGAGTAGCCCATGACTCTAAAAGGAAGGTGCGGCTAGTCGGCAGGATAGATCAGGACTCTTGTCTTGTACTCCAAGTAATTCCGAGTTGTAACCGACTAGGATACTTTCCATGTAACCCTGATCTCCCGGATATATAAGGCGGGCAGGGGCTCCATCTAAAGACAATCAATCCAATACCACGACATACAGGACGTAGGGTTATTATCCTCCGGGAGGCCCGAACCTGTCTAAACCCTGTGTCTCGTGTTCACCATCGTATTCTTGGTTCCTTAGCTACCCATTATAATCTATCGAGGCCCTAAAACCTCGACAGTGGCGCGCCAGGTAGGGGGTGCGTCGGGATCCTGTTCGTCGAGTACGATGGATCGCTTCATCAACAACTTCGCTCCAGGCACTCGGATTCGCTTCGGGAGCACTCGTCGCTGACATCACCAGCAATCTCGCCCTCGCCGACTCGCCGAGTCACGCGGTTGAGATCGAGCCGGACTCTGCTCTCGCCGAGTTGGAGCTCGGCTTCTCCAGACTCCGGGTCAGACCCTACTCGGACTACTCGCTAGCCGAGATCCGATCTGCCCTGGACAACGTTCGTCTTCACCCCGTCCAGCCGAGTTATACAACTTGGCCCCCTGGTTTGTTCCCTTATGGTTTCAACAACGCATCTGCTATCTGCCAACGGGACATGCAGGATCTGCTAGCGGCTCCAGGCGACGAGTCTTTCAATCTGGTGGCTTGTCTCCAAGACAGCCAGTCAGATCTCGACTCCCTACACCACATCCTGGAGCAAGAAGCTGGTTACTGCTCTGGCAGTTCATCAACGCCTGAGCGGTACGAGTGTTTTGCCCTCCTCCCAGGGCAGAACGATGGAGAACTGCCTCCTCCACCACCACTTCCGGCTCACCCACCACCGCCACCACCGCCCCTTCCGGGGGCGGACATCGTCGCTCCTACACCAACAACAGCGGCGGTGATCGCAGACGCGGCGGCGGTCACTACACCAGTCGGCGCCGGCCTCGCCGAGTCGTCGGCGGCTGGTGCACGTCGGACCCTCCAAGAGCAGCGCAACCGTGCTGGCCACCTCTCCACCATCCCGGAGGGAGAAGATGGACCTCAAGACGCCCATGACGCCAGCCGGCCTCACCGACGGAGACAGCCGACTCAACGCAGTCTTTTTGTCGACGTCAACGGCCTCCAAGCGTTCAGGACTCCTGAACAGAACATGGTGGCCAATCGCACCATCCTCGATGAAGTCGAGGTTGCGATGCGTGACCCCCGAGTCACCACAGATGCCCTCGCGGCCCTCATCCAGCGAGCCAAAGGCTATGCTGAGGCAGCGGCTCTGCAGAAGAGTTACTCCTCAGCCAGGACAGCTAGCTCGTCATCGTCCAACAGACGCGGCCGTCGCTCTCATACCCACTCTCGGGATCGTGACCGTCCCCGGCAGCCGACTCCGGCCATCGCCGACCGCCCGACTGGTCAGCGTTCTCCCGACAGACAGGTAGATCCGGCCAACCGTCCCACGGACGCCAACAGACAGGCCAACCCATGGCCCGACTACGATGCTCGGCGCCACATCGAGTCTTTGCGCCGTGAGAGACGTGAAGACCAGGAACGTGCCCGACGGGATGACTGGGATCGCTTCGGTGTGGGATCCCCACTTCGGCGCAACTCGCCCAGGCGCTCACGTTCTCCCCGAAGACCCTCGAGATCTCCACCACGACGCGGCTCGCCTGAACGCCAACGTTCTCCGCGCCGTCCGTCAAGGTCTCCTCCGAGACGTGCTCCTCCACGGCGGACTCCTCCAGGCGGGTCACCACCGCCGTCACCGCCCCGAGCAAACCAGAACCTGGAAGACGACCGCGATCGCCGCCGTGACGGCGACAGGCGTCGCGATGATGATAGGCGTCGCAACGACGACAGGCGTCATGAAGACGACAGACGTCAACACGACGACAGGCGCCGTGACGAAGAACGGCGTCACCACGACGACTACCGGCGTGACCGTGACGACGACCGTCGCCGAACTCCACCTCGCCGCGACAACGATCGTCACCACGACCGCCACTTCGATCGGCCCGAACACCCCGGTGTTCCCCCGAGAAACCACAACTTCGACGGAGATCCATCTTCAATAGATGGCCTTCGCTCGTTCACTCGACGTCTCCGCAACTCGGCACGCTTCCCCGAGTCAATGCGCTTGACGAACATTGAGAAATACGACGGCAAGACTGACCCAGCTGAGTGGCTGGAGTCCTACGCGCTCGCCGTCAAAATCGCTGGTGGCGACAGAGCTGTCATGGCCTGTTACCTTCCCCTCATGCTGTCATCTCCACTTCGGCGCTGGTTAACCAACCTTCCTGCCGAGTCAATCGACTCCTGGGATCAACTCACCCGCACAGTCATTGACACTTATCGGCCAACTGCCGATCGACCTGCTAAGAGCAGAGACCTCAAACAGGTCAAGCAACGGGACAACGAGTCCCTCCGGGATTTCATTCAACGCTTCTCTCGAAAGAAGAATGAAATTCCAAGCGTGTCGGACTCCGAGGTGATCGCAGCTTTCATCGAAGGATGCACCGACCGTAACCTCGTCCACCGACTCGGCCAGGACTACCCGGCCACTGTCCGAGAGATGCTGGCGCTCGCCGACCAGTTTGCAGCTGGCAACGAGCTTTGCGCCGAGCAGAACCGCGACGCGTACCGCCAACGGCAGGACAAGGGCAAGTCCAAGGAGAACGACAACTCGGGCTCCAAAGACAAGAAGCGCAAGGGTGACAACATGGTCGCCCTCGCCGACAAATCCAAGTTCAGGAAACAACAGCGTGGCCAAAGGGCGCCGGCCAACTACGAGCAAATGCTCGACGAACCCTGCATCTTCCATGGCGGACCGTCAGCTACTCACAAGCTCCGCGACTGTATGCGCCTCAAAGGCCTCATGACATACACGTCCAAGAAGCAAGAAGAGCCCAAGAAGCCGGAGGACGACAAGGACCAGGACGACTACCGCGAGCCCAAAGCTGTCCTTCACATCTTCGGTGGGCCTGACGCGTACGAGTCAAAGAGGAAGCAGAAGCTCACCTTCCGAGAAGTCAACGCTGTCTCGGTCGACGCTCCTCACTACCTCCCATGGTCAGAAGTGCCCATCACTTTTGATCGCAATGACCACCCCGACTTCATCGCCAAGCCGGGTCGGTACCCACTGATCCTCTCGCCCATCATTGATGAGGTCCGACTCAGCAAGGTCTTCATTGATAGCGGTAGCGCTCTCAACATTCTCTTCGTCAAGACACTTGACAAGATGAAGATACCGAGGTCGAGCATCCAGCCGAGTAACTCTCCCTTCCATGGTGTTATTCCCGGCCGCTCTGCTCTTCCACTCGGCCAGATCTCCCTGCAAGTTACCTTCGGTGACGCCAACAACTATCGCAAGGAGTATGTATGCTTTCAAGTTGCTGACTTCGAGTCGGCGTATCATGCCATCATTGGCCGGCCAGGATTGGCCAAGTTTATGGCTATTCCGAACTATACCTACCTAGTTCTGAAGATGCCAGCTCCTAAGGGAGTCCTCACGCTCCGGGCAGACGTTAAGCAATCCTATGCTTGCGAGACCGAGAGCCTTGAGCTTGCTCAGCTCCAAGAAGCTGCAGAAGGCAAGTCCATGCTGGAGATCGAGGAAGACGCTGCTCAAGACGATGACCTCGCTCCGCAGAAGAAGCAGTACAAGCTCCGGGTCAAGCACCTTGACCCCGAGATCAAGAAGATCACACTGGACCCGGCTGAACCATCCAAGACGGCCAACATCGGGACCGACCTGGACGACAAATAGGAACTCGCGCTCGTCAAGTTTCTTCGGGAAAACCGGGACATTTTCGCCTGGAAACCCTCCGACATGCCTGGTATTCCCAGGAATCTTGCCGAGCACGCTCTACGTGTCGACCCGACAGCCAAACCTATCAAGCAAAGGCTTCGTCGCTTTACCCCGGATCGTCGGGAGGCCATTAGGGCTGATGTAACAAAACTGTTAGCCGCTGGTTTCATCAAGGAGGTCTTCTACCCCGACTGGTTGGCTAACCCAGTTCTTGTTCAGAAAAAGAATAAGCAGTGGCGCATGTGCGTAGATTACACAGATCTCAATAGGTTTTGTCCGAAAGATCCTTTCGGGCTCCCTAGGATTGATCAAGTTGTAGACTCTACTGCCGGTTGTCAATTATTAAGTTTTCTTGATTGTTACTCCGGCTACCACCAGATCCGACTCAAAGAGGAGGATTGTCTCAAAACTTCTTTCATCACTCCTTTCGGCGCTTATTGTTATCTAACAATGCCTTTCGGCCTTAAGAACGCTGCAGCAACGTATCAGCGTTGCATCCAGAAGTGTCTGGAAAGCCTTCTTAAGAAGCGGAAAGTCGAGGCTTACATCGACGACGTGGTCATCAAGACCAAAAATAAGGACGACCTTATTGACGACATCCGAGCTACGTTTGATTGCTTACGCAATTTTAGCATGAAGCTCAACCCGGACAAGTGCGTGTTTGGCGTACCCTCCGGCAAACTACTCGGGTATATCCTCACCCACCGTGGAATTGAGGCTAACCCGGAAAAAGTCGAAACAATCTTGAAGATGCCAATCCCGAAGTGTCAGCGAGACGTTCAGAAGCTCTCGGGATGCATGGCAGCCCTCAGCCGTTTCATCTCACGACTCGGCGAGAAGGGCCTACCGTTTTTCAAACTGCTCAAGAAGCAAGACAAGTTTGTGTGGGACGAGGAAGCTCAAAAAGCTTTCGTTCAGCTTAAAGAGTTTCTTAGCTCACCCCCCACATTGGTTCCTCCAGAGCCAACAGAACCTCTTCTCCTCTACATCGCAGCCACCACTCATGTGGTCAGCGCCGCCCTTGTAGTTGAGAGACAAGAGCCAGGCCAGATACAGAAAGTTCAGCGCCCAGTTTATTTCGTCAGCGAGGTGTTGACCAAATCCAAGATCGGATACTCCCATATCCAGAAGATCGTCTACGGCCTGCTCATGGCATCACGCAAGCTGATTCACTACTTCCAAGACCACCCGATCATCGTGGTGACGTCTTATGGTCTCGGCGAGATTCTGCATAACCGGCAATCCACCGGCAAAATATCAAAATGGGCCATCGAGCTGAGTACCTACAATCTCACCTTTAAGCCACAAACGGCTATTAAGGCTAAAGCTCTGGCCGACTTCGTCGCTGAGTACACAGAAACACAGGTCCCTCCCGAGCCTGAGAAGTTTGAAGAGTGGGTCATGTACTTTGATGGTTCTCTTCAACTTTCAGGCGCCGACGCTGGTATCCTACTCGTCTCCCCTCGTGGTGATGAATTGAGTTATGTACTACAGCTACACTTCAAGGCTTCCAACAACGCGGCCGAGTACGAAGCACTTCTACACGGCCTACGTATTGCCGTGTCACTCGGCATCAAGCACCTGATCGTGCGAGGCGATTCTCAACTCGTCATCAACCAGCTGAAGAAAGAGTGGTCCTGTGTCCATGAAGACATGATCGCATATGTCCAAGCAGCCAGCAAGCTCGAGGAAAAGTTCGATGGTCTGGATTATTTCCACATCCACCGTGATTTCAACAAAAAAGCCGACATGCTGGCCAACCTGGGCTCCAGCAGAAGCGTCGTACCATCCGGCGTTTTCATGGAAATCGTCTCCGCACCCTTCATCAAAAAGGAACAACCCGGCTCTCAAACCGCCGAGTCACTGCAGCCGTGGCCTGACGCTTTAGAAGTCATGGTCGTAGACAACCCCGGGACCCCGGAAGAAGAAGACTGGCGAGTTCCCTACATCGACTTCATTGTACATGGCAAGCTCCCGGACAAGAAGGAAGACTTCGAAGCCATCCACAGAAAGAGCAAGTCATACAAGGTCGTTGACGGGCAACTCCTCCGAAAAAGCGCCGACAGAAGAGACATCATAGGACTCGGCGTCTACATGAAATGCATTACTCGGAAAGAAGGCCAGCAACTTCTCCAGGACATTCACTCGGGCGTTTGCGGCAATCACGCAGCATCTCGTTCCCTCGTCGGAAAAGCCTATCGCCAAGGCTTCTTCTGGCCCACAGCCGTCACTGATGCTGAGCATATTGTTCGCACCTGTGAAGGTTGTCAGTTCTACGCACGGCAGATACACATGCCGGCTCAAGCTCTCCAGACCATACCTCCGACTTGGCCGTTTGCTGTCTGGGGGCTTGACATGGTTGGCCCTCTCACGAAGGCCAAAGGTGGATTCACTCATCTACTCGTCATGGTGGACAAGTTCACCAAGTGGATTGAGGCTGTACCCATTCGGGACCAGACAGCCGGTCGTACAGTCCAGTTCATCCGCGACATCATCTTCAGGTTTGGCGTACCTAACAGGATCATCACCGACAACGGTACCAACTTCAAAAACAAGGAAGTCGCAGCCTTGTGCGACGATGTCGGCATCAAGCTTTGCCACGCCTCTGCCTACCACCCAGAGAGCAATGGATCTGTTGAACGAGCCAATGGCATGGTTCTCCAAGGACTCAAACCACGTCTCTTCAACAGGCTCAAATCATATGCTTCCCGGTGGGTCGACGAGTTACCTTCCGTCCTATGGGCGCTTAGGACAACTCCCACTCGACCCATGGGACAAACGCCATTTTTTCTCGTCTACGGCGCCGAAGCAGTTCTTCCCTCCGAACTCGAGTATGGCTCCCCGCGAGTTACGGCGTACCAGGCCGAGTCATCAGAAGATCAGCGCCTGCAGTCCATCGATCAGCTCGAGGAACTGAGGGATGCCGCGCGGAGGAAGTCGGCGAGATATCTCCAAGCACTACGGCGCTATCACCAGCGCCGGGTACGTGACCGGGCTTTTCAAGCCGGCGACTTAGTACTCAAGAAGATCCAGACAACCGAAGGCCGACACAAGCTGTTGCCTATCTGGGAAGGACCATTTATCGTCCACGAAGTCACTCGTCCTGGATCGTATCGCCTGCGGCGTGAGAGCGGAGAACTCCTTCCAAATACGTGGAACATAACTCAGCTACGTCGCTTCTTCGTTTAATTTTTGCATTATATTGTAACTACCTTGTGTATCTCATTGCAATAAAGTGCCTTTTTCCTCCCTACAAGTTTTTCTTGACTCTGTAACCAGTACCAGCCTTACTGCTTACAGAGCCAGGGGGCTAAATATCACTCATAATTACCGAGTTATGTCACGAGTTCTTCTGGCCGACTAAGTAAGCCTTGTCTGTCCTGATTGTGAAGCTCCACTGAGAGTGCATAGACATAAGGCGACAACTGGTCTCTGAAAACAGTCCAAAGAGACTCGTCCGACTGTCACTCACTTTTAATCTCTTGACTTATGTCAATCTCATAGATCCCCGAGTTAAGATGGTTGCTCTGATTGTGAAACTCAAACGTTAACGCCATCGCCCGAACGTGTCTGCCGACTCACAGGCCAACACTACTCGGCTGGCTGACAACACTGAGTGCATAAACATAAGACGCCATTCTTTTCTTGAGATCGAAAGAGGGCGGCTGAGCCGACTCAACAAAATATCAAATTCACAAAGGACCCATAGGTTCGTTTGTCGCTTATCATATATTCCTACTTACGTACATTATATTGTATCTTTACAGGAGTTTCACTCGCTCCAACCTCAGGGTGACAGAGAGAGATCCTTTACCAGTTCTTCACCACACCTTGTGGCTTCGTTCATCAGCTCCAGGGCCTTCTCTTGAGTAGTCCCAAGGGCGAACCCTTGCTGCAAGCTTGACAGGTCCATCAGCGGGAAGTGCGACTTGACCACACTTAGAGTATGGCGAGAAGCAGTCTCTGCCAGTTGCTTGCAGTGAGCCTTCATGGCCCATGGCACCTGACTCAGCGTCTCAGCCACGGAACCCTTAGGTCTGTCTTCAAGATCAGGCCACACGTACTGGAACACTTCATTTGAACTCTGGTACAGGGCCGCATTTTCAGTCTTCAAGGTGCCGAGCTCACCTGCAGGACAACAATAGGTCGGATTCTCCCGACTAAACGGCAACAAGTTTATCACAAAGTATGGAGACACTTACCTTTGAGTTCTGCCTCCAGCTTTGTCAACCTATTTGATTCGGACTTGAGTGCAGCCGATTCAGATTGCAGCCGGTCTCGTTCCTCAACGATGGCCTGCGTCTCTTTCTATCTCTCGGCCGCCTGAGCTCTCAGCTCCTCAAGTTTGCCCCTCAGAAGTGGCTCATTCTTCCTCAAAGAAGCCAGTTCCTCCATGTCCGCCTGAGTCACCTTAGGTTGGGCTGAAAGTTGAAGAAAACAATACCAAATGTCTGTCAGAGACATCAAGGATAAACATGACAGTTTTTGACTCGACTTATACCTGCTATGGTCTTCTCGAGTGTCGCATTCTCCTCCTTGAGTGCGGCCAGCTGAAGATTTAGCTGATCAATACTGTCTTGTTGACTGCCTATCAGTGCACTCTTGCTGGCTAAAGCATTGTACACTGACTCGGCGGCTGGATTCAGCACCTTCAAGAACTTTGTCTTGGCCTTATTGGCGTCAGTAATTTTCTGACAAAAACCAGATGCTATTAGTATTCTACTTATGGGTTGACGGAAAGCACAAGAACGTAACTTACTCGCTGAAGTTCCATCATGTCAAACATCATGCCCTCCAGCGTGTCTTGCTGCTCTTCCTCTTCCTTCTCGTTGATCTCCACTTGAGTTCCTTTGAAGTTGAAAGAAAAGGAGCCCTTAGGAGTTCTCCTCTCAAAGCTGTACTGGCCCCGCTGGATCTCTTCTTCTGGAGATGAAGGGGGATGACTCGGACCGGTGACAAGCTGAGTCTCAGGTTCTGTAGTGACCGACTCAGGGTCTGCTAAAGATTGCTGTTGACTCGGGCCCTGTGTCCCCCCAGCCGCTGAGGAGTCGACTCACTTGCCGGAGCCTTTTGCTGCACCGCTGCTTGAGTGTCTTCAGTCGCGGGGGCTTGTGGCGTTGAAGTAGTCTCCTCGGCCGACTTGTCGCTCGGCGCCGCAGTATCAGTTTTCTCCACAGGCAGCGTCTGAGATGGAGGGCTGCAAAAGCCATCAACATGACAGTCATTATCGCATTGCCGATATTCACTAACATTGCTGAGCATACCAATACTTACACGTCAGATACCCGGATTCTGATCACGGGCTGCTGCTTCTTCTTATGTACCTCCTTTGGAGGTGACGGCGGAGGAGGAGGAGACACATTGCCTTCATGGCTAGCTGTCGTGTCCTTCTCAGGATTTGGCACTTCAGTGCCACCAGCATCGGCTGAACCAGAGACGACCGAGACATTTTCTGTCTCCATGGGAATCACACCCCCACCGCCAGTCGGCGCAACTTCAGGATTGACGTCCGAATGACTCGGAGTGGCTTCCTGCAAGTAAACAAGAACCCTTAGTGGTGAATAAGGCGCATAAAAGAAAGTTCTATATGCACACCGAGTACTTTTTCTACTCTTTGGGGATATAACCCCGGACGCCGGACCTGATCCTTGGTTTTCTTGACCTTTTTGGGTTCTGGCTCCGCCAGTTTCTCAGGCAACTTGCTCCTCCCTGTCGGTGGGTTGAGAGCCTCGCCCTCACTCTCAGAACTGGAGAGAATTAAAGCTCTCTTCCTCTTCTGAGAGGCACCACCTCTCGGCGGCCGCTCGCCTTGAGAAGATTGACCTGCAGCATGCTCCAAACCCAAACGACGAGCGTCACGGTCCTGGTTGGTTTTGCTTCGCCGTTCTCGGGAACGAAGTGACTCACCGGCTGGGTTGGGCGTGGGCTCCTTCGGAATGTCGGACTCGGCAGCAGAGTTCCCTCCATTCTCGGGGGCTTCTTCGTCATCTGCCCTTCTGTCACTCTCCGCTGCCTCGTCATCCGAGTCAGGAAGTGAAGCGAAAAGGGCGCTCAGGTCACTATCCGTCTTATCGTCCTCGGCTAAGACCAAATCTTGGTCCCTTGCCGGCAGGGCTCTCAAAGAGCCGTCATCGTTTACAGGGGGCTCCAGTCCTCGACCCTTGTACCTCTCCATTTCCTGCACAAGGAAAGAGAAGGGTAGTATTTAGCTATTATGCTACGCTGCGTATCTCAATATTTAGCTCGGCAGAATCACTTACCGCAGGTCTGGGGATCTTTCTCCAGTAACCTACCCATTGCATTGATCCGTCTGGCTTCAACATGGTCACATTGCAGTTGGCGGTAAAGAATTCTTGACCTCGAGCCATCACTCGGAACCTTTGCGCTTCCTGATATCCTCCAGGGATAGGTTCTTGATCCTTGTCTCCGGGACCCTTCCAGGTCCAAGCAGGTCGAACCCTTGCCTTCAAAGGCTGAAACTTTCTGATGCAAAAGTTGATGGCAATGCTGGACCAGTGACTCCAAAGTCAGGTGTCTTCAGTTCAGTAATAGTCCTTACTAAGGCATTCAACTCGGACGTCATGTCCTTCTCTGGCTTACTCTTCCAGATAGAGTTATAAGTCGGAGCCTTGCCAACAAACTTCGGCAGAGCTGGTATGACATTAGCACAGTAAAACCATTCATGGTGCCAGCCCTTGTTGGAGGTCCGCAACTCGTAATCAAAGAATCTGTCCTTCCTGCGGAGTTGAATCCCGGCTCCTCCAACGATGGCTGGGCTATCGGCTGATGGATGTGGCTTCAGGAAGAACAGATGCCTGAACAAGTCAAAACGGGGCTCAATCCCCAGATACACCTCACACAATGTCACAAACATTGACAAGTGCAGGATCCCATTCGGATTCAGATGGCATAACTCAATGCCGTAAAAGAAAAGCAGCGATCTCAAGAATCTGCTCGTTGGCAACCCCAATCCACGGCGAAAGAATGATTCAAAGACAACTGTTTCACCTGGACCAGGGGATGGGTAGATTTCACCTTCTGCCGCTCTCCACCCGATAATTTCCTTTGGCGGAAGCAAACCCAAGTCCACCAAGATTTGGAGCCGGGTGTCCGTGGTAACGGATTGTGGCCACGCGACTGCATACTCCTCTTCGACGGCAACTTCTGCACCCGCACCTCTGGCGGCCACGACCATAGCATCTGCAGCACCTCTTCCTTGCTCTCCCGCACCATTTCCTCCACCCGCACTGCTTGTGCCGGCGACCGGAACGGCAATGCGCTTCACGCGAGCCATTTCAGTGCTCTTCATGGATTGATTTGGTGTTGGGGAATAAGGGATCTGAGGATTGGAATGCGATTGCAATGTGAAATGGTTTAACGGCGGCGAGGCAGTTCCTTTTATTTCCAAACTGAATGTGCCTTCACGGCTGAGATTTATCTTATCTTGCCTCCACGGCTCAGATCAAGCCTAACCGTTTGGCTTCCCCGGTACGGAACCTCGTTAGGGTTTCTGAACGCGGGAAAACTGGCGCCCCTTCGACTACTCGGGCGTGACTACTCGGCCAGTCTCTTTGATTGACTCGGCCGCTATCTATAAATCAAGTTCAGTCGGCAAAGATGATTTTCGGCACACATGAATGCTGGAGTCTCTTATTTCACTGAACAGGATGAGTTACAATGCACAACAAGAACTGATGCAAGAACTACAACACGATAACAAGAACACAACACAAGATGCAGACATGAGACTCCTCTTCGGGCACCATCAGCAGCAGACCTCCCCTAGATCTGAGCGCCCGGTATCTTCCCCACGCTCCCTTGCGGTGCGGTCTGCCACACGCGATGGCTTGTCCAGGCGGTCATGCCGACCCGGTGGCCACCTCCGGCGGTTCTCGCCGTCCTCCTCATCCGAGGAGGTGATGACGATGAGCTCTGGCAACGCCGGTGCAGTTGGTGGAGGCGGCATCATCGCCAGCGGTGGTGCGCCGTACGGCACCAGATCCATCACCGGCGGCATCTCCACCGGCGGTGGCAGCAATGGCAACTCGGGGGCTGCTGGTGGAGGAGGGTGTTGGTATTTCTTACACCAAACAGAAAACACCACCTTAGGCTGGTTAGGCCTAGAGTGAATATTCCCGGTTCGGCGCCAGAAATACCTGGGGTTAAGTTACTTGCTTAGGATACATAATAATCCACAACTAGCAACGAGTGCCAGATATGTACTATTAGTATTTAATCATAAAAGATAATCCGCAAGCGCACGGATAACCCGTTGTAGCATTTCACCCGAGAGTATTCCAGGGTATCGTTATTTATATTTTCCCAAAGGAAGACGTGGTTGACGAGTGTGTACTTATACTCATGGTGTTACAAATGATAGATCATAACCAATATCCAAATACAGGGGTAAGGCAATGTATGGATAGAGGATAGTGCGACACACACAGCAGGCATTTCCACTCTCTGATAAAAGGTGAGAGGCGGCTCTAGGCTAGACTAAGGTTAAGTAAGAAGAACTGCTACTCCTAATGTACATCGTCAAGTAGCGTGCGTAGCATCTACCTATAGCCTAAGCTGCACACAAGCCAAGACTAAGCTGTTCTACTGCCAAGCCATCATCGGGAGATCCAGCGATCAGAGTCTGCCCCTATCTCCGGACATTTCATATATACTCCTACGCCATACCCGAACGTGGAGGATTACAAGGGACGGACAGGGCTGTCACCACCTGCCGCCTACCTCTACAAACCGTGGGGCACGAACACGCATCCAAGGGTGGAAAGGAAGCCCTAGCACCATGCTAGCGTAACTAACCACAACTCTAGATCCCTCGAGGCACCTCGCAAGGCGATAAACCTAGAGCACTCTTGCAAGACAATGGACCCGATGACTAAGCAAAAGGAACAACTAGGTCTAGCAAGCGATTACTTAGACAAAGGATCAAAGCTAGCACTACGTTAAGCATAAGCGTTCGTCGCTCAAGAACGAGCGACGAACGATGAACGATGAAGAACGATCATCGTTAACCGATGATCGAGTATGAACGAACGACGAACGAACGATGAACGATCATGAACGAACATCGATGAACGATGAACGAACGATGAACGAACATGAACGAACGAAGAACGTTCATCCAAGATCAAGGATGAACGATGAACTAGCATAAGCACATAACTACTACAAGAACGATGATATTCCATCGATAAAGAAATAAGTCTTACAAAGAGAGTAAAAGGATACAAGGGAATATACCCCAAACTCTCCAAGGGACTTGGGAGCCAAAAGGGCAGCCCAACTACTCAGCCTAAGCCTAACTAGAGAGCCCCTAGCTCTGGATGTGTGGAGGAGGGAATGAGCCTCTTGTGTTGTGTGTCTTCCAAGGGGAGGGGGTACCCCTTTATTTATAGCCCTCAAAGGCGGTGGAATTGAGGCGGTTCCGTAGGTCGGTGGCATTGATTGCAGGTGGAACCGACCTCCTGAAGTCGGTTGCAAACCGCCTTAGAAAGATGGACCCAGGGGGCCTCCCTGTCAGGTCGGCCGACCTAGGGTTGGGAGTCGGCCGACCTAGCCCTGGCCCCCCCTGGGCTGGGCTTTGGCAGGTTGGCTCCCCTCGGCCTTTTAGCCTCTTTTCCAGGTGCGTGGCCTCAGTTGATATTCTGGGTGATTCTGGGCCTTTAATCCTTGAATTATATTCCCGCGGCGAGCGTCGTTTGATGGACGTGTTGGAATCGTCGCCTTGGGCCTTGTTTACACCTGGAAATCCCTGTTTTCCACCTGCACATCCAAATCTAGAGGTACACGTGGAAATAGGTTATTTGATAACAAAATGCAAGTAACAAGTGTTAGTTCTTCCTTATTTATAGAGCTAATTGACGGTCAAAAACTGGGTCTAAGGACCGTCAACAACTCCCCCAAGCTGTCCTCCTTGCTCGTCCCGAGCAAGAAGTAAGACTTAGGATGTTGATCAGGAGTTGCTACAATGTTTCATATCTCATAGGTACCATGCACACAACAAAATACTCTCCTTTGAGTTGAAAAAGTTGGCATGGCAACTCACCATTTACCTTACTCCTTATGGGGCGTATGGCTTTTTCCTTGTCTTGGGCGGTTGAGAGATAGAACGGTTATAACAGAGCACCATTCACTTGTCCATTGTTTGACTTTTATTTTCCGGAGGTTTTCAAAATTTTTGAAATAAAAAGCAAAGTTCCTCGAATGATGCTCTCGAATCGCTCAATAAGTGTATATTCCTCACCAAGGCATTATTGTGTTGCCTCTTTGTCATCCTACTTCTAAGGCTTGTATGTGGAGCTCAAGGTAGGGATGATATGAGGCATACTTGCATCACACATATTGCTGAACCAAAAGAGTGGATCCATGGGGAATGCAAGTCATACAACCTTGATCAAGATGTGCATGTGTGTATATGGTGGTGGTGAGGTGGAAGAACTATACTCCTTTTTATTTGTTTCCTCTCTCTCTTTTTGAATTTTTGAGGAGAACATGGCTATCCTTCTTTCTTTCTTTTTCTCAACATTTTTCTTTCTTTCCCCATTTTTTCATCATGCTCTACTTTTGTATGAGCAGGGGATTATTCTTTTTCTTTCTTTTGCATAGCCATGTCTCCGATGATAAATTTTGAGAGAGAGGTAACAATGAATTTTTTTTTGGAGTATTTATTTTGGTGGAAAGTGTGGTGGTATTGCTTAACTTCCAGTGTAGAAGTTTAGCATGCGAGGTGGAGTGTACGTGATCTTGATCAATGAGAGTATGACAAGCTTCTCACTAGGGTCACACAATTTTGATAAAGCTCAATGCAATGACAAGCAGCATATGTGTAAGGGTTTGCAATGTAAGAACAACATATGGCTTTGGTAGGAATTTTGATCATTGAGGAACTTTATCATTTTTTTTGTATTTTGTAAAATAAAACTCCGGAAGTCAAGTCGTACTTTGAACAAGATCATAGCAGCCCTATTTGTACCATATCATATCTCACAACAACTTAGACTTAGATCAAGCACCATGCAGCCCACAAGTTTCATGTTCTAGGTAAGCATAAGCCAAAAGTCTCAAAACTTGGGAGAGCACTAAGTTGTGACTAGGTACAAACAAGAGATAAAACAGAGCAACTATTCATCATCTCAACATAAGGAAGGCTAAACACTCATACTCGCATATGAAGAGAAACTACGAAAAACTAGAAACCACACTAAAGACTATTTTGTTCTTTTTAGTTTTGTCATTTTTATTTTATTTTCAGTTTTATCATTTTTTTGGTATTTTTCATGAGAGGTGCAAGAACAAGCAAACAAAAGAAACGAAAAGATACAAGTTGCGATACATGATACCTTAGCGGGGGGTATGGCATCCCCCCCAAGCTTGTTCTTGCTCATGGGTGATGTCGAGGATCGAACCCGGTGTGGCGAAAGTAAGCCAACATATCGGCTTGGCCCTGCTGCGTCATGTTGGTGAGGTTGGTGAGCTGGGCATTTGTGTTTTCTTGCCACTGATGGGTCTGCAGGACGTGTTGGTTGAGAGTGTACTCAACGTCCTCTCCTCGAGTCTCAATGCGTCCCATTTGCTCGGTGAGCGCATTCATTTGCTGCTCGAGATATGGATCACGAGCTGCAGACGAACGTCGCCCACCAGCCCGTGGTGAGTAGGACGTCGAATCGGAGGAGATTTCCTCCCATTGCGCGCGGGGGTGGTGCGTCCATTGGGCTTGGCCCGCACCCTGCTGCGACGAGCCGCCGACCTCAAATGGTGGTGGAGTGGTGTACCCACCGGGACCATACCCGGCGTGACCGTAGCTTGGCCCATATGCATAGGCCATGGGCTGCGGTGCGGGTATCCCGGTGTCGGCGGTCGGCTCCGGCCTGCGCGTCCTCCTGCGAGAAGAAGTACTCCTGCGTGCAGCCTCCTCTTTTTCTAGAGGTGTGGTTAGATTTTTACAGCCATACAAACGAAGTTCCCGGTTAGGTAACGGGAATTCATTTGTATAACCGACATAGTAAAATATGAGAGAATTATTTGGACCATGCTTAAGTGTATGACCTTGAATAAGATAATCCTTGGTGATAAGAGAGCGGGGTGTATCAAGATAAGCAATATTAGCATCATGCAAAGCACCAACACCCGCAGCAATACGTGTAATCAGCGAGGTGCACTCAATCGGTCCAGTCATTCTAAAATTTTCTAACCACTGAGAAATCATGGACATGACAGGAGCAATCTTTATTTTCTCAACCATAGCATAAAGAATTTTCAGATCATCCTCGCGCACAATCCTAATATCACTTCTAGGAAACAAGGTAATGCCAAGCCACATGTGCAACAAGCGCAAGGTAGGATGATGAATGTGATTAGTTCGGGGTTTCTCACAAGTAGGAGATGCAGAAATTCTTTGCCAAAAAGCTAACTTTGAGTAACCCGGGATCGAACTATCAACATCAAGGGTGCAGCGAGAATTAAAGCCGAGGCATTGACTAAGGATTTTCCATGTCAAATGATATTCCTCCCGGAAAAACCGAAAGGTAATACCGTCATCTACCACGCGTAGGGTGCATAAAAACTGTAGTGTAAGTAAGCGGGAACCCTGCTCATCTACACTTGCAAACTTATCCCACCCTATTGCTTTAAATACTCGAGAAAATTCAGCATCCATACCAATCTTTTGCAGCAGTTCCGTATCAAATGCTCGCGTAGGAGCAAATGTACGGAGTCGGAGAGCTTCGTAGGCGCCCATCTCTTCGTCGCCCACCAAGTCGAGGTCGGTGTCGACGAGAAGACGATGCTCGGTGTTGGCTTGTTCCTCCGTTGCGGCTTCATGTTGAGGGCTTGACACTTGCTCGGTGGTGGTGCGGGCGCGAGTGCGAGGTCGAGATGAACCCGAGCCCGTGCTCCCGGACCGGAGCAGCGAGGCGAAGGCCTTGCCAGCGCGCTTCATGCTGCAGCGAGGTCGAGCAAGAACGCAAGAACGAAAACTCCGAACGGGTTATGAGAGTGAAAACCAATCGATGAAGCCGTCGGTGTTCTTGCAAGCGAGAAGACGCAACTCGGAAAACCAAACCAAATCAAAACTGAAAAGCAAACCAAAGGAGAAATGTTTTTGCAGAATTTTGAGGCAAGAACTCAATGAGCACAAAGGAAAACTTGAGAGCAATGGAGTGAAGAGTGTTGAAGAGTGGAAATGAGAGTGTGAGAGGGAGAGAGCAATGGCCGGCCACCCCCATCTTATACACGGCCATAGTAGCCGTTTTTGAACGTTAGGAGGTGCATGTGACCGTTGGAGCAAAGGTAGGAGGGAGCCGTTGCTCCCATGGGTCGGCCGACCTGATCGGTGGGGTCGGCCGACCCCCTCTGGGGCCCACCTGCTTCCCTCTTCGGCCCATAGCCCCCAACAGCCATATTGGTGATGACCATGATTGCTATGTCCAGAAACTCCTCAAAATTATTTGCTCAAAAAGATTTCCAAATAAAAAGTTGCCTCGAATTCAAAATTTTTCGAAAAAAAAATCAAAAATCGACATGTTGATGAAAAATTTCAACATGCAAAAATATTTTTGGCTTTTCTATGATGATACAAGGGTGGTCCAAAAATTTCATCCAAGGATGAGTCTTTTTGAACGCAAAAGTGTTTTTGAAAATTTTGATTTTTAAATGCATGGCGAGGGAAAAATTCAAATATGCTGGCGGAAAAATCCAAATAAATTTTTGGTGGAGGAAATAAATATGCAAAGTGGTTTGGAAAGAAATCCAAATGCAAATGTGGTGGAAAATTCAAAAAGAAAAGAATCAAACCGAATGATAATGCCGGTTTTCCTGGCGGCCAGGGCCGTGTCATTTAAAGTCCGACGGGCTAAGACTTCTCCAACGGGTTTAGCTTGGTGGCGCGGACCCAGTCCTTGGAGATGAGGACGTAGAGGGCTGCGCCTTGACTTGCCACATTTGTTTCATCTTTGGTGGTGTAGGTGGCTTCTCGGACTTTGGGACGGGTTTCTTGGCCCATAATCCCGGCCTCGTGGTCGCAGGTTTCTTTGGTTGAAACTGCGATGGATTTTCAATCTTTGCCAAGCTCTTCCATAGAGCAATGAGGCTGTCCGTTTTCCTGGCTGTCACTTCAACTTCTTGAATGTTGGAGGTGTTTGGCCCATACTTGACCTTGATCATCGAGCATTGTTCTTTCCGAGGTTGGAACTCGAACTTCTCCTCCTTCCCATTGATGTAGAGGCGGATTTCTCCAACTCCAACATCAATTTGGGCCTTTGTGGTGCTAAGGAAGGGACGTCCCAAGATGAGGGGCGTTTCCTTGTCAATATCCATGTCAAGCACCACAAAGTTCACCGGAACGGTGTGGCCTCTTATGAATACCGGCACATCCTCCGCAATCCCCATTGGAAAGCGAAAGGATGAGTCGGCCAATTGTAGCCGCATTGCTGTTGGTGTGAGGAATCTGTACTTTAATTGCTCGAAGATTGCCTTGGGCATAATGCTCACGCTGGCCCCAAGGTCACACAGTGCATAGTCGAAGTGGAATCTCTTGATTGCACAAGAGATTACTGGAAAGCCTGGATCAGATTTCATTGTAGAAGGCTCTCCTCTTATTTGCCTGTTCTCCCCTGCATGGTTAGTCCTACGAGAGAACATTTCTTCTCTCGCGGTGATAACATTAACTTTTTCAATGGGAGATTCTGGTTGCCCAGGAATCTGCCCTGATTTAGCAGAAGGAACAAGAGCAGCAAGCTGAGCTAACTGGGTTTCTATCATTTTATTAAAGCTCAACTGATTTTTGAAAGCGGAAGAAAGACCTTCTATTTTTGAATTTAAACTTTCTAAACTTTGATCATTGGCAGCAAGCTTTTTGTTGATTGATTCGTTGATTTTAGCTTGGCCATAAACCAAATCTTTCAAAGACGGCTGATTATTATTAAAACTAGAGAAATTATTACCTCCTTGATAAGATTGGCGGTTTTGGTTAAAACCTTGACCTCCACTTGGACGATACCCATTGTTGTTATTCATGTAGAATGCTTCTTCATGGGTATGGTTGAGGCAGTCCTTCCCCATATGGCCAGTGTTGCCACATTCCTCACACGTGATGCGTGAGTCAAGTGAACGAACACTACCATGCGTGTTGAAGTCGTCCAAGCGCTTCATGACGAGGTCGAGCTTGGCGGACAATAAGTCCACCTCCTTGATAGGGTGTACGCCTTTAGAGCGTGGTTGGAGACGTTCATCGCTCCACCCTTGATTGGAGACCATCTTCTCAATAAGTTCTTTAGCTTGAGCAACGGTCATTGAGAAGAAGGCTCCTCCAGCAGCGGCATCCATATGTCCACGGGTTGTTGGTGTCAACCCGTTGTAGAAATGTTGAAGAATGAGCCATTCTTCCATCCCGTGGTGTGGGCAGGCGGATATGTAATCTTGGAGCCTATCCCACGCCTCGGCGATGGTTTCATTGTTGGCTTGCTGGAAGCTTGATATTCTTCCACGAAGGGCATTAGTTTTACCCAACGGGAAAAACTTTGCGAGGAACGCGGTAGAACAGCGGTCCCAAGTGTCAATGCTAGCACGATTGGCATAGAACCATTGTTTCGCCTTCCCAAGGAGGGAGAGGGGAAACAAACGAAGTCGAATGGCATCTTGGTTGACTCCGGCGGTTGCCGATGTGTTGCATATCTCAAGGAATTGCTGGAGATGAGTGTTGGCGTCCTCCGTGGCCTTTCCACAAAAGGGAATGGCCTGCACCATAGTGATTAGGCTTGATTTGACTGCAAACCCTGCGTCACCGGCGTTGACATTGGGCCCAACGGGAACATTGGCAACGGAGGGAGCAGAGTAGTCACGGAGGGTCCTTTGATCAGCCATGTCAATAAGTGATGATGGTGCGGATGATGTGGGTTCGTCTGTCGGGAGTGTTGCTTGTGAGGGAGAGTCGACGCGGAGTCGGACTTTCCTTACAAGCGACTCTGGATTATCAACGAAGTTTTCCGGCAAGTTGAATCCACGCATACACTATCCTGTTTTCACATCAAAGAGAGAAAACAGATCAAGGTTAGCCTGTAATGGAAATGGTTAAATCACATCAAGTGTAATCATGAGTAATCATTGTATACACTTGTCAACAATTGTCTTCCCCGGCAACGGCGCCAGAAATGCTTGTTGGTATTTCTTACACCAAACAGAAAACACCACCTTAGGCTGGTTAGGCCTAGAGTGAATATTCCCGGTTCGGCGCCAGAAATACCTGGGGTTAAGTTACTTGCTTAGGATACATAATAATCCACAACTAGCAACGAGTGCCAGATATGTACTATTAGTATTTAATCATAAAAGATAATCCGCAAGCGCACGGATAACCCGTTGTAGCATTTCACCCGAGAGTATTCCAGGGTATCGTTATTTATATTTTCCCAAAGGAAGACGTGGTTGACGAGTGTGTACTTATACTCATGGTGTTACAAATGATAGATCATAACCAATATCCAAATACAGGGGTAAGGCAATGTATGGATAGAGGATAGTGCGACACACACAGCAGGCATTTCCACTCTCTGATAAAAGGTGAGAGGCGGCTCTAGGCTAGACTAAGGTTAAGTAAGAAGAACTGCTACTCCTAATGTACATCGTCAAGTAGCGTGCGTAGCATCTACCTATAGCCTAAGCTGCACACAAGCCAAGACTAAGCTGTTCTACTGCCAAGCCATCATCGGGAGATCCAGCGATCAGAGTCTGCCCCAATCTCCGGACATTTCATATATACTCCTACGCCATACCCGAACGTGGAGGATTACAAGGGACGGACAGGGCTGTCACCACCTGCCGCCTACCTCTACAAACCGTGGGGCACGAACACGCATCCAAGGGTGGAAAGGAAGCCCTAGCACCATGCTAGCGTAACTAACCACAACTCTAGATCCCTCGAGGCACCTCGCAAGGCGATAAACCTAGAGCACTCTTGCAAGACAATGGACCCGATGACTAAGCAAAAGGAACAACTAGGTCTAGCAAGCGATTACTTAGACAAAGGATCAAAGCTAGCACTACGTTAAGCATAAGCGTTCGTCGCTCAAGAACGAGCGACGAACGATGAACGATGAAGAACGATCATCGTTAACCGATGATCGAGTATGAACGAACGACGAACGAACGATGAACGATCATGAACGAACATCGATGAACGATGAACGAACGATGAACGAACATGAACGAACGAAGAACGTTCATCCAAGATCAAGGATGAACGATGAACTAGCATAAGCACATAACTACTACAAGAACGATGATATTCCATCGATAAAGAAATAAGTCTTACAAAGAGAGTAAAAGGATACAAGGGAATATACCCCAAACTCTCCAAGGGACTTGGGAGCCAAAAGGGCAGCCCAACTACTCAGCCTAAGCCTAACTAGAGAGCCCCTAGCTCTGGATGTGTGGAGGAGGGAATGAGCCTCTTGTGTTGTGTGTCTTCCAAGGGGAGGGGGTACCCCTTTATTTATAGCCCTCAAAGGCGGTGGAATTGAGGCGGTTCCGTAGGTCGGTGGCATTGATTGCAGGTGGAACCGACCTCCTGAAGTCGGTTGCAAACCGCCTTAGAAAGATGGACCCAGGGGGCCTCCCTGTCAGGTCGGCCGACTAGGGTTGGGAGTCGGCCGACCTAGCCCTGGCCCCCCCTGGGCTGGGCTTTGGCAGGTTGGCTCCCCTCGGCCTTTTAGCCTCTTTTCCAGGTGCGTGGCCTCAGTTGATATTCTGGGTGATTCTGGGCCTTTAATCCTTGAATTATATTCCCGCGGCGAGCGTCGTTTGATGGACGTGTTGGAATCGTCGCCTTGGGCCTTGTTTACACCTGGAAATCCCTGTTTTCCACCTGCACATCCAAATCTAGAGGTACACGTGGAAATAGGTTATTTGATAACAAAATGCAAGTAACAAGTGTTAGTTCTTCCTTATTTATAGAGCTAATTGACGGTCAAAAACTGGGTCTAAGGACCGTCAACAGAGGGATTGGCTCTCCAGGTGGTGCCGGCGCGGAGGAGGAACCTCTCTTGCTCACTTTCTTGCTTGCCATGGTGGTGAGCTTGCGTTTGCTCCAATCCGGTTGCGGTCTTTTTAAGGCCGAGGCGCTGGACTCTGGATAGTCACGGGATGCCTGACGATCGCGTTGCCTTGCCTGAAAAAGCAATCGGTCATATTCCCTCTGCGGCGTGAAGACAATTCTGACGGAATCGATTCGGTCACACAGTGTTCTTGTGACTCGGTGGATAGGCTCCGGCTGACACGGATACTGTGGCACTTAATCCTCCCTCTCATCACTCGGTAATGATGTGTGGAGTTGATTTCTGCCTACATACAATTTTTTCACACAATGACTTTCTTTCCTTGGAGTCTGTACATAATTATACTAATTATACACAGACTCGGGGGCTAGTCCATATGGACTCACTTGCGTGAGTCCAACAAATCTACTCGGCTGTTTATCAGTCAGGCTTTTTTGGCTTTGTTTTTTGTGTTCCAGCTTTTCTAGTCTCTCTTGAGTCTGTACACGATTGTTCCAATTGTCCACAGACTCGGGGGCTAGTCCATATGGACTCACTTGCGTGAGTTCCATCAGATTTATTTGGCTCTATGCCAGGCACACGGGTTGCTTTGTCCTTGACTCTTTGTCGGATGATTACCTAGAAATTTCCTTGACCTTCAACTTCATTGCCTCAATTAAGCTGAAGCTCGGGGGCTACATCTATATATATAGATGCGCTGGCGCGCATCCATATATAAACATACGGGTTGTAATCATCCTCGGCTGAGCTGAGACAGATGGACCCAGACTACTAGTCCGGAATGACAAGTTCTTGGCTAAGACTCACCTTGATCGATTGTTTAAGCAGTCCTGTGCACATGAGATTGGTAGTTCAGCGTCTAATAGATGCAATTTTTCGTCACATCTATATGATGCTCTTATTCACTCGGACCAGGACAGTATATCTTGGTTCATGCTTGCTCTGAGTTTCTGTCCAATTCTATGAATTACACAGTAACTCGGGGGCTACATCTATATGATGCACTTACGTGCATTCATCATTTGATTTGTTAGCATGCTTTTACAGCCCTAGCTGACCGAGTCAGATGCTGCATTTCATTCACTAATTCCTTTATGGATCTAGTTAGTTCTGAGAACTGACTTTTTATAAAAATTCCTTTATGGATCTCTTATGAACCTGCAACCGACTGAGTCGGCCATTATTTTTCAGATTCATTCAAATCTCTGACTTAGTTCAGTATTGGGTGTCAATCGCTAATATGCCTAATTCAAGGCCCTGCTACCCCTGAGTCACTCGGGGCCAGGTATCTCAATTTGCAACAGGCTTGATTCAGGTTAAGTCCTTTTTAATTTATCAGTCAACCTGAAGATTCACTCGTACATGGAGAGGAGCCTAGTTGGGAAGCAATCAGGATCAATCAAAAAGCACTTGGGGGCTACTGTCGTTACCATGACCCCCGGGTACCCTCATGACCAGCAGGGCCGAGTAGCCTGACAAGGGTAGTCGGTCCGGCCCAGAGGAAACCGAGTAGCCCATGACTCTAAAAGGAAGGTGCGGCTAGTCAGCAGGATAGATCAGGACTCTTGTCTTGTACTCCAAGTAATTCCGAGTTGTAACCGACTAGGATACTTTCCATGTAACCCTGATCCCCCGGATATATAAGGCGGGCAGGGGCTCCATCTAAAGACAATCAATCCAATACCACGACATACAGGACGTAGGGTTATTATCCTCCGGGAGGCCCGAACCTGTCTAAACCCTGTGTCTCGTGTTCACCATCGTATTCTTGGTTCCTTCGCTACCCATTATAATCTATCGAGGCCCTAAAACCTCGACAGGGATATTTTAAGAGTTGCTCGAGGTACTTTCCTAAAATACCCTTCGCGGAGACACGAAAGCGTTCGGGAGGACAGGCACAAAACCGACATTTCCTCGTTTCGCCTATCCGCGAACGAAATTCGAAAGCCCAGCGCGCGCTGCCCAGCAGCCAGTTTGAGCGGGCGGCCAAAATTTAGTCCGGGCCCACGGGTCAGGGGAACCCTGCCCCAGATTTTGGGCAGATTCGTCACTTTCGGTTGACTATTCGTCCCTTCACTAGACTTTACACATGCTATTACTGTCTTAAGACATACGCCTGGTATGATGAACACCCGTTTAGGTTTTGGCGCTGATCTTTTGATGAGAGATGGGGTAACTCGATTGAGGGAAGGAGACGGTTCACGGCTCGACTACACCGCCCAAGGACGCTGCGCCTTAGCAACCGATACACCACCTCCAATGGTCGTTGCGATCTTGTTGGTGCTGCTATAGGTGACCATTGGAGCCGACATTGGTGTTGTTGGTGCTGCTATAGGTGTGGACGTATCGATAGTGTTGATGTCCTAATCATGGTACATACTACTTTACTGCATTGGCTAACTATGGTCACGACTGCATTTCTTGTCCACACACTTTTGCTCTCGTTCTGATTCAGCGCGCGCTGAAACAAAACTGTGGATCATTGCAGCAACGGACCGTCTGGTGTACAACACCTACAACACAGGATAGTCCGTTGCCTGCTGCGTTCTCGCATCAGAGGATTGTCTGTTGATTGCCTTCTCACAAGACCGTTCGATTCTGATTGTGCGCAAGTTCTCGTTATTGAACTCAGCAGACTGAAACTGGAATGTCCTTGCTAACAATTTTCTTCGGCATCGTTCAAGGTATGGTAGACGAGATGAAACAATCAAAATTTTAGCAAAGAGGATCGTTCTATGCCAGCATTCTCGCAACGGATCGTCAGGTGTTCAAACTTCAAACTCCAACATCCCCTCAATTGACACGGAATACGCCGGATGAATGTTGAGCCAAGTACTAGTGTACTACAAATGAGAATCTATAGCTGTACCAAACGCACCCAGTTTATTTTGTGAAACGTTTCTCCGATTGACAGTTTGGAACTGATTCAACTGATTCAGGTAAGAATTGAAGTTATTCTCCCATCCAAACGCACTCTTGTAGCACAAGCTGAAACAAAGGGACAGAGGTGAATACTCGCTATCTCAAACACCAGAACATCCCCTGTTGTATGTTGTACTTTGAGCATTTATATAACTACAATATCGAATTAAAAGACGTTCCTGTGTTCACCACTAAAACAACGAATGTTCCTGTGATTTACAGTATGCAACAATAGTTCTGATATCCACATGAGCAAACAAATACTCATTTGTTAGATACGTATGCCAACAAACTTGTGGAGCCGTTAAGATCGGAGTTGTGCAAGGCGTTGGGCGCGTGGAAAAGCCCGTAAATTGATTTGACCGGGGAGCTGCTCAGTGGTCGGTCAGTATCAACGCAACATCCGGTGAGTATCAATTCTCGTGCGACTCCCTGCCGCAATTCTCGTGAATATATTGAATTAAATGTAACTACAATATCGAATTTAAAGAGTTGTATGAGATGTTCCAGTGTTTACGACTAATCAACAATGGATCGTCTGGTCTTTACACACCTGCAACACAGGACTGTCCGTTGCCTGCGTTCTCGCATCAGAGGATTGTCCGTTGCCTGCATTCTCGTTCTCGTCCAAGGGGTATGGCGCCCTGAAACAAAATTGTAGACCTTTGGGACAACGGGAAAAACAAAATTGTAGACCTTTGGAACTCGTTCTCGTCAATGCTGGCACGATTGGCATAGAACCATTGTTTCGCCTTCCCAAGGAGGGATAGGAGAAACAGACGGAGTCTGATAGCATCTTGGTTGACTCCTGCAGTTGCCGATGTGTTGCGTATCTCAAGGAATTGCTGGAGATGAGTCCGAGGCCTTTCCACAAAAGGGAATGGCCTGCACCATAGTGATTAGGCTTGATTTGACTTCAAACCCTGCGTCACCAACGTTGACATTAGGCCCAACGGGCACATTGGCAACGGAGGGAGCAGAGTATTCACGGAGGGTCCTTTGATCAGCCATGTCAATACGTGATGATGGTGCGGATGATGTGGGTTCGTCTGTCGGGAGAGTTGCTTGTGCGGAAGTGTCGGCGTGAGGTCGAACTTTCCTTACAAGTGACTCTGGATTATCAACAAAGTTCTCTGGCAAGTTGGGTCCATGCATACACTATCCTGTTTTCACATCAAAGAGAGAAAACAGATCAAGGTTAGCCTGCAATGGGCAATGCTTAAATCACATCAAGTGTAATCATGAGTAATCATTGTACACTTGTCAACAATTGTCTTCCCCGGCAACGGTGCCAGAAATGCTTGTTGGTATTTCTTACACCAAACAGAAAACACTACCTTAGGAAGGTTAGGCCTAGAGTGAATATTCCCGGTTCGGCGCCAGAAATACCTGGGGTTAAGTTACTTGCATAGGATACATAATAATCCACAACCGGCAACTAGTGCCAGAAATGTATTATTAGTATTTAATTATAAAAGAAGATGCGCAAGCGCACAGATAACCCGTTGTAGCATTTCACACGAGAGTATTCCAGGGTATCGTTATTTATATTTTCCCAAAGGAAGACGTAGTTGACAAGTATGTACTTATACCATGGTGTTACAAAAGATAGATCATAACCATAATCCAATGCAGGGGTAAAGTGCAAATAGATATGAGGATAGTGCGACACACACAGCACGCAGTTCCACTCTCTGATAAAAGGCGAGAGGCAACTCTAAGCTGGTCTAGGATAAAGTAAGAAGAACTGCTACTCCTAATGTACATCGTCAAGTAGCGTGCGTAGCTTCTACCTATAGCCTAAGCTGCACGCAAGCCAAGACTAAGCTATTCCACTGCCAAGTCATCATCGGGAGATCCAGCGGCCAGAGTCTGCCTCAGCCTCCGGACTTTCATATATACTCCTACGCCATGCCCGAACATGGAGGATTACAAGGGACGGACAGGGCTGTCACCACCTGCCGCCTACTTCTACAAACCGTAGGACACGAACACGCATCCAAGGGTGAAAAGGAAGCCCTAGCACCATGCTAGCGTAACTAACCACAACTCTAGATCCCTCGAGGCACCTTGACGGTCTTAAGTACCAACTTCGACCGCAAATATTCCTATAAATAAAGGAGAATTAGCATTTCTTATACGCATATTTATTTAAACTAATAAAGTTCCACGAGTTGTAGTAGATTTATTGATGCAGGTGTATTTCAAAGAAAAGGTGGACAAGGGCTGGATCAACATCTCGACAAATTCAAAACGATAAATCAAGAGGCAATTGGACATGAAGAGAGATTTATTCAAATGACAAATTTGATATCTCCATGTCGAAGCCCTCGTCGATATAGCCAAAATGGACTTTTGATTCACCCAATTTGGAGTTTGGGAGCAGAAGTTATGCCACGAAGAAGATTTCAGCGAATGCTGAAAATAGTTGGCCGGCTGGCCGCCCCCCTCGACCGGCCGGCCTGGACTTGTCTCCAAATGGCCCGAGCTTCTTCCAGTGGGCCACATACACTCCAAAACACCAAGCCCAAGTGCCCTCCATGGTGGATGAACAACCGACTTCGCGCAGGTGGGCTTCTGGGCCTAAACTTGATGATTACTACACCATAACCGCCCCCAAGCGCTAGCCGACTTAGGAACCGCCACCACGGAGCAATCTGGAGCGTCCACACGGAAGGCGGTGGCCAACCGCCACAATGTGTGGCCGGCCGGCCTGCCACCTAGGCCGGCCGGCCTACCTTGGCGGCAATCCTCCTCAACCGCCTCTCACTTGCTCTATTTAATCCCCCCTCTCATTTGAGGCTATAAATAGAGGGGTGCTCGGCCGGTTAGAACACACACCAATAGAGGAATCACTCCTTTGCATTAGTTTTAGTCTCCAAGCTCTAGTGGAGTTAGGCTTAGAGTAGAGCTACTCTAGTTCCCAAGTCCTCTTGGAGATTTTGGTATGGCTCTTGTATTTTTTTCTCTTTTTGCGACTTTATTCTATTTAATAATATTATTCTTTTCATAGAGTCTTGCCTTGGTTAAGCGTTCCTTGTTTGGTTGTGGATCCTGGGCTTGCTTATGTAATAGAGTAATCATAATCTTCTTATATAGTGCTAGTGTGATATTCATATGCTTGTTATGTGGATATTACCTAGAGGACTGGCGGTAGGGACATAATTGCCTTATTGTCACGTGTCTTCTTACATAGTATACCATGTATATACTTAGGTTTACATGCATTTGCATATCCAAGCATGAGTCCAATGATCTTTAGGATTATGCTCTAGATCCATATCACCGCCTAGGGGATTTAGAGTAATGTTTTAGCAATGTAAGCATGGTGCTTGGATTGGTAGAATACATTGGATGCCTCGTGCCCCACGGATTGTTTGAGGTAGACGGTAGGTGGTGACAGCCCTATTCGTCCTCGGTATCCCTCCACGTTCGGGTACGGCGTAGAGCTGTAGACCGGAGTCACCTGGCAGACCAGGGGTAAGCCGGTGCCCAATTTGCTTGAGTGCATATGCCTAAACCTTAGTTGATGTGCATGTATGTGTATGTTGTATACTATGCCACTGTATAATGAAGTACACTAGGAACTTAGCTATTTTCTTTGTTCTTCTCCACTTGGCTATGGATGTATATTGGAGTTGATCCTTTTCTTGTGTGTCACACTACCTATATATTATTGCTTAGCATTGTATGGACTGTGATCCATTTAAATGTAGACATTAACTATGAGCATAGTACTCTCTTGACCATCGTCTTCCCTGTGGAAAATATAAATTACGATACCTTGGAATACTCCCGGGTGAAATGCTACAGCAGTATTCTCCGTGCGCTTGCGGATTTATCTGTGATCGTTAAGAAATACCAACAACCTCGCAAGGCGATAAACCTAGAGCACCCTTGCAGGACAAAGGACCCGATAACTAAGCAAAAGGAACAACTAGTTCTAGCAAGCGATTACTTAGACAAGGGATCAAAACTAGCACTACGTTATGCATAAGCGTTCGTCGCTCAAGAACGAGCGACAAACGATGAAAGATGAAGAACGATCATTGTTAACCGATGATCGAGTACGAACGAACGACGAACGAACATCGATGAACGATGAACGAACATGAACGAACGAAGAACGTTCATCCAAGATCAAGGATGAACGATGAACTAGCATAAGCACATAACTGCTACAAGAACGATGATATTCCATTGATAAAGAAATAAGTCTTACAAAGAGAGGAAAAGGATACAAGGGATTATACCCCAAACTCTCCAAGGGACTTGGGAGCCAAAAGGGCAGCCCACTACTCAGCCTAAGCCTAACTAGAGAGCCTCTAGCTCTGATGTGTGGAGGAGGGAATGAGCCTCTTGTGTTGTGTCTCTTGGAAGGAGGGGGGTACCCCTCCTTATATAGCCTTTGAGGGTCGGTTGATTTGAGGCGGTTCCTGGCATTAATGGCATTGATTACAGGGGGAACCGACATTAGGAGGTCGGTTGTGAACCGCCATAGAAAGGTGGACCCATGGGGCCACCCTGCCAGGTCGGTTGACCCCTGCCTGGCCCCTCCTGGGCTGGGCTTCGGTGGGTGGCTTCCCCCTGGCCTTTAGGCCTCTTGTCCAGGTGCATGGCCTCTGTAGATGTTCTGGTAGGTTCTGGGCCTTTTATCTTTGAATTATATTCCCGCGGCGAGCGTCATTTTATGGAAGTGTTGGAATCGTCGCCTTGGGGCATGTTTACACCTGGAATTCCCTGTTTTTCACCTACACATCCAAATCTAGAGGTACACGTGGAACTAGGTTATTTGATAACAAAATGCAAGTAACAAGTGTTAGTTCTTCCTTATTTAAAGAGCTAATTGATGGTCAAATTCTCGGCGTTAGGGCCGTCAACAGGTACCTTTTTATTTATAGCCTTGGAAGGTCGGCAACTTTGAGGCGGTTCCCGGCATTGATGGCATCGATTACAGGCTGAACCGACCTTAGAACGTCGATGGGGAACCGCCCTAAGAAGATGGGCCAGTGGGCCGCCAACAGGGGTCGGCCGACCCTAATACCTAGGTCGGCCGACCTGGGGTGGGCCCCACTGGGCTTGGCCTTCCTCTGGTCTGTGTCTTGGGTTGCCTCCTCCTCTGATCCACCTGCTATGTATGGACTTGAAGCCTTCTTATTGGAGTTTTGGGCTTCATGGGGAGATATCTTTATATGTCGGGGAAATTCGGTGTTTGCAAAGTAGGCCTTTTATGCTTCCTTTTTCCCTATTTTCCTATGAAATGCAGTTGCATTCACAAATTCACCAAGACTTATGGAAATCATTAGTTTCAAGACCTAAGTCTACCTTTCGTGTTTGATTTGAGGGTTAAAAGTGCAGATAGCTGACGGTTTATTTTTGTTCTAAGAGCCGTCAACAACTCCCCCACACTTAGCTCTTTTCTCGTCCTTGAGTAAAATTGCGAGCTTAAGGCGGGAGATACTCTTCCTCATAAATGAGAGCCTGCACACAAGCTATTGCAAGCCACACTTCATTCCTGTGAACTTGGAGGTGTCTAACATGTATTCCTCGGATGATTGATAAGTGGAATGATCATGTCTCCAATCACCTTGCCTTCCCTGTCAAGTACCTTGAGATTTTTGAAAGATTTTTTTGAAATACAAACACATAGTTTCTGCTCCTTAAGTGACTCTCTTAAGTCGCTTATGGTGTTTATGTATTTTCCCTCCTTTTGTTTGATTCAACCTTTTGTGGAGCTCAAGGTAGGGTAAGGTGGAGCATACTGTAACACCTCAAAATTTGGAAGCAAACAAAACGGAATAAAAATCACTCTAAATTTAAATTTGTTTTTCTCTAACCCTTACTCTTACCTTGTCATGATTTTTCAAAATAAAATTGACTAAAGAATTCAAACCTAGTTTTTAATTTGAAATTTCTTAAATATAAAACCCGTGCTCAAGTGTTCGTTTTTAAATTAAAGTCCATTAAAAATTTTACCCTTTTGAATTTTCAACAAATATAATTAAAGTAGAGTAATTTTTAAATCAATTTTCAAAGTTTGGAATTTAAAGCTGCATCAAAATTCACCATATGCATTTCAGAGTTTATTTTTTTTTTATTCTGAGTGCTTTTGGTTTTGTTCCCTCCTTTGTCAAATTTGAAATCCATTCAAATTTGATCAAACTCAAATCCCAGTAAAAAAAGAAAACCTTTTTCTTTCCTCTTGGGCCGCCCTTTCTCCTTTTCTCATCTTCCGCCTAGCCTTCTTCTCCTCTCTTCCTTTCTGCGCCAGCCCAGCTCCCTCGGCCCAACCAGCCAGCCCGCCTCTCCTCTCCGTCTCGCTGACGTGTGGGCCCCGCCCGTCGTCTTCCTCCTCTATCCGCAGCCGGCGGAGAAACCGGCGCCGCCCATGCCGCTCTGCCTCCTCCGCCTCGTCTCGTCGTGTCGCCCACGTGAAGCCGCACCGTTCCATCACCTCCGCGACGCTGTAGCCTCACCGCCCTCACGTCACCAGCATGGCCCCCTCGCCATCGCGTCCCGTCAAGCGAGGAAAATATCTCGCCGGAGCAAGATATTTCCGGCCGCGCCGCCTTTGGTTGAACCGCCTTACCGCACCGCCTTCGTCGTCTATAAAGGTCGACGTGCCCTCCCTTTCTCCTCCGCACAAACCCAAGCTCCAATCCTCTCTCTCTCTCTCTCTCTCTCTCTCTCTCTCTCTCTCTCTCTCTCTCTCTCTCTCTCTCTCTCTCTCTCTCTCTCTCTCTCTCTCTCTCTCTCTATCTCCTCGAGCTAGGGTTCCGGCCACCTTCCCCCTCGTCGCCGGCGTCCTACCGACCTCCTCCGCCGCCGTTCGAGTCCACAGTGAGCCTTGCCGCTCGTTCCTCTCTCTTCTCGACCCCTTCTTTTCCTCTCTCCCCTCTCGCGCGAGCATCCACACCGAGCACCGCCGCCCGCCGCCGTGCGACATCGTCGCCGGCAGCCTTACTGCTCGCACCCGACCTAGCTGAGCCGCGCTTCGCATTCGCTGCGCACGCGCGCACTCTCTCGCGCCTGCAAGTGCTGCCGCATCGCCCTCCCTCGCCGTTTCCCCTCACTCGCCGGCGCGCCACTCTACTCCGGCGACGTCGCGCCGCCGCTCCGCTCATCCCCGTCGACGACAAGCTCCGCCCACAGCTCCGCCATCCCTCGTTGAACCTCGGCATTGTGATCTCGTTGACCATCCGCCCTCCTAGCCGCCGGCGGCGAGCATTCCGGCGAACCGCCGCCGCGCGCCACTGCTTCCCGGCCATCGCTTCCCCCTCCGTGGACCCAGTCCACGTGGACCATGGACCATAAGCACTCCGGTCCACCATGAGCTAGGTCCACGATCTTTTCCTATACAAAAATAAAACCCCAGAAATCCCCGGGCCCTGTACATTTTACAGATAAGCCCTCAAGCTTTTCCGTAACTATGTTTAGGTCCTGACTTTTTACAGAAACACCCCTATACTTTTCAATAATTACGTTTAGACCTTATCGATTTACACCAAGGCCCCTAAACTTTTCCATAATTACAGATAGGTCCCTCAATCCTTTCTATATTTACAAATAAGCCCTCAGAACCTTTCTGTTCTCACACATAAGCCCCTAAACCTTCAAATCCCCGTATCTTTTCCACCCGAACTCCGTTTTGAGCGATTCTTGCGCTCACGTGTTCGTAGAAACGCGTAGTACCCTTTGGTACTAATATTAAGACTCTAAAATACCTTTATGAACCATCAACACCCTAAGTTCCAGCCTCTCTCTCGATACAATCCTATTTCTGCAAGCATGCGACA
The DNA here is from genome assembly GCA_012490785.1 of Eragrostis nindensis. Classification (NCBI taxonomy): domain Eukaryota; kingdom Viridiplantae; phylum Streptophyta; class Magnoliopsida; order Poales; family Poaceae; genus Eragrostis; species Eragrostis nindensis. Next base: position 484,786 of record JAAXCT010000282.1, read on the forward strand.
ACAATCTCGCATGTCATCCATGTTAGTCACCACTTGGCATTAAGCTAAATCAATCTAGCCATATCTTTCCACATCAAGGCATAGCAATCTCATTTCGTCACATCTCAACTTCAACCATAATCTTGCTCAGCCTTCGCTCCATCAAACTGAACCCTTTATTACCATCAGTCGTTATCAAGCTTCATTGATTTGTTATCCTCTTTATAAGTGGTCTTTCATTGGATTTTATTGGAGTTTAATTGGATCTTATTTGGTCTTTATTTTCTTTTGCGGTAGTTTGTTTATACGGTGTTTCTTTGCACTAGTTTATGCGAGATCCGAAGAAGAGCCAGAAGAATTCAAGAAAGATTTGGAAGAACCCAAGCTAAAGGACTAGTCAGAAGATACGAGCTTCGAGCGAAGAATCAAAGACATCGACCTCAACCGAAGAATTTGAAGACTAATAACTTGAAGATTAGGATATCGTTTTCAGGCAAGCTCTACTTCTCCTTGATCATGATTGAACCTACTGTTTTCGCAAATGCACCAATAGAGCCTACTCTCGTACTATGCATTGCTTGTTATTTTACTGATTGTGTAGTTATGGTCCTACTTGCTAACAGATGTTGGTGCCATTGATATAGGCACTAATATCTGGATCCTTGATTACCTTGTTTACCCGTCATCCTTGATAACCTTAAGACGGTTCCATCATTTTTTTATGATGGCACGCTTACCTTGCTACTAGAATGCTTAGGACCCCTCGCAATGTTTCTACATTGCCACACCTGCTCACATATTGTTTTACAAAAGTGTTGAAATGAGTTTGGTGGTGTGTGTGATACTTGGGGTTGGGAGTAGCACAACTGTGTTAGGTGACGATAAAGATGATGGGATGGGTTGGATCGCGGGCAAGGCCACTAGTGAATGGTTGGTGCTATGATAGACCCCTAGTGGGGGATATGGTGCTTGCCCGGCCACATAAGGACTGGCTCTCGACCGTAAACATAATGATTCCCGTACAACCACGGAACCTGTTATGGGTAGGACCTACCCTACCTTCTTGGTACTCTTACAACACCACCTGGAGGCCGGTAGAGGCAACGAAAGCTCAGGAAAAGGATTCGGGAAACGTACCCGTGATCTGGCTCGCGGAACCCGCTATGAGTTACGGGAGTGCCGCATGTCCTAGTATTTGTTACAGGATCCTGTTATAAGTTACAGGAGCACGACGTACCCTGCTATTATTACAGGTGTACTGTGCCAATATGTGACCCTTTAAGTCACAAGCCCCTGAGTGTGATTTCGTGGTGGATTTGTGAGACTACTCGGAGAAGATGGAATAGGCGTTGCGTACCCCCTTGCAAAGGGTGCGTAGCCCGTGGGAAAAGCTGTACAACCTCTGCAGAGTGTAAAATTCATCCGGATGAACGTTGTCACGGCATATGACACATTATGGTCTTGCGCTCCTTGAGATTAGCCACCTCTCCTATCTCCTTGGCGTGTGAGTGGGTTGTAGTCAACCCGTGTTTTGGAAGTGTTGGCATGGATGCCAGGTCGGTATGACCATCGAGGTCAGAAGGCCCAACTAAAACTGAGGAACTGGCGGGAATGCTTCATACTCCCCCAGGGCCAATCAACTAAAATATTGACGAAAATCTCTCTGTTTATCTATGACTCCTTGACTTGCTTTAGTGAACCCTGCATAAAGTTCGCTTTCAGCAAATGAGCCATACAGCCTCCTCCTTGCTAGAACCAAATATGCATGTATATATACCCTTGTGTAGTGTAGGGCTTGCTGAGTGCTTTATGTACTCACGCGTTTGCAATTGTTGGTTTAGCGGGAGAAGATCTCGTAGGAGACGACGACGATTTGGTTTTCGGTTCTGGTTCTCAAGTCTGCTTGTGGATTTGGGCCTTGATTTTCCGCTGTCTGCTTCACCGTTAGTTGGTCGGATGGACTTGGATTGTTATAAATCCTCGTCGTACCACCACTAAGGGTCCTATATCAGGTATTATACTTATTCGAAGTATGCTTTTGATTACCATATCTGTGTTCGTGTGCGTATCAGCTACTGATCCAGGGACTGATACAGTATGCACAACAGACTCCAGAAATGGGGTCTGACAGAGTGGTATTAGAGCAATACTTGACTATAGACGAAAACCTAAGATTTGTTACGCCCGAAAATGATTATTTTCAAAACTATTTTCAAAAGTCTTCCATAGTATCTCTTCCCTATCTTTTAAAAAATCTCTTGTTCCTCTCTCGATCAACTGCAGAAGTACCTCAATCTATCATCTCTACAATAGGGAAATTTCAATCAGATGGACAACCATGACTACGTGACTATAGAAGTGGAGAACAGATTATTTCAGGTTTATCGCCTGCCAGACGTGGTCCCCAAACAAAACAGCAAGGTCAATGCTACAAAGGGCACCAGTTCACGCATGATATGCTTCTATTGCCACAATCCTGGACACAAGGTCGCTGGTTGCCCCTACTACGAAGCAAAAGCTGCAGAGACCAACGTGGAGAATGAGGTACCTCGAATCCTAACACCATCAACAGAGATTAAATCTATGGTACAGAAAAAGCATAAAGAGCCAGGAGGTTGGAGTGATATGGATGACACATACCTCACGCCATCTCCTGTCACCGCAAGTATACTAGAAAGGATGTGTAGCCTGGATGAAGCAATGATGAAGATTAGTGAGGAGATCGCTAATCTTGCAAAGATGCTACAACCCAGAGATGTTAATGAACGCTACAACAAGAAGAGAAGGCATGTTGAACAAGAATTTGCTCAGAATGCATCAGCGGATCTTAAGAAGCCAAGGTACCCGTTGCCTGCTGCACGTCCTGCAGAAGAACATACCATTGTCATCCCTCCAAGATGTTGCTTCCACTGTAAACAAGAAGGACACATCAGAGCCAATTGTCTCCACTACAAGCAAGGCACTATGTAATTGTGCTAAATGGAATTGTATTAGAGACGTAATCCTATTTGTGGACAATAAAAGTATTGGTGTATGCCATAAAGAAACATGGGTCATGCCATGAGTCACCTTCAAGTAAGAATGGAAGCTAAGTTCAGAAACTCAACTCTAGTGGAATGCGGTGATCATGGTTACATGTGCTTCGAAAACGCTAAACATCAAGTCAGTGAAGCACTTCCAACGCAAGAAAAGTAAGCAACAGTTTTTCTTTATCCGACCAAGTCATATGGCCCTCTCGATTCTTTTGGTCAACGGACTATTGGTCGAGTTCTATGACAATCATAACGATAGTCGACCTACCCTGTAAACCTCGTTCGTAGAACGCATACACTTGAGACCACAACAAGTAAATCATGTTGTTTGTGTGATTCGATGATTTTGTCGATTTAGCTTCTTATTTCTATGATTGTGTGCCCCTAATTAAAGCAAACAGTATAACAACAATAACAACACTTTGATAGTCGGAATCGCAGCTTAAACAACAGCTTAAGGCCAAAACCTTTCCCTAATCCCTACCTTAACCTCTGCCGGCAAAACCAGGATGCCGCTAAAGAAGTCTGCTAGATTTCAAACCCACCGAAAGCGCAAGGCAAAAGCACCACAAGATCATGTCACTGTTGGACAAACCGCAAGAGGTGAAACTAACAAAAGGAAGAAGCCAACAACACAACAACGTCGTAAAGGGAACCAGAAAAGACTCACCACAGCCCAACACCAAGAAACTGAGGCAGGTCACCACAATGAAGAAGAAACCAACCAAGAGATAGAAGATAACGACCAGCAGGATAGTAATGAGACTCCTGAAGCACTACCAATCAACTTCGCAGAAGTGATGGACAAACAAACTCAACTCTTGGAAGTAATTTGTCGGGAACAACAGACCACTAATGGAATCAATTCTAAGATCACAGAATTTATGAAGCTCTCTGTTTGCGACAGCACTGATGATGACCCATTAGCTGCCGATGATTGGCTCAAGAATGTTACCAAGAAGCTCGACATAGTCGCAGCTAATGATCAAGAGAAAGTAATGTTATCCACTCATCAACTTGTTGGAGTTGCTGGAGAATGGTGGGATAACTTCAAAGAAACAGTAGCAGAGCAAGAAAGTATTACATGGGATGAATTCCAGCAAGCTTTTCGTGAGTACCAAATCCCTACAAGAATCATGGACATAAAAGCAGATGAATTCCGAGCCCTTAAGCAAGGATCTATGGCAGTGAATGAATACATCCGGAAGTTTACAAAGTTGGCTCGATACGCACCAGATGAGGTCAACACAGATAAGAAAAAGCAGGATCATTTCAGAAAAGGCCTTAATCACAACCTGAAAGTACATCTGGTCACTCACAACTATCCAGACTTTAACATACTGATGAATAAATCCATTTTGCTTGAAGAAGCACTGATAGATCAAGAAAATGACAAAAGCCACGAGATACAGTCATGTGAGCCGAAAGAGAAATGTGAAGTCCAGGATTGGAAGTCTTTCCAAAAGCAAGGATACCGACGAAAGAAGAAAAATAAACTGCGTGTAAGAACTTCTGGTTTTAAAAGATCCAACGCTCATAGACAGAGCAATAAAGACAAACCATCGGGAAAGAAAGTACCACGAGCAAATCAGAAGTGCTACTTGTGCCGGAATCATGGACACTTTGCAGCAGATTGCCCAGATGCTATCGGACAAAGAAACAATGAGTGACAGCACCGTCCGAGGCACAAACCGATCATATCCCGAGTTTGGATATCAAGGATTACAAACTCTATGTAAGAGTGTTGTAATATAAACAACTCGATGCACCCTGTGCTTTGGAATATGAATAAAGTGTTGTTTCCAGAATTATCGAGAAACTCAGTTTTGTGGAATGTGATGATGGACTATATAATTTGTTAGTCTTGGTCAAGAATAGACTTTAAGCTACATCAATGGAAATGCTTTGACCTCCAAAGCTGGATAAGAGTCTTAGTAAACCCACCTTTGAGGATAATTTGGAAATAAAGGCATTTGGAAAAGGCCACCCATGGAATAATGAGAAAGCCTAAATCCTTTGGATAAGATAAGCAAAGCAGCAGCTGAACGCTATCCTTCGTATCCCAAGTTCAAATCCTTATTTTAAGTGGGGTAGGACCCCCAAGCAACCTTGAAGAAAGGACCTATGCTACGTCGTTCTGCAGCACCGAAGATCTCGACGACAAAGAGAATCTACTATCAAAGCTAGCAACGTCAAGAAGACCCTAAGGAAAATTTTGGATGTTGCTGCCGTCAAGCAAGAAGACGCAAGAGAAGTTCTACACCATCCAGAAGATCTTTTGAATCTCAGGACGAGATCCCTTTTAAGTGGGGTAGATCTGTAACACCCTAAATTTGGAAGCAAACAAAACGGAATAAAAATCACTCTAAATTTAAATTTTTTTCTCTAACCCTTACTCTTACCTTGTCATGATTTTTCAAAATAAAATTCACTAAAGAATTCAAACCTAGTTTTTAATTTGAAATTTCTTAAATATAAAACCCATGCTCAAGTGTTCTTTTTAAATTAAAATCCATTAAAAATTTTACCCTTTTGAATTTTCAACAAATATAATTAAAGTAGAGTAATTTTCAAATCAATTTTCAAAGTTTGGAATTTAAAGCTGCATCAAAATTCACCATATGCATTTTGGAGTTTATTTTTTTTTATTCTGAGTGCTTTTGGTTTTGTTCCCTCCTTTGTCAAATTTGAAATCCATTCAAATTTGATCAAACTCAAATCCCAGTAAACAAAGAAAACCTTTTTCTTTCCTCTTGGGCCGCCCTTTCTCCTTTTCTCATCTTCCGCCCAGCCTTCCTCTCCTCTCTTCCTTTCTGCGCCAGCCCAGCTCCCTCGGCCCAACCAGCCAGCCCGCCTCTCCTCTCCGTCTCGCTGACGTGTGGGCCCCGCCGTCGTCTTCCTCCTCTATCCGCAGCCGGCGGAGAAACCGGCGCCGCCCATGCCGCTCTGCCTCCTCCGCCTCGTCTCGTCGCGTCGCCCACGTGAAGCCGCACCGTTCCATCACCTCCGCGACGCTGTAGCCTCACCGCCCTCACGTCACCAGCATGGCCCCCTCGCCGTCGCGTCCCGTCAAGCGAGGGAAATATCTCGCCGGAGCGAGATATTTCCGGCCGCGCCGCCTTTGGTTGAACCGCCTTACCGCACCGCCTTCGTCGTCTATAAAGGTCGACGTGCCCTCCCTTTCTCCTCCGCACAAACCCAAGCTCCAATCCTCTCTCTCTCTCTCTCTCTCTCTCTCTCTCTCTCTCTCTCTCTCTCTCTCTCTCTCTCTCTCTCTCTCTCTCTCTCTCTCTCTCTCTCCTCGAGCTAGGGTTCCGGCCACCTTCCCCCTCGTCGCCGGCGTCCTACCGACCTCCTCCGCCGCCGTCGAGTCCACGGTGAGCCTTGCCGCTCGTTCCTCTCTCTTCTCGACCCCTTCTTTCCTCTCTCCCCTCTCGCGTGAGCATCCACACCGAGCACCGCCGCCCGCCGCCGTGCGACATCGTCGCCGGCAGCCTTCCTGCTCGCACCCGACCTAGCTGAGCCGCGCTTCGCATTCGCCGCGCACGCGCGCACTCTCTCGCGCCTGCAAGTGCTGCCGCATCGCCCTCCCTCGCCGTTTCCCCTCACTCGCCGACGCGCCACTCTACTCCCCGAGTATAAATAATAGATGTTTCTTTGTTAATTCATGATATTCTTAGCCCTGCTTCCCTATGAAAAAATATAAATACGATAACCTTGGAATACTCCCGGGTGAAATGCTACAATGGTGTTCCGTGCGCTTGCGGAAATTGAATTTAATCTTTTTGCGTAAGAAACACCAACAAGCATTTCTCGCGCCGTTGCCGGGGAAGCAATGGTTTAAGATATCTTTGATTGACATTGATTATCTGTTATGTTAATTTGCTACTAGCCTAAGCATTCACCTGCATTTTGTTTGAGCATATCATCATCACATCTGCATTGTTTTCTTTTCAATCCATCTGCATACTTAATTCCCCTCCATCCCACCCCGCTGCATTAAAAAAATAATAATAATAATTGAAAAAAAAAAGAACCCGAGCGCCCAATCATAGGCGTGGGGATTTTTTTTCTGAGTGCTCAATCATAGGCCCGGAATTTGTTTCAAAAAAAAATAGAGAAAGGTTGGATTTTTATGACAGGAAGAAGGAAACATACATGGCGGAACCAAGACGTTCAATGAAGAGATCTAAGAGCTTAGTCATGCATTTTATTGCAAAGACTAAGCTCGGGGAGGAACCGCTAGGTACGCACACGCAATTATTCCCTGTCTTCTTTGTCATATACCCTCTCCTTTCGAAAAAAAATAATAATTAAAAAAAATACTGCCTGAATCATTCAATGCTTTGTGAATGCAAAGATACTTTGAGTTGCTCTCTGATGAAAATATGCTGCATCTTTTTAACCATACCCCTTGCTCTTGAAGTTCCTATTCTTACATGGTTGTTGGTTGAGCTGTTAGTCATAAATCAATCGCCTGCTTCTCTTTCTGTTGCTTGGGTGCGCACTTCTGTGTCTATGGTCTTTTTAGACTACGCCCGGTGTCCGTCTGAACAACAGAAAAACACATGCCTCTATAATGCTTTTATGTGAAGGAGAGTATTTATGGTAACCTCTGCCCTCCTTGCATAATTGATCGAATTAGACGTGGTGTCTAGGTTGATTAATAGAACTATAGAGATATGCCCGATGTAGACGAATAGATTTGTACTAACCAATGCAGGATCTTTCTGAGAGCGAACCAAGTCCATCAGGCAACATGAAAGGCACACAATTCAAGAAGAAGAAACCAACCAGGCGGACCCAGTGCTTCCAAATGAAAGAAATAATCGCTTAGCTTTGCACATGGTTGCAAGAGCTAAGCTTGGGGAGAGACCGCCAGGTAAGTACTTCTGTATACGACATTATACTCTTCTTGAATTATGTCCTTTCCCTTTCAAAAAAATATATAAAATACCAAAAATATAGGTTTCCGGCAATGCCCATTAGGGGCTAGCCGTTTGTATCACCCTCACTCTTTTTGCAGGATTGAGGAAGCGGACTAACCAAGCTTAAGCCTTACAAAGGCTCAAGCTTGGGGAAGACCGTCAGATAAGCGGGAGTACAACACAAGCTCAAGTCTTGCAAAGACTCAAGCTTGGGGAGGACCCCCAGGTAAGTATTCCCAACTTCTTTAATAAATAATAATAAACTCCCTGTTTGAATAAATGCTAGAATCTTGGTGCATGCTACACTTAAAGGAAATGATGATCAAGTTACATAACTAGTTCCCATGTGTCGCATCGATGCAACTTCTACTCCTGACATACGTGTTATCTTTACTCAAGCATTATTACATCACAAGTATTGCCTTGTTCTGTGGGTTGCATTTATCACACCAAGTCTAAGCATTGTGGATTATGATATGGCATGATTAGGACTTGTCGCAATTTCTTAGCATGGATAAATTCCAGAGATGTTTTTCTATTAAATTGCTGCATGTCTTAAAAATCCTTTTTGTTTTGGATAACACTTCCCCTGTGAGGAATTATTTACCTACCAGAGCCATATCATGACAATATTCAAAACAGCCCCACTCATAGCCAATTGTTCATGCGTTGAGTTTAGTTAAGGTTTAAATGCTTTTGAGAGTAAGCACTCCTTTTTCCGGTCATAAACTCCTTCGCGTGTGTACTTGTTTTTCTTTCCACAAAAAAAAAAGGGAAAAAAAAGGGGAATGTTTGGAAAATCAACCAAGCATCTTCCTACATTTGCAAAACTTTCGGTCCACTCAAAAGGCTCAAGAATATTTCAAAAATATTTTTACGGACCATGCAAAAGTTATAGCCTCATGCACCATGGAGTATATCAAAAAAGGAAAAAAAAAAACCTCCATGGTTGCATCCCAAAATAAAAGGCTATATGGTTCTTATCATAAACATCTTGAGCAGAAGGACCAAAGTTTTCAAAAACCCCCTTCCATAAGTGTGAGTTCATCTTCTTCCCCTACCATCACAATTTTCCCTATGACCGGAAGACAAGGAGTTGCTATGTCTCTTAAGATTTATTCTTTAGCTTTACAACATATGCATGGCATTTGTGCATTCCCTACCAAGCTCCATATAAAAGCCTTATCTGGTAGAAGGTAGAAATGAGTGAAACTTTGTAGGAATAGCCGCATAAGAGGGAGAGGGTGTTGGTGGTTCTTATGCTCTACTAAATATTTTTATTCCGCAAGCGCACGGATCACCATTGTAGCACTTCACCATGGAGTATTCCAGGGTATCATATTTATAATTTCCACAGGGAAGCTAGCAGAAAATTCCTCAAGGGTACTGTCTAAATCGATCGTAAGTAAATCACGTCAAACATTGGAAGTTTGATAAATGTGGCACTCATGAAGTAACCCATAAAAGAATAATCAGCAAAAGATTGGGAGAGCAACGAGTAGAGAAAAGGGTTTCCTAAAATATATCCATCCTAAGTATTTTATATTCAGCAATCTAATAATCTACAATTATACACTCAAGATCATACAACAGTCATATCAATGTGCATCGGGGCACGGATGTGCCAAAGTAATAAACTTGTTCTGTTGCTCGAACTACCACCGGGCATAATCTCAAAAGAACAGAGGCACAGAAGTGGCCCACGCAACCAACAGAAAAGATTAATACTCTGGGGAACCACCCGCTATAATTAAGACCCTGCTAGGTCCAACCCGGACGTGGTGGATTACAGAGACCGGTGCAGCTGTCACATACACTCGCGGCTACCATCCTCCGTGGGGTTGGGTGCAAACTCGCGTCTAGAATAATTCCTTGAACCATACAAGCAATCACTCTAAATAATCTACCCTTAGCTAACAGGGCAGACCACCCATGCTTAATAAATTTAAGTGAATTGTTTACGCATAGACCAGCTGACAACTCACGTAAGTCTACCTCACACAGACGTGGATCCAACACAGAAATATTTCCGAAGTAATTACTCAGAGCAATAATATAAATCAAGAGAATTACTGAATTAAATAAATAAGAAAAGATATCCATAATAATAATATTTATTCAAAAGAAAGTAAAGATACAAAGAGAGCTTTACCACACTTCCGAAGACAGCTCCGGAACCCTGAGCAAAGCTCACACTCTAACTCTAACTCCCAACTAATGCTAACACTAAACAAGAAGAGTAAATGGATTCTTCAATGAGGTGCGAGTTGCTTCTAAGGCCGGGGGGTCCTATTTATAGCTTGTCCATGGCGGTGGGAACCTGGTGGCCGAAGCTGGAGAGGCGGCGCCGCTAATGTCGGCCGGCCGGCCTGGTAAGGTGGCCGGCCGGCCGTCCACAGTGTCGGTTTGCGACCGCCTCTTCTGTGGACGCTCCAGATTGCTTGGTGGAGTCGGTCCCGAAGTCGGTTTTCTGCTGGGGTCGGCAGAAGTGGAGTAAGGGCCAAGTTTAGGCCCATTATAGCCCATCTTCTAGAATGTTTGCTATTTATTCACTTGGGCTTTAATTATTCTCAGTGCTGGACGTCTTTGGAGCCCATTGGCCGAAGATCGACGGCAGCAGGGGCCAAGGGTGGCCGGCCGGCCTGTGATTGGGCCGGCCGGCCTGTGTTTCTCTCCACAGGCGTCCGTTTCTTCTATATTTACTCCTGCACTCATAAGTCATCCAAAACTCGTGGAACTTTATTAATAAATAAAACATTGCCGAATTTTGGTGATTTACCCTTTTATTTACCGATATGTTGACGGTAATTTAATGACTTAAACACCGTCAACAGAGGGGAAGTGTGAACCAAACAAAGGAGAAATTTTACCTTGTCTTGCAGCACATAAAAACTCTGGATATATACCTGCTAGAATTGCATGACTCGTCCAAAAGTGCTGTCTTGATCTTTAATGCTATGTGACAAGGTGAAAATATAAGCCCCACGGATGTGCAACACTTGTGAATACTTCCGTGCTCTTGTATCTTTACCACTATTAGGGAGTATGTTGTTGCATCTTTATTACCCATAGGGCACTTATTATTAACTCCTGATCCGCCGGTACCCTAAGTTCTGAGTTTGCTCGGGACGCGCAAAGTTTAAGCTTGGGGAGGTTGTTGGCGGTCGTTAAACCATGTTTTGACCGCCACCCTATCGGTAAATAAATACATGTCACGAAGATTCTGTGCATAGTAGTTAGGATTAATGCCACTCTACAAGTTTTGGTGATATTTGGATGCAGGAGAGAAATATGGAGGAAAGTGGGAATAGCTGGCACAAAGACAGGCCGGCCGGCCCCACCCATAGGCCGGCCGGCCCCACCCATAGGCCGGCCGGCCCCACATGGTAGCCACAGGCCTCGGCCTTCCTCCAGTAGGCTGGAAACAGGCCCACAACGCAGAGTCAAGAGCCCAACATGGAGAATTCAACCGACGTTCTAGAAGGTGGGCCAAATGGGCCAAAACTTGTCCCTTACTCCTCTTCTGCCGCCCCCACGACGCCACCGACTGAAGAACCGACACCAGGAGTCGATCAGGAGCGTCCACAGGCTAGGCGGTGGCCAACCGCCACAATGGGCGGCCGGCCGGCCCCCCTACTTGGCCGGCCAGCCTACCTTGGCGGCCCCGCCACTCCATCTTTTGCTATAAAATCCCTCAGGTCCTGAGGAGGCTATAAATACCTTCGGCTACCTCCAGAACAATTCGCACCAGCACCTCCACACTTGAGAAGAGAAGATCCAAAGTAGGGTCACGCTCATCTCATGGAAGATCATTCCACTTGTGTAGTTTAGAGTAGGCTAGTTGGTCATGGGAGTTAGAGTAGAAGTGAGAGCTTCCCTCGGAGTTCCGGAGTTTTCTTCGGATATTGGGTAAAGCTCTCTTGTATCTTTTCTTTTATGAGATCTTATTTAATATAATTATTTTTCTTATTTATTTATTTTCTTATTTAATTAGTTTTCTCCTTAGTTTACATTTATTTATTTAAGCAATAATTATAGCGAAATTCTTGTGTTGGCGCCACGTCTGTGTATGGTAGGTCTATCTGCATGGGTTGTTTGCACCGCAAATGCTTACACAATCCACATAGATTTGTTATGCATGGTTGGCTTGCTCTCTTCCGGTGGAGTAAGTTATCTAGGATAGTTGCTTGTATGGTTCAAGGAATTATTTCTAGTCGTGAGTGTGCACCCAACCCCACGGAGGATGGTAGCCGCGAGTGTATGTGACAGCTACACCAGTCTCTGTAATCCACCACGTCCGGGTTGAACAGGCAGGGTCTTAATTATAGCGGGTGGTTCCTTATGGTGGTGATCTTGGTTGCCACTATGACACATCCGTGCCCTGATGCGCCTGAATGTATCTGTAATGAAAGCTTAAATAGATATTTGTAACCCCTAGGCTAATACCCTTCTTCTTGTTGTCCTCCCAGTTGACTAGTCCTATCTCTTTATTTTCATATGGAATCTTTGTGTGAGTTTGCTTGCCACCCATCATATCTTTCATATGTATCCCTGCTTTGGTCTAGTTTGCAAGTTATAAATAATAGATGTTTCCTTGTTAATTCATGATATTCTTAGCCCTGCTTCCCTGTGGAAATATAAATACGATACCCTTGGAATACTCCTAGGTGAAATGCTACAACGGTGTTCCGTGCGCTTGCGGAGTTGATATTTATCTCTATGCGTAAGAAACGCCAACAGCAAGTCATACAATCTGATCAAGATGTGCATGTGTAGTGGCATTAAAGATGTTTTTTGTGATGTTCCCTTCTCTCTCTTTTTCGATTTTAAGGAGGACATGGCTATCATATTTTCTTTTTCTTTTTTTTTTATCATCATTTTTTTCATCATGCTCTACTTTTGTATGAGCAGGGATTATTGTTTCTTTTGCATAGCCATGTCTCCAATGATATTTTTGAGAGAGAAGGTAACAATGATTTTTGGAGTACTGTTGACGGTCCTTAGACCAAGAATTTGACTGTCATTTTTAGCTCCATAAATAAGGAGGAACTAACACTTCTTACTAGCATTTTGTAATCAAATAACCTATTTCACATGTACCTCTAGATTTTAGTGTGCAGGTGTAAACAGGCCCTGAAGCGACGATTTCGACACTTCTATAAAATGACGCTCGCTGCGGAAACATAATTCAAGGATAAAAGGCCCAGAACCCACCAAAACATCAACTGAGGCCATACACCTGGACAAGAAGGCTAAAGACCATGAGGAGCCAACTTGCCAAAGCCCAGCCGGGGAGGGGCCAGGCCTGGGTCGGCCGACCTGCCAGGTGGCCCCCCTGGGTCCATCTTTCTATGGCGGTTTGCAACCGACCTTAGGAGGTCAGTTTCCCCTGCAATCAATGCCATCAATGCCGGGAACCGCCTCAATTCCACCGCCTTTGGAGGGCTATATGAGGAGGGGTACCCCCCTCCTCTCAATACACACCAACACAAGAGGCTCATTCCCTCCTCCACACATCAGAGCTAGAGGCTCTCTAGTTAGTCCTAGGCTGAGTAGTGCGCTGCCCTTTTGGCTCCCAAGTCCCTTGGAGATTTTGGGGTATAATCCCTTGTATCCTTTTTCTCTTTGTAAGACTTATATCTTTATCAATGGAATATCATCGTTCATGTAGTAGTTATGTGCTTATGTTAGTTCATTGTTCATCCTTGATCTTGGATGAACGTTCTTCGTTCGTTCATGTTCGTTCATCGTTTGTTTATCGTTCATCGATGCACGTTCATGATCGTTCATCGTTCGTTCATACTCGATCATTCTTCATCGTTCTTCGTTCGTCGCTCGTTCTTGAATTGATTCGATGATGGGAAATGAATTTGGTCGCTGTGCAATTGCTGTAATCATGACCCGATGTTTACAGACGGATAATAGATGTATCACTACAGAATTTTCTTATCGACTGATTAAACCAATGAACATTTTAGAAGCAACTATGTAATTGTTCACCCTGACGAAGCACTCTGTTGATATACAATTTTTTCTCGAGCCTTGTTGATCAGCAATCTGATCCCAATAACGCTCCGTTTTTGGCTGAACACAAATTATATTAGGTCATGCGTGAGACACTGAGATCAACACTTGGAGTATCTTATTCTCAACTACGAGTTCAATTTCGATCTCATTACCAGACATGAGAAAGTATGACATACGCACAAGACATGCCCGTAGTGTTGGGTGCTCTGCCGAGCCTTTCTTCTTGCCGTACATGCAGCTTCGCGGTTGTGAATCGCGCGCTATATATATATTGAGCTGGGAGGTTCATAGTAAAAATATCAGCCACCAAGACAGGTAGTACTATATATATGATATCTATTACAGAATACCGAATAGTTTAGATAATTACAAAAAGTTACTGTCCAGTGCTGTGATTGCAGTTACACAACGAGTACACAAGAGTTCATCCAGCAAAGCAAAAAATATATTATGAGTTAAACATAATATATATTTCACCCGCTATAAAAGAACTTCGCATCAACTAATATTTCACCATAACAAAGAACTCATTAGTATTGACAGATGTCTACATTATTTGCCAGCTAACATACGCAGCAACTGCTATTTATCCATCTTACACATAAAAAAAACCTTCAATAATTTCAATGATAATATTGACAATTGTCTACATTATTGGATAAATCATAGTTGTCAGAGATAGAGCTATTCGATGGTAGGGAGATGGTTATGGAGCTTGGCACGTACTCAATTCACATGGCACACCATGACTTAGTGGAATCGAATCAAAAAAATTTTATTACATTTTATGATATGACGGATTCGCAGCGTTCACAAGGGTGAAAATGATAATAATAACAATACTATAATAATGTGAGATAGAAAAATAAGCCAAATTTCATGTGAAACCATTGAAACGTAAAATTGTGAGATAGGACCATTCGTCAACTCTCTTGCGCCAGATCCCTATTTCCAGATGTAAAAACTTTTGAAACAGGGTCTACCGAAAAACTCAAGGAATTGCAGATCGCCAGCGAGAGAAACAAAAACATGTGATTTTGAGGGAGCCAATTAAATGCATAGCAGAAAATTAGTATTCAACTGATTAAAAGGCAGGTCAATACAAGTGGTTAATAAAACAAATCATCCGTGAAACATGCGGCGAGTTGCAAGAACAAGTGGATGAATAATTTAAGTGGTTCATAAAACAAATCAGCCGTGAAAGATGCGGGGTTGCAAAAACAAATTGCTGAGTCCGTTGTGACTGTCCGTTTCCTATCTGAACCAGCAATGTACAAAAAAAAAATCACGTATACTACCATTAGTGCACATTATAGTGTAACACTACTAATATATTCACACGTAACAACATATTTTAATGTTTTACACTTCATCTGGGTGACATATAATACATTAGCGAGAGTTCCATGCTCATATTTTATGTGCCTAATTATGTTATGAATGCATTAACTCCTGTCCATTTTATTTAAGAGAATTGTCAGGTCATCAATCTGAGTAGCTAAAGATTCCCGTGCATTATTATTTTTTTGAAATGAAATCACTACTCCTGCACTGTCTACAATTTCAAAATAGCTAGGTAGTAGCAAGTGTTCGCAAATGTGACAGGAACCTTAGTTGGACACGTAAATTAACCTAAACAGGCTACTCTCTCCGTTTCCCACAATACTTATGATTGTAGCCCTCAAATCTTATGCCACAATACTTGTGATTCTCACTTTCGATGCACTATTATCACTTCCTACACCTCTATCTCTATATTTCACCTTCTTATTTTTTATGCACTATTATCACTTCCTACACCTCTATCCCTACCAGCAGATCGAAGCCCGGCCCGCGTCTGTGGAATTGAACAGGACACGCCACGAGCAGAGCTAGCCCTGACCCGCAGCATCCCTGACAGCAGCACATCCAACGCGTCTGTGTCTGCATCAGACGCGCTGCCCATATTGATCTTGATCCGATCATCCGGCAGGCGGGGTTCCATTTCGCCACAGTGCGCACCCTATGATCCATCCTCTTCCCGTTCTGCATGGAAAATAAGACAGTCCGTTTACCCATACTGCCAGCCTTTCCATTATCTTGCCGGACAGCGAACAGCTACTCGGGATGGGGTCTGGGATCAGCGTGCACCACGCGTGTGGAGTCTGAATAAAATAGTGATGCAGCGCGCACCACAGGTAGAGTTTGAATAAAATAAAAATGTAATTATTGGAAGTTAGCATCACCCGTTGCCATCACCATTTCACAAAATAAATACTCCATATGTTTTATACCTCTCTCTCTCCAGGTATCATTGCAAAAAAAGATGTATGGCTATCTAAAAAATGCTTTGAGTATGTTGCAATTATATCGTTGTTTTGGACATGGTCGGCATGGGTATTCGTGTTGGTCCGTATAAGTTGAGCTCGTGCATTAAATGCTGGATTGGACTAGTCCATGATTCTTAATGTGTCTCGGTTTCAGTAATGCGCTTCTGAATCTCATGGCCAGTCAGAATATGCTCAACGTCCTTCCACCTATTATATAACAATATCAGATCACGTTACCCTCTCACTTCCCCTCGGCCAACATGAATACCCATGCCCTTCGGTCCGTATCAGTTGAGCTCATGCATTAAATGCTGGATTGGACTAGTCCATGATTCTTGATATGTCTCGATTTCAGTAATGTGCTTCTGAATCTCACGGCCAGCCAGAATATGCTCAACATCCTTCCACCTAGTATAACAATATCAGATCATGTTACCCTCTCACTTCCCCCACCCCCTCCCATGGGGCACCAAATAAGCATGTTACTTACACATTTGTCTGAAAGCTTCTTAAACTGGTGCTGCTACTACCAGTTGCAACTGCAAGTGTTTTAAGAGAGTATTTTCGGCCACGAATTTTGTGAAGACCAAGCTCAGAAATAGCACGGGAGATCAATTTTTGAATCATTGCTTGGTTACATTTGTTGAGAAAGAATTTTGTCTACGTGTTGGTGATGAAGACATAATCTCTCGTTTCCAAAAGCCTCCTCGACGAGTTAATAATATGAGTTCTTCTTAGTTTGTGAGTGCCTAAACTACTTTACATGTAAGGGAGCTATTTGTACTTTATTCTTTGATTTTATGGACCTTTAAAATTATGTGACAAGTGTTCAACTTTTTGCACACTCAATTTAAAAATCCTGGCTCCGCCATCTACAGCCATGAGCACCAACTATGAATTGCCAAGACGACTTGTGTTACTCTATCTTCTTGAGCAACGATATCATGCATGGTATCCCTTGCTCCATTCCACATTACCACCGCCTGCAGATTGAAGGCCAGCCCACGTCCGTGGAATTGAGCAAGACACGCCACGAGCAGAGCTGGCCCTGACCCGCAGCATCCCTGACAGCAGCACATCCAACGCGCCTGTGTCTGCATCAGACGCGCTGCCCACGTTGATCTTGATCCAACCATCCGGCAGGGGGGGTTTTATCTCGCCACAGTGCGCACCCTATGATCTATCCTCTTCCTGTTCTGCATGGATAATAAGACACAGGCCGTTTACCCATACTGCCAGCCTTCTGATTATCTTGCCGGACAGCGAACAGCAACTCGGGATGGGGTCTGGGACCAGCGTGCACCACGCGTGTGGAGTCTGAATAAAATAGTAAAGATATAATTACTATTTATCGGTATACCTGCTGGTGCTGCACCTAGAAGACATGGTCGATACGGACAGTATTTGATGAGGACGTCGAATTTTTCCCCTATATAACAAAACAATGAGTGATGCAGCGTGCACCACGGGTAGAGTTTGAATAAAAATAAAAATGTAATTATTGTCAATCAAATTACCTGCTGGACCTAAAAGACAAGGTGCGGACTAAGTTTGATGGGGATGTCGATTTTTTTTTCTAATAAAATAGAATTCACATCATGACACTACAAGAAATACATTATTTTCTACTGGATTATTAGTGGGCTGCACATGTGCTAGGCCTATTTATATTTCCCAATTATTCCTGAAAAATCTCAAAGGCCCATTCATGCATGGTGGGAGTGCAACCCTTTAGTCCCATATTGCTAGTTGAGGTGGAGGAGGACCTACTTAAATAGAAGAGTGCTTCACCTTCTCTTGCTAGTTTGTGGATAAGAGGATAAGGAAGAAACACACGCGCGCGCACGCCTCGCGTCGCCTCGCTGGGGCGGGCATGGCCAATGGGCGCGGCCGCGCATCACCTGTGTGAATGGTCCGCCGAAATCCGGCCCGAGGCCTTGCGGGTGCGCGGCTTCCTTTTGCAGTTTCTTTTCGTTGCATATCCAATTCGTTTTTATATGGAAACCGATTCGGTTGTGGGACGCCTAAACCCTAGCGGTCTCCCTCTATAAATACATACAATACGCCGCCCCTATTGCATATCACAACACGAGTTAGGGTTTTGCCTTTTCCTTCTGTTGCGCTGCCCCTTGTAGTTTGCCCTATCCCGATAGTCAGCGTGCACCGGCGAACGGGAGAGTAGGTCTCTGGAACCGTCGTCCTCTGAGCTCCTGCACCGGGAGAGGGCGAATAAGGTTTTTGGGAAGCACTCTGCGTGACTGCTCGATCGCTTCCACCACGGCTCGTCTTCCTCGCTGGTCGTGTGCGGGAGTTGCTGCTCGTCGTCATCAACGTCTACATCGTCGTCCCGCTACGGCTTCCACTGCTCCGCTGGATCAACAGTACGTGTTCTATAAAACCATGTCTCCCCTATTTGCTTATCTGATCCATGCTTGTACAGTAGTACTGCGAAGTACGGTAGATCTTGCTCTGCTTATACTAGAATAGATATGCTGATTAATGACGAAATTAAGGTGTCACCGACCGCTGATAGTGACGAAAAATTCGTCATAAATCACGATTTATGACCTTTGAGCGTTCGTCAGCAGTCGAGCGTGCCCAGTCGTGATTTATGACCTTTTTCTAAACTGTAGTGACGATTCCTCAATCGTCATAAACTTCCTTGTACGTTACAGTACTTCGTATACGTATACTGTCACGGTGGCAGGATGACATGGCATCCAACGTGGCAGCACCGCCACGGCGGCAAGATGACTTGGCATCACAGCCACGGTGGCATGATGACTTGCCAGATACACGTGTCAACTTCCTATTGGTCCACATGTCGTTTTTTGATTGGTCCATGTGTCATTTTTCCTAAAGGTCCACGAACCGTTTTCTGCAGTCTACGTGTCACCCTCCTATTGGTCCATGTGTCCTTTTTTTTGTTGTTCCACGTGTCGTTTTTCTATTGGTCCACGTGTTACTTTTGTACCTGTCCACGTGTTCTCTCCTGACTGGTCCACATGTCGACCTTCTATTTGTCCACGTGTCATCTTTTTACAGGTCCACTTGTCCCCTCTCGATTTGCACACGTATCACTATTTTATTGGTTTACGTGTCATTTTTCAATTTTTCCACGTGTCACATTGCTAGAGGTCCGCGTGCCATTATTATACTGGTCCACGCGTCCATTTGTGATCCAACTATTTCGTCACAATTCATATTTGGTTGGATCGTCACAAACATATGCCAAATTTATCCGCTGTTAAATACATAGATGAGTCAGATATAAATCACATAAACCAAAACGATGCCACAGTTCACATTCCATCCAGATCACGAAACCATGCCACATTACAAAATGGTGCCCCACGAACACAACACACAGAAGAGTTCAGTAATCACACCAAAACCAAGCAGACTAGAAACGAAGATCATTCAAATGTCAGAGATGAAGGATGCACCTGACCTTCCCCTTCGAATTAGAAATAAGAGAGGCCATCAAGGTTCCCTTTTGTGCTGATTCCTTCCTCAAGTCCTCTGACTGGGTTTCCAGAGTGTAGTTTGAGTCTCTCGCATCTTGCCCTTGCTTCTGCAAGGCATCAATCTCCCTCTTCTGTTGTTCAACTATTTGTTCAACATGTCGACTTTCGGCTTTCTCGCGCTCAACTTCAGCCATCAATGCTTCCAACCGGGAAGAAACAAAACTTCTGATTTTTTTCTTCGGTTGAAGGCCCGCAACTTCAAGAAAGGTACTTGCTCGAACAACTTCACGAACAGCATGACCAGGAGACAGCGGTTTCTCTCCCTGCTGTACAGATTCTTCCATTATCTCTTCCATATCATCCTAGCAAACAACGGTGATAGGTCAAAGTTATATCATCCTAGCAAACAACGGTGATAGGTCAAAGTTCCATCATGTTAACAGATTTTTACAGTGCCGTACATGCATAAGAGGACATGAAAAGGAAAAAGCAATTACAAGAGCGTTTTCAACTGTCTCACTAATAGAACCAGTTTTCTGTGATGAATGGAACTCCCTGAACAGCTCCACAGGGGTGGGCTCTTCATCGAATTTGTCTCTCTGAAATGATGTGCAAAGAAATGTCTAATCAGCATTTAATAAGAAGAAATCAAAGACATCGACTGACTAGTTCCTTACCAAGGCATGAGCCTGGGCAACATAGCACCGGGAGCCTGTGCGCTGATTCATCTGTACTTTCTCACGGTTCCGCTGGTTTGCAAGACACATTTTCTGCAGAAAGTACATTTCTGTGAGTGATAGAAAAAAATATAGTATTTCTAAAGTCTGGCATCACGCATATGCTTTTTGATATGATGTAAAACGAACAGCGGACAAATGGCCGAGATCATAAACACAATGCTCAAAAAGATGACAACTTCGGATGGTCCTTTGAGTTCAACAAACACAGCACCGGATAAAGGGGTGTCCATTCACACTCTATCGACCGTACTTAGTTCAGGTAGTTTTATGCGATGAACAAATTGAATTAACAGTAGAACAATGATAACATAACACTTCAAGTCTACAACGATCAATTAAATCACGACAGAGGGATCAAGTAGAATAGAACGAGTTCGGGCACAACGCAGTAATTATGTCTACTCTGAAGACGGCATCCTGAATGTACAACTGTATTTGACATTAGGTTGACCGACGAAAGGAACGAGGCGATTTGAAGTTCTACCGTACCTTGTGTTGTGGGCTTGACCACAACTTCAGCAGTGCTTCCCATTGATCGTCATTCATCGATGACACAGGAGCTTTAGCAACCACTTCATTCGCTGGTATATTATTGAAGAACTTCTTCTTCAGCTTATATTTCATCTGACGCTGGCCGCATTTAATCATGTCAGCACATGCTGAAATCACTGGTTTGCTGGTGGTGTCCATGGAAAATTGGACCTAGTACAGCAAATAAAAGTTACCCCATCTCTCATACAAAGGTTGGGCACCAGTGAACTTATCAGGTTTGGTACAGCAATTAAAATGGAATTTCACATCAGTGTTCCATGATTTGATATACTTACGGAAACTTTGTTGATGTCTTTTAAAAGATGTTCCCGCTCCTGCTCATCCCTATACATCTTCCCGTGAGGAAGGACTGGTATGTGCCGCCGAAGTACGATGCCTGCTTCAGTTGCAAGCTTTGCAGCTTGCAAAGGTATTTCAGGCCGTTTCTTCCCTTCCGAAATGTGGATTCGCAGCTTTTGTCCATTCCTTTGTTGATCCCTTCCAGATCTTTCCCGGCTCTTGCTGTGCCCTTTGGAGTAGTTCTGATTTCATCCCCTAACAAAATTGCAATCATGTGTTAATCATTAAGTGGCTATCAGCAAAGATAAACAATATTTAGCAACAACAAAATATGATCCTTGCCGTCATCATGCACTTGGGTGCTGTCCTCTTGTGTTCCTTCGACAGAGTTTACAGCTGACAACACCCTTGCCCGCTGCCTTATTAGTCTTGGGACTTCTTGAGGAGGTGCTACCACTCTCTTGGAACCTCTTCCGTCTGTAACATGACTGGTTGCCGCCTGCATGGAACTCTTCTGCCCTCTCCCCTTAAGAACCTGTGAGTCCTCGACGGCCAAAAGGGAACAAAAGTTAGCTTTGCAATAATGCAGTGACGGAGCTTGTATCAATTTAGAGGGGAGGAAGGCGGGGCGCAATAGGTTTAGAAGCTTAGCAAGAGGGGGGCAGATTAGAAATTTTGTTACATTTACATGGTGAAATCAAGGGCTTTTAAAGAAAACAAATCCCGTTGCAATGTCTACCGTACTTAGAAGTAACAGGTAACGCTTCTGCAGAAACTTGCGAATGGAAAGAAAATATTAAAACCTTATTTCTACTGTCTCCGTTTAGGGTCCCCGGCAGGCCAAGGTTTCTAAGGATTTCTTCATTTGTAGCAACCCTTTTCAGTCATTGAAGCGCGTACTCGTTAGTCTCTTCCTCCTCATGGTGAAGCCCATCCTATGCACGTTCGTAAAACATATTCTGTGAGACTGATTGATTCAAATGCAAGTCGAGGCATAGCAGTTGCATGCCCATTGCCAAAACAACAAATATAAACTGATCAACAGCATCTACAATGTAGGTCTCAAAAAGAAAACATCCCCTACAATATACGTAGAGCTATATAGGGAAGCAATATACCTGCCGTCGCCGGATTCCGCCCTGGTGCCATCTAAGTCTTGCAGAAGGACAAAGCTCCGGTGCATAGGACAACGAAGGGGCAGGATCACGAACGATGCAGGGGACGCAGAGTGGCAGAGGTGAAGCTCGGGAACGCCGGAGCAGCGAGCGGGATCGGCGAGACAATGTTTGGGTTGGTAGCGAGGTCAAGATTCGGCGCATTTTATGGCTGCATTGGCATAGTTTACCAAAACACCCTTGGCAGCGGATCGGGAAAGAGAGCGGATGGATTTGGAGAGGAAGGGACAACATGGACTTTCCCCATCATGGTGGAAATTTTGAAAGAGCCACACTCGTTTCGGCGGGCGAATGAAAATTTGGACTGCAGCCACATTTATTGTGCGAACCAGCAAATCCATTCTGAGTTTGTGACGTTTTCAAGCGTGGGGGCGTGTACAAGGCAGACTGGAAATTAGTATCATTTACACGCGCACAAACGCCAAGCACTTTAGTGTTAACATTTTGACCATCAGAATTAGTACCGCTGCTCGCAAATGAACTGTCCACTAACACGTTATGTTGATTATTAATAACTAACAAGGGCAAAACTAGCACGTCGATAAACCTTGATCTAAGGAGTTTCTGATACACTTTCATAGTAACAAAAACAAGTCTCCTATAACAATTCTTAATTGTTGGTTTGCCACATCACCTTTTTATGAAACTGGCTGTATTGAGAGTGCGTAGGGCGTCAACAAATGTAGAGACAGGATGGGATAAAATAGAGCAAAGCTATATACAGAGCGCGTATTTGATAACTCTACGAGGGAGGTTATTCTGGATTACGCTCTAAATTGAATCGCTATCTTAAACACCGGAACATCCCTTTGAACTGACATGGAACACACCGAAACATCCCCTAAACTGACATGCATCGCATAACATAGTAAATTACAGTACACCCCCCTACTGAATAGATATGGAATGCACTGAACAAGTGTCAAACAAGGACCTGTCGGTGTCCGCGCACTGCAGGTGGTGACCACTGACCAGCATCACGCTATCGCAAAAGAAGCATCGTTCGGGGGACCCAAGTACTACTACTAATTATCGAACTACATGTAATAACTAACATGATTCGAAATGGTTCGCCATGCCGGCCGACATTAACTAGTCTTCTTGTGCCGCGAGTTAAGCAGCCATGTTTTCGGCCTCATGTTCTGCAGCAGGCACGGTGGCGGCCGCTGCAGAGGCGACGTCTTTCTCCTTGGCGGCGGCATCCATCTTAATCGGCAGCAGTGTCTTTCTCCTCGACAGCAGCGTCTTCCTCAGCAGGAGCGTCTTTCTTCTCGGCAGCAGGGTCACTGACCTCGGCGGCGGCGGCAGCGTCTATCTCCTTGCACTGAGCGTCTTTCTCCTCGCGATCAGAGTCTTCATCAGCGACCTCAACGTCTTCCCCCTCAGCAGCAGCTGTTTTCATCGTATTCAGATTGTTTAGAAAATTTGGTGATCCTGTCCGAAGCCGCTGAGATTGCTGACACTTATACAAACAATCAATAAATTTAGCTAGAAACAATCATACAAGTTTTCCTGAACGGAGCTATTCATTGGAAACAACAGAGATTAATATACGGGAATTGTTATCTCAAACAAAGGTCCACTGGATGTGATAAAATGCGCTTACTCTTTTCCTTGTTTCCCAGATGCATGTCGCACATGGAGATGATATTGCTGTGTTCTATTCCGTTGAGCCGCATGTTTTCCCCAGAAGCCCCAATCTGTGTGTGAAATTTCCATGAGCTTCAGGAGATCATTGAGAATCCCGATCCGTTCATGGACCATTCTCACGGCCTCGTCTACTAGTACTTCCTCGTTGTCCTTCATGCGCGTATTCCTCCCTTGGTCGTCGGCCATGGCCTTGATCTTCCTCTTCATGACTTCTATCCTAAATAGAGATTCAAAGCTGACTAATAAATGCTCATATTCAGGAAGAAGAATAAATCGACAGCAGAGGCAATGAAAGAAATCGAAACATCAAACAACAAAAAGGGATATCGCTTTTCCCGGATCCCTATGTCCCACATAATGTCACCAAAGAAATCTGATTCTGACATCTCATCCTCGACCTCGCAACGGATTATTTTTGCTACCCCCGGGCTCAGAACAAAACTCAAAATGGTGCAAGCTTGATCACGCCCATGCTGCGGCACGCTTTCTACTACTACATGATCCCTACATACAGGTCGGTAGCAGCAAAAAATAACTACTAGTAACTAGTATGATGTTCATGAAGAAGGCGACGAATGGAATCGAAACATCAGACAAGAGAATGCAAACCTTTCTTTTATGACTGCATGCTCCTTTACCGGGCTTACATTGCTCCTCTCGATTGCGGCTGTGCCCTCCATCACTTGCTCATTCGTCCCATTGTCCATGTTTCTCCTAAATAGAACGAAAGCAAAACTAGTAAAGAGACCAAAATCTATGAAAAAGAAATCCAATAAGGTGATTGAGGAAATCGAACATCAACAAGCAAATGGATTCCATTTTTCGCAAATCTCTTAAGCTCTGCGTGGACGCAAAGAAAACGTAGGGCAGGAGTTTCTGGTGCGAGTGATGGGTGCACGAGCACGGGAGGAAGCCTTTCTGGTCCCAGTGTTGCGTGTCCACCTGAAGAAAATGCCGGTGTGCAGGAGGTAGTACATTCGTGTACTGACATTCGAGAAGCTTCCCACGAAACCGCTAACCTTCAAAGATGTGATTTAGCCTGATTTGGATACAAAACTATCGAATTAGCTGACCTTCCAAACGAAAGGATTAAAAGAATTTATGGGTGCCCAAATTTATACTACCACAGGATTTTCCAGTGCTACTAGTACTAGCTTACGAAAGTCAAGCCGCGTCTTGCAAAGCGTATGATTCCTTCACAGTCCTTTAGGCACTCATGAGGGAGGCACAGGCGGCTGGCAGTGGCAGCATTGTCTGGTCTTGTCAAATTACTCACGGGGACGAGTTGGGTACTGTGCCACTGCTCCAACCACTCAACCAACCTTGAAGAAAGGATATTCCAGTGAGTAAGTTGAATATCAATCACCGGATATTCCTATGGAATGGCTTGTTTCATAGTGATTTTGGAGGATTCTTAGCATGAGGTCCAACCTCATGAATTTTCCATTGTGTGTCTCTCTCTCATCTGATTCCTACGTGTCATTAGTTCTGCCAACTGCATAAACCATCAGATAGATGCGTGCATAAAACATAACATTGTGTGCAACGGGCAACTAGGCGGTCAAATGTGTGCAAATTTCCTTTTCACACCGGAAGGCCCGCTGGTGAAAAAAGAACCTCATCGGATAAATAGCATGCCACCAGAGTGCAGTAGTACAGATGATCACACCAAATCTGTTGAGTGCAGATTAGAAGAGCATCTTTTCCAAAATATAATTATTTGGCACCACCAAAAGTTCCAGCATTCGACATTACTACTACTACATACTAGATTACAAGCAAACATAAACAGATTACAAGGACGCGTGGAAAGAAGGACGGCGAGACCACCGGCGCTCGGCTCACTGCTGTTGCGGTGGCAGCGGCAGCATCTACCCATGGTTCCGAGCCATCCAACGGTGGCGGCTTGTGAACTTGTCATTTTGTCGTCGTCGTCGTCGTCGCCATGGTACGGCCGAGCCATGGCAACGACATGCTTCTTCATGTCCTCCATGGCCTTCTTCGGCTTCTTGCCGGGGCAGACGGGGCAGATGAACGACTCCTGGCCACGAGGGCCACGACAGATGGCGCGGTGAGCTCGGGGCAGCAGGGATGGATCCGCTGGGATCGGAGGCGAAGGAAGCGAGCCAGCCTGGACTAGAGACGGCGACGTCGAGCGCGTCGAGGCCGGCCACGGAGACCACGGCGACATTACTAGAGCCGGATCCCGCCGCTGGGCGCCCCTGTTGTGGGCACCGTTGAAGGGAGCCATGGCAGCACCGGATGAAGCTCCGGGCCATGGAACCGCTGGAACTCGGAACTACCGTTGTTCTGCATGATGAACGGTACATCCACATCAACCATAATCGACCAACCTACTAGCCCTTATCCTACCGTAACTGACTATAATCATCCTTGGACTCAGATGTGTGAACTTGGCAGAGGCTTATTCTAGCAGAGCCCAAAAGAATGGAAAACAAGAGAGCTATAGGGAGCGACAACTTTACCGAGGACGAGGCCAAGCTTCTTGCCTCAGTAGACCTTCTGCCTCCGCGGTGGTCACGACGAGCGTGACGCCGGCTGAAGGACTGCCCCGTTGGATACATGGATGATCGGAGCAACGACAGAGGAGGGAGGAGTGCGACAAAGTGGGAGAGTGTGGACTGCGGAGTGAGGCACCACTTTGGACTGAAGCGGTCTCATTTGTTAAGTTGCTGCTGCAGGGGAGACAGCAAGGCGGAAGCGTTTGCACAATGCATGGTTCTAGCCATCTCAATGAGGCGCGGTCCGTGGAATAGAGCGGGTGTTGGCGGTTCTTATGCGATAAAATTAAATTCATTAATTCCGCAAGCGCACGGATCACCATTATAGCATTTCACCTTGGAGTATTCCAGGGTTATCGTATTTATATTTCCGCAGGGAAGTAGAGCAAAAGGGAGCTGAATAGTAGCAATGCATTGAATAATTTGGAGAGAAATAATGTATCAACTATACTTGAGACGGGAGGTAAGATTGGCATGATAAATATGGGTGGCACATACCTTCAAATCCGAAGTGATAAGAGAAATAAAACTGTAGTATACATTTGGGAGAGCAACGAGATAGAGTTAAGACTTCCTACATGTTCATCTATTATTTACTCCTCCTAGTAGTCAAGTCTACAAAGATTATCTACTCTAGCTAAGCTCATACATATACAAGTCATGCCGTTTCGGGGCACACACGAGCTAGGTTGAAACCGATGTTGCTAGCTCAACCTAGGGATCCGTATGCTATAATTAAGACCCTGCTGAGTCCAACCCGGACGTGGTGGATTACAGAGACCGGTGCAGCTGTCACATACACTCGTGGCTACCATCCTCCGTAGGGTTGGGTGCCAAACGTGCATAGGCCCAAGCTCCAAGCTCCATGCTTACAACCCGCCTAGAGGAACTACTCTTGATCAACGGAGCAGCCCTATCTAAGAATAAACAAACACAGATTTCACCAAGCGCGGACGTCATCTCCGACGGAGGCACTCTCTCGTACTTGCTTAGACCAACAATCACGAATCCGACAACAAGACTTCTACGAGCACTTACTTAACAGAATAAATAAACTAAATAGAAAAGAACTAATAAAGAAATAAATAAAGATAAAACCAATTATATATTAAATAAAAGAATATCTCTAAAGAGTAAGGATACAAAGAGCTATACCAAAACTCCGAGAAGACTCCGGAAGCCCGAGAGAGCTCTCACTCTACTCTACTCTACTCTAACTCCCAAAGTAACTACTAAACAAGAAATGAACACTTGGATGAAGTGTGTTGGTGCACTTTGGTTTTGCAGCCGGCCAGGGGTATTTATAGCGTCTCCATGGGCAGGGGGATCATATAGCCGAAGTTGGAGAGGCGGCGCCAGCAAGGTCGGCCGGCCGGCCAAGTCCCCTGCGTCGGTTCGTCACCGACTTGCTCCTGGACGCTCCTGATCACTCCCTGACGGCGGTCCGAAGGTCGGCTACTTGATGGGGTCGGCAGAATTGCAGTGGGGGCCAAGTTAAGGCCCAAATGGCCCACCTCTGGTAAGTCGGCGCAAATCCACTGAGCTGGGCCTTGAATTGTGCGTGGTGGACCAGTTTACAGCCCACTGGAGGAAGCCCGGGGCCTGTGGCCACCAGGTGGGGCCGGTCGGCCTTGGGTGGGGCCGGCCGGCCAGGGAATTTCCCTGGCTGGGCCTACTTTCCTCCATTATTCGCTCCTGCATCCAAATATCCACCAAAACTTGTGGAGTAGCATTAATCCTATCTACTATGCACAAAATCTTGGTGTTATGCTTTTATTTACCGGTAGGGTGGCAGTCAAAACATGGTTTAACGATCGCCAACAACCTCCCCAAGCTTAAACTTTGCTCGTCCCGAGCAAACTTAACTCAGGGCACCGGCGGATCAGGAGTTACAAAGAAGCGCCCCGTGGGTAATAAAGATGCAACAACATACTCCCTAAATAGTGGTAAGTTTACGAGAGCACAAAATATTCATGTGTTGCAAAAATCGTGGACTTATATGTTACAGCTAGTCATGCAGCATTGAAGACTAGAACAGCATTTTTTGGACAAGTAAACAATTCTAGCAGGTATGCATCCAGAGTTTTTATGTGCTGCAAGGTAAGGTGCAAAAAATTCTCCTTCGTTTTGGATGGCACTTCTCTTACCATCCTGATGTGAGTCTATTCCTACAAGCTTCACTCATCCTACCTTCTACTAAATGAGGCTTTGTATGTGGAGCTTGGTAAGTAATGCACAAATGTCATGTATTTATTGTAAAGCTAAAGAATGAGTCTCAATCAACATAGCAACTCCATGTATTTTGGTCATAGGAAATGATGCGATAGAGGGGGAGAAAATAAACTCACACTTGTGGAAGGGGTTTTGAAAACTATTGGTCCTTTATTTTGCTCAAGATTTATACGATAAGAACAATATAGCCATTGACTTTTGTCACGCAACCATGGAGAGTTTTTTTTTTACTACTCCATGGTGCGAGGGGCCATAAACTTTTCATAGTTCAAAGAAAACATTTTAAAATATTCTTGAGCTTTTGGAAGGACCAGCGGTTTTACAAACTCTGAAAAATGTTTGGTTGATTTATCCAAACATTCCCCTTTTTATTTGGAGAGAAATTTTTTCGAAAACACACGCGAATGGATTATGACCAAAATTACGAGTGCTTAGTTTCAAGAGCACCTCAAACCTTAACAAAACTCAATACATAAACAAATGGCCATGAGTGGGGCTGTTTCGAATATTGTGATATGGCTTTGGTAGGTAAATAAATCACACTAAGAGAAGTGTACCAAAATGGAAGGGTTTTAGGTACTTGCAGCAATTCAGGAAAAACATCTCTGGATGAAACCATACTAAGAGATTGCAACAAGTCCTAATCATGCCATATCACAATCCACAATGCTCGGACTTGGTGTAACAAGTGCAACCCACGGAAATAAGCAAGACTCGTGATGTGATCATGCTCAAATAAAAATAACACGTATGTCAGGAGTAGAGGTAGCATCTATGCGACACAAAGGAAGCTAATTTGTAACTCGATCATCGTTTCAATTAAGTGTAGCACAACACCAGGATTCTGGCATTTATTCGAAACAGGGAGTTTATAATTCAGGGAAAGTTAGAAATACTTACCTGGGGTCCTCCCCAAGCTTGAGTCTTTGCAAGACTCGAACTCGTGTTGAACTCCTTCTTACCTGTCGGCCCTCCCCAAGCTTGAGTCTTTGCAAGAATTAAGCTTGATTCAGGCTCTTCTTCCTTCTTCTTAATCTGCAAAAAAGAGTGAAGATGATGCAAGTGGCTAGCCCCTAATGGGCATCGCCGGGAATCCTATTTTTTTTTTGTTGTTTTTAATTTTTCATATTTTTATTTTGTTTTTATGGTTTTTGAAAGAAAAACAAGCGCTAGGCCTAACTAGGATAACAATTGGGATGGCCTCTCCAATCGGAGGGCTCTCATTTTTATGTCTTGAGCTAGACGTTCTCCATGTCGTTTCAACTTGTTTGGACCTCGCTCGCTGGAGAATCTGGCGAGGTTGAGGTTCCTTCTTTCTTCCGCCACACTTTGATTGTCTTCTTTGTGCTTGTGGCGGCGACATTTTCTTTACTAGGCGCCTTTGTTGTGCTCTCCTCGGTCGATACCGTAGCTGCCTTCTTCTTCCTTGAGCGCCTAGCTCTCCTCTTCTTAGGCGATTGTGACTCGCCTACTCCTTCTTGTGGTGGAGGAGCAAGAGGGGCTTGCGGTGCTTTTGGCGGCTGAGGCATTCTCCTTGGAGTCCTCCAATAATTAGCTGGCCTTCTTGCATTCTCTCTTGCCAGATAGTTTCTCATGTATGCAATGGGCTTGTCTGGCTGCGGTATGTGTGGAGTAATCTCAATCTTCTCCACTTCCCTTGGGTCCTTTCCATATATGACCCGTACTTGCTTGCATTGCTCAACCTTGGGCCTGAAGTTGAACGTTTCTTCCCTGCCATTGAAATCCAGGTGTATCTCTCCTGCCAAAGACGGTATATGACAAGTTTAACGTCCTCCCAGGAATAAGAGGCGTCTTGACATCCACTTCTATATCCAGCACAACAAAGTCGACAGGGACGAAGAGACTTCTGACCTGCACGGGAACGTCTTCGGCTATACCCGCAGGATGACGAACGGACTGATCTGCGAGCTGTAAGCACATAGCCGTTGGCGATAACGGACAGTTTAACTTGTCATATACCGTCTTGGGCATAACGCTTACGCTCGCACCCAAGTCACAGAGCGCCTGAGAGAAATGCTGGCTGCCAATTGAACCCGGGATGGTTGGGCACCCCGGATCCTTCTTCTTCTCTGGAAGAATGTTCAGAATGGCCGCACTGCACTCTTCTGTAAGCTTTACCACTTCCATTGCTGGAATGGGGCGCTTGTTGTTGAGGATGTCCCGGAAATACCTAGTGTAAGTAGGTACCTGCATGGCATCAAGCAGAGGAATATGCACATATATATGCCGGATAGCCTCAACAAATTTATCGAAGCGCTCATCCATGGTGAGCTTCTTCCTGCAGTCGGGGTAAGGCAAGCCTGTAGTGTCAAATATTCGTGAGGTGCTGCCTTGGGTGGAGCTTGCTCAACGGGAGGATCTGTCGTTGGTTCCTCCTCGGAGATCTCCTTCTCGGCATCTTCCTTTTCAGGGACCTTTTCAGGCATCTTTTTGTCGATCTTCTCCTTGGGAGCTGGGTTCGGTGTCTTTCTCTCGGCACCCTTGGGGTATGGTGGGTCCACAGTTCCTCTTCCTCCCCTGGTGGTGATGGCACTAACACTCTCCTTTGCGTTGATCTCCGGCTGTCCCGGAAATCTGACCGCACGAGGAGCCTGCACAGCTGAAGGTATTTGGGCAATTTGCGTTTCTAGCATTTTGTTATGGCTTAGCTGATTTTGCAGAGCAGTGCTGAACGATTCTAGCTTGGCATCTATGCTCTCTAAAGCCTTGTCCGTAGTAAGAAATTTCTTACTAATACTGTCATTGATCTTGACCTGGCCGAGAACTAGATCCTTGATAGAGGGCTCATAGCGGGAAAGATTACCATTGTTACCTCCCTGATTCTTGTTGAAGGAGAGGACGGGCCTGGAATTCCAGCCGTAGTTGTTCTGGGAGCGGTACCCATTGCCATTGTCGAGGAAATTGCATTCCTCCCTTGCTTTTGGGCAATTGATGCCCATATGCGCTGTGTTGCCGCACTCTTCACAAGTCATGCGGGAGTCCGCAACTTGCAGTTCCTGTGGAGAGTCCACCTTGCGGAGCAGCTGATCGAGCTTGATGGCGAGCATGTCCATCGTCTCCACTTGGTGCACTCCACGGGTCTTGGTGGTCGCCGCTTGGCATTCACCATGAGTCTGGTTGGCCGCCACCTTCTCAATCAACTTCTTAGCGTTCTTCATGCTAAGAGAGAAGAAAGAGCCGCCTGCTGCGGCGTCGAGGTGCTCTCGAGCGGACGGCCTCAAACCGTGGTAGAAACTTTGCATGAGCTGCCATTCCTCCATGCCATGGTGTGGGCATGAGAGAACATACTCCTGCATCCTGTCCCAGGCTTCCGCGGTCGACTCATCTGAGAGCTGTTGGAAGCCCGATATCTTGTTCCGCAGGGCATTTGTTTTGCCCGGCGGGAAGAACTTTGCGAGGAAGGCATTGGAGCATGCCGTCCACGTGTCGAGGGACTCTTGGTTCGCGTAGAACCACTGGAGAGCCTTCCCCGACAGAGAGAATGGAAAGAGCTGAAGTTGGATGGCGTCCTGAGGTGCATTCTTCATGGCGAAGGTGTTGCACGTCATCAGGAACCTTTGGAGATGAGCGTTCGCACCCTCCGACGGCTTCCCACAGAAAGAACTGGCCAAGATCATGTTGATCAAGGCCGGCTTGAGCTCGTAGTCCTTGTTGGTAATGCGCGGGTTGGGTCCCACGCGGATGTTCTCCGTAGTTGGCTCGGAGAAGTCATTGATCGTCTTCTCGATCGGATCACCCATGTTGTTGTTCGTTGATGAAGATGGAGGGTGATCAACAATGGTTGGAAGGGATCCTTCAAGAGCCAGAACTTTCGATCGAGCGCGGGTGGGAGAAGGGGAAAGCCTGGCCCTCACCATTCTCAGGAACTGTTCGGGATCTGGGTGAAAGTTTTCTGGTAGGTCGAAACCAGTCATGCACTGTCCTGTTTTAAATTTCCACAAGAAGAAAAACAGCACACGGGTAGACCCGCAAAAGTAAGTGATAATTATTTTTCTCACAAACACAATGCATTTATTAAGATTCCTAGCTGCTACTTCCCCGGCAACGGCGCCAGAAATGCTTGTTGGCGGTTCTTATGCGATAAAATTAAATTCATTAATTCCGCAAGCGCACGAATCACCATTGTAGCATTTCACCTTGGAGTATTCCAGGGTTATCGTATTTATATTTCCGCAGGGAAGTAGAGCAAAAGGGAGCTGAATAGTAGCAATGCATTGAATAATTTGGAGAAGAAATAATGTATCAACTATACTTGAGACGGGGGTAAGATTGGCATGATAAATATGGGTGGCACATACCTTCAAATCCGAAGTGATAAGAGAAATAAAACTGTAGTATACATTTGGGAGAGCAACGAGATAGAGTTAAGACTTCCTATATGTTCATCTATTATTTACTCTTCCTAGCAGTCAAGTCTACAAAGATTATCTACTCTAGCTAAGCTCATACACATATAAGTCATGCCGTTTCGGGGCACACACGAGCTAGGTTGAAACCGATGTTGCTAGCTCAACCTAGGGATCTGTATGCTATAATTAAGACCCTGCTGAGTCCAACCCGGACGTGGTGGATTACAGAGACCGGTGCAGCTGTCACATACACTCGTGGCTACCATCCTCCGTAGGGTTGGGTGCCAAACGTGCATAGGCCAAGCTCTAAGCTCCATGCTTACAACCCGCCTAGAGGAACTACTCTTGATCAACGGAGCAGCCCTATCTAAGAATAAACAAATACAGATTTCACCAAGCGCGGACGTCATCTCCGACGGAGGCACTCTCTCGTACTTGCTTAGACCAACAATCACGAATCCCACAACAAGACTTCTACGAGCACTTACTTAACAGAATAAATAAACTAAATAGAAAAGATCTACTAAAAGAAATAAATAAAGATAAAACCAATTATATATTAAATAAAAGAATATCTCTAAAGAGTAAGGATACAAAGAGCTATACCAAAACTCCGAGAAGACTCCGGAAGCCCGAGAGAGCTCTCACTCTACTCTACTCTACTCTAACTCCCAAAGTAACTACTAAACAAGAAATGAACACTTGGATGAAGTGTGTTGGTGCACTTTGGTTTTGCAGCCGGCCAGGGGTATTTATAGCGTCTCCATGGGTAGGGGGATCATATTGCCGAAGCTGGAGAGGCGGCGCGACCAAGGTCGGCCGGCCGGCCAAGTAGGAGGGTGTTGGCGTTTCTTACGCACAGAGATAAATATCAACTCCGCAAGCGCACGGAACACCTATTATAACTTGGAAACTAGGCCAAAACAGGGATACATATGAAAGATATGATGGGTGGCAAGCAAACTCACACAAAGATTCCATATGAAAAATAAAGAGATAGGACTAGTCAACTGGGAGGACAACGAGAAGAAGGGTATCAGCCTAGGAGTTACAAATATCTATTTAAGCTTTCATTACAGATACATTCAAGCGCATCGGGGCACGGATGTGTCATAGTGGCAACCAAGATCACCACCATAAGGAACCACCCGCTATAATTAAGACCCTGCCTGTCCAACCCGGACGTGGTGGATTACAGAGACCGGTGTAGCTGTCACATACACTCGCGGCTACCATCCTCCGTGGGGTTGGGTGCACACTCACGCCTAGAAATAATTCCTTGAACCATACACGCAACTATCCTAGATAACTTGCTCTACCGGAAGAGAGCAAGCCAACCATGCATAACAAATCTATGTGAATTGTGTAAGCATTTGTGGTGCAAACAACCCATGCAGATAGACCTACCATACACAGACGTGGCGCCAACACAAGAATTTCTCTATAATTATTGCTTAAATAAATAAATGTAAACTAAAAGGAAAACTAATTAAATAAGAAAATAAATAAATAGGAAAAAAATAATTATATTAAATAAGATCTCATAAAAGAAAAGATACAAGAGAGCTTTACCCAATATCCGAAGAAAACTCCGGAATTCCGAGGGAAGCTCTCACTTCTACTCTAACTCCCATGACCAACTAGCCTACTCTAAACTACACAAGTGGAATGATCTTCCATGAGATGAGCGTGACCCTACTTTGGATCTTCTCTTCTCAAGTGTAGAGGTGCTGGTGCTTCTGAGGCCGGGGGGTCCTATTTATAGGTCTCCAAGGCGGTGGAAGCGCTGCTGCCGACTCTGGAGAGGCGGTGGCGCCAAAGCCGGCCGGCCGACCTAGGGGGGTGGCCGGTCGGCCGTCCACTGTGTCGGTTCGCCACCGACTTCTGCCTCGACGCTCCAGATCACTCCCTGAAGGCGGTCTGAAGGTCGGCTTCTTCGTGGGGTCGGCAGAATTGAAGTAGGGGCCAAGTTAAGGCCCAAATGGCCCACCTTCTAGAATGGCGGTGCAACTCTGCTGGGCTGGTCTTGAATTGTGCGTGGTTGGCCAGTTTCCAGTCCACTGGAGGGGGCCCGAGGCCTGCGGCCACCAGGTGGGGCCGGCCGGCCTATGGTGGGGCCGGCCGGCCAGGGAATT
Organism: Eragrostis nindensis; assembly: GCA_012490785.1. Taxonomy (NCBI): domain Eukaryota; kingdom Viridiplantae; phylum Streptophyta; class Magnoliopsida; order Poales; family Poaceae; genus Eragrostis; species Eragrostis nindensis. The sequence continues at coordinate 520,183 of JAAXCT010000282.1, forward strand.
TCCCTGGCTGGGCCCACTTTCCTCCATTATTCACTCCTGCATCCAAATATTCACCAAAACTTGTGGAGTAGTGTTATTCCAATCTACTATGCACAAAATCTTGGTGTTATGCTTTTATTTACCGATAAGGTGGCGGTCAAATCATGGTTTAACGACCACCAACAACCTCCCCAAGCTTAAACTTTGCTCGTCCTGAGCAAACTCAACTCAGGGTACCGGCGGATTAGGAGTTACAAAGAAGCGCCCCATAGGTAATAAAGATGCAACAACGTACTCCCTAAATAGTGGTAAGTTTACGAGAGCACAAAATATTCAAGAGTGTTGCAAAAATCGTGGGGCTTATATGATACATCTTGTCATGCAGCACTGAAGACTAGAACGGCACTTTTGGACAAGTAAACAATTCTAGCAGGTATGCATCCAGAGTTTTTATGTGCTGCAAGGTAAGGTGCAAAAAAAAAAATTCTCCTTTGTTTTGGATGGCACTTCTCTTACTACTTCGATGTGAGTCTTATTTCCTACAAGCTTCACTCATCCTACCTTCTACCAACTGGGGCTATGTATGTGGAGCTTGGTAAGGAATGCACAAATGTCATGCATATATTGTAAAGCTAAAGAATGAGTCTCAATCAACATAGCAACTCCATTTATTTTGGTCATAAGAATTGATGTGATGGAGGGGGAGAAAATGAACTCACACTTGTGGAAAGGGGGTTTTGAAAACATTGGTCCTTTATTTTGCTCAAGATATTTATGATAGGAACCATATAGCCTTTGACTTTTGTCATGCAACCATGGAGTTTTTTTTTTTACTACTCCATGATGCAAGGGGCTATAACTTTTGTATGGTTCAAAGAAATATTTTGAAATATTCTTGAGCCTTTTGGATGGACCAAAAGTTTTACAAACTCTGAAAAATGTTTGGTTGATTTATCCAAACATTCCCCTTTTTATTTGGTGGAGAGAAATTTTCGAAAACACACGTAAATGACTTATGACCAAAATTAGGAGTGCTTAGTTTCAAGAGTACATCAAACCTTAACAATACTCAATACATAAACAAATGGCTATGAGTGGGGCTGTTTCGAATATTATGATATGGCTCTGGTAGGTAAATAAATCCTCACACTAAGAGAAGTGTGCCAAAACAGAAGGGTTTTGGGTACTTGCAGCAATTCAAGAAAAACATCTCTAGATGAAACCATACTAAGAAATTGCAACAAGTCCTAATCATGCTATATCACAATCCACAATGCTTAGACTTGGTGTAACAAATGCAACCCACAGAAATAAGCAAGACTCATGATGTGATCATGCTCAAATAAAAATAACACGTATGTCAGGAGTAGAGGTTGCATCTATGCGACACATGGGAAGCTAATTTGTAACTCGATCATCTTTTCCCTTAAGTGTAGCATAACACCAAGATTCTAGCATTTATTCGAAACAGGGAGTTTATTTATTTATTAAGAAAGTTAGAAATACTTATCTGGGGGTCCTCCCCAAGCTTGAGTCTTTGCAAGACTCGAGCTAGCGTTGAACTCCTTCTTACCTGGGGGTCCTCCCTAAGCTTGAGTCTTTGTAAGACTTAAGCTTGATTCAGGCTCTTCCTCCTCCTTCTTGACCTGCAAAAAAGAGTGAGGATGATATAAGTGGCTAGCCCCTAATGGGCATCGTCGGGAATCCTAATATTTTTGGTTTTTTTTTTAGGAAAGGGCACAATTCGAGAAGAGTATAATATCGTATACAGAAGTACTTACCTGGCGGTCCCTCCCCAAGCTTAGCTCTTGCAACTATGTGCAAAGCTAAGAGATTAAATCTTTTCATTTGAAAGCACTGAGTCCGCCCTGATGGTTTCTTCTTCTAGATTGTGTGCCTTTCATGTTGCCTGATGTACTTGGTTTGCTCTCAAAAGGATCCCTGCAATGGTTAGTTCAAACCTATTCGTGTACAATCGACACATCTCTATAGTTCCATTGATCAACCTAGACACCATGTCTAATTCGATCAATTATGTGAGGAGAGCAGAGCACGTTATACGCTTCTTCTGTCATGAAAGCATCATAGAGGCATGTGTTTTTCTGTTGTTCAGACGGACACCGGGCATAATCTAAGAATACCATAGACACAGAAGTGCCGCACCCAAGCAATAGAAAGAGAAGCAGGCGATTGATTTATGACCAACAGCTCAACCAACACCCATGTAAGAATAGGAACTTCAAGAGCAAGGGGTATGGTCAAAAAGATGCAGCATATTTTCATCAGAGAGCAACTCAAAGTATCTTTGCATTCACAAAGCATTGAACGTTTCAGGCAGCATTTTTTTTATTTTTTTTATTTCGAAAGGAGAGGGTATATGACAAAGAAAACAGGGAATAATTGCGTGTGCGTACCTGGCGGTTCCTCCCCATGCTTAGCCTTTGCAATCGAATGCAAGGCTAAGCTTTTAGATTTCTGCATTGAATATCTCGGATCCGCCACATATGTTTTCCTTCTTCCTGTCATAAATATCCAACCTTTCTTGCAAAATCCCTAGCCTATGATTGGGCACTCGGGTTCTTTTTTTTTTGATTTTTTTTAAACGCCCGAGGCCTATGATTGGGCGCTCGGGTTCTTTTTTTTCTATTTTTTTATTTTTTTTAAATGCAGCGGGGTGGGATGGAGGGAAATTAAACATGCAGATGGCTTGAAAAGAAAACAATGCAAATGCGATGCTGATATGCTCAAACAAAATGCAGGTGGATGCTTAGTCTAGCAGCAAATTAATCATAACTGATAATCAATGTCAATCAAAGATATCTTAAACCATTGCTTCCCCGGCAATGGCGCCAGAAATGCTTGTTGGCGTTTCTTACGCACAGAGATAAATATCAACTCCGCAAGCGCACGGAACACCGTTGTAGCATTTCACCCAGAAGTATTCCAAGGGTATCGTATTTATATTTCCACAGGGAATCAGGGCTAAGAATATCCTGAATTAACAAGGAAACATCTATTATTTATAACTTGCAAACTAGACCAAAGCAGGGATACATATGAAAGATATGGGTGGCAAGCAAACTCACACAAAGATTCCATATGAAAATAAAGAGATAGGACTAGTCAACTGGGAGGACAACGAGAAGAAGGGTATCAGCCTAGGGGTTACAAATATCTATTTAAGCTTTCATTACAGATACATTCAAGCGCATCGGGCACGGATGTGTCATAGTGGCAACCAAGATCACCACCATAAGGAACCACCCGCTATAATTAAGACCCTGCCTGTCCAACCCGGACGTGGTGGATTACAGAGACCGGTGTAGCTGTCACATACACTCGCGGCTACCATCCTCCGTGGGGTTGGGTGCACACTCACGCTAGAAATAATTTCTTGAACCATACAAGCAACTATCCTAGATAAGTTGCTCCACCGGAAGAGAGCAAGCCAACCATGCATAACAAATCTATGTGGATTGTGTAATCATTTATGGTGTAAACAACACTTGCAGATAGACCTACCATACAACAGACGTGGCGCCAACACAAGAATTTCTCTATAATTATTGCTTACATAAATAAATGTAAACTAAATGGAAAACTAATTAAATAAGAAAATAAATAAATAGGAAAAAATAATTATATTAAATAAGATCTCATAAAAGAAAAGATACAAGAGAGCTTTACCTAATATCCGAAGAAAACTCTGGAACTCCGAGGGAAGCTCTCACTTCTACTCTAACTCCCATGACCAACTAGCCTACTCTAAACTACACAAGTGGAATGACCTTCCATGAGATGAGCGTGACCCTACTTTGGATCTTCTCTTCTCAAGTGTGGAGGTGCTGGTGCTTCTGAGGCCGGGGGGTCCTATTTATAGGTCTCCAAGGCGGTGGAAGCGCTGCTGCCGACTCTGGAGAGACGGTGGCGCCAAAGCCGGCCGGCCGTCCACTGTGTCGGTTCGCCACCGACTTCTGCCTCGACGCTCCAGATCACTCCCTGAAGGCGGTCTGAAGGTCGGCTTCTTTGTGGGGTCGGCAGAATTGAAGTAGGGGCCAAGTTAAGGCCCAAATGGCCCACCTTCTAGAATGGCGGTGCAACTCTGCTGGGCTGGTCTTGAATTGTGCGTGGTTGGCCGGTTTCCACTAGAGGGGGCCCGAGGCCTGCGGCCACCAGGTGGGGCCGGCCGGCCTATGGTGGGGTCGGCCGGCTAGGGAATTTCCCTGGCTGGGCCCACTTTCCTCCATTATTCACTCCTACATCCAAATATTCATCAAAACTTGTGGAGTAATGTTATTCTTATCTACTATGCACAAAATCTTGGTGTTATGCTTTTGTTTACCGTTAGGGTGGCGGTCAAATCATGGTTTAACGACCGTCAACAGGGGGCCGGCCGGCCGTCCCCTGCGTCGGTTCGTCACCGACTTGCTCCTGGGCGCTCCTGATCACTCCCTGAAGGCGGTCCGAAGGTCGGCTACTTGATGGGGTCGGCAGAATTGAAGTGGGGGCCAAGTTAAGGCCCAAAGAGCCCACCTCTGGTAAGTCGGCGCAAATCCGCTGAGCTGGGCCTTGAATTGTGCGTGGTGGACCAGTTTACAGCCCACTGGAGGAAGCCCGGGGCCTGCGGCCACCAGGTGGGGCCGAGCGGCCTTGGGTGGGGCCGGCCAGCTAGGGAATTTCCCTGGCTGGGCCCACTTTCCTCCATTATTCGCTCCTGCATCCAAATATCCACCAAAACTTGTGGAGTAGCATTAATCCTATCTACTATGCACAAAATCTTGGTGTTATGCTTTTATTTACCGGTAGGGTGGCGGTCAAAACATGGTTTAACGATCGCCAACAACCTCCCCAAGCTTAAACTTTGCTCGTCCCGAGCAAACTTAACTCAGGGTGCCGGCGGATCAGGAGTTACAAAGAAGCGCCCCATGGGTAATAAAGATGCAACAACATACTCTCTAAACAGTGGTAAGTTTACGAGAGCACAAAATATTCATGTGTTGCAAAAATCGTGGGGCTTATATGTTACACCTTGTCATGCAGCATTGAAGACTAGAACAGCATTTTTGGACAAGTAAACAATTCTAGCAGGTATGTATCCAGAGTTTTTATGTGCTGCAAGGTAAGGTGCAAAAAATTATCCTTCGTTTTGGATGGCACTTCTCTTACCATCCTGATGTGAGTCTATTCCTACAAGCTTCACTCATCCTACCTTCTACTAAATGAGGCTTTGTATGTGGAGCTTGGTAAGGAATGGACAAATGTCATTGTTGCCGGTTCTTATGCGATAAAATTAAATTCATTAATTCCGCAAGCGCACGGATCACCATTGTAGCATTTCACCTTGGAGTATTCCAGGGTTATCGTATTTATATTTCCGCAGGGAAGTAGAGCAAAAGGGGGCTGAATAGTAGCAATGCACTGGATAATTTGGAGAAAGAATAATGTATCAAACTATACTTGAGACGGGGGTAAGATAGGCATGATATATATGGGTGGCACACACATCCTCAAATCCAAGGTAATAAAAGAAAACTGTAGTATACATTTGGGAGAGCAACGAGATAGAGTTAAGGCTACCTGTATGTTTACCTAGTATTTACTCTTTCTAGTAGTCTAATCTACAAAGGTTATCTACTCTAGTTAAGATCACACACATACAAGTCATGTCGTTTCGGGGCACACACGTGCTAGGTCAACCGATGATGCTAGTTCAAACCTAGGGAACCGTATGCTATAATTAAGACCCTGCTGAGTCCAACCCGGACGTGGTGGATTACAGAGACCGGTGCAGCTGTCACATACACTCGGCGCTACCATCCTCCGTGGGGCTGGGTGCCAAACGTGCATAGGCCAAGATCTAAGCGCCACGCTTACAACCCGCCTAGAGGAACTACTCTTGATCAACGGAGCAGTCCTATCTAAGAATAAACAAGCACAGATTTCACACGACGTCATCTCGACGAAGGCACTCTCTCGTACTTGCGTACTCCAACAATCACGAATCCCACAACAAGACTTCTACGAGCACTTACTTAACAGAATAAATAAACTAAATAGAAAAGAATTACTAAAAGAAATAAATAAAGATAAAACTAATTATAAAATAATATCTCAAAAGAGTAAGGATACAAAGAACTATACCGAACTCCGAGAATACTCCGGAAGCCCGAGAGAGCTCTCACTCTACTCTACTCTACTCTAACTCCCAAAGCTACTACTAAACTAATGAACACTTGGACGAAGTGTGATGGTGCGAATTGCTTCGGAGGCCGAGGGGTCCATTTTATAGGTCTCCAAGGCGGTGGAAGCACGTCTGCCGACTTTGGAGAGGCGGCGCCGCCAAAGCCGGCCGGCCGGCCTAGGGGGGTGGCCGGCCGGCCGTCCCCTGTGGCGGTTTGCCACCGACTTCTGCCTCAACGCTCCAGATCACTCCCTGAAGGCGGTCTGAAGGTCGGCTAGTTGCTGGGGTCGGCAGAATTGAAGTGAGGGCCAAGTAAAGGCCCAAATGGCCCACCTTCTAGAATGACGGTGGAATTCTGCTGGGCTGGTCCTGTATTGTGCGTTGTGGATTAGTTTTTAGCCCACTGGAGGAAGTCTGGGGCCTGCGGCCACCAGGTGGGGCCGGCCGGCCAGGGATTTTCCCTGGCTGGGCCCACTTTTCTCCATTATTCACTCCTGCATCCAAATATCCACCAAAACCTGTGGAGTAGCATTATTCCTAACTACTATGCACAAAATCTTGGTGTTATGCATTTATTTACCGGTAGGGTGGCGGTCAAATCATGGTTTAACGACCGCCAACAACCTCCCCAACCTTAAACTTTGCTCGTCCCGAGCAAACTCAACTCAGGGTACCGGCGGATCAGGAGTTACAAAGAAGCGCCCCATGTGTACTAAAGATGCAACAACATACTCCCTAAACAGTGGTAAGTTTACGAGGGCACGAAATATTCATGAGTGTTGCAAAAATCGTGGGACTTATAAGTTACACCTTGTCATGCAGCATTGAAGATTAGAACGACACTTTTGGACTAGTGAACAATTCTAGCAGGTATGCATCCAGAGTTTTTATGTGCTGCAAGGTAAGGCGCAAAAATTCTCCTCCGTTCTGGATGGCACTTCTCTTACCACTCCGATGTGAGTCTTATTCCTACAAGCTTCACTCATCCTACCTTCTACCAAATGAGGCTTTGTATGTGGAGCTTGGTATGCAACGCACAAGTGCCATGCATATATTGTAAAGCTAAAGAATGAGTCTCAATCAACATAGCAACTCATTTATTTTGGTCATAAGAGATGATGTGATGGAGGGGGAGAAAATGGACTCACACTTGTGGAAGGGGGTTTTGAAAACATTGGTCCTTTATTTTGCTCAAGATGTTTATGATAAGAACCATATAACCATTGACTCATGCAACCCGGAGTTTTTTTTTTTTAACTACTCCATGGTGCAAAGGGCCATAATTTTTGCATGGTTCAAAAGAAACATTTTGAAATATTCTTGAGCTTTTTGGATGGACCAAAGTTTTGCAAACTCTGAAAAATGTTTGGTTGATTTATCCAACATTCCCCTTTTTATTTGGTGGAAAGAAATTTTCGAAAACACACGCGAAGGAATTATGACCAAAATTAGGAGTGCTTAGTTTCAAGAGTACATCAAACCTTAACAAAACTCAATACATAAGCAAATGGCTATGAGTGGGGCTGTTTCGAATATTATGATATGGCTCTGGTAGGTAAATAAATCCTCACACTAAGAGAAGTGTGCCAAAACAGAAGGGTTTTAGGTACTTGCAGCAATTTAAGAAAAACATCTCTGGATGAAACCATACTAAGAGATTGCAACAAGTCCTAATCATGCCATATCACAATCCACAATGCTCAGACTTGGTGTAACAAATGCAACCCACGGAAATAAGCAATACTCATGATGTGATCATGCTCAAATAAAAATAACACATATGTCAGGAGTAGAAGTTACATCTATGCGACACATGGGAAGCTAATTTGTAACTCGATCATCATTTCCCTTAAGCGTAGCATAACACCAAGATTCTAGCATTTATTCGAAACAGGGAGTTTATTTATTGATTAAGAAAGTTAGAAATACTTACCTGGGGGTCCTCCCCAAGCTTGAGTCTTTGCAAGACTCGAGCTAGTGTTGAACTCCGTCTCACCTGGGGGCCCTCCCCAAGCTTGAGTCTTTGCAAGACTTAAGCTTGATTCAGGCTCTTCCTCCTCCTTCTTGACCTGCAAAAAGGAGTGAGGATGATACAAGTGGCTAGCCCCTAATGAGCATCACCGGGAATCCTATTATTTTTGTTGTTTTTAATTTTTTATATTTTTATTTTGTTTTTATAGTTTATGAAAAAGAAAAACAAGTGCTAGGCCTAGCTACGATAACGATTGGGATGGCCTCCCCAATCGGAGGGCTCTCATTTTTACGTCTTTGAGCTAGACGTTCTCCATGTCTTCAACTTGTTTGGACCTCGCTCGCTGGAGAATCTGGCGAGGTAGAGGTTCCTTCTTTCTTCCGCCACACCTTGGTTGTCTTCTTTGTGTTGGTGGCGGCGACCTTTTCTTTAATAGGCGCCTTTGTTGTACTCTCATCGGTCGATACCGTAGCTGCCTTCTTCTTTCTTGAGCGCCTCGCTCTCCTCTTCTTAGGCGATTGTGACTCGCCTACTCCTTCTTGCGGGTGAGGAGTAAGAGGGGCTTGAGGTGTGTTTGGTGGCTGAGGCATCCTCCTTGGAGTCCTCCAATATTTTGCTAGCCTTCTTGCATTCTCTCTTTCCAGATAGTCTCTCATGTATGCAATAAGCTTGTCTGGCTGTGGCATGGGTGGAGTAATCTCAATCTTCTCCACTCTCCTTGGGTCCTTTCCATATATGACCCTCACTTGCTTGCATTGTTCAACCTTAGGCTTGAAGCTGAACGTCTCTTCCCTGCCGTTGAAGTCCAAGTGGATTTCTCCTGCCCCTACGTCGATGTTGGCGTTGGTGGTGCTCAAGAACGGTCTCCCGAGGATGAGAGGGGTCTTGACATCCACTTCCATGTCAAGCACAACAAAATCGACGGGAACGAAGAGATTTCTGATCTGCACGGGCACTTCTTCGACAATCCCCAAGGGCAGGCGTAGTGACCCGTCTGCAAGCTGGAGCTTCATAGTCGTTGGGGACAACGGGTGGTTTAACCCATCGTACATCGCCTTCGGCATGATGCTCACACTTGCTCCTAAGTCACATAGTGCCCGAGCAAAACACCGGTCATTGACCAAACACGGAATGGTTGGCCATCCAGGGTCTTTTCGGATCACATCCTTGGGAAGCGCGGTCTCCACGTCGCTCTCTTCACACCTGATGGTTATTGCATTTACGCTCTCCTTGGGGCTAACTTCTGGTTGCCCAGGAAGTTTACCCGCACGAGGAGACTGAACAGCTGAAGCTATTTGCGCAATTTGCGTTTCTAGCATTTTGTTATGGCTTAGCTGATTCTGCAGGGCAGTGCTGAACGACTCTAGCTTGGCATCTATGCTCTCTAAAGCCTTGTCGGTAGTAAGAAACTTCTTACTGATGCTATCATTAATCTTGACCTGGCCGAGAACTAGATCCTTGATAGAGGGCTCAAAGCGGGAAAGATTACCATTGTTACCTCCCTGATTTTTGTTGAATGAGAGGTCGGGCCTGGAATTCCAGCCGTAGTTGTTCTGGGAGCGGTACCCATTGCCATTGTTGAGGAAAATGCATTCCTCTCTCGCATTCGGGCAATTGCTGCCCATATGCCCTGTGTTCCCGCACTCTTCACAAGTCATGCGGTAGTCCGCAACTTGCAGGTCCTGTGGAGATTCCACCTTGCGGAGTAGCTGATCGAGCTTGATGGCAAGCATGTCCATCGTCTCCACTTGGTGCACTCCACGGGTCTTGGTGCTCGCCGCTTGGTGTTCACCATGAGTCTGGTTGGCCGCCACCTTCTCAATCAACTTCTTAGCGTTCTTCACGCTAAGAGAGAAGAAAGAGCCGCCTGCTGCGGCGTCGAGGTGCTCTCGAGCGGACGGCCTCAAACCGTGGTAGAAACTCTGTATGAGGAGCCATTCCTCCATGCCATGGTGTGGGCATGAGAGAACGTACTCCTGCATCCTGTCCCAGGCTTCAGCGGTCGACTCATCTGCGAGCTGTTGGAAGCCCGATATCTTGTTCCGCAGGGCAGTCGTCTTACCCGGCGGGAAGAACTTGGCGAGGAAGGCATTAGAGCATGCCGTCCACGTGTCGAGGGACTCTTGGTTCGCGTAGAACCACTGGAGAGCCTTCCCCAACAGAGAGAATGGGAAAAGCTGTAGTCGGATGGCGTCCTGAGGTGCATCCTTTATGACGAAAGTGTTGCACGTCATCAGGAACCTTTGGAGGTGAGCATTTGCATCTTCCGACGGCTTCCCACAGAAAGGACTAGCCAAGATCATGTTGATCAAGGCTGGCTTGAGCTCGTAGTCCTTGTTGGTGATGCGCGGGTTGGGACCCACGCGGATGTTCTCTGTAGTTGGCGCAGAGAAGTCATTGATCGTCTTCTCAACAACAGGGTCGGCCATGGTGTTGTTCGTTGAGGAGGCCCTGACAACCGGTGGAGGAGACGATTCGAGAGCCAGAGCGTTCTTGCGGATCTGTTTGGTGAGTTTTGCTCGAACTTTCCTCAAGAACTGTTCTGGATCTGAGTGGAAGTTTTCTGGTAGGTTGAAACCAGTCATGCACAGTCCTGTTTCAAATTTCCACAACAAAGAAAGACAGGACAAGGGTAAGCCCGCAAAAGTAAGTGATAATTATTCTTCTCACAAACTTCAATGCATTTATTCAGTTCCTAGCTGCTACTTCCCCGGCAACGGCGCCAGAAATGCTTGTTGGCGGTTCTTATGCGATAAAATTAAATTCATTAATTCCGCAAGCGCACGGAACACCATTGTAACATTTCACCTTGGAGTATTCCAGGGTTATCGTATTTATATTTCCGCAGGGAAGTAGAGCAAAAGGGGGCTGAATAGTAGCAATGCACTGGATAATTTGGAGAAAGAATAATGTATCAAACTATACTTGAGACGGGGGTAAGATAGGCATGATATATATGGGTGGCACACACATCCTCAAATCCAAGGTAATAAAAGAAAACTGTAGTATACATTTGGGAGAGCAACGAGATAGAGTTATGGCTACCTGTATGTTTACCTAGTATTTACTCTTTCTAGTAGTCTAATCTACAAAGGTTATCTACTCTAGTTAAGATCACACACATACAAGTCATGTCGTTTCGGGGCACACACGTGCTAGGTCAACCGATGATGCTAGTTCAAACCTAGGGAACCGTATGCTATAATTAAGACCCTGCTGAGTCCAACCCGGACGTGGTGGATTACAGAGACCGGTGCAGCTGTCACATACACTCGCGGCTACCATCCTCCGTGGGGCTGGGTGCCAAACGTGCATAGGCCAAGATCTAAGCGCCACGCTTACAACCCGCCTAGAGGAACTACTCTTGATCAACGGAGCAGTCCTATCTAAGAATAAACATGCTCAGATTTCACACGACGTCATCTCGACGAAGGCACTCTCTCGTACTTGCGTACTCCAACAATCACGAATCCCACAACAAGACTTCTACGAGCACTTACTTAACAGAATAAATAAACTAAATAGAAAAGAATTACTAAAAGAAATAAATAAAGATAAAACTAATTATAAATAATATCTCAAAGAGTAAGGATACAAAGAACTATACCGAACTCCGAGAATACTCCGGAAGCCCGAGAGAGCTCTCACTCTACTCTACTCTACTCTAACTCCCAAAGCTACTACTAAACTAATGAACACTTGGATGAAGTGTGATGGTGCGAATTGCTTCGGAGGTCGAGGGGTCCATTTTATAGGTCTCCAAGGCGGTGGAAGCACGTCTGCCGACTTTGGAGAGGCGGCGCCGCCAAAGCCGGCCGGCCGGCCTAGGGGGTGGCCGGCCGGCCGTCCCCTGTGGCGGTTTGCCACCGACTTCGGCCTCAACGCTCCAGATCACTCCCTGAAGGCGGTCTGAAGGTCGGCTAGTTGCTGGGGTCGGCAGAATTGAAGTGAGGGCCAAGTAAAGGCCCAAATGGCCCACCTTCTAGAATGATGGTGGAATTCTGCTGGGCTGGTCCTGAATTGTGCGTTGTGGATTAGTTTCCAGCCCACTTGAGGAAGTCTGGGGCCTGCGGCCACCAGGTGGGGCCGGCCGGCCTAGGGTGGGGCCGGCCGGCCAGGGATTTTCCCTGGCTGGGCTCACTTTTCTCCATTATTCGCTCCTGCATCCAAATATCCACCAAAACCTGTGGAGTAGCATTATTCCTAACTACTATGCACAAAATCTTGGTGTTATGCATTTATTTACCGGTAGGGTGGCGGTCAAATCATGGTTTAACGACCGCCAACAGTCATGTATTTATTGTAAAGCTAAAGAATGAGTCTCAATCAACATAGCAACTCCATGTATTTTGGTCATAGGAAATGATGCGATAGAGGGGGAGAAAATGAACTCACACTTGTGGAAGGGGTTTTGAAAACTATTGGTCCTTTATTTTGCTCAAGATTTTTACGATAAGAACAATATAGCCATTGACTTTTTACTACTCCATGGTGCGAGGGGCCATAAACTTTTCATGGTTCAAAGAAAACATTTTGAAATATTCTTGAGCTTTTGGATGGACCAGCGGTTTTACAAACTCTGAAAATGTTTGGTTGATTTATCCAAACATTCCCCTTTTTATTTGGTGGAGAGAAATTTTTTCGAAAACACACGCGAAAGGATTATGTCCAAAATTAGGAGTCCTTAGTTTCAAGAGCACATCAAACCTTAACAAAACTCAATACATAAACAAATGGCCATGAGTGGGGCTGTTTCGAATATTATGATATGGCTTTGGTAGGTAAATAAATCCTCACACTAAGAGAAGTGTACCAAAATGGAAGGGTTTTAGGTACTTGCAGCAATTTAGGAAAAACATCTCTGGATGAAACCATACTAAGAGATTGCAACAAGTCCTAATCATGCCATATCACAATCCACAATGCTCAGACTTGGTGTAACAAGTGCAACCCACGGAAATAAGCAAGACTCGTGATGTGATCATGCTCAAATAAAAATAACACGTATGTCAGGAGTATAGGTAGCATCTATGCGACACAAAGGAAGCTAATTTGTAACTCGATCATCATTTCCCTTAAGTGTAGCACAACACCAAGATTCTAGCATTTCTTCGAAACAGGGAGTTTATAATTCAGGGAAAGTTAGAAATACTTACCTGGGGTCCTCCCCAAGCTTGAGTCTTTGCAAGACTCGAACTCGTGTTGAACTCCTTCTTACCTGTCGGCCCTCCACAAGCTTGAGTCTTTGCAAGACTTAAGCTTGATTCAGGCTCTTCCTCCTTCTTCTTAATCTGCAAAAAAGAGTGAGGATGATGCAAGTGGCTAGCCCCTAATGGGCATCGCCGGGAATCCTATTATTTTTGTTGTTTTTATTTTTTCATATTTTTATTTTGTTTTTATGGTTTTTGAAAGAAAAACAAGCGCTAGGCCTAGCTAGGATAACAATTGGGATGGCCTCTCCAATCGGAGGGCTCTCATTTTTATGTCTTGAGCTAGACGTTCTCCATATCGTTTCAACTTGTTTGGACCTCACTCACTGGAGAATCTGGCGAGGTTGAGGTTCCTTCTTTGTTCCGCCACACTTTGATTGTCTTCTTTGTGCTTGTGGCGGCGACATTTTCTTTACTAGGCGTCTTTGTTGTGCTCTCCTCGGTCGATACCGTAGCTGCCTTCTTCTTCCTTGAGCGCCTAGCTCTCCTCTTCTTAGGCGATTGTGACTCGCCTACTCCTTCTTGCGGTGGAGGAGCAAGAGGGGCTTGCGGTGCTTTTGGCGGCTGAGGCATTCTCCTTGGAGTCCTCCAATAATTAGCTGGCCTTCTTGCATCCCTCTTGCCAGATAGTTTCTCATGTATGCAATGAGCTTGTCTGGCTGCGGTATGTGTGGAGTAATCTCAATCTTCTCCACTTCCCTTGGGTCCTTTCCATATATGACCCGTACTTGCTTGCATTGCTCAACCTTGGGCCTGAAGTTGAACGTTTCTTCCCTGCCATTGAAATCCAGGTGCATCTCTCCTGCCCAAGACAGTATATGACAAGTTGAACGTCCTCCCAAGAATAAGAGGCGTCTTGACATTCACTTCTATATCCAGCACAACAAAGTCGACAGGGACGAAGAGACTTCTGACCTGCACGGGAACGTCTTCGGCTATGCCCGCAGGATGACGAACGGACTGATCTGCGAGCTGTAAGCACATAGCCGTTGGCGATAACGGACAGTTTAACTTGTCATATACCGTCTTGGGCATAACGCTTACGCTCGCACCCAAGTCACAGAGCGCCTGAGAGAAATGCTGGCTGCCAATTGAACACGGGATGGTTGGGCACCCCGGATCCTTCTTCTTCTCTGGAAGAATATTCAGAATGGCCGCACTGCACTCTTCTGTAAGCTTTACCACTTTCATTGCTGGAATGGGGCGCTTGTTGTTGAGGATGTCCCGGAAATACCTAGTGTAAGTAGGTACCTGCATGGCATCAAGCAGAGGAATATGCACATATATATGCCGGATAGCCTCAACAAATTTATCGAAGTGCTCATCCATGGTGAGCTTCTTCATGCAGTCAGGGTAAGGCAAGCCTGTAGTGTCAAATATTCGTGAGGTGCTGCCTTGGGTGGAGCTTGCTCAACGGGAGGATCTGTCGTTGGTTCCTCCTCGGAGATCTCCTTCTCGGCATCTTCCTTTTCAGGGACCTTCTTTTCAGGCATCTTTTTGTCGATCTTCTCCTTGGGAGCTGGGTTCGGTGTCTTTCTCTCGGCACCCTTGGGGTATGGTGGGTCCACAGTTCCTCTTCCTCCCCTGGTGGTGATGGCACTAACACTCTCCTTTGCGTTGATCTCCAGCTGTCCCGGAAATCTGACCGCACGAGGAGCCTGCACAGCTGAAGGTATTTGGGCAATTTGCGTTTCTAGCATTTTGTTATGGCTTAGCTGATTTTGCAGAGCAGTGCTGAACGACTCTAGCTTGGCATCTATGCTCTCTAAAGCCTTGTCGGTAGTAAGAAACTTCTTACTGATGCTATCATTAATCTTGACCTGGCCGAGAACTAGATCCTTGATAGAGGGCTCAAAGCGGGAAAGATTACCATTGTTACCTCCCTGATTTTTGTTGAAGGAGAGGTCGGGCCTGGAATTCCAGCCGTAGTTGTTCTGGGAGCGGTACCCATTGCCATTGTTGAGGAAATTGCATTCCTCTCTCGCATTCGGGCAATTGCTGCCCATATGCCCTGTGTTGCCGCACTCTTCACAAGTCATGCGGGAGTCCGCAACTTGCAGGTCCTGTGGAGATTCCACCTTGCGGAGTAGCTGATCGAGCTTGATGGCAAGCATGTCCATCGTCTCCACTTGGTGCACTCCACGGGTCTTGGTGGTCGCCGCTTGGCGTTCACCATGAGTCTGGTTGGCCGCCACCTTCTCAATCAACTTCTTAGCGTTCTTCATGCTAAGAGAGAAGAAAGAGCCGCCTGTTGCGGCGTCGAGTTGCTCTCGAGCGGACGGCCTCAATCCGTGGTAGAAACTTTGCATGAGGAGCCATTCCTCCATGCCATGGTGTGGGCATGAGAGAACATACTCCTGCATCCTGTCCCAGGCTTCCGCGGTCGACTCATCTGCGAGCTGTTGGAAGCCCGATATCTTGTTCCGCAGGGCAGTTGTTTTGCCTGGCGGGAAGAACTTGGCGAGGAAGGCATTAGAGCATGCCGTCCACGTGTCGAGGGACTCTTGGTTCGCGTAGAACCACTGGAGAGCCTTCCCCGACAGAGAGAATGGGAAGAGCTGCAGTTGGATGGCGTCCTGAGGTGCATCCTTCATGGCGAAGGTGTTGCACGTCATCAGGAGCCTTTGGAGGTGAGCGTTCGCATCCTCCGACGGCTTCCCACAGAAAGGACTGGCCAAGATCATGTTGATCAAGGCCGGCTTGAGCTCGTAGTCCATGTTGGTAATGCGCGGGTTGGGTCCCACGCGGATGTTCTCCGTAGTTGGCGCGGAGAAGTCATTGATCGTCTTCTCAACAACGGGGTCGGCCATGTTGTTTGATGAGGAGAAGTTCCCGTGCAGATTAGAAATCTCTTCGTCCCCGTCGATTTCATCATCCTTGACATGGAAGTGGATGTCAAGACCCCTCTCATCCTTGAGAGGCCTTTCTTGAGCACCACCAACGCCAACATCAACGTAGGGGCAGGAGAGATCCACTTGGACTTCAACGGCAGAGAAGAGACGTTCAACTTCAAGCCCAAGGTTGAGCAATGCAAGCAAGTACGGGTCATATATGGAAAGGACCCAAGGGAAGTGGAGAAGATTGAGATTACTCCACCCATGCCGCAGCCAGACAAGCTCATTGCATACATGAGAAATTATCTGGCAAGAGAGAATGCAAGAAGGCCACCTAATTATTGGAGGACTCCAAGGAGAATGCCTCAGCCGCTAAACGCACCGCAAGCCCCTCTTGCTCATTCACCACAAGAAGGAGTGGGCGAGTCACAATCGCCTAAGAAGAGGAGAGCTAGGCGCTCAAGGAAGAAGAAGGCAGCTACGGTATCGACCGAGGAGAGCACAACAAAGGCGCCTAGTAAAGAAAAGGCCGCCGCCACCAACACAAAATAGACAATCAAAGTGTGGCGGAAGAAAGAAGGAACCTCAGCCCCGCCAAATTCTCCAGCGGGTGAGGTCCAAGCAAGTTAAAGCGACATGAAGAACGTCTAGCTCAAAGACGTAAAAATGAGGGCCCTCCGATTGGGGAGGCCATCCCAATCATTATCTTAGCTAGGCCTAGCACTTGTTTTTCTTTCATAAACCATAAAAACAAAACAAAAAGTAGAAAATTTAAAAACAACAAAAATAATAGGATTCCCGGCGATGCCCATTAGGGGCCAGCCACTTGTATCGTCCTCACTCTTTTTTGCAGAAGGAGGAGGAAGAGCCTGAATCAAGCTTAAGTCTTACAAAGACTCAAGCTTGGGGAGGGCCCCCAGGTAAAAAGAGTTCAACACTAGCTCGAGTCTTGCAAAGACTCAAGCTTGGGGAGGACCCCCAGGTAAGTATTTCTAACTTTCTTAATAAATAAATAAACTCCCTGTTTCGAATAAATGCTAGAACCTTGGTGTTATGCTACACTTAAAGGAAATGATGATCGAGTCACAAATTAGCTTCCCATGTGTCGCGCAGATGCAACCTCTACGTGTTATTTTTATTTGAGCATGATCACATCATGAGTCTTGCTTATTTCCGTGGGTTGCATTTGTCACACCAAGTCTGAGCATTGCGGATTATGATATAGCATGATTAGGACTTGTTGCAATTTTTTAGTGTGGTTTCATCCAGAGATGTTTTTCTTGAATTGCTGCAAGTACCTAAAACCTTTCTGTTTTGGCACACTTCTCTTAGTGTGAGGATTTATTTACCTAGCAGAGCCATATCATAATATTCGAAACAGCCCCACTCATAGCCATTTGTTTATGTATTGAGTTTGTTAAGGTTTGATGTGCTCTTGAAACTAAGCACTCCTACTTTTGGTCATAATTCCTTCGCGTGAGTTTTCGAAAAATTTTCAGAGTAAAACTTTTGGTCCATCCAAAAAGCTCAAGAATATTTCGAAATGTTTCTTTGAACCATGCAAGTTATAGCCCCTTGCACCATGGAGTAGTCAAAAAAAAAACTCCATGGTTGCATGACAAAAATCAATGCCTATATGGTTCTTATCATAAACATCTTGAGCAAAATAAAGGACTAATGTTTTCAAAACCCCCTCCACAAGTGTGAGTTCATTTTCTCCCCCTCCGTCACATCATTTCTTATGACCAAAATACAAGGAGTTGCTATGTTGATTGAGACTCATTCTTTAGCTTTACAATATACGCATGGCACTTGTGCATTCCTTACCAAGCTCCACATACAAAGCCTCATTTGGTAGAAGGTAGGATGAGTGAAGCTTGTAGGAATAAAACTCACATCGGAGTGGTAAGGGAAGTGCCACCCAAAACGAAGGAGAATTTTTGCACCTTACCTTGCAGCACATAAAAACTCTGGATGCATACCTACTAGAATTGTTTACTTGTCCAAAAATGCCGTTCTAGTCTTCGATGCTGCTTGACAAGGTGTAACATATAAACCCCACGAATTATGCAACATTCATGAATATTTTGTGCTCTCGTAAACTTATCACTGTTTAGGGAGTATGTTGTTGCATCTTTATTACCCATGGGGCGCTACTTTGTAACTCCTGATCCGCCAATACCCTGAGTTGAGTTTGCTCGGGACGAGCAAAGTTTAAGCTTGGGGAGGTTGTTGGCGGTCATTAAACCGTGTTTTGACCGCCACCCTACCTGTAAATAAAAGCATAACACCAAGATTTTGTGCATAGTAGATATGAATAATGCTACTCCACAAGTTTTGGTGAATATTTGGATGCAGGAGTGAATAATGGAGGAAAGTGGGCCCAGCCAGGGAATTTCCCTGGCCGGTCGGCCCCACCTGGTGGCCGCAGGCCCCGGGCTTCCTCCAGTGGGCTGGAAACTGATCCACAACGCATAATTCAAGACCAGCCCAGTAGATTTGCACCGCCATTCTAGAAGGTGGGCCATTTGGGCCTTAACTTGGCCCCCACTGCAATTCTGCCGACCCCACGAAGAAGCCAACCGTCAGACCGCCTTCAGGGAGTGATCTGGAGCGTCGAGGCAGAAGTCGGTGGCAAACTGACATAGGGGACGGCCGGCCGGCCACCCCCCTAGGCCGGCCGGCCTACTTTGGCGCCACCGCCTCTCCAGCTTCGGCCAGCGGGCTCCCACCGCCATGAAGAAGCTATAAATAGGACCCCCGGGCCTCAGAAGCAACTCGCACCTCACACTTCATCCAAGTGTTTACATTTTCTTGTTTAGTAGTAGTTTTGGGAGTTAGAGTAGAGTAGAGTAGAGTGAGAGCTCTCTCGGGCTTCCGGAGTCTTCTCAGAGTCTTGGTATAGTTCTTTGTATCCTTACTCTTGAGATATTATTTTATTTAATATAATTATATTTAGATTTATCTTTATTTATTTCTTTTAGTAGTTCTTTTCTATTTAGTTTATTTCTTTTAGAAGTCTTGTTGTGGGCTTCGTGATTGCTGGAGTAGGCAGGTACGAGAGAGTGCCTTCGTCGTGGTGACGTCGGGTGAAATCTGTGCCTCTTTATTCTTAGATAGGACTGCTCCGTTGATCAAGAGTAGTTCCTCTAGGCGGGTTGTAAGCATGGCGCTTAGAGCTTGGCCTATGCACGTTTGGCACCCAGCCCCACGGAGGATGGTAGCCTCGAGTGTATGTGACAGCTGCACCGGTCTCTGTAATCCACCACGTCCGGGTTGGACTCAGCAGGGTCTTAATTATAGCGGATGGATCCCCAGGGTGAACTAGCAGCATCGGTTGCCCTGGCACTTCCGTGCCCCGAAACGACATGACTTGTATGTGTATGAGCTTAGCTAAGAGTAGATAATCTCTATAGACTTGACTGCTAGAAAGAGTAAATAATAGACGAACATACAGGTAGCTTTAACTCTATCTCGTTGCTCTCCCAAATGTATACTACAGTTTTCTTTTATCACTTTGGATTTGAGGATGTGTGTGCCACCCATATCTATCATGCCTATCTTACCCCCGTCTCAAGTATAGTTTGATACATTATCCTTTCTCCAATTTATTCAATGCATTGCTACTATTCAGCTCTCTTTTGCTCTACTTCCCTGCGGAAATATAAATACGATAACCCTAGAGTACTCCAAGGTGAAATGCTACAATGGTGATCCGTGCGCTTGCGGAATTAATGAATTTAATTTTATCGCATAAGAACCGCCAACACTTACCTGGGGTCCTCCCCAAGCTTGAGTCTTTGCAAGACTCGAGCTCGTGTTGAACTCCTTCTTACCTGTCGGCCCTTCCCAAGCTTGAGTCTTTGCAAGACTTAAGCTTGATTCAGGCTCTTCCTCCTTCTTCTTAATCTGCAAAAAAGAGTGAGGATGATGCAAGTGGCTAGCCCCTAATGGGCATCGCCGGGAATCCTATTATTTTTGGTGTTTTTAATTTTTCATATTTTTTTTTTGTTTTTATGGTTTATGAAAGAAAAACAAGCGCTAGGCCTTGCTAGGATAACGATTGGGATGGCCTCCCCAATCGAAAGGCTCTCATTTTTATGTCTTGAGCTAGACGTTCTCCATGTCGTTACAACTTGTTTGGACCTCGCTCGCTGGAGAATCTGACGAGGTTGAGGTTCCTTCTTTCTTCCGCCACACTTTGATTGTCTTATTGGCTCTTGTGGCGGCGACATTTTCTTTACTAGGCGCCTTTGTTGTGCTCTCCTCGGTCGATACCGTAGCTGCCTTCTTCTTCCCTGAGCGCCTAGCTCTCCTCTTCTTAGGCGATTGTGACTCGCCTACTCCTTCTTGTGGTAGAGGAGCGAGAGGAGCTTGCGGTGCTTTTGGCGGCTGAGGCATTCTCCTTGGAGTCCTCCAATAATTAGCTGGCCTTCTTGCATTCTCTCTTGCCAGATAGTTTCTCATGTATGCAATGAGCTTGTCTGGCTAAGGTATGTGTGGAGTAATCTCAATCTTCTCCACTTCCCTTGGGTCCTTTCCATATATGACCCGTACTTGCTTGCATTGCTCAACCTTGGGCCTGAAGTTGAACGTTTCTTCCCTGCCGTTGAAATCCAGGTGTATCTCTCCTGCCCCCACGTCGATGTTGGCGTTGGTGGTGCTCAAGAACAGCCTCCCAAGAATAAGAGGCGTCTTGACATCTGCTTCTATATCCAAGCTCTAAGCTCCATGCTTACAACCCGCCTAAAGAAACTACTCTTGATCAACGGAGCAGCCCTATCTAAGAATAAACAAGCACACATTTCACCAAGCGCGGACGTCATCTCCGACGGAGGCACTCTCTCGTACTTGCTTAGACCAACAATCACGAATCCCACAACAAGACTTCTACGAGCACTTACTTAACAGAATAAATAAACTAAATAGAAAAGAATTACTAAAAGAAATAAATAAAGATAAAACCAATTATATATTAAATAAAAGAATGTCTCTAAAGAGTAAGGATACAAAGAGCTATACCAAAACTCCGAGAAGACTCCGGAAGCCCGAGAGAGAGCTCTCCCTCTACTCTACTCTACTCTAACTCCCAAAGTAACTACTAAACAAGAAATGAACACTTGGATGAAGTGTGTTGGTGCACTTTGCTTCTGCAGCCGGCCAGGGGTATTTATAGCGTCTCCATGGGCAGGGGGATCATATAGCCGAAGCTGGAGAGGCGACGCTGCGTCGGTCGTCACCGACTTGCTCCTGGACGCTCCTGATCACTCCCTGAAGGCGGTCCGAAGGTCGGCTACATGATGGGGCCGGCAGAATTGCAGTGGGGGCCAAGTTAAGGCCCAAATGGCCCATCTCTGGTACGTCGGCGCAAATCCGCTGAGCTGGGCCTTGTATTGTGCGTGGTGGAGCAGTTTACAGCCCACTGGATGAAGCCCGGGGCTTGCGGCCACCAGGTGGGGCCGGCCGGCCAGGGAATTTCCCTGGCTGGGCCTACTTTCCTCCATTATTCGCTCCTGCATCCAAATATCCACCAAAACTTGTGGAGTAGCATTAATCCTATCTACTATGCACAAAATCTTGGTGTTATGCTTTTATTAACGGTAGGGTGGCGGTCAAAACATGGTTTAACGACCGCCAACAGCGGCCCAGTGTCAGTGGGTTAACAGAAACATGGGTAGAAGCCATCTCAGAGCACCCGTAGTGTTTGCCAAAACCGAACCGTGCGTTGTTGGTATTTCTTACACCACGAATAAATCCGCAAGCGCACGGAATACCATTGTAGCACTTCACCCGGGAGTATTCCAAGGTATCGTATTTGTTTTCCCCAAGGAACGGTGATAATCTGCAGCAAGGTTAGTTTCACCCAAGGACACACAAGAATGGCAGTAGTATAGGATTGAGAGGATGAATAAAGATCTAGCTGTCCCGCAGGACGATCGCTCTCAAGTTCTACTTGTTTACTTCGGGCACTGGTATAGACCTGGTCTGCCAAGTCACGCCAGCCTGTAGCTCTACGACGAACCCGAACGTGGAGGATTACAAGGGATGGACAGGGCTGTCACCACCTGCCGCCTACTGTTGACGGCCGTTAAATCATAAAATGACCGTCAACTTATCGGCGAATAAAAGGTATGCACCAATGTTTTATGCATTAAACTAATAAAGTTCCACAAGTTTTGGATGTGATCTTGTTTTGCAAGGTACATAGGAATATTGGTGCAATTGTGCTTACAATTATGGATAAAAAGCAAATATACAAAAAGCACAAGATAAACAAGGTCCTGCTCCGACATCTCGACGACATTCGACGCAAGAAATAAGGAATGACTTGGACATCAAGAAATAATTATTCAAATCACAAATTTGATCCCTCCATGTCAAAGCCCTCATCAAGATAGTCAAAATGGGCTTTTGGATCACCCAATTCGGAGTTCGGGAGCAGGAGTTATGCCTCGCGCAAGATTGGAGGAAAATCAGAAAAAAGCTGGCCGGCCGGCCCAAACACCTGGCCGGCCGGCCCAACTTAATCTCCAACCGTCTCAATCTTCCTCCAGTCGGTTCCAGAGTCGGTGACAAGCCACTTGTAAGCTTCATGACCATTGGAGCTAGGGAAACCCCAAGGTATGAATGTTTTGGTGATAGGATGAGAACCATGAATGTGACTAACACTCTTTGTGAGATCTTATAGGTCACATACAAAGAAAGCTCCGTCCGTTGGTGGTGAACGCCAATACGCTATGAACTTATTGACAAGGATGATTGGTTGGCTTCATCTACACAAGAACGGACTTGATGGAGTCGCGGAGAAGACATGGATCAAGGCTAAGGACATGCTAGATCCAAGCGAGTGTTGCTTGGTTAGATGTTAGCTTGAGTCCATAGGAAAAACCGGACTATCAAGAGGGTTCAAGGTGGTTCTCTTAGTACACACTAGTTATAGAGATCATTGGATGCATGGTGAGTCTCTCAGGGGCTAGGGTGGCAGAAGAGAGTTGAAGGAACCAAGAAGATCAAGTGTTGAAGAAGAAGATCAAGAAGAAGATCGAAGCTGCGAAGGCAGAGGAGACCGGACAGTACGGTCATGGAGACCGTACAATACGGTCTACAGAGGAGTTCCAGACAGAAGAGCTTAAGTTTCTGGAAGTTGGAGAAATAGAGACCGGACAGTTGACCGGACAGTACGGTCCTAGGGACCGGACAGTACGGTCTCTATTGGAGGGATCCAGACAGAGAAGCTGAAGTTTCTGGAAGTCGAAGAATGAAGACCGGACAATCGACAGGATGGTACGGTCATGGAGACCGTACAATACGGTCTTACAGGAGAAGAGCAACAGAGAAGGAGAAGTTTCTGTTGGCTGAAGAAGAAGTGGAGACCGGACAATACGGTCCTAGAGACCGTACAATACGGTCTGGTTTGAGATGATGAACAGCACTCCCTGGACGCCAGTCTGGTAGAGACCGGACAATACGGTCAGATGGAGACCGGACAATACGGTCCTATTGTACGGTCCTTACGCAGACTGGGTACTTTTGGACAACGGCTAGTTTGAGGTTGGAGGCCTATATATAGTCGGTTGTTTACCTCTTTGAGGTGCTCTTGGACCCAGGAAAGAGGGGAGGTGCTGCCAAGAAGCCAAGAGGAAGAAGTGTGAAGCACTTGAGAGGGATTTGGAGTGATCCTAGTGCTTGAGAGAGTAGCAAGTTGCATCCTTTGATCTCTAGGCTAGTGTGGGCTTGAGAGAGTCATCTAGGGCTGTTACTCTTGGTCTATGGCAAGGCCTAGACCGGTTAGGCGTCGGTGTTGAGCTGTCCAAGGAGATTGTGGAAGTCGACACAAGTTTGTACACGGTCTTGGAGCTTCCCGTGCGAAAGAAGCATCACTAGTGGAGCGCCCTTTGGCACGCATCAAGTGCGGAGCCTTACCTCCGGAAGAGTACCCGGGATCGAGCCCGGCGGGACGTGCCCGCGACTTCACTCGGAGGGTGAAGTGTGCTCTAGGAGGGATCGCCATCGAGCGGAGGGACGGGGACGAGACTCCGGCGGGAGTGACCCAACGTGGAGTAGGGGAAGGCGCCATCCTTCCGAGACCACGGGAAAACATCATGAGCATTCTCTATCCCTTCTCCTTTACTACTCGCATTTACTTATCGCACTTCATATGATTGCTTGTAGTACTTGAGTTGTGCTCATATCTTGCTTGTGTGTTTACCTTGGTACCTACTAGCTTCACTAGGTTTGCTTGATTACCTTGCTCGTGTGCTTAGTTGTTATAGCCTATCTAATAGCTCTAAGGACTCTACTTAGTGTGCCTAGTATCTTGGTTGCCTTGTCTCTAGTTATCTTGTTCCTTGCCTTGCCTAGCTTAAGTCTTCCGCTATCTATCTTGTGCTAGGTTGCTAGTGTGGTGTGATTGTGTTATCTATATGCACTAGCTTAATAGGTTAAGGATACTCCTTAGTGTGCTTTACCTTGTTACTAGAACTACTCGCTAGGAGTTGCTTGGGTGCAAGTGTTTGGAAATAGATTCTAGAGTGCACCGATTCACCCCCCCCTCTCGGTCACACGATCCTTACAAGTGGTATCAGAGCCAAGTGCTCATTGTTAGGGCTTTACCGCCTTGAGTCGTGACCGGGATTGTGTGTGGGAAAATGGAGTCCACTCATGATGACGTTTCTAACACTTCCATCGCCTCTACCTTGATTGAGCCTTATGATTGTGTGCTTAATGATATTTCCTACTATCATGTGCGTGATGAGTATGATGAGCTTGTTTTGAATGATAATGAGGATATCACTAACTTCGCATCCCGCTTGTATGTTCTTGCTAGGAAACTCATGTCACGAGGCTATCCATCTATTATGCACAAGCATGTTGTGAAGAAGCTTATTCGATCTCTACCACTCTCGCGGTTTGGTATTCTTGCTTTTGCTCGAGTGGATGAGTTTGTGAACATGCCCTATGATGAGGTGGTTGCTATTCTCTCCTCTCTTGAGGAGGATATCAAGAAGGGCAAGGATATCTCTCATGCAAGTGAAGATCAACACATTGAAGCTCAACCTCTACCCCAAGCTCAATCATCATCTCGTGTTGGTGAAGGTTCTTCTTCTCGGGATCAAGAGGTTGGATATCTCAAGCTATGTGATGAGTTGGATCACATCTCTATGGAGCCGAATGAAGATCTTGTTGAGTTTGCTCTTCGGATGGATTCTCTCATCAAGAGGATAAATGAGAACAAGCTTTGGATAGTCACTAAGGGTCAAGGTCTTAGAAGGTTTCTTGATGCTCTTCCGAAGGACAAGTATGGTGATCACATTGAGTTTGAGAGCTTTGAGCTTGAGTCATATTCAATTGAGCAAGTCATTGAGATCGTCACAAGAAGAAGGGCTCGCTCTTGCTCTCTAACACATTCAAGACCCCAAGTGATGATGAGGAAGAAGAAGAAGATGATAGAGTTCCCGTCTTCTATTGTGATGATGACTATTCAAGTGCTAGTGATGATGAGCCGAAGCCTATCAAGGAATATCCCCGGATGGAGATCTCTTACCTCCGTTCTATGAAGACTACTACAACATGTATGAACCGGGTCTTGCCGGTGGAGCTCACTACCTTCTCCTTGACATGTATGATGAGTTCTACAAGAGAAGAGAAGAGACTTGGCTTGAGTGTTGGAAGAGGCTCCTCATATTGTTTGCAAGAGTCAATTCTTTTGAAGGGAAGGAGAAGGTTAGTGATGAGAGTGCTATACGGATAATGTTGTCTCTCCTCCCTTATCATCGGAAGATCTATGTCCTAAATGATATTGGTGATGATATTGATCGGATGCCTCTCAAGGAAGCTATCTTGATTGCCTTATCCTATGAGCATCAAATGTACAACATCCTTGAGTACGCCAATGGAAGTGATGAAGTGGGAAGATTTCAAGCCTATCCTCTTGGGAACCATGTCCTACACTTGGGATATGATCGGAGTGAGTGGAGACACAATGGAGTCACCAAGGCAATGATTGACGTCTTGGATGCATTGGATTTGGACTTTCTCAATGGAGTTCCTATGGCCTACATCAAGAGCAAGCAAGAGGTAAATGATATGTCAATTGATTCTCATGATACTAACACTCCTCTTTGCTTGATGGCTACTTCCAAGGTGAACTACAAGATTGGTGGCAAACATTGGGTGTTGGATAGTGGGTGCACTCAACACATGACCGGTACTTCATCCATCTTCACCAACTTGGAAGAAAATGAAGATCATGACAAGGTCACATTTGGGGACAACTCCAAGCACAAGGTGAGAGGTCTTGGTAAGGTGGCTATCTCAAATGACCTCTCTATCTCTAATGTATTGCTTGTTGAGTCCCTAAACTTCAATCTTCTATCCGTTGCTCAAATATGTGATCTTGGCTTTTCTTGTAACTTTGATGCTAATGGGGTGGTTCTTCATAATGATGCTATGGGTCTCACTATCAAGGGCTTTCGTCATAATAATCTATATGTTGTTGATTTTGAGACTAACATTGTTGCCCCTAGCACTTGTCTCTTCACTAAGTCCGCTCTAGGTTGGCTATGGCATCGGAGGCTTGCTCACATTGGTATGGGTCAACTCAAGCGTGTAATGAAGAACAAGCTAGTGAGAGGAGTCAAGGATATCACCTTTGAGAAGGACAAGCTATGTAGTGCATGCCAAGCCGGAAAGCAAGTGGCTTCACCTCATCCATCCAAGAATTTCTTGTCAACTTCAAGACCTCTCGAGCTCTTACACATTGATCTCTTCGGGCCTACAACTTATGTGAGCATTGGTGGGAATCTCTATTGCTTGGTGGTAGTGGACGACTACTCAAGATATACTTGGGTATTCTTTCTTGAGAACAAGGCACAAGCAATTGGGATATTCAAGAAGTTTGCTAGAAGAGTGCAAAATGAGTATGGGCATCACATCAAGAAGATTCGGAGTGATAATGGGACGGAGTTCAAAAACTCTATCATTGAAGACTATTGTGATGAGTTGGCATAAAGCATGAGTTCTCGGCTACATACACTCCTCAACAAAATGGTGTTGTTGAGAGGAAGAACAAGACCCTTATCACTCTTGCTCGTGCTATGCTTGATGAGTACAACACTCCGGAGAAGTTTTGGGCGGAAGCTATCAACACCGCATGCTATACCTCCAACCGGATCTATCCTCACAAGTTGCTAAACAAGACTCCATATGAAGTGATTGTTGGGAGAAGACCGAATGTTGCCTACTTCCGGGTGTTTGGTTGCAAGTGCTACATCTACAAGAAGAGGGAAAGACTTGGCAAGTTCGAGAAGAGGACCGATGTGGGCATTCTTGTCGGTTACTCGGGCTCGGCTAAGGCTTATCGGGTTTACAACACCTCTACCGGCTTTGTTGAAGAAACCTATGATGTGCAATTTGATGAATCTCACGGGTCTCAAGAAGACCCTCCTTCTTCTCATATTGTAGGTGATGAACCCGTGGAGGAAGCTTTGGAGAACATGCCCATTGGTGAAGTTATTCCTCGTGAAGATGAACCTCCGACACCTCCTCCAACGACTTCATCAAGCGGACCCTCTACGAGTACATCTCAAGAGAATCCAAGCTCTCCCTCAAGTGAACAACATCAAGCACCTTCAAGTGATCCGCAACAAGCATCCTCGAGTCAAGCTCCATCAAGCGAACCGCAACAAGCATCCTCGAGTCAAGCTACTCCAAATGAACCGCAACAAGCGCCATCAAGTCCACCTCATGCATCTACGAGTCAAGCATCACCGAGAAATCAAGAACAAGCACAATCTACTTCAACTCAAGATGATGGCTCGGGTTCACCTCTTCGACAACAAGACACTCACATCTCAAGGGAGCAAGCCGCAAGAGATGCGCAAGATACTTCGCCGGCTCCTCCTCCTCCTCGACAAGAACCTTCAAGGAAGCACAAACCCATTGCTCGGGATCATTCACGTGATCTCATCATTGGGAGTCCTTCTCAAGGGATAAAGACTAGGAGAAGTCAATATAAACCTAATTATGTTGATGAAGCTAACATTGTTGAGAATTCTCTTTTGTCTCTACCCTAGAGCCGAAGACGATCGAGGAAGCCTTGAAAGATCACAAGTGGGTGCTATCCATGCAAGAGGAGCTCAACAACTTCAAGAGGAATGATGTTTGGAAGTTGGTGAAGCGGCCCAAGCGATCCAATGTCATTGGCGCTAAGTGGGTCTTCAAAAACAAGCAAGATGAGAAGGGAGCAATCGTGAGGAACAAGGCAAGACTTGTGGCGAAGGGCTACTCTCAAGTTGAAGGCGTCGATTTTGACGAGACTTTCGCCCCCGTCGCTCGTCTTGAGGCTATAAGAACACTTCTTGCTTATGCTTCTCATTTTGATTTTAAACTTCACCAAATGGATGTGAAAAGTGCATTTCTCAATGGACTAATCAATGAAGAAGTTTATGTAGAGCAACCTCCCGGCTTCGAGGACCCCGAGCATCCGGACCATGTGTACAAGCTCAAGAAGGCTCTCTACGGACTCAAACAAGCACCAAGAGCATGGTATGAACGACTTCGAGATCATCTCATCACCAAGGGCTACAAGATCGGTAGTATCGACAACACTCTCTTTACTAAGCATATTGGTGATGATCTCTTTGTTTGTCAAATCTATGTTGATGATATCATCTATGGCTCCACTAACGAAATCTATAATGATGAGTTCCGTGCTCTTATGAAGAAAGAGTTTGAGATGTCCATGATAGGTGAACTTCATGTCTTCCTTGGTTTTCAAGTCAAGCAAATGAAGGAGGGCACGTTCATCTACCAAGAGAAGTACACTCGGGATCTTCTTAAGAGATTCGGCATGGAAGACTCCAAGCCCTACGACACACCTATGGCTACAAGTGTCCCTCTTGATGTGGATGTAAAAGGTATACCGGTGGATCCTAAACTCTATCGTTCTATGATTGGTTCACTTCTTTACCTTACCGCATCTAGACCCGATATCATGTTTAGTGTGTGCCTTTGTGCTCGTTATCAAGCTAACCCCAAGGAGTCCCATATGAGTGCCGTGAAAAGAATTCTTAGGTACATCAAGAGTACTCCTACAATGGGCCTATGGTATCCAAAAGGCTCGGACTTTGGACTTGTTGGCTATGCGGACTCGGATTTCGCCGGATGCAAAGTGAGTAGAAAGAGTACCTCCGGTGGATGCCAATTTCTTGGACAATCACTCATCTCATGGAGTTCCAAGAAACAAAATTGTGTGGCTATCTCTACGGCGGAGGCGGAATATTTGGCGGCCGGTGCTTGTTGTGCTCAACTTTTGTACATGAAGCAAACCCTATTGGACTATGGATTATCTTATGGGCAAGTACCTCTCTATTGTGATAGCGAAAGTGCTATCAATATGGCTCTCAACAAGGGTGATCACGGCCATGCCAAGCACATTGAAGTCAAGCATCATTTCATTCGAGATCATGTGGCCAAGAAGGATATTGAATTGATTGGTGTTCGGACTCATGAACAATTGGCGGACATCTTCACCAAGCCACTTGACAAGAAGACCTTTTGTAAGCTCCGGGGAGAACTTAATGTTCTCGACCTCTCCGACTTCACTTGATATCCTTGAGCTTACATATGTATATATGTAGATATACTTTGCTTGTTTTTGTTTGTGTTGTTGTTCTTTTTGTGTGTTCTTCTTGTTTTGTAGGACCGACGACTAACCTTCTTGAGATAGCAATGAGCATGGGTTAAGCTTGGGATTGGTGGCACTTGGCTCCCAAGGCTTTGAAGAATGGCTCGTTGTGATCAAGCTCATGGAGGGCTCAAAACTTGTTGTTGGTAACTTCGCTCTTAGCTTTCTCTTGTTTTACCCTTATAGCATCATGCATTGTACACTTATCATTCCTTGCATTCGCATCATGCATATTGCATAAGTGTCTCGGCGCCGAGCACCCATCTAGGGGGAGTTGCTTATTCACAATATGAGTATATGACCTCCTATGATGAATTCATAGCAATGCTATATGAGCTTCATGCCCATTGAACCAAGAGTTTTGAGCTCCAAGGTTAAATCCACTTGTGCGGCTCAAAGTCTAAGGGTTCATACATTTCCATCATCATCAACTAACCCCTATGTATTTCAAGACAATATTCTTTTGAGAATGTGTGTAGGGATAATTGTTGGGAGATGGAGAATCACGGATCAAGGGGGAGTTTCACGCCAAATCAAGTAACTCATTTTCCCACTCGCCCCATATATTTACACTAACCTTTTCTCCCTTGGAAGATTTCTTTTTGGGTGATAGATGCCAAAGGGGGAGAAGAGTTGGGCTTAATGATCGAGCAAGAATATGGGGGGAGAAGAGTTCGAGTGGAGTTTGTACAATGGAAGTAGAGTTTGGACTTACAATGAGTTGGAAGATGTCACCTCAAGGGGGAGTTTGTAGAAAAGAAGATCAAGTGATCAAGACGATCGATCTTCGCACAATCTTGAGGTGATGAAGAAGAAGCAATGCCGTCTCAAGGGGGAGTGTGCGCGAATGAAGATCAAGTGATCAAGATGATCGATCTTCACACAATCTTGAGATTGGTGCACTTGTCAAGGGGGAGCGGAATTCTACAAAGTAGGTATGAAGGTAAACCCCTTGCAACCTTTGCTTGTCATAGCTCCATGTGTTTTCTTTCACTTGTGATATGAGTTTTTGCTCTAACTTGTGACTTCTTTTTGAGCTATGACTTGCCTCGACCTAATCAACAAGGTAACTATCTCTCTATCATATACTTGTTGTTTAGTGTCTTAATCGAGTTACGCTTTTATCTTGGCTTTTGTCATTACATTCTTTATCTTCTCGATCATTTTTATCATGGTTGTCATCCATCACCAAAAAGGGGGAGATTGTAAGCTTCATGACCATTGGAGCTAGGGAAACCCCAAGGTATGAATGTTTTGGTGATAGGATGAGAACCATGAATGTGACTAACACTCTTTGTGAGATCTTATAGGTCACATACAAAGAAAGCTCCGTCCGTTGGTGGTGAACGCCAATACGCTATGAACTTATTGACAAGGATGATTGGTTGGCTTCATCTACACAAGAACGGACTTGATGGAGTCGCGGAGAAGACATGGATCAAGGCTAAGGACATGCTAGATCCAAGCGAGTGTTGCTTGGTTAGATGTTAGCTTGAGTCCACAGGAAAAACCGGACTATCAAGAGAGTTCAAGGTGGTTCTCTTAGTACACACTAGTTATAGAGATCATTGGATGCATGGTGAGTCTCTCAGGGGCTAGGGTGGCAGAAGAGAGTTGAAGGAACCAAGAAGATCAAGTGTTGAAGAAGAAGATCAAGAAGAAGATCGAAGCTGCGAAGGCAGAGGAGACCGGACAGTACGGTCATGGAGACCGTACAATACGGTCTACAGAGGAGTTCCAGACAGAAGAGCTTAAGTTTCTGGAAGTTGGAGAAATAGAGACCGGACAGTTGACCGGACAGTACGGTCCTAGGGACCGGACAGTACGGTCTCTATTGGAGGGATCCAGACAGAGAAGCTGAAGTTTCTGGAAGTCGAAGAATGAAGACCGGACAATCGACAGGATGGTACGGTCATGGAGACCGTACAATACGGTCTTACAGGAGAAGAGCAACAGAGAAGGAGAAGTTTCTGTTGGCTGAAGAAGAAGTGGAGACCGGACAATACGGTCCTAGAGACCGTACAATACGGTCTGGTTTGAGATGATGAACAGCACTCCCTGGACGCCAGTCTGGTAGAGACCGGACAATACGGTCAGATGGAGACCGGACAATACGGTCCTATTGTACGGTCCTTACGCAGACTGGGTACTTTTGGACAACGGCTAGTTTGAGGTTGGAGGCCTATATATAGTCGGTTGTTTACCTCTTTGAGGTGCTCTTGGACCCAGGAAAGAGGGGAGGTGCTGCCAAGAAGCCAAGAGGAAGAAGTGTGAAGCACTTGAGAGGGATTTGGAGTGATCCTAGTGCTTGAGAGAGTAGCAAGTTGCATCCTTTGATCTCTAGGCTAGTGTGGGCTTGAGAGAGTCATCTAGGGCTGTTACTCTTAGTCTATGGCAAGGCCTAGACCGGTTAGGCGTCGGTGTTGAGCTGTCCAAGGAGATTGTGGAAGTCGACACAAGTTTGTACACGGTCTTGGAGCTTCCCGTGCGAAAGAAGCATCACTAGTGGAGCGCCCTTTGGCACGCATCAAGTGCGGAGCCTTACCTCCGGAAGAGTACCCGGGATCGAGCCCGGCGGGACGTGCCCGCGACTTCACTCGGAGGGTGAAGTGTGCTCTAGGAGGGATCGCCATCGAGCGGAGGGACGGGGTTGAGACTCCGGCGGGAGTGACCCAACGTGGAGTAGGGGAAGGCGCCATCCTTCCGAGACCATGGGAAAACATCATGAGCATTCTCTATCCCTTCTCCTTTACTACTCGCATTTACTTATCGCACTTCATATGATTGCTTGTAGTACTTGAGTTGTGCTCATATCTTGCTTGTGTGTTTACCTTGGTACCTACTAGCTTCACTAGGTTTGCTTGATTACCTTGCTCGTGTGCTTACTTGTTATAGCCTATCTAATAGCTCTAAGGACTCTACTTAGTGTGCCTAGTATCTTGGTTGCCTTGTCTCTAGTTATCTTGTTCCTTGCCTTGCCTAGCTTAAGTCTTCCGCTATCTATCTTGTGCTAGGTTGCTAGTGTGGTGTGATTGTGTTATCTATATGCACTAGCTTAATAGGTTAAGGATACTCCTTAGTGTGCTTTACCTTGTTACTAGAACTACTCGCTAGGAGTTGCTTGGGTGCAAGTGTTTGGAAATAGATTCTAGAGTGCACCGATTCACCCCCCCCCCCTCTCGGTCACACGATCCTTACACCACTTGACGCGCCGGCCAAGCCAGGGGACGTCGGCAAGAAGGGAATATTCCATGAAATGCTCCAAGACCTTCTCCACTCTCCCAAGGCAACTCCACTATAAATAGAGGACCCCTCCCCTCACTCCAACCTGCACCATCACACTTGAGAAGAGAAGATCCAATGTAGGGTCACGCTCTTTCTCATGGAAGATCATTCCACTTGTGTAGTTTAGCGTAGGCTAGTTGGTCATGGGAGTTAGAATAGAAGTGAGAGCTTCCCTCGGAGTTCCGGAGTTTTCTTCGGATATTGGGTAAAGCTCTCTTGTATCTTTTCTTTTTGATATTAGTTAATATAATTATTTTTCCTATTTATTTATTTTCTCATTTATTTATTTTAGTTTTTCTTTTAGTTTACATTTATTTATTTAAGTGATAATTATAGAGAAATTCTTGTGTTGGTTCCACGTCTGTGTATGATGGGTCTCTCTGCATGGGTTGTTTGCACCGCAAATGCTTACACAATCCACATAGATTTGTTATGCATGGTTGGCTTGCTCTTTTACGTTGGAGTAAGTTATCTAGGATAGTTGCTTGTATGGTTCAAGGAATTATTCCTAGGCGTGAGTGTGCACCTAACCCCACGGAGGATGGTAGCCGCGAGTGTATGTGACAGCTACACCGGTCTCTGTAATCCACCACGTCCGGGTTGGACAGGTAGGGCCTAGACGCGGTCCGTTGCCTGGATACGTTGAACTTAGTTTCCGAGTTGCGTGTCTTGGCGGCGGCCGTGCCCTGATGCGCTTGAATGTATCTGTAATGAAAGCTTAAATAGATATTTGTAACCCCTAGGCTGATACCCTTCTTCTCGTTGTCCTCCCAGTTGACTAGTTCTATCTCTTTATCTTCATATGGAATCCTTGCGTGTGTTTGGTTGCCACCCATCATATCTTCCATCTTTACCCATGTTTTGGTCTAGTTTGCAAGTTATAAATAATAGATGTTTCCTTGTCAATTCACGATATTCTTATCCCTGCTTCCCTGTGGAAAATATAAATACGATAACCTTGGAATACTCCCGGGTGAAATGCTACAATGGTGTTCCGTGCGCTTGCGGAAATTGAATTTAATCTTTTTGCGTAAGAAACGCCAACACCTACCTCTACAAACTATGGGGCACGCTGCAAACAAAGGTAACCTCTAGCCTAGACACCACGTCTATGCCGTCGATTACTACTCTAACCCCGGTCCTGGTACCAATCTGGAAGGCTAGAGCACCCCTCTCGGAGCGATGATCCCGTAAACAAGTATAACAAGAATAACGACTAGTATGTAAAGCTCGCTAGATCAATAACATCACGAATACTAATCTTACGAATAAGAACAACGATCGTTCTATGAACGAACAACGAACGAACGACGAACGATGAACGAACTAAGAACGAACGACGAACGAACGAAGAACGAACGAAGAACGATGAACGAACGACGAACGAACGAAGAACGAACGATGAACTATTAATAAGATAAATATCCGCCAAGGGTACAAGATAAGGAAATAACCAAAGGAAAGCTATCCCTCTCCTTGATCCTTGCCCTCTCCTCTATTCTACTACTGTACAAGAGGCCCTTGGCCTGGATGGGAGTGGAATGACTTGTGTCTTGTGATGTGCTTTGGAGGAGGGGGGTACCCCTTTATTTATAGCCCAAGAAGGTCGGCAACTTGAGGCGGTTCCTTAGGTCGGTGGCATTGATTGCAGGTGGAACCGACCTCTGGAAGGCGGTGGTGAACCGACATAACAAGATGGGACAGGGGGGCCTCCACCACAGGTCGGCTGACCTAGGGTTTGGGGTCGGCCGACCCCTGGTGGGCCCCTCTGGGCCTGGTCTTCCTCGTGCTGTTTCCCTGGGCTGTGTTGTCCCCTGATCCTCCTGCTGTGGGTGGAGTTGAAGCCAGGATATTTGGATTTTGGGCTTCAAGAGAGGAATTCTTTATTCCGGGCAAAATTGGTGTTTCCAACTTGGGCCTTTTATGCTTCCTTTTCCCCGTTTTCCTATGAATTGCAGCTGCACTCACAAATTCACCAAGACTTGTGGAAATCATTAGTTTAAAGACCTAAGTCTACTTTTGGTGATTGTTTTATTATAAAAAGCGCAGCTAGTTGACGGGTAAATATTGGGTCTAAGACAACTCCCCCACACTTAGCTCTTTACTCGTCCTCGAGTAAAGTTGCGAGCATAAGGCGGGAGATACTCATCCTCATAAATGAGGGCCTGCACACAAGTTATTGCAAGCCACACTTTATACCTGTGAACTTTGAGGTGTCTAACATGTATTCCTTGGATGATTGATAAGTGGAACGGTCATGTCTCAAATCACCTCGCCTTCCCTGTCAAGTACCTTGGGATTTTTGCATAATTTTCAGAATAAAAACATAGTTTCATTCTCCTCAAGTGACTCTCTCAAGTCGCTCATGGTGTTCGTGTATTATCCTCTCAAGGGCCATGTTTTAGCCTCTTCCCTCCTTGTGTTTGATCAGGCTTTTCGTGGAGCTCAAGGTAGGGTAAAGTGGAGCATACTAGTGTCTCTTTTGTTGCTAAGTCAAAGACTGGATCCAATGGAGAAATCAAGTCATACAATCTGATCAAGATGTGCATGTGTGGTGGTGGTATGAAGTGGAAAATTATTTGTACTCCTTTTTATGGTGTTACCTTCTCTCTCTTTTTGAATTTTTGAGGAGGACATGGCTATCATACTTTTTCTTCTTTTTCTTTTTCTCTATTTTTCCCATCATCATTTTTTTAATCATGCTCTACTTTTGTATGAGCAGGGATTATTCTTTTTCTTTTTGCATAGCCATGTCGCCAATGATATTTTTGAGAGAGAAAGGTAACAGAGATTTTTGGAGTATTTATTTGGTGGATGGATGATGGAATGTTGCTCAACTTCCAGTGTAGAAGTGTAGCATGTGAGGTGGAGTGTACGTGATCTTGATCAAAAGAGTATGACAAGCTTCTCACTAGGGTCCAAGAATTTGACAAAGCTCAAATCGAGAACTAGCAGCTTATAGGCTATCAAAGCATTCATGTAGAGTTCTTGGCCTTGGTAGGAAAATATAAATCAAGTGAGGAGCATCATACTATGGAATTTTTGATTTTCATAAAGATAAATTCCCAAGGACTTGAAGGTTAAGCAAAGATCATTTTGACAAACCATATCTCACATGCCAATTATCTAGGAAAAATATGGGTTCCTAATGATAAGGTGTTCACAAGCATTCAGCGACGAAGCGAGAAATAACAGGTGTGCAAGTCCATGAATATGAGAGGTAGAGTTGTGGGCAAAAGATAAATCAATTATGATTTTCCCAAAAGATTAGTGCGTCAAGTTTTATTTAATTTTCAGATTATCAGAATGAACTTGACGGTGTAGCAGGCAAAAAGTGGAAGTGTGGTGCAAACTCAGGAGGCAGGAGGAGGCTGGAACCTGGTGGGGACCACAAGGGGTCGGCCGACCTGGCCTGGACCCCACTTGTTCTGATATTTCATGTGGTGGACGCTCCTGAGTTGCCTCGTATTATTATGGATGATTTGGTCGTGATTGTTCCAGATATGGCGATGTTCCCCCCCACACTTGCCTTTTTGCCTGTTTCCTTCAAAAAGGACAAAAATATGGAAGCACAAAATATTGCTCTACCGGTATGCAAGCCCGGGGAGCACTATCATTGATTGAATTTAAAACTGAACTCGCAGGCGCATTACAAATTTGAAGGGAAATTGGAATGAAAATAAACTAAGCAAAATGCGCCTTCTAGCTAAATAAAAGTGGAGGATTAGATATAGAACTTTTCCTCCTTTCCTGCGCCCTTAAAGAGACGCTTAAGCTTGGAGTTGGTGCTGCGGCGTAAGTTTGCGTTGTTCTCACGCAGCTCCTCCACGGCTTCCTTTAGCTCGGCCACTTTGTTTCCAAGCTCAAGGTGCGAGTCACGGAGGTCGATGTACTTAGCAAGGAGGCGGTCATAAGGTTTCTTCTTGGGCGTCTTCTGCTCCTCACTTTCGTACATACCCCCTGCCCTTTTGATAGGAGAAGGGGAAAGGTGCCTCCTAACTCTCTTGGTAGGAGTAGAGCTCATAGATTCATAGGCACCCTTCTTTTCTGCTGATGTAAGCGGCTGAACGAGCTATTTCCCCTTCTCGCGGACGCCCGTAATCTTGAAGCGTGGGTCTCCCATCTTCTTGGGAGCAGCAGCAAGGGGAGAGTGCTCAATGTATTGATGGTGTACCACATTGCCACTCTTGGTGACTAGAGATCCCACGTACTTCTCTCCTGGACGGAGAGAGGTTCCCGGATTGTCGCGACGAGCCTTCCTTGGAGTGAGCGCTCCCGTGGTAGGATGAGGTGGAGCGGAATGTCTCTTCCTCAAGACCTTCTTGGCTATGGGAGCTGCAGCGGGAGCACTTGGTGGTGGTAGGAAGGCCAAGGGTGCGGTATCCACAAAGTTAGCTTGCTCAATTGGGGAGATGGGATCAAGGATGTTCTCTAGGTCAAGTTCGCGCAAGAGTTGGCTCGTGGTGGCGGACACATCAAAATCAGGGATGCTGCTGTCCATGGTGATGTTGGGAGTGTTTTGGATGTTGGTTTGATGAAGAAGATGGGTGGTGCAAGGGAAAAGAGGGGAAATCACTAATATTTATAAAGGAAACTAAGGAAAGAATTTCCCTGATTTTCCCGGAGCGGAGCAGGAGCTACATCAGTGGGATTTCTGCTTGTGAACGTTGGAGAAACAGGTGGGAGAAGTTTGGGACCGTTGTGGGTCTCACAGGGGTCGCCCGACCTGATAGGTGGGGTCGGTCGACCCTGTGTGGGTCCCACTGGCACCCTGATTTCTGCAGTGCTCTTCTCATTCGATAATATATTGTACAATAATTGTGATGGGTAAAAATAAGAAACAGAGGATGTCAGGATAAAAGATTTAAATCAATTAGATTCATGACATCGAAATCTTTATTTGCTTCGGGTTCAAGATAAATTTTAAGGCGCTGACCATTTACCTTGAATATATTACCTCCGTCGTCTTGGAGTGTGATTGCCCCATGAGTCGATGTGTTGATGATGGTGTATGGTCCGTCCCATTTACTTCTCAGTTTTCCGTGCCCGAAGAGCTTTACCCTTGAATTGAAGAGTAACACCTTGTCTCCAACTTTGAATTCTTTTATCCTTATTCGCCGGTCATGCCAGCGCTTTGTACGCTCCTTGTAGATGGCTGAGTTGTGATATGCCTTGTTTCTCCATTCTTCCAACTCAGCTATCTCCATTTTTCTTCTCCACCCAGCTCCTTTTATATCCATGTTCCAAGTTCTCATGGCCCAATATGCCTTATGTTCCAACTCGACTGGCAAATGGCAAGTTTTTCCATAGACGAGTTGGTATGGTGACATGCCTATGGGTGTCTTGTAGGCTGTTCTATATGCCCATAATGCATCGGGTAGCTTGTTCTTCCATCCCTTCCCCATTTCCAACACTATTTTCTGCAGGATCCGCTTGATTTGTTTGTTGGATGTTTCGGCCTGCCCATTTGTTTGGGGATGGTATGGAGTGGCAATGTTGTGCTTTGCTCCAAGCTCTCTTAGAAAGCTACGGAAGGTCTTATCAATGAAGTGAGACCCTCCATCACTTATCACCATTCTCGGAGTTTCAAACCTTAGAAAGATGAACTCGTGGAACATCCGGCGAGCGTGTTTGGAGTCGGTAGCTCGGCATGGCATAGCTTCTACCCATTTGGATACGTAATCCACCGCCACCAATATGTACTCACAATCTTGGGACTTTACGAATGGTCCCATGAAGTCAATGCCCCATACATCGAAGAGTTCGACTTGAAGGTTGTATGTGAGGGGCATTGCATCTCGTGCTGTGATGCCTCCAAATCTCTGGCATTGCGGGCATCTTCTAATGAATTCTTTTGTATCTTCATACATGGTTGGCCAGAAGAATCCGCTTTGTTAGATCTTTGCTTGGGTACGGAAGGCACCATAGTGTCCACCATATGGGGCTGCATGGCATTTCTCAATGATTTGTGTGCTCTCGGGAGTGGGCACACATCGCCTAAGCAGTCCATCGGCGCAGACACGATAGAGGTATGGTTCATTCCATAAGTGACGGCGACTTTCATAAATCAATCTTCTTTTATCCGCCCCTAGTGGTACATATCCTGTGGCGATGAAGTTCACAATGTCGGCGTACCAAGGGTGCGAATCCGTCACTTTCAGCAGCATGTCGTCGCGTAGGAAGTCATTTATGGGTAACTCCTGCAAGTTAGTGAACTTCATACGCGACAAATGATCTGCTACAGAATTTTCTACTCCTTTCTTATCTTTAATTTCAAGATCAAACTCTTGGAGCAGAAGGATCCATCTTATGAGACGAGGTTTAGCATCTTTCTTAGCAAGCAGATATCTCAAAGCAGCATGTTCAGTGTAAACGATAACTTTTGCTCTAGCTAAGTAAGATCTAAACTTGTCAAAAGCAAAAATAATGGCAAGGAGCTCTTTCTCAGTGGTAGTATAATTCAACTGAGCTCCAGTCAAAGTTTTGCTAGCATAAGAAATTGCATGATGCTTTTTGTCTTTCATTTGACCAAGAACTGCCCCCACAGCATAATCACTAGCATCACACATTATTTCAAAAGGAAGCGTCCAATCAGGGGGTTGAATGATTGGAGCAGAGATGAGTGCATTCTTAAGAGTAGCAAAGGCATACATGCAGTCATCATTGAAATCAAAGGGTGCATCCTTAGCAGGCAAGTTCGTAAGGGGTCGTGCAATTTGAGAGAAATCTTTTATAAAGCGACGATAAAAACCAGCATGACCCAGAAAACTACGAACACCCTTGATATTCACAGGAGGCGGAAGCTTTTCTATAACTTCTATTTTTGCTTTGTCCATCTCTATGCCTCTCTCGGACACAAGGTGTCCAAGAACTATGCCCTCTCGGACCATGAAGTGGCACTTTTCCCAATTAAGTACCAGGTCCTTCTCACGGCATCTCTGTAAGACCTTGTCTAGATTTTCTAAGCAATGATAGAAGGTTTTTCCATAAACAGAGAAATCATCCATAAAAACTTCCATAATGTCTTCGATCATATCAGAGAAAATAGACATCATGCAACGTTGGAACGAGGCAGGTGCATTGCACAAACCAAAAGACATGCGACGATAAGCATAAGTTCCATACGGGCATGTGAAAGTGGTCTTACTTTGATCGTCGGGGTGGATGGGAATTTGATGATATCCCGAATACCCATCAAGGAAACAAAAGAAAGAATGATTTGCCAACCGTTCCAACATCTCATCGATGAAGGGCAGCGGAAAATGATCTTTCTTTGTGGCCTTGTTAAGTTTTCGGTAATCAATGCACATTCGCCACCCCGTGACGGTTTGTTGAGGAATAAGTTCATTTTTATCATTATGAACAACCGTCATACCTCCTTTCTTGGGTACCACTTGTACGGGGCTCACCCAATCACTGTGAGGAACAGGATAGATGATCCCGGCGTGTAATAGCTTCAAGACCTCTTTCTTCACAACTTCTCTCATCGCATTATTCAGCCTCCTTTGAGGTTCCCTTGAAGGTGTACTTTCAGGATCCGTGGGAATGCGATGGATGCAGAGAGCGGGGCTGATCCCTTTTAGGTCTTCAAGTGAGTAGCCAAGAACGGAGCGATGTTTCTCAAGCACGGCTATGAGTTTGGTGGTTTCTTCTTCCGAAAGCTTGTCACTTATGATGACGGGGGCTTGCGGATCTCCGTGCAAGAAAGCATAGCGCAAACCGGGAGGTAGCGCTTTGAGATCAATGGGAGGTCGTGGCGGTGGTGTGGTTTGTGGTAGCTCAAAGGTGTCCTCCGAGTCGGCTTCTTCTAAGATAAAGTCTTGTGCATCTTCTTCCAAAGCTAACTCGGGGTCCATGTGAGGAAAAATGGCCATGACCTCTTCCACTTGATATTCCTCAAGTGGTTCATCGGAAAGAGTGTTTCGAGAGGTGGTAATTGGAATGGAGAATGACTCTTTTCCGAGGGTGAAGTTGAGGTTTCCAAAAGATGGGGTATTGATGAGGAATTTTTCTATAGGATGCCCTATCATTATGTCGAAGTTTGGGACTTCGAAGACGTAGAAATCCAGGATAACCTCAAGGTCTTCATGATAGAGAGTTACATCTCTGACAATCCCCAAACTTTCAAGAATATGGCCTGATGGGTGCTTGAGGAGTTTGTTTGTTGTTGTCCATGGCCGGTTGCCAAAGATTGACAACGCATATGTGTCGGAGAGGATGTTGGCACCAACAAGAGGGTTGTAGAGTGCATTCACCTTGGTTCCTTTGATGGAGCAGCATATGTTGGTTGAGGGAGGGCAGAGCCGAATGATATCCATGGATAGCTCATTCTCCCTCAACCATTCATCACTCATGATTGAAGTAAGCTCCCGAACAGTCTCCACAAGATATTCTTTTTCAATTGGTTCGGGAGGTGGCAAAGGAACAGGCGGTCTCCTTTGAAACAAATAGTTCGAGGTGTTTCCAAAATCTTCAAAAATTTCTTCCTCAAACTCAAATGGGAACTCTAGAGGTTCATCATCCTCTGTCATTGTTCGGGAATCAGATGAGGACTCGGATGTTGGGTCTACCAAGGTAGACACCTTTTGCTGTGTTTCCACAATGAGTTCCTCATCTTTTGACTCCGGCTCCTCGGGTATTTCAGCGGAAAAAGGTGTATTTTCAATAATCCTTTCTAACAAATCTTTTGCTTCCGCTATGGTCTTATGAGAAAAAGAACCACCGGCAGCCGTGTCAAGATAAAGTGCGGTGTCTTTGCTCAACCCTGAATAAAAATGTTGCAAAAGAACGGGTTCTGGGAGCAATAACTCTGGACCGGAGTCTGTTAATGAACAGAACCGTATCCATGCCGCACTAAGGGTTTCTTCCTCCTCTTGGCGAAAGTTAATTATT
The DNA here is from genome assembly GCA_012490785.1 of Eragrostis nindensis. Lineage (NCBI taxonomy): Eukaryota > Viridiplantae > Streptophyta > Magnoliopsida > Poales > Poaceae > Eragrostis > Eragrostis nindensis. Next base: position 562,223 of record JAAXCT010000282.1, read on the forward strand.
TCCGCGCGTAGAGCAGTGATACGAGATACGGGAAAAAATGCTAGACAAAATTTGTCTCGGAATTCTTTCCAACCACTGTTCACTTTCTTAGCGGTGTAAGTGTACCATTGCTTCGCCTTCCCATTGAGAGAGAAGGAAAACAATTTCCACTTTAAAGTTTCATGTGTCATGCCATTGATCAATCGGCATGCACACAATTGCTCAAACTCTCGCAAGTGTTCAAAAGGATTTTCGCTTTTAAGACCAGAGAAAGAAAATCCTTTGATCAAAGAGATAAAACTGGGGCAGAGCTCATAGCTTGTTGAAACAACAAGTTGAGATAAACATGGTGGCTCAAAGAGCTCGCCCCGTGGAGTGGAAAAAGATTGGATTGTGGGTGATGACTCCATGTGTGTATTCTTTTTTTTTCTTTTCTAATTTAATTGAACGGGAAATGTAAAGATAAGGTACGAGGGCAAACCTGGTCCGCTACAGAATTAGCAACCGTTCCCCGGCAACGGCGTCAGAAATGCTTGTTGGTATTTCTTACACCACGAATAAATCCGCAAGCGTACGGAATACCGTTGTAGCACTTCACCCGGGAGTATTCCAAGGTATCGTATTTGTTTTCCCCAAGGAACGGTGATAATCTGCAGCAAGGTTAGTTTCACCCAAGGACACACAAGAATGGCAGTAGTATAGGATTGAGAGGATGAATAAAGATCTAGCTGTCCCGCAGGACGATCGCTCTCAAGTTCCACTTGTTTACTTCGGGCACTGGTATAGACCTGGTCTGCCAAGTCACGCCAGCCTGTAGCTCTACGACGAACCCGAACGTGGAGGATTACAAGGGACGGACAGGGCTGTCACCACCTGCCGCCTACCCCTACAAACCGTGGGGCACGCTGCAAACAAAGGTAACCTCTAGCCTAGACACCACGTCTATGCCGTCAATTACTACTCTAACCCCGGTCCTGGTACCAATCTGGAAGGCTAGAGCACCCCTCTCGGAGCGATGATCCCGTAAACAAGTATAACAAGAATAATGACTAGTATGTAAAGCTCGCTAGATCAATAACATCACGAATACTAATCTTACGAATAAGAACAACGATCGTTCTATGAACGAATGACGAACGAACGACGAACGATGAACGAACTAAGAACGAACGACGAACGACCGAAGAACGAACGAAGAACGATGAACGAACGACGAACGAACGAAGAACGAACGATGAACTATTAATAAGATAAATATCCGCCAAGGGTACAAGATAAGGAAATAACCAAAGGAAAGCTATCCCTCTCCTTGATCCTTGCCCTCTCCTCTATTCTACTACTGTACAAGAGGCCCTTGGCCTGGATGGGAGTGGAATGACTTGTGTCTTGTGATGTGCTTTGGAGGAGGGGGGTACCCCTTTATTTATAGCCCAAGAAGGTCGGCAACTTGAGGCGGTTCCTTAGGTCGGTGGCATTGATTGCAGGTGGAACCGACCTCTGGAAGGCGGTGGTGAACCGACATAACAAGATGGGCCAGGGGGGCCTCCACCACAGGTCGGCCGACCTAGGGTTTGGGGTCGGCCGACCCCTGGTGGGCCCCTCTGGGCCTGGTCTTCCTCGTGCTGTTTCCCTGGGCTGTGTTGTCCTCTGATCCACCTGCTGTGGGTGGAGTTGAAGCCAGGATATTTGGATTTTGGGCTTCAAGAGAGGAATTCTTTATTCCAGGCAAAATTGGTGTTTCCAACTTGGGCCTTTTATGCTTCCTTTTCCCCGTTTTCCTATGAATTGCAGCTGCACTCACAAATTCACCAAGACTTGTGGAAATCATTAGTTTAAAGACCTAAGTCTACTTTTGGTGATTGTTTTATTATAAAAAGCGCAGCAAGTTGACGGGTAAATATTGGGTCTAAGAGCCGTCAACATGCGTCTCCCTCGGTTCCGCGGCAGTCAACGAATCGGGCGTTTGGGAGTCAACCGCGCATGCCCGCATTGGGAAAATGAGTCATGAATTAAGCAATTAATACCTTCCGCTGTTCTGGATCCATGTCACAGGAAAAACAGTGGAAAAACAAACACAGCTAAATGCAAGTGACTAATTGAAGAAAATATTGTTCATAGCTAGCTAGAGCTTGACATCCTAAGCTTCCCCAAAGGCTAACTTTAAGCTAGCACATAGAATTGTTTATTATAGAAAAAGAAGAGAGAAAAGGTTGCTAGCTCTTCCTCAAGATCTAGCTCTAGCAAAGTATAGAGAATGAAATATGGACATGGACCCCACACCACACTATTCCTCAAGAGCTAGCTCTAGCAAAGTTAAGAGCTAGCAACCTTTGGGGAAGCCCAAGGACGAACAAGGTCAGCACACCAAGGAGGATGGCTGTCACCATGCATGCACGCGTAATCTCGGCAGCACTAGCTCCAGCCATACCATGACGGAATGACGTTCTCACTGCCCGGAGCTCTGCCTTATTCCTCCTCAGTCGCCGATAACCCTTGTGCATCAAGTGCATGCTGACCTCATTGATCTCCCATAGCTCCTTGATGGCCTTCTGAGCCCTCTCATCCCATGGGTCATCATGCCAAACGACGAAAGCGCACGGAGCCTCCTGCGCACAGCGATCCAACAATTTGAACATTAAAGAAAGTAATGGCAAAATAATGATGATGAACCATGCGTTGCATATCAAGTCACCTCCAGTTGACAACCCATGAAGCGCCAGCCAGTGTTACACCCTCCCAACCACACATTGCGCCGTGGACGCATGACATGGTCACAGACTAAGTCGGTATCCTCGTCGATGCCGCACCTTCCAGGTTCATCGGTCCAACCCCGAGGCTGCTCCTCATCTTCTTCATCGTCATCAGACGATGACGACTCTTCTTCATCATCATCATCACCAGAAGACGAGTTGTCATCAGAATCATCGGGCTGCATAACATTTTTCATTCATATTTTCAGAAACAGCACTGATCCCAAACCTAAGAACAAATTGAACTGTGTAACAGAGCGCAGTTAACATGAAATCTAGTAGAAAAAACCTCGCTGAAAACAAAATCGAGCCTAATAGTGTCCCAATCGACCCCAGTAAACCATAATCTTGTCAAAATCGACTCTAATCTTGTCAAAATCGACTCCACTCAAGTACACTAACGGATCCCAATGCAGCCTATCGAAACAGAGGGTAGGGGTTTTTTGAAGAGGCGTGCTTATGAGGATGGCCTGACTGGAGGAGTCGCCATAGCATGTTGAAGGTTCCTAGATCCGCCATCACTGCGGACAGTCTCACCCGATGCGCACACAACGGCGTACGCCTCGTCGGAGTTGTTGACGAGGTAGTCGCGCCATCCTTCCTCCGCGTTGTTGCTGCGGCTGGAGGCGCTGCTGAAGGATTCGCTGCTGCTTGTTGATAGCTCTTGGAACAAAAATAAACCGTCAACTATCTGCACTTTTGACCCTCAAATCCATCACCAAAGGTAGGCTTAGGACTTGAAACTAACCAATTCCACAAGTCTTGGTGAATTTGTGAGTGCAGGTGCATTTCATATATAAAGGAGGGAAATCACATCATGAAGACCACAAAATACCACTCCAAGAAATCAGCATCGGCAGCCGAGGAAGACATACACCAAAAGGGACACAAACCCTATTCAACTTGAGTCAAAACATTGAGATACACCATTAGGACCCAAAGGGAGACTCCTTGTCCAAAGCCCAAGCAACATATCACTCTGGCAAGTCCACGGTCATCGCAGAAATCGCACGCGATGGAGAACAGGCCAAAGTACAGCCATCTGGACTCATCCTGGGCCATATACCGAGGAGAAGCCTTATGAGGACCCAATGGACCACTAGAGCAAAGCCCAAGGCCAAAGGGGCCAAGAGGGGGGTCGGCTGACCCCAAACCCTAGGTCGGCGACCTGCTACAGTGGCCCCACGGGCCCATCTTTCTATGGCGGTTCCCCACCGACGTACCAAGGTCGGTTCTGCCTGCAATCAATGCCATCAATGCCGGGAACCGCCTCAAATCAACCGACCTTTGGAGGTTATAACTAAAGAGGTACCCCCCTCCCCCTCATTTCAACACACACCAAGAGGAATCCATTCTCTAGCAGTAGTCTTAGCCTTTAGGCCATAGAGGAGTAGAGGGGAGGAGAGAGCTGACTAGAGGTCCTCGACCTAGTCTTGGAGAGTCTTGGGATATAGATCAACTCTATTCCCCTCTTGTAAGGCTTACTTCTTTTATCAAGAGAATTATCTTCTTTATTCCTTATGCCTTATGGTTGTACTAGTGTGATAGCTATGTACCTTCTATGTGGTTATTGCCTAGTCATGTTTGGTTGCTTTATGCTTCACATACCTTTACTAGTCCTTCTATGCCTTTGCACTTGTTCAATGCATAATGAGGTTAGACATGCTTTGGCCCATGACTTGTTAATCTGTAGGGTTAGAGTTCTATGTGCCATAGTATGTAACTTGTTAATCCGTAGGGTTAAAGTTACGCATGTCTTTCCCCTTTACTCGATGATCCGTAGGGTCAGAGTTATGCATGCTTGGGCACTTGATCTGTTGATCCGTAGGGTCAAGGCTAGGTGTATTCTTGTTCCCGACTTGATGATCCGAAGGGTCAGAGTCCCGTGGGAATTGAGAGTACTGTTTAGCAATGTAAGTGTGTTGCTTAGATTGGTGAATAGCTTTGAGTGTTTGGTTACCTCCATGAACAGGAGAAGGTTTGGCAGTGAGGACTTGATTGCTTCATTGTTCACGTGACCTTAGGACTGGCATAGGACATGATAGCCCTAGTGTCACGTGTCCTAGTAGAAGGTTGCCGGTAGGTGGTGACAGCTGCTGTGTTTACTCCTCTCTGTTCTAGAATAACATAGGACTTAGATTTGTATGTGATGCATGTATAACCTTTAGACAGGAATATAAGAAGTACATAGGGACCCAGCTCGACTCCTCTTAACCCCTCTTAACCTAGGCTCTGTATTGATGTTAGATTGGATTGTTCTGTGTGTCACACTATCCCTATACATTATCTTTACCCCTGTTTAGACCTTGGTATATTATTAGTTATATGGTTATGAACGTGCTATCTCATAAATCGCCGCCTTCCGTTGGTAGAACTATAAATGACAACCACTGGAGCAATCCATTGGTGAAATGCAACAACGGTATTCTCCGTGCGCTTGCGGATTTACTTAATCGACACTAAGACACATCTATAGATCATTTCTGACATCACTGTCAAAGATGATTTATTTGGTGTGACTTAACAAATGTCAACAAGCATTTCTGGCGCCGTTCCCGGGGAAGGCACTGGTTGAAGAGAATCACTAGCATTGTTTATAATTATATTTCTAGTAATTGCCACTGTCTAGATAGGTCTACCTTTGCTTTGTTTTCTCTTTATGTGAAAACAGGGTAGTGTACCTCTGGCCTTGACCTGTCGAAGAAATACATAGAGAATCCGGAAGTAACCTTGAGAAGAGTACGACCTCGAGTAACCTGTCCTCAAGATACTCTTGACTGTCAAGCCAGCTACGTCCGCACCATCAAACTCAACACCGATGTTCAAAAAGATGCTTAATGAGTACTCCGCTACCGTTGTTGACCACTTGGCTATTGGGCCGATTGTTAGCACTGGAGACGGAGACTTCAAACCTAGAGCCAGCCTAATATACAAGGTGCAGGCCAATCCATTCAGTGGAAAGGGCAACGAGGACGCAAATGCTCACCTTCAAAAATTCTTGGAAGTTTGCAACACCATATCCATCGAAGGAGTCACCCAAGATGTCATCCGACTCCGTTTGTTTCCCTTTTCCCTCTTGGGGAAGGCAAAAGACTGGTTCCGTGCCAACTCAAGTGTTGCAGCTACATGGAATGATTGCTCTACAGCGTTCCTCGAGAAATACTTCCCAACAGGGAAAATATGTGCCCTTCGTCAAAAGACTTCAAACCTCTGCGAGGCTCAAGAAGAATCCATCCCTAAGGCTTGGGAGAAGCTTCAAGAATATATGACAGCATGCCCAAATCCTGGAATGGATGATTGGTTAATATTGACCACCTTCTACCATGGGTTGACACCAACAGCCCGTGATCATCTTGATGCTGCTGCCAAAGGAACTATCTTCTCACTCAGCGCCGTGCGACCAATAGAATTAGTTGAGAAGGTAGCTTCCAGTTAAGGGTGGAGACAACACCCTTGTCATCATGAAGGAAAGTGCATAAAGGAGGAGCAGCCATCAAACATCACCAAAGAAGGAAAGCATAAGGGGAGGAGGCTTCGCACAAGTGCTCTAAAAAGGCAGCCACGACCCCAACACGAGAAGTCGTGTGCATCCTCATCTCTGGGATCAGGCACCACGTCATCAAGCTAAACATGACGGAGAAAAGTCCTTCTCGTCAGACTTAAAATGATGATGCCCTTGCCGACAGGATAATCGGTAGTTATCTCATATTTGCTACTTCCATATTTGATTTCCCTTTCCACATGCGTTTTTTGATTTTCCCCCGATTTGCATCCATGCATGTTTGAATTTTCACCTGCATTGTTCTGCATATTTGCTTTTTCCACAAAATTGCATATTTGATTTTTCACTTGCATTCTTGCATGTTGAATTTTTCCAAATTATGTTTTGGAGTTTTTCAAACCACTTTAAACTTTGCATAATAAAGAAAAATATGTGTTTCATCTTTTTGAGAGAATAAGTTTGGGAAAATGATTTTGAGGCAACTTTTGTTGGAAAATGCATTGAGCAATAAATTTTGAGACAAATTGAGCTTTATTCCTTTATGTTGGGATGCAAGGGTGCTTGGACTCTTCAATTTTATTTCTTTTTCACTCAAGCACCCTTACAAATCTCTTGCTCTCGCATTTCCCCAAGTTCTTATTGTATTTTTTCTCAAGTTAAAAAAAAAATTCTCCATTTTGGCTTTTCCATTTGCACGGAGTTTCCCAAAATAAGTTCTCTCAGGTTGGAAGTTTCCCAACTCTTCTTTTTATTTTTTATTTGAAAAAATAACCAAACATTTTATTTCTTTTGAATAAATTTGGAAAACGAATTTAAGACAACCTTTTGTTGGAAAATGTTTTGAGCAAAATTTTGGAGGAATTTTGGCACAACTCCTATTGACTTTTTTCATAGCCATTGGGGAGTTGTTGCCAAAATTGGACTTCATTTCTTTACATTTAGAGCAAGGGTGCTTGGACTCTTCAATTTCATTTCTATTTTCACTCAAGCACCCTCACCACAAAATTCTTGCTCAAACATTTCTCCAAAATTTTCATTGGAATGTGTCTCAAATTCAAGAAAAATATTTCCTTCTCCTTTTGTTTTCCATTTGCATTTTTTTTGGAGGTTTCCGAAATAATTCTCATGCATGTTGGACTTCCTCCAACTCTTCTTTTCTTCAATGAAAATCATTCTAAAAAAGAGGAGAGAAATAAATTTGAGACAAATCCTTTGGCATTTTGTCTCGAATTTAAGACATTTTTTTCCTTTCCTTTCTTTTCTTTTGATTTTGTTTGCTTTGTTAAGTTGTGATAAAAAGAAAATCTTTGCAAGAACAACCAATGGGTGATCCATTTTGGTCTACACTAACGTAACCCGTTCTCGAGTTTGCTCTTGTGTTCTTGCTCTTGTGTGTAGCTATGAAAAGGGGCCGACAAGTAGCTCAAACACGTGTTGAAGAAGGCGACAAGCTCAAAACCAAGTCATTCTCGACGTGACACATATCCGTACCTCTCCCTCGAGCTCATGCCTAGCTTGAAAAGGTTGGCATGAAGAGCTTCAAGAGGATCCCATGGAGGTGGACCACAATCAAACAACACGTCGAGACTCCTCTTCAACATCAATCTCATCTTGGTGTGCGATGAGGAGATGAAAGCCTACAGCACTCAGGAACCGTGTCTATGCTCACACATGAGCACGTGACCCGAAATTACTGCACAAGACAGGTATGAATGTAAACTTTGCCAATAATGAGAAGCCATAGGGTGAGATGATTTTGCTTGTGTGGTAGGGAAGGTTCTCTCCTACTTGCCATACAGTTTTTATGCACCCTGCTAGTAGTAGACAATGGTTTTTACTCTTCGGTTCTTCCAGAATGAGTATCACCTGCTTCCATGGAATGATCTTAGTCTATTACTAGGCTTTCATAAGCTTTGCTTGTTAGACTTGAACCAACAACTCCTGATCTTCACAAGCGCTCTTTGGCAAAAGTATCACATCCTACCTTATGCTTGATGAGTGAATGGCTCGTTATGACTTGTGCTCCTCATGGTAATCTTAGATCTATCTATGAGTATGAGCTTTGTATCCTTTATGCCATGGTTTACAATACTAAAATCTCTCCTGTGTTATGCATGTGCAATGGTTAGAACTTCCCAAGTGAGTAGGACCGTTTGAGTGAACCTTGTTGAGTGCACCTCGTTGATTGCTTTTATCGCTTCAAGAGTCGGGGCTTTAGACCATGCTTACGTTTCATACATCACTAAGCCCCGACCTTTTACCAATGAGGATTGTCTCGTCTTGTTTATGGTCACACTCAAACATGGTCCACATGATTCACTTGTGCTTTTCTTCCTCGGCTATACAAATGAAGTCCGGTTACCTAACCCGGGACTTCAGTTGTATTTGTTCCGAGAGCTAACCATCCCTCAACAGCTGGATGAGGATTGCTTGCAGGAGTAGTGCTTTTGGCAGGGATGGCAAATAAGAAGGCCAAGGGTGCAGCCATGGTCGTGCCACAACTGCATCCCCCAGCCTATGAATATGTATGGGGAAGGAAACAACTGGGTGTGCACTTAGTTGGGACCAATCCCCCACAACCATATGAGGCTGGAGGTTCGTTGTGGCACTCGATGGCAGCGACCCACCAAGGACCAATTCGCCAGCACGCTGCAACAAAGCCCGGTCAATCTCATGACCAACTACCATTGCATGGGGTTTCACCCCAATCCAGAGCTTTGAGCAAAGAACAAGTGTGGGGGAGGTTCCCTCCCCCACTAAGGTAACTTGAATCACAACTTGTATCTTTTCGCTTTCGTCATACATGATAAAATAAAATAAAATAAAATAATGAGAAAGAATGTAAAGTCAAATAAAGAAAATTAAAAAATATGAATAAACTAGGCGCTTTTATTTCCCTTCCCAAACATACAATGCGCCTTGACTTCGCTTTTCCAAATACAATAAACTTAGGCTCACCGGTCTTTAACCCCGGTAGAGTCCTTTTTATTTCCATATCCATTTGTTTGTTTTGAATAAAAAGGTCTAGGTACAGGAACAAGTGTGGGGGAGATCTCTCGTTCTTCATCACGCACACACTCAAGATCTCCCACCAACATGATGCACAACATCGCACCGTTCAAACAGGCTAAGGAGTGGGGCCATCGGGCACAAGAAAAGAAAGTTCGATCGAACCTTCGGTTTGGTCTCCTATGGTCACTGTTGGTCTCCACTTCATCTATGGCGATGGTTTGCACATCCTATCCCCTACTCCCTAATTCATGAGTCAAAACAATCTTTGATGGTTATTCACTAAAATTTAACTCAAAGATAAAATGAACCCTCAACAAACATACGTCTATATGGTTAGCCTGCATACTCTTTATTCCTCGCATCATACACCTGTTGCTTGTGAACACCAATCTCTTAGGACCACGTGTTTATCTAAGTTGTTGGCGAATGTGATATGGTTAGACGAGAGGAATCTTGCTTCTTCTGCTTTGAGTGCTTGGGAATTTATCTTGCAAAATTTAAAATTCATAGCTTTGCACTCCTCAATGATCTTATATTCCCACCAGAGCCAAACATGATGATCACATTGAAAACCTCTACAAAATACTACTTGTTATTGCTTTGAGCTTTGTCAAATTGTTGTGACCCTTGTGAGATGCTTGTCATACTTTCATGATCAAGATCACGTACACGTACACCACCACCACAAAAGCATGCTAAACTTCTACACTGGAAGTTAGCAACGCCATTTCCATCCACCCATCCACTAAAATAAATACTCCATCACTTGTTGTTGATGTCTCTCTCCAAATATTCTTGCAAAAGAGACATGGCTATCAAAAAAAAAGAGAGAAAGAGAAGTTGAAAAAAAAAGAAAAAAATTCGAGAAGAAAGAAAGAGTGCTCTTATGCACGAGAATGAATAAAAGAAAGACCCGCTCAAACATGAGCATGATCCAAAAAAAGGGAAGAGAAAAAAAAGAAAGAAAGTGATAGCCATGTCCTCAAATAAAAATCTATCAAGGGAGAGACATCATCACATCAAGGAGTGTCCATCATTTTCATTTTTCCATACACTTGTCCACACACTTGCACATTCTTGATCAGATTGTATGACTTGTTTTCTCCTTGGATCCGGTTTTTGACTTAGCAATATAAGTGATGCAAGTATGCTCCTTTTCATTCCCTACCAAGCTCCACATAAAGCCATTTGTAGATGTAGGATGAAAAGAGAGGCATGCCAAAAGCCTTGGTGAGGAATCATACACATTGAGCGATCTGAGAGTTATCATTCGAGGAGTATGAGCTATGTTTTTACTTTTGAAAATCTTTCAAAAAAAAACCCAAGTTACTCAGCAGATGCAGCTACGATGACTTGAATCATGACCGTTCCATTCCTCAACCGCCCAAGATGACATGGTAGACACATCAAAGTTCATGGGTACAGGTATGGCTTGGAATAACTTGTATGCTAGCATCATACCAAAGGAAGTTATGTTTCACCTTAGTCCTTCATCTTTACTCGAGGACGAGCAAAGGCTAAGTGTGGGGGAACTTGTTGACGGCTCTTAGAACAAAAATAAACCGTCAACTGTCTGCACTTTTGACCCTCAAATCCATCACCAAAGGTAGACTTAGGACTTGAAACTAACCAATTCCACAAGTCTTGGTGAATTTGTGAGTGCAGGTGCATTTCATATATAAAGGAGGGAAATCACATCATGAAGACCACAAAATACCACTCCAAGAAATCAGCATCGGCAGCCGAGGAAGACATACACCAAAAGGGATACAAACCCTATTCAACTTGAGTCAAAACATTGAGATACACCATTAGGACCCAAAGGGAGACTCCTTGTCCAAAGCCCAAGCAACATATCACTCTGGCAAGTCCACGGTCATCGCAGAAATTGCACGCGATGGAGAAAAGGCCAAGGTACAGCCATCTGGACTCATCCTGGGCCATACACCGAGGAGAAGCCTTATGAGATTCCAATGGACCACTAGAGCAAAGCCCAAGGCCAAAGGGGCCAAGAGGGGGTCGGCGACCTGCTACAGTGGCCCCACGGGCCCATCTTTCTATGGCGGTTCCCCACCGACGTACCAAGGTCGGTTCTGCCTGCAATCAATGCCATCAATACCAGGAACCGCCTCAAATCAACCGACCTTTGGAGGCTATAAATAAAGGGGTACCCCCCCCCCCTCTTTTCAACACACACCAAGAGGAATCCATTCTCTAGCAGTAGTCTTAGCCTTTAGGCCATAGAGGAGTAGAGGGGAGGAGAGAGCTGACTAGAGGTCCTCGACCTAGTCTTGGAGAGTCTTGAGATATAGATCTACTCTATTCCCCTTATGTAAGACTTACTTCTTTTATCAAGAGAATTATCTTCCTTATTCCTTATGCCATATGGTTGTGCTAGTGTGATAGCTATGTACCTTCTATGTGGTTATTGCCTAGTCATGTTTGGTTGCTTTATGCTTCACATACCTTTACTAGTCCTTCTATGCCTTTGCACTCGTTCAATGCATAATGAGGTTAGACATGCTTTGGCCCATGACTTGTTAATCCGTAGCGTTAGAGTTCTATGTGCCATAGTATGTAACTTGTTAATCCGTAGGGCTAAAGTTATGCATGTATTTTCCCTTTACTCGATGATCCGTAGGGTCAGAGTTATGCATGCTTGGGCACTTGATCTGTTGATCCATAGGGTCAAGATTAGGTGTATTCTTGTTCCCGACTTGATGATCCGAAGGGTCAGAGTCCCGTGGGAATTGAGAGTACTGTTTAGCAATGTAAGCGTGGTGCTTAGATTGGTGAGTAGCTTTGAGTGTTTGGTTAACTCCATGAATAGGAGAAGGTTTGGCAGTGAGGACTTGATTGCCTCATTGTCACGTGACCTTAGGACTGGCATAGGGACTTGATAGCCCTAGTCTCACGTGTCCTAGTAGAGGGTTGCCGGTAGGTGGTGACAGCCCTGCTGTGTTTACTCCTCTCTGTTCCAGAATAACATAGGACTTAGATTTGTATGTGATGCATGTATAACCTTTAGACAGGAATATAAGAAGTACATAGGGACCCAGCTCGACTCCTCTTATCCCCTCTTAACCTAGGCTTTGTATTGATGTTAGATTGGATTGTTCTGTGTGTCACACTATCCCTATACATTATCTTTACCCCTGTTTAGACCTTGGTATATTATTAGTTATATGATTATGAACGTGCTATCTCATAAACCGCCGCCTTCCGTTGGTAGAACTATAAATGACAACCATTGGAGCAATCCATTGGTGAAATGCTACAACGGTAATCTCTGTGCGCTTGCGGATTTACCTAATCGACACTAAGACACATCTATAGATCATTTCTGGCATCACTGTCAAAGATGATTTATTTGGTGTGACTTAACAAATGTCAACACCGCTTTTGCCGGATTTGATCGAGGACGTCGCTGATGAATATGGATCCATGGCACCAGATGATGAGGACATCACTACTAATACTGCTGGACCAATAACAAGGAGTAGAGCTAAACAATTAGAAAAGGAAATGCACAATCAGGTGAACACTAACCTTGCTCTATTAAATAATATTACTTACAATCACTCTGTACTGCCGAGTTCTTGTTTCAATGTTTTAAGGAATGATGGCATATATGAAAGAGCATGGGATGATGACAATTTCTCTCCTCCGAGCCTGCTACTACCAGACAATGTGAAACCAAATATTTGAAAGATTGGTTCAAAGTTGAATAAGCTGAGACAAAGATGAATAGGTGAAAGCTATCCCTTGTTTACTAAATCTTTTTGTTATAAATAAATATTACATTTTGTTTTCCTGTCACATTCAGGTGTGCCTCTAGTGTTGCTCACGTGAGAAAGCAATATTTGATACATCATTAGCAAGAGAAGTGAACAGTCACACAACATAATGCTTCACATGCCTGCACGCAAGCAATTGAAAGGCCAACCATCCAGAAGACTCCTTTGGCTGCGCATGCAAGAAGTGCATCAGAATTCCAAAGATTTAGTTAATATTTTATATTATTATGTGAACTCAAGGGTCAAGCTAGAACTATATACGTGAATGTGTAACAAGCTACGGGGACTTTTGGGCTTCTATTTCCAGAATACACATGGCTGTGTTGTTCATCTTCCGTGAGTCTTGAGAGGCTTGCAACACTTGTTCTTTCGATTCCTGAGGGAGTTGTAGAACGCCGAACTACGGTTCACCTAGTTCGTGCCTTCACGTCTATACGGCGTGATTGCGTGGGCTAGCTTTGTTGGTACGTGGAAGGGCGATTGTCTCGGTAGTTCGTCGCGTGTGAAAATCTCGCGGTGCACTGCCTCTTCGTCAGGTCACGCATCAATAGTTATCAAGTTTTTGTTGGATCCTTCGAGAAGATCGGGCCACACAGATTGCTCGCGTGTAATTCCTACGCGTGTGCATATCATCTGGTATTCAGAGCCTTAGTTTACTCGGTAGGATCATTCTCTACTTGGTAGTTCTCAGTTTAATTTTATTCCTACAGTCCACAAAAAGCCAAAAAAAAAAACCTAGCCTTTTTCTTTGCATCTGATTTGTAGTTTGCTTTATCGAGTTTTCAGTCCTTTGAGTCTTGTCTAGTTGCTGATTAGTTTTTCCTTTGTCGATTTCCACCATCCTGTGTCATTTTTTTTTCTTCTTGGGGGGCCATCATTCCTCATATTACTGTTGGCTACTCCATTAGTCTGAAAAGAAAACTCCCGTAACATTTCCTTGTCCTGCCCCAATTCTTACCAGTGTTCTGAATTTGATTGGAAAAAAATATATCGAGAGAAAAAAAAGAGAGTTAAAAAAAGTGCACAAAAAAAAAAGAAGAAAAAGAAAGTGAAAGAAAGAAAGAGTTGACAGGAAAGGATTATTCGTCAGTGAAGGGGTTTGAGCTGCAGCACTGTTGTGAGAAGTTCACAATATTTTTTCCCTCTACTGTTATCCAATTGCCTGCATTTCTTTCCACTTCAATCAGCAACTTAGACTTGTGATTCATTTGGATTATTATTCGATTTTGCATCACTACTTTCAGATTGCACATACCTTGTTTTTGTTTTACCCCACCCAGCCCCACACCCAAAGCACTTGCGAGTTTCATCACCGTCGTCACTGAAACAATCGTTCTTCCACTGCTACTGCTGCCCCGGTTCTCACTCTCTCAGGGAGACAAAGAGCTCGTGGAGTAAGTGGTCACTACAAGAAAAATGCCTTCTAGACACGTTTTTGTTGATGCGTTTTTGTAAACGTCAATACATCATCACCTAATGACGCTTTTTGACACGATATTGAAAACGTTTCAATTTGACACATTATTAGTTACGCTTAAACATCACTAGCCAAATAAACATGTTTTTGACATGCTTTTGACCATCAATAACCCTTTAGAGACGCTTCCTGGCACGCTATTGAGAAATGATACGGTATTAGATACGTTTTCACCAGCGATTACTCCTCTAAATACACTTCTTGACACGATATTTGGAACGTCTCAAAGTAACACGATATTAGACACACTTTACTCGTTAGTATCCCACGTAAAGATACCTATTGAGACGTTTTTTAGAACGCATCGAAGTGATAGATACGTTCGAACCGTACTTAGTTCATATAAAACGCTATTTGACACGCTGTTGATAATGTTAGAGACACCAAAACATTTGGTGAGAATGGGTTAAAATAAACATATATCTAATTCTAGTCATAATTGCGTGTGAGATGAGTTGGTTAAGTGGTTCGTTAGAGATAAAGAGGTCATAGGTTCGATTCCTCTGAACAGCGTTGATAAATAAATCTTCCTAGCAGGATAGGAGGGGTGAAGGGTGCAACATAATTGTTTCTTTTTTGCAACGTTCACAACAATTCATATAAAACGTGCCTACATTTCTTAACACACAATAATCTATAACTATGAAACGTATCTACTTTGATAGATACGCATTGTAATTGTATTTATGAAAACATATCTATATATGTAGGTACGTGGAATAACGTCTCTATTTAGCATCTAAATCTTTGTAGGCACAGCTTTCAAAAATCATGTCTACTGAACTCTGACACGGCCCGTGCGAAGACGCCTCGGACACGCTTTGTGAAAACGTCTCTACATACTAATAGAGACGCAATATGCGTAGCTAACCTATTAATAAAGCGTATCTACATAGGGTTTTTCTTGTAGTGGGTGAGGGAGTGTTTCCACATACAAACTTTATTCATTACATATTTCCTATCTCGTTGTACTAATATGGCAGGAAACACCGGGTCTGCTTCGAACAATGGTGATGCTGTTTCGGCGGCTGAATTTCAGGAGATGCGTACACAAATGAACCAATTGATGCAACAGCTACAAGCTCTGCGGCCATTTCTTCCAGAGCAGCCACCTGAGGGGAGTCGAACCAATGAAGTTGCACATGAAAATGTTGGCCATACAGCCTTGGAGGTTGAGGCTGAACGCATTGCTTCTGCAGTAGGTGGCGGTCGCCGACGTATTTTTGGCTCTAATCATTCAAACTTTGTTGGTCGTGCTGAGCGAGTTCCTATTGGAAGGGCTCCAAGAGGTACGTAGATGCTGATTTTGGCGATGGTGGTGGCCATCTTGGTGGACGAAATATTCAGTTTGGCAATTATGATGATCACCGCTACGGTGACAATGGTGGTCACCGACGCCATGGTGATCGTGATGGTCGACGAGATGATGATGGTTTGGGAAAAGTCAAAGTATCTATACCTGCATTTACAGGCAAGGAAAATGCTGATGAATACTTTGAGTGGGAGACAAAGGTCGATCAAATATTTGATTTGTATGATTATCCTATAGAAAAGAAGGCAAAGCTGGCTGCAATTGAGTTTAAAGGATATGCTATCACCTGGTGGAATCAAGTTCGTGCTGAATTCCGACGTGTGGGACAAGATCATATTACTTGGTATGACATGAAGCGGGAGATGAGACGTCGTTTTGTTCCTGCATATTATTCTCGTGAGCTGCACTTACAGCTGAAACGACTTGTGCAAGGTAATCGTACAGGGGATGAGTATTATCAAGAAATGGAGATGTGCCTTCTCCGTACAGGTATCCAAGAAGATGAAGAATCATTGATGGCTCGTTTTTTAGTTGGTCTGAACAAACAAATTGCTGAAAAAGTTGATATGACCAGTTATAACAATATCACAGAATTGGTCCACTTTGCAAAAAGGGCAGAGCATCACCTTATTGAATCTTCGAAGAATCGTGTTGCATTTTCAGCGGGGAACTCTAATACTCAATGGCGTCGTACTGAACAGCAAGGATCTCACACATCATCATCACGTCCTCCTTTTATGCCTTCTCGTTCAGCACCATCTCCTATAAAATCACTAGAGCAAAAAGGCAAAGATGTTGCTGCAAAACAGTCTAGTTCCTCTAGTGCTCCACCAAAGAAAAAGACAAGTAATATTGAGTGTTTCAAATGTGGTGGACATGGACATAAGAAAGCTGAATGTCCAAATCGACGCGTCATGATAGCTCTTGCAGATGGCTCTTATGAATCACAAAGTGAAGATGATGATGAACGTGGTGACCCTACTTTACAAGATGGATACTTAGAGACTCTTGAGTATGAGGCAGAGGATGGCGAGGAAGAATTGGGTCTGAATTTATTAGCATGTCAATCCTTCACACATATTGATAAGGCATATTCTTTTGACATCACAAAAGAGATTACCTGTGCTGATTTTGACGAATTGCTCTCTGATACTAATGTGGATGCTAATATTTATGCTCGGTCTAATGATCACATGCTAGCTGCTACAACATTCTCTATGGCCTCCTCACATAATTTATCATCTGCTCAGTGTCTTGTTAGTGGCAGCCACAAAATGACTACTTCAACGCCGATTTTGGTTGATACCGACGAGTTGATTTGTGCACCTGAATTTGGAGAGGAATTAGCACTATTTTCTCTCAATGATGTGCAGGATAGCACCCATATAAAATCTGGGACAAATACTTATTCCTCCATTTTCGCTACACCTGACCACTCTTTGGTTGTTCGTCGAGTTCTTTCCACTCAATTTGCTGCAGCTGAGCAAGGACAACGCCATAACTTGTTTCAATCAAGATGCAAAGTCCAAGGACAGATTTGTCGTTTCATAATCGACGGGGGAAGCTGCAATAATGTTGTGAGTGCGGCGCTTGTTGAGAAGCTTGGTCTACAAACACATCGCCACCCTCATCCGTACCACATGCAATGGCTGAATAATTCTGGGACAGTGAAGGTCACCTCCATGGTCAGATTATCATTCTCTGTTGGTGATTATTATGATGAGGTTGATTGTGATATTGTTCCAATGCAAGCGTGCCACTTACTTTTGGGTCGTCCATGGCAATTTGATAAAGACCCCACACATTATGGTCGCTCCAACAAACACATGTTTCTCCATAAAGAGAAGAAAGTGGTGTTGGTTCCATTGTCTCCGGAAGACATACATGCTGCTGATGTTGCTAGAAGAAAAAGAGAGGAGAGCGAGAAAAGAAAATTGAGTGTGACACAAATAACTAGTGAGAGAGAGAATCCCAAGCCTTCCCGCTACATAAAGCCCACCGACAACAAAAGAGTGCCACAAAAGAATCAATGTCTGTTAGCAAGCAAGAGTGATTTGAGAGAAGTGAAAAACACCACAGCCCCATTCTTTGTACTCATGTACAGAGAAACTTTATTTTCTACTAACGAGTTACCTTCAACATTGCCTCGTGCAGTCCTTGATTTATTGCAGGATTTTGAAGACGTTTTTCCTGACGAGGTGCCTCCTGGACTTCCGCTGTTGCGTGGAATTGAGCACCAAATTGATTTGGCCCCTGGTGCTTCCCTTCCGAATCGTCCACCTTATCGTACAAACCCCGAAGAAACGAAAGAGATTCAGCGACAGGTAAAAGAACTTTTAGATAAAGGGTACGTACGTGAATCTTTTTCTCCTTGTGCAGTTCCGGTACTTTTGGTGCCTAAAAAAGATGGGTCATGGCGCATGTGTATGGACTGTCGAGCTATTAATACTATCACTGTTCGCTATTGTCATCCTATCCCTAGGCTTGACGACATGTTAGACGAATTGAGTGGCTCAGTTATTTTTTCCAAAATTGATTTGCGCAGCGGGTATCATCAAATTCGTATGAAAGTTGGGGATGAATGGAAAACTGCATTTAAAACAAAATTTGGGTTATATGAATGGCTTGTTATGCCTTTTGGTTTGACAAATGCGCCTTCCACATTTATGCGTTTAATGAATCATATTCTGAGAGCATTTATTGGAAAGTTTGTCGTTGTTTATTTTGATGATATATTGATCTACAGTAAATCCTTTGATGAGCATGTTGATCATATTCGCCAAGTGCTTGCTGTTTTACGAGATGAAAAGTTGTATGGCAATATTTCCAAATGCACCTTTTGCACAGACCGTGTTGTTTTTCTTGGTTTTGTTGTGACTGCACAGGGAATCCAAGTGGATGAAGAGAAGATCAAGGCAATAAAAGAGTGGCCTACACCTGAAAATGTCAGCCAAGTAAGGAGTTTCCATGGTCTTGCTGGGTTCTATCGTCGATTTGTCAAAAATTTCAGCACAATTGCTGCTCCACTGAACAACTTGACAAAGAAAGATGTTCCATTCAAATGGGGAGATGAGCAGGACCAAGCCTTTCATGAGTTGAAAAGAAAACTTTGTGAAGCTCCACTACTACAACTACCAGACTTTGGTAAGGCTTTTGAGATTGAATGCGATGCTAGCGGTTGGCATTGGTGGTGTGCTACTTCAAGAAGGTAAACCAATTGCTTATTTTTCAGAAAAATTAAATGGTCCTAATCTGAACTATTCTGTATATGACAAAGAACTTTATGCATTGGTTCGAGTTTTGGAAACATGGCAGAACTATTTATGGCCTAAAGATTTTGTTATACATTCTGATCATGAAGCATTAAAATATCTCAAGAATCAAGGTAAACTGAACTGTCGGCATGCGAAATGGATAGAATTTATTGAGACATTTCCATATGTTGTGAAGCATAAGAAGGGAAAGGATAACATTGTTGCAGATGCTTTGTCAAGAAGATGTGCTTTGGTTACTCAACTAGATTCTAAAATGTTTGGTTTGGAATCCATTAAAATTCTATACTCTAATGATTCAGATTTCAAAGATGCTTTTTCTAAGTGTATTGATGGAAAGGGATGGGATAAATTTTTTGTGAATGATGGTTTCTTATTTCGAACTAACAAACTATGTATTCCAGCTTGCTCGATTCGCAATGTTCTTTTGCAGGAGGCACATGCTGGTGGTTTAGCTGGTCATTTTGGTGTCAAAAAGACTTTGGACATGCTTGGTGATAATTTCTTTTGGCCCCACATGAGACGCGATGTACAACGCTATGTGGAAAGATGCACAACATGCTTGAAAGCTAAGTCCCGTCTTAATCCCCATGGTTTATATACTCCATTACCTATTCCAAACGTACCTTGGGAAGACATATCTATGGATTTTATTTTGGGGTTGCCTAGAACTCAAAGGGGGAGTGACTCAATATTTGTTGTTGTTGACCGCTTCTCAAAAATGGCGCATTTTATTCCATGCCATAAGAGCGATGATGCTTCACATGTTGGTGATTTATTTTTCAGGGAGATAGTTCGTTTACACGGAGTGCCAAAGACGATTGTTTCAGACCGTGATGCCAAATTTCTAAGCTATTTTTGGAAGACACTATGGGGAAAACTTGGAACCAAGTTATTATTTTCTACGACATGCCACCCGCAAACCGACGGACAAACCAAGGTGGTTAATCATACATTGTCGACAATGCTAAGAGCTGTGTTGAAAAAGAATTTAAAGATGTGGGAAGATTGTCTTCCACACGTGGAGTTTGCTTATAACAGGGCAGTGCACTCTACCACAAATTTTTGTCCCTTTGAGATTGTTTATGGCTTTAAACCGCATACTCCTATGGATCTTTTGCCTTTACCAGTGCAGGAACAAGTAAACTTGGATGCTTCCAAACGGTCAGAGTTTATTAAGAAATTACATGAAGAAACAAGGAGGAACATTGAGAAGAAATCTGTACAATATGCAAAACAAGCAAACAAAGGTAAGAAACAAATTGTGTTTCAGCAGGGAGACCTTGTGTGGCTGCCTCTACGCAAGGATCGCTTTCCAAGCAAGCGAAAGAGTAAATTATCACCATGAGGAGATGGACCGTTCAAAGTACTCGAAAGGATAAACGACAATGCATACAAGATAGAATTGCCACCGGAATATGCAGATGTCAGCTCCACATTTAACGTCAAGGATTTGCTTCCTTTTATTGGAGAACTTGAGTCGAGGACGACTCCTTCTCAAGGGAGGGAGACTGATGAGGACATCATTACTAATACTGCTGGACCAATAACAAGGAGTAGAGCTAAACAATTAGAAAAGGAAATGCACAATCAGGTGAACACTAACCTTGCTCTATTAAATAATATTACTTACAATCACTCTGTACTGCCGAGTTCTTGTTTCAATGTTTTAAGGAACGATGGCATATATGAAAGAGCATGGGATGATGACAATTTCTCTCCTCCGAGCCTGCTACTACCAGACAATGTGAAACCAAATATTTGAAAGATTGGTTCAAAGTTGAATAAGCTGAGACAAAGATGAATAGGTGAAAGCTATCCCTTGTTTACTAAATCATTTTGTTATAAATAAATATTACATTTTGTTTTCCTGTCACATTCAGGTGTGCCTCTAGTGTTGCTCACGTGAGAAAGCAATATTTGATACATCATTAGCAAGAGAAGTGAACAGTCACACAACATAATGCTTCACATGCCTGCACGCAAGCAATTGAAAGGCCAACCATCCAGAAGACTCCTTTGGCTCCGCATGCAAGAAGTGCGTCAGAATTCCAAAGATTTAGTTAATATTTTATATTATTATATGAACTCAAGGGTCAAGCTAGAACTATATACGTGAATGTGTAACAAGCTACGGGGACTTTTGGGCTTCTATTTCCAGAATACACATGGCTGTGTTGTTCATCTTCCGTGAGTCTTGAGAGGCTTGCAACACTTGTTCTTTCGATTCCTGAGGGAGTTGTAGAACGCCGAACTACGGTTCACCTAGTTCGTGCCTTCACGTCTATACGGCGTGATTGCGTGGGCTAGCTTTGTTGGTACGTGGAAGGGCGATTGTCTCGGTAGTTCGTCGCGTGTGAAAATCTCGTGGTGCACTGCCTCTTCGTCAGGTCACGCATCAATAGTTATCAAGTTTTTGTTGGATCCTTCGAGAAGATCGGGCCACACAGATTGCTCGCGTGTAATTCCTATGCGTGTGCATATCACCAGAGGCATGCGGGACCCACAAAGCAGTGACGAACTTGTTTCATGGGTCAACTTCATGTGCTTATTGAAAGGTGCAGTGCAGGCTAGAGAAGGAACGACCGGGTCAATTGCATGCTCGCATGGAGTGTCAACTTCCTCTGTTCTGGTCTTCAAGATTCATTTCACGCACAAACAGAGGAAAATGTACAACACTAAATATCTTAGGATTTAGCGTCAAAGAAGTTAGAAGAGTTCAAAAGGCCCACCGGCTGGATTATCACGACAGCTAGTGCGCTGACTAATTGGAATTACAACGACAAATATTATCCTAGCTAGAGGTTGACATCCTGTGGACGAACATGATCGAAACACCAAAGGCGAACATGGCCACACCAAGGCCGACGGTGGCGGCCATCCATGCACGCTTTATCCCGACTGTGTTAGCTGCAGAGATGACATTACCAAATGCCTTGTTCACCGCCTCAAGCTCTTCCGCCTTCCTCCTCTTCACTGCCTCGAGCTCTTCCTCCTTGCTACTCTTCACAACCTCGAGCTCGTCTTCCTTGCTCCTCATCTGCTGGCCTCTGTCACCATATGGACGGTGACCGACCCCAGCGTCCACAGGTCGTTCATGGTCCTCTGAACCCTCGCCGCCCATGGGTTATCATGCCAATAGAAGAATGCGCATGGAGACTCCTACGCACATTCATGAACATGCACAACAATTTACTATGCTACAAAAAGAGAGCATGGCCGTGAAGAAGTACCCGTGAATGAACTCACCTCTAGTAGACAACCCAGGAAGCGGCTTCTGTTCCTCCCTCCCCAGCATACCTTGAGCCGTTGAGGCAAGCCATGGGAGCAGACCATTTCGCTATCCTTGTCGATGCCGCGCCAACCAGGCTCTTCGGTGAACACCGATGGCGGCAGCTCCTGCTCCTCCTCCTCCTCCTCCTCCTCCTCAGACGACACCCCATAGTAGGAAGGCAGGTCATCGTTGGACGACGGCACCTTATCGTCGGACGGCGGCACTTTATCGTCAGACAGCGGCACTTTATCGTAGGACGGCGTCACATCATTGTCGGACGGCACCTCGTCATCATCAGTCAACTGCATGAACAGAGAGTCCACAGGTGAGGCGAAAGTAAAAATTCCCCATCCGAAATTTAATAAGCAACTGTTTTTTTTGTGCTGGTATTTAAGAAGCAACTCTAATCCTAAACCTATGCATCGATCTCGATTGACAACGAATCTAGCAGATCTAGCAGTGGTAATCCTAGCAGTGATAAGTACTCAATGAAAAAAACAAAGACATCAACCCTAATCTCAACAAAAACAGACCCATTCTACCATGATCGAACCTAATGGAGCCTAATAAAAAACAGGAGATCGAACTTCCTGAGGGTTGTGAGCTGGCCGTCGGAGTTGTCAGAGCTTCACCTTCTTCAGCCACCTCCTTCACTGCGCCGAGTGGAGAGTTCCTGGACCCGCCGTTGCTGAGGATGGAGTGATGCAACTCACGGCCACCGGGGTACGCCAAGTCGGAGTTGGCAAGGAGGTACCTAGACCATTTTTCTTCACCTACGTCGATGCTGCTGCCGCCGGGGTTGCCTGAGGACGTTATCTATGGATGAGCCGGAGCGAGCCGATGAAGGAGAAGTGCGGCGACGACGGCAGTTCTCGGCGGGAACGATCAAAAAGAAGCGGCAGAGAGTCTGTAGTGAGGCGATATTTGCGGACTTGGTCCTTGCCGAACAACGCCCGAATCATGTATGTTTGACACTAGCATCGAGACGGTCGCTCTCACGGACAAGTGGGTCCCACCTTGCCAGGGGCCACATGTCACTTATTTGACATGTGTGGCACTCTGTCGAACAAGTCAGATTCCAAGTGCAACACGGGCGCCTGGGAAGGGCCAAAAAATGGGACCTGCATGTCCGTGACTCAAGTAAAGACGTACTCAGCAGCATACGCTTTCACGCATTTTATTTATTAGTATACAAACATTTTATTTCACAGAATATGTCGATTCATGAAACACCAGACGATCCGTTCATCGGTGTTGAAACACCAGACGATCCGTTCCCGACGAAAACAATACTGCAGGCAACGGATGATCCTCTGATACGAGAACGTATGCAACGGACAATCCTCTGTTGTCGGTGTTTAAACACCAGACGTTCCGTTGCTACAAAGGCGACGACGGCGGTGCTCCACCGGAACGATGAAAAAGAAGCGACAGAGACTCTAAAAGTAGAAACTGAAACAGTGGACCAGCTGTTGAGGGTTCGTTTGGATTGGAGGAAAATTTTTGACCTCCAGATTTCACGACTGTGGATTCTACAATTCATAATCCAATGCTCAAACAATGGCCATCTCGGTTTCTTTGCACACAGGTTTATCCGCTGCTTGCATTTCAAGATGAGATTAAATTCGGTAATTTGTTCCACGCACCACAACTGAATGCGGCATGCCACGTCAATTTTCTTCTGCTGCAGGAGCACGCGGGCAGGTCAATAGTGAAGGATCGAGAACTCCACACGGACACTACTCTACTCGTTGACAGAACATTTGTCCGTCGAAAGAACAAATAAACGAATCATTGTTGTCCGATTGCCACCAATCTATCTGGTGAACGTAGGCCAGTCTCAAGATTTGTCTATAGTTGTGAAGCCTTGAACGTGCTCATTATACAGTAAAAGCGGAAACCGAAACAAAGGGCCAGCTTTTGAATCTGGATTATACAATCGGCAGGTCAGTAGTGAAGGATCCAGAACTCCACACGGACACTACTCTACTCGTTGGTACCACCTCCAGTTGCAAATTGATGTCGTTTCAGGCAGAAATGCTACTAGTTCATTTTGCAATAGAAATCCTTGTAGGAACGACATCAAAAGAAAAATGGAGGAAGTAGTATAACATTTATCCGTTGAGAGAACGAATAAATGAATCATTTCTTTGATGATGCACTCTATCCGGTGACGTAGGCCAGTCTCGAGAGTACCACATCTATATACTAGAGCTTTGTCTAAAGTTGGGAATCCTTGAACGTGCTCATTATTGATGTGGAGCCACATTTAGTGCTAACCCCGACTGAGACCAGTCGTAGTAGAAAGCTCATACTATTTGTCAAGCGAGGCACAATAATTCGTCAGACGAGGCACAATAAATACAACTGTCTTGTCACCAATCTATCCGGTGAATGTAGATCATATTTGTCCGTGGAATGAAGAAACAAACAAATCATTTGCCAGACGATGTACAACTGTTTTGTCACCAATATGTCCGTGAACGTAGGTTAGTCTCAGGAGTGCCACGTCATCTATTGAGATTTGTCTAAAGTTGGGAATCTTCAACATGCTCATTATTGAGTGATGAGGTCCAGGTTTCCGTCGGGTAGATCAGATGCGGACAGCACTAGCATAAAACAATAGCTGTTCCCAGATTGTCAAAACGTTTTGTTACATGAACGGTGCGCTATGAGGATAATCATGCTACGCTTTTGTAATGAACAAGTGCAGGACCAGCCATAAAACGTGTATCACTCTGTCATCGGTATTGGAGAATAGAACAGTCATTCCATGCCGGAATGCTGACAACGGACAATCCTTTGATGCGAGAACGTAGGCAACGGATCCTCTGTTGTCAGTTTTTAAACACTAGACGTGTAGAGGTCTACAATTTTGTTTCAGCGCGCGCTACCCCTTGGACGAGAATGAGAATGCAGGCAACAGTCAATCCTCGAATGCGAGAATGCAGGCAACAGATAATCCTATGTTGTTGGTGTTTAAACACCTGACAATCTGTTGCCGCAAAGGTCTAAAGTTTTGTTTCACCACTCGATTTGGTGAACTTAGGCCAGTCTCGAGTCGAGAGTACCACATCTGTTGAAGCAGAAACTAAAACAATGGACCAGCTGTTGAATCTGGATTCTACAATCTAAAGCACTGTAGAAAAGGGACTGAAAGCTGAATTGTGGAATCCAGAGAAACAAAATAATACTCAGATTTTGACCTCCAGATTTCACGACTGTGGATTCTACAATTCACAATCCAATGCTAAAACAATGGCCATCTCGGTTTCTTTGCACACAGGTATATCCGTTGCTTGCATTTCAAGATGGGATTAAATTCGGTAATCTGTTCCACGCATCACAACTGAATGCGGCATGCCTTGTCAATTTTCTTCTGCTGCAGGAGCACGCGGGCAGGTCAGTAGTGAAGGATCGAGAACTCCACACGGACACTACTCTACTCGTTGGTAGAACATTAACTAGTACAGATCTGTTGATTTATGACAAAATTACTATAGATCTGTCACTATTTTGGGGGTTTTCCCCGTTTCGGCCAACTTTAATGACGTTTCCGCGTTTCGTCACTAAAAATGCCAAAACAGACCCGTTTGGTGACGAAAAGGCGTCGCTGTTGCCATTCAGGCCCACAGGTCATGTCGTTTATGACGAAAACTAAGCGTCACTACCGCCCATTCAGGCCCGCATACTAGTCAGCACATGGTGGACCCACATATTCGTCACCGGAGGGGGGATTTCACTCGCCCGCATCCTAGTCAGCACTCGGTGGACCCACATATTCGTCACCGGAGGAGGGATTTCGCCTGCCCGCATCCTAGTCAGCACGTGGTGGACCCACATATTCGTCACCGGAGGGGGGATTTTGCCCACCCGCATCCTAGTCAGCATGTTGTGGACCCACACATCAGTCAAAACTCATCCTTTGCCAGAGGATTTCCCGCAAACGCATCCCAGTCAGCATATTGTCGACCCACATGTCAGGCACTATTTGTCATAAAAATGGGGAAATATGCCCACAGGCATCCTAGTCAGCACATGGCGGACCCACACGCATCCCAGTCAGCATACTGTGGCCCCACAAGACAGGATTCGTCATTAAATTGTGCCCACGCATATCCTAATCAGCACATGTGTTGAGGGCTCTTAGAACAAAAAAAAACCGTCAACTAGCTGCACCTTTTGCCCTCAAATCAAACACCAAAGGTAGACTTAGGTCTTGAAACTAATGATTTCCACAAGTCTTGGTGAATTTGTGAGTGCAGCTGCATTCCATAGGAAAACGGGGAAAAGGAACCATAAAAGGCCTACTTTACAAACACCGATTTTCCCCAACATAAAGATATCTCCCCATGAAGCCCAAAACTCCCACAAGAAGGCTTCAAGACCACCCTTAGCAGGTGGATCAAAGGAAGAGGCAACCAGAGAGACCCACCAGACAAGGCCAGGCCCAGGTAGGCCAGCCACAGGTCCGCCGACCCCAATACCTAGGCCGGCCGACCCCTGTTGGTGGCCCCACTGGCCCATCTTCTTATGGCGGTTCCCAACCGATGTACCAAGGTCGGTTCAGCCTGCAATCAATGCCATCAATGCTAGGAACCGCCTCAAGTTGCCGACCTTCCAAGGCTATTAATAAAGGGGTACCCCCCTCCTTCACAAGACATCACAAGAATCCCAAGAGGAGAGCACCACTCCCACATTGTTGGCGGTTCTTATGCGATAAAATTAAATTCATTAATTCCGCAAGCGCATGGATCACCATTGTAGCATTTCACCTTGAAGTATTCCAGGGTTATCGTATTTATATTTCCGCAGGGAAGTAGAGCAAAAGGGAGCTGAATATAGTAGTAATGCATTGAATAATTTGGAAAAGGAATAATGTATCAACTATACTTGAGACGGGGGTAAGATAGGCACGATATATATGGGTGGCACACACATCCTCAAATCCAAGGTAATAAAAGAAATAAAACCGTAGTATACATTTGGGATAGCAACGAGATAGAGTTAAAGCTACCTGTATATTTATCTATTATTTACTCTTCCTTGCAGTCAAGTCTACAAAGATTATCTACTCTAGCTAAGCTCATACACATACAAGTCAAGTCGTTTCGGGGCACACACGAGCTAGGTTAACCGATGATGCTAGTTCAAACCTAGGGAACCGTATGCTATAATTAAGACCCTGCTGAGTCCAACCCAGACGTGGTGGATTACAGAGACCGGTGCAGCTGTCACATACACTCGCGGCTACCATCCTCCGTGGGGTTGCGTGCCAAACGTGCATAGGCCAAGTTCTAAGCGCCATGCTTACAACCCGCCTAGAGGAACTACTCTTGATCAACGGAGCAGTCCTATCTAAGAATAAACAAGCACAGATTTCACTCGACGTCATCCGACGAAGGCACTTTCTCGTATTTGCCTACTCCAACAATCACGAATCCCACAACAAGACTTCTATGAGCACTTACTTAACAGAATAAATAAACTAAATAGAAAAGAACTACTAGAAGAAATAAATAAAGATAAAACTAAAAATAATTATATTAAATAAATAAGAGTAAGGATACAAAGAACTATACCAAGACTCTGAGAAGACTCCGGAAGCCCGAGGGAGCTCTCACTCTACTCTACTCTACTCTAACTCCCAAAGCTACTACTAGACAAGAAAATGAAAACACTTGGATGAAGTGTGATGTGCGAGTTGCTTCTGAGGCCGGGGGGGTCCTATTTATAGGTCTCTAAGGCGGTGGAAGCGCTGCTGCCGACTCTGGAGAGGCGGTGGCACCAAAGCCGGCCGGCCGGCCTAGGGGGGTGGCCGGCCGGCCGTCCACTGTGTCGGTTCGCCACCGACTTCTGCCTCGACGCTCCAGATCACTCCCTGAAGGCGGTCTGAAGGTCGGCTTCTTCGTGGGGTCGGCGGAATTGAAGTAGGGGCCAAGTTAAGGCCCAAATGGCCCACCTTCTAGAATGGCGGTGCAACTGTGCTGGGGTGGTCTTGAATTGTGCGTGGTTGGCCAGTTTCCAGTCCACTGGAGGGGGCCCGAGGCCTGCGGCCACCAGGTGGGGCCGGCCGGCCAGGGAATTTCCCTAGCTGGGCCCACTTTCCTCCATTATTCACTCCTGCATTCAAATATTCACCAAAACTTGTGGAGTAGTGTTATTCCTATCTACTATGCACAAAATCTTGGTGTTATGCTTTTATTTTCCGATAGGGTGGCGGTCAAATCATGGTTTAACGACCGCCAACAACCTCCCCAAGCTTAAACTTTGCTCGTCCCGAGCAAACTCAACTTGGGGTACCGGCGGATCAGGAGTTACAAAGAAGCGCCCCATGGATAATAAAGATGCAACAACGTACTCCCTAAACAGTGGTAAGTTTACGAGAGCACAAAATATTCATGAGTGTTGCAAAAATCGTGGGGCTTATATGATACACCTTGTCATGCAGCATTGAAGACTAGAACGGCACTTTTGGACAAGTTAACAATTCTAGCAGGTATGCATCCAGAGTTTTTATGTGCTGCAAGGTAAGATGCAAAAAAAAAAATCTCCTTCGTTTTGGACGGCACTTCTCTTACCTACTAATGTGAGTCTTATTCCTACAAGCTTCACTCATCCTACCTTCTACCAAATGAGGCTTTGTATGTGGAGCTTGGTAAGGAATGCACAAATGTCATGCATATATTGTAAAGCTAAAGAATGAGTCTCAATCAACATAGCAACTCCATTTATTTTGGTCATAAGAATTGATGTGATGGAGGGGGAGAAAATGAACTCACACTTGTGGAAGGGGGTTTTGAAAACATTGGTCATTTATTTTGCTCAAGATGTTTATGATAGGAACCATATAGCCTTTGACTTTTGTCATGCAACCATGGAGTTTTTTTTTTTTACTACACCATGATGCAAGGGGCTATAACTGGGGGCCCTCCCCAAGCTTGAGTCTTTGTAAGACTTAAGCTTGATTCAGGCTCTTCCTCCTCCTTCTTGACCTGCAAAAAAGAGTGATTATGATACAAGTGGCTAGCCCCTAATGGGCATCGCCGGGAATCCTATTATTTTTGTTTTTCATATTTTTATTTTGTTTTTATGGTTAATGAAGAAAAACAAGTGCCAGGCCTAGCTAGGATAACGATTGGGCCCCAATCGGAGGGCTCTCATTTTTACGTCTTTGAGCTAGACGTTCTCCATGTCGTTTCAACTTGTTTGGACCTCGCTCGCTGGAGAATCTGGCGACGTTGACGTTCCCTTTTTCTTCCGCCACACTTTGGTTGTCTTCTTTGTGCTTGTGGCGGTGACCTTTTCTTTATTAGGCGCCTTTGTTGTACTCTCATCGGTCGATACCGTAGCTGCCTTCTTCTTCCTTGAGCGTCTAGCTCTCCTCTTCTTAGGTGATTGTGACTCGCCCACTCCTTCTAGTGGCGGAGGAGCAAGAGGGGCTTGCGGTGCGTTTGGCGGCTGCGGCATTCTCCTTGGAGTCCTCCAATAATTAGATGGCCTTCTTGCATTCTCTCTTGCAGGTAGTTTCTCATGTATGCAACGAGCTTATCTGGCTGTGGCGTGGGTGGAGTAATCTCAATCTTTTCCACTTCCCTTGGGTCCTTTCCATATATGTCCCTCACTTGCTTGCATTGCTCAACCTTGGGTTTAAAGTTGAACGTCTCTTCCCTGCCGTTGAAGTCCAAATGGATCTCTCCTGCCCCCACGTCGATGTTGGCGTTGGTGGTGCTCAAGAATGGCCTCCCAAGGATGAGAGGAGTCTTGACATCTACTTCCATATCTAGCACAACAAAGTCGACGGGGACGAAGAAGTTTCTGATCTGCACGGGGACATCTTCGGCAATACCCGCAGGATGGCGAACCGATTGATCCGCGAGTTGTAAGCACATTGCCGTTGGCGATAATGGGCGATTTAGCCTGTCATATACCGTCTTGGGCCTGACGCTTACACTTGCGCCTAAATCGCAGAGCGCCTGTGACAAGTGCTGGCTGCCAATCGAACATGGGATGGTTGGACACCCCGGATTCTTCTTTTTTTCTGGAAGGATGTTCAGAATAGATGCACTGCACTCTTCTGTGAGCTTTACCATTTCCATTGCTGGAATGAGGCGCTTGTTGTTGATGATGTCCCGGAAATACCTAGTATATGTAGGTACCTGCATGGCATCAAGCAGAGGAATATGCACATATATATGCCGGATAGCCTCAACAAATTTATCGAAGCGCTCATCCACAGTGAGCTTCTTCCTGCGGTCGGGATAGGGCAAGCCTGTAGTGTCAAAATATTCATGAGGGGCTGCTTTGGGTGGAGCCTGCTCAACGGGAGGATCTGTTGGTTCCTCCTCGGAGCTCTCCTTTTTGGCGTCTCTTTTTTCAGGGACCTTCTTTTCTGGAACCTTTTTACCGGCCTTCTCCTTAGGAGCTGTGTCTGGAGTCTTCCTCTCTGCACCCTTGGGGTATGGTGGGTCCACAGTACCTCTTCCGCCCCTGGTGGTGATAGCACTAACACTCTCCTTCGTACGAGGAGCCTGCACAGCCGAAGCTATTTGCGCGATTTGCGTTTCTAGCATTTTGTTATAGCTTAGCTGATTTTGCAGAGCAGTGCTGAACGACTCTAGCTTGGTATCTATGCTCTCTAAAGCCTTGTCCGTAGTAAGAAACTTCTTACTAATGCTGTCATTAATCTTGACCTGGCCGAGAACTAGATCCTTGCTAGAGGGCTCATAACGGGAAAGACTACCATTGTTACCTCCCTGATTTTTGTTGAAGGAGAGGTCGGGCCTGGAATTCCAGCCGGAGTTGTTCTGGGAGCGGTACCCATTGCCGTTGTTGAGGAAATTACATTCCTCTCTTGCGTTTGGGCAATTGCTGCCCATATGCGCTGTGTTGCCGCACTCTTCACAAGTCATGCGGGAGTCCGCAACTTGCAGGTCCTGCGGAGATTCCACTTTGCGGAGTAGCTGATCGAGCTTGATGGCGAGCATGTCCATCGTCTCCACTTGGTGCACTCCACGGGTCTTGGTGCTCGCCGCTTGGCGTTCACCATGAGTCTGGTTGGCCGCCACCTTCTCAATCAACTTCTTAGCGTTCTTCACGCTAAGAGAGAAGAAGGAGCCGCCTGCTGCGGCGTCGAGGTGCTCTCGAGCGGACGGCCTCACACCGTGATAGAAACTCTGTATGAGGAGCCATTCCTCCATGCCATGGTGTGGGCATGAGAGGACGTACTCCTGCATCCTGTCCCAGGCTTCCACGGTCGACTCATCTGCGAGTTGTTGGAAGCCCGATATCTTGTTCCGCAGGGCAGTCGTCTTATCCGGCGGGAAGAACTTGGCGAGGAAGGCATTGGAGCATGCCGTCCACGTGTCGAGAGACGCTTGGTTCGCGTAGAACCACTGGAGAGCCTTCCCCAACAGGGAGAATGGGAAGAGCTGCAGTCGGATGGCGTCCTAAGGTGCATCCTTCATGGCGAAAGTGTTGCACGTCATCAAGAACCTTTGGAGGTGAGCGTTCGCATCCTCCGACGGCTTCCCACAGAAAGGACTAGCCAAGATCATATTGATCAAGGCTGGCTTGAGCTCGTAGTCCTTGTTGGTGATGCGCGGGTTGGGTCCCACGCGAATGTTCTCCGTGGTTGGCGCGGAGAAGTCATTGATCGTCTTCTCGACAACGGTGTCAGAAATGCTTGTTCGATGAGGAGGCCCTGACAACCGGTGGAGGAGACGATTCAAGAGCCAGAGCGTTCTTGCGGATCTGTTTGGTGAGTTTCGCTCGAACTTTCCTCAAGAACTGTTCTGGATCTGAGTGGAAGTTTTCTGGTAGGTCGAAACCAATCATGCACTGTCCTGTTTCAAATTTCCACAAGAAGAAAGACAGGACAAGGGTAAGCCCGCAAAAGTAAGTGATAATTACTCTTCTCACAAACTTCAATGCATTTATTCAGATTCCTAGCTGCTACTTCCCCGGCAACGGCGCCAGAAATGCTTGTTGGCGGTTCTTATGCGATAAAATTAAATTCATTAATTCCGCAAGCGCACGGATCACCATTGTAGCATTTCACCTTGGAGTATTCCAGGGTTATCGTATTTATATTTCCGCAGGGAAGTAGAGCAAAAGGCTGATACCCTTCTTCTGGCCTACCATGTATGAAGATACAAAAGAATTCATTAGAAGATGTCCAAAGTGCCAGAGATTTGGAGGCATCACAGCACGGGATGCAATGCCCCTCACATACAACCTTCAAGTCGAACTCTTCCACGTATGGAGCATTGACTTCATGGGACCATTCGTGAAGTCCCATGATTGTGAGTACATATTGGTGGCGGTGGACTACGTGTCCAAATGGGTAGAAACTATGCCATTCCGAGCTGCCGACTCCAAACACGCTCGCTGGATGTTCCACGAGATTATCTTTCCATGGTTTGGAACTCCGAGAATGGTGATAAGCAATTTAGGGTCTCAGTTTATTGATAAGACCTTCCGTAGCTTCCTAAGAGAGCTTGGAGCAAGGCACAACGTTGCCACTCCATACCATCCTCAAACAATGGGCAGGCAGAATTATCCAACAAACAGAACAAACGGATCCTGTAGAAAACAGTCTTGGAAATGGGGAAGGGATGGAAGAACAAGCTGCCAGATGCACTACGGGCATATAGAACAGCCTACAAAACACCCATAGGCATGCCACCATTGTTGACGGTGTTTAAACCACTAAACTACCGTCAACATATCGGTAAATAAAAGGGTAAATCACCAAAGTTCGGCAATATTTTATTTTACTAATAAAGTTCCACGAGTTTTGGATGATTTGTGATTGCAGGAGTAAATCTGGAGAAAATGTGCCTCCGTGAGAGAAATCAAAGGCCGGCCGGCCACACCCAGAGGCCACAGCCTGCAGGCCACCACCAAAGGGCCACAAGAAGCCCACAAACCCAGAATATTGAAGCCCAACTCGAACTTAATGAAGATTTTCTAGAAGATGGGCTACAATGGGCCTAAACTTGGTCCTTACTCCAGTTCTGCCGCCCCCAAGAGCAAACCGACCTCAGAGCCGACTTCAGGATCACATCAGGAGCGTCCAGAGCGAAGACGGTGGCAAACCGCCTCGATGGACGGCCAGCCGGCCCCCCTACTAGGCCAGCCAGCCTGACTTGGCGGGCGCGCCACTCATCCTCGCGCTATAAGACCTCCACAGTCCTGAGAAGGCTATAAATACCCCTGTCCGGCTTCGGAACAACTCGCACCTCATTGGAGAATCATTGGAGAATCCACAATTACTCTTCTTGTTTTAATGTTAGTATTAGTTGGGAGGTAGAGTAGAAGTGAGAGCTCCGCTCGGGATTCCGGAGTGTTCTTCGGAAGTTTGGGTAAAGCTCTCTTTGTATCTTTAC
The DNA here is from genome assembly GCA_012490785.1 of Eragrostis nindensis. Lineage (NCBI taxonomy): Eukaryota > Viridiplantae > Streptophyta > Magnoliopsida > Poales > Poaceae > Eragrostis > Eragrostis nindensis. Next base: position 595,988 of record JAAXCT010000282.1, read on the forward strand.
TATCTTTTGAATAAATATTATTATGAATATCTTTTCTTATTTATTTAATTCAGTAATTCTTTCAGTTTACATTATTGCTCTACATAATTACTTCGGAAGTATTTCTGTGTTGGTTCCACGTCTTTGTAAGGTAGACTTAGATGAGTTGTCAGCTGGTCTATGCGTAAACAATTCATAGTTTATCGAGCATGGCTGGTTTGCCTGTTAGCTAAGGGTAGATTATTTAGGATAGTTGCTTGTATGGTTCAAGGAATTATTCTAGACGTGAGTTTGCACCCAACCCCACGGAGGATGGTAGCCACGAGTATATGTGACAGCTGCACCGGTCTCTGTAATCCACCACGTCCGGGTTGGACAGGCAGGGTCTTAATTATAGCGGGTGGTTCCTTATGGTAGTGGTCTCGGCTCCCATTATGACACATCCGTGCCCCGATGCACAGAAGTATGGCTGTTGTATGATCTTGAGTGTATAATTGTAGACTATTAGATTGCTCGATATAAAATAGGTAGGATGGATATATTTTAGGAATCCTTTCCGAACCGTCACTTGTTGCGCTCCCAATTAATTTACTAATATCTAACTTATCTGGATTACTTCATGAGTGCCGCCTTTATCAAGCTATCAACGTTTGACGTGATCCATATGATTGATTTAGACAATGCTTTTACGGAGTTCTATGTTAAGCTTCCCTGCGGAAAATATAAATTACGATACCCTGGAATACTCCATGGTGAAGTGCTACAATGGTGATCCCTGCGCTTGCGAATAGAAATATTTTATATAGCATAAGGACCACCAACAACCATACCAACTCGTCTATGGAAAAACATGTCATTTGCCAGTCGAATTGGAACATAAGGCATATTGGGCTATGAGAACTTGGAACATGGATATGAAAGGAGCTGGGTGGAAAAGAAAAATGGAGTTAGCTGAGCTGGAAGAATGGAGAGACAAACATATCACAACTCAGCCATCTACATGGAGCGAACAAAGCGCTGGCATGACCCGCGAATAAGAATAAAAGAGTTCAAAGTTGGAGACAAGGTGCTGCTTTTCAACTCAATGGTAAAGCTCTTCGGGCATGGAAAATTAAGAAGTAAATGGGACGGGCGATACACCATCATCGACACGTCGACCCGTGGAGCAATCACACTCCAAGACCACGGAGGTAATATATTCAAGGTAAATGGCCAACGTCTTAAAATTTATCTTGAGCCCGAAGATAATAAGGAATTCGATGTCATGAATCTAATTGATTTAAACTTTTTATCCTGAAATCTTCTGTTTCTTATTTTAATTACCCATCGTAACTATTTCTTAGTATTTTCACAAATAAGAAAGGCAGTGCAGAAAAGAAGGGATCAGCGGACTGTTGACATTTGTTAAGTCACACCAAATAAATCATCTCTGACAATGATGTCAGAAATAATCAACAGATGTGCCTTAGTGTCGATTAGGTATATCCGCAAGCGCACGGAGAATACCGTTGTAGCATTTCACCAATGGATTACTCCAATGGATGTCATTTATAGTTCTACCAATGGAGGCTTCGGTTTGAGAGATAGCATGTTCATAATCATATAACTAATAATATACCAAGATCTTAGTATGGGTAAAGATAAAGGATATGGATAGTGTGACACACAGAACAATCCAATCTAACATCAATACAAAGCCTAGGTTAAGAGGGAGTAAGAGGAGTCGAGCTGGGTCCCTATGTACTTCTTATATTCCCGTCTATTGGTTACACATGCATCGCATACAAATCTAGGTTCTATGTTAACATGGAACAAAGAGGAGTAAACACTGCAGGGTTGTGTTGGTGTTTCTTACGCACAGAGATTAAATTCAACTTCCGCAAGCGCACGGAACACCATTGTAGCATTTCACCCAGAGTATTCCAAGGGTATCGTATTTATATTTCCACAGGGAAGCATGGCTAAGAATATCATTAATTAACAGAGAAATATCTATTATTTATAACTTGCAAACTAAACCAAAGCATGGGTAAAGATGAAAGATATGATGGGCGGCAAGCGAACACACACAAGGATTCCATATGAAGATAAAGAGATAGAACTAGTCAACTGGGAGGACAACGAGAAGAATGGTATCAGCCTAGGGGTTACAAATATCTATTTAAGCTTTCATTATAGATTCGTTCCTGCATATCGGGGCACACGCATGCCAATGTAGCAACCCGAGAATTAGGTTCAACTACCATGAGGAACTACGTGCTATTGATCTCCCAACTAAAACCATCACCCGGACGTGGTGGATTACAGAGACTGGTACGCCTGTCACACGTACTCGCGTCTACCATCCTCCGTGGGGTGTAGAGCAAACTCACGTCTAGAATAGTTCCTTGAGCCATACAAGCAAATATCCTAGACAACTTACTCTTCGCGTAAGAGCAAGCCAACCATGCATAACAAATCTATGTGGATTGTGTAAGCATTTGCGGTGCAAACAACCCATGCAGATAGACCTACCATACACAGATGTGGAACCAACACAAGAATTTCTCTATAGTTATTACTTATATAAATAAATGTAAACTAAAAGGAAAATTAAAATAAATAAATAAGAAAATAAATAAGAAAATAATTATATTAAAGAATATCCAAAAAGAAAAGATACAAGAGAGCTTTACCTAATATACGAAGAAAACTCCGGAACTTCGAGGGGAGCTCTCACTTCTACTCTAACTCCCATGACCAACTAGCCTACTCTACATTGTGGCACAAGTGGAAGTGACTCCTTGAAGAGGAGTGTGTGTGAAGGTGCTAAGGTGCTTCTGAGCCGGACGGGGGTTTATATAGCCTCAAATGAGCAAGAGGGTATTTATGCCCAAAGTTCGAGTGCCAGGCCCGCCAAGTCAGGCCGGCCGGCCTAGTAGGAGGCCGGCCAGCCGTCCCCTGTGGCGTTCGCCACCGCCACGATCCTGGACGCTCCAGATTTGCTCCTGATGACGGTTGTCCAGTCGGTGGCTTCGTGGGGGCGGCAGAAGAGGAGTGAGGGCCAAGTTGAGGCCCAAACAGCCCACCTTCTAGAACGTCGGTGGAATTCTTTTGAACAGGCTTTTGATTCTGTGTTGTGGGCCTGTTTGCAGCCCACTGGAGGAAGGCCTAGGTCTAGGGCCACCTTGTGGGGCCGGCCGGCCTGTCTTTGTGCCAGCTGGGCCCACTTTCCTCCATAATTCGCTCCTGCATCCAAATATTTATCAAAACTTGTGGAGTACATTAATCCTAACTACTATGCACAGAATCTTGGTGGCATGCATTTATTTACCGGTATTGTGGCGGTCAAAACAGGGTTTAATGACCGCTAACAACCTCCCAAGCTTAAACTTTGCTCGTCCCGAGCAAACTCAGAACTTAGGGTACCGGTGGATCAGGAGTTAATAATAAGTGCCCCATAGGTAATAAAGATGCAACAACATACTCCTTAAATAGTGGTAAAGATACAAGAACACAGAAGTATTCACAAGTGTTGCATATTCGTGGGGCTTATATACTTTCACCTTGTCACATAGCATTAAAGATCAGAACAGCACTTTTGGACGAATCATGCAATTCTAGCAGGTATATATCCAGAGTTTTTATGTGCTGCAAGACAAGGTAAAATTTCTCCTTTGTTTGGTTCACACTTCCCCTCTCCCTCTTATGAGGCTATTCCTACAAAGCTTCACTCATTCCTACCTTCTACCAGATAAGGCTTTTATATGGAGCTTGGTAGGGAATGCACAAATGCCATGCATATGTTGTAAAGCTAAAGAATAAATCTTAAGAGGCATAGCAACTCCTTGTATTCCGGTCATAGGAAAAATTGTGATGAAGGGGGAGAAGATGAACTCACACTTATGGAAGGGGGTTTTTTTGAAAACTTTGGTCCTCTTATTCTGCTCAAGATGTTTATGATAGGAACCATATAGCCTTTTATTTTGGGATGCAACCATGGAGTTTTTTTTTCTTTTCTTTTTTTTTTTTGATATACTCCATGGTGCATGAGGCTATAACTTCTGCATGGTCCGCAAAACATTTTGAAGTATTCTTGAGCCTTTTGAAAGGACCGAAAGTTTTGCAAATGTAGGAAGGTGCTTGGTTTATTTTCCAAACATTCCTCTTTTTTTTTGGAAAGAAAAACAAGAACACACGCGAAGGAGTTTATGACCGGAAGAAGGAGTGCTTACTCTCAAAAGCATTTGAACCTTAACTAAACTCAACGCATGAACAATTGGCTATGAGTGGGGCTATTTTGAATATTGTCATGATATGGCTCTGGTAAGGTAAATAATTCCTCACAGGGGAAGTGTTATCCAAAACAAAAAGGATTTTTTTTAAGACATGCAGCAATTTAATAGAAAAACATCTCTGGAATTTAGCCATGCTAAGAAATTGCGACAAGTCCTAATCATGTCATATCACAATCCACAATGCTTAGACTTGGTGTAATAAATGCAACCGACAGAACGTAGCAAGACTTGTGATGTAATCATACTCAAGTACAAATAACACATATGTCAGGAGTAGAAGTTGCATCGATGCGACACATGGGGAACTAATTATGTAACTCGATCATCATTTCCTTTAAGTGTAGCATGCACCAAAATTCTAGCATTTATTCAAAACAGGGAGTTTATTATTTATTTCAAAAGGTTAGGGATACTTACCTGGGGGTCCTCCCCAAGCTTAAGTCTTTGCAACGCTTAAGCTTGAATAGTCTGCTTCCTCAATCCTGGCGGTCCCTCCCCAAGCTTAGCTCTTGCAACATGTGCAAAGCTAAGCGATTAAATCTTTCATTTGGAAGCACTGGGTCCGCCTTGTTGGTTCCTTCTTGAATTGTGTGCCTTTCATGTTGCCTGATTGGTTTGCTCTCAGAAAGATCCTGTATTCGTTAGTACAAATCCATTCGTCTACATCGAACATATCTCTATAGGTCCATTGATCAACCTAGACACCACGTCTAATTCGATCAATCGTGTAAGAAGAGCAGAGCCAGTTATACTCTCCTTCTATCATTAAAGCATCATAGAGGCATGCGTTTTTCTGTTGTTCAGACAGACACCGGGCATAGTCTAAAAAGACCATAGACACAGAAGTGCCGTACCCAAGCAACAGAAAGAGAAGCAGGCGATTGATTTATGACTAACATTTTGTTGGTCATTTGTACGCACCCACTTATATACCGCAAGAGGACGGTGTACAGTTGTAGCACTTTTTCCCTTAGAGTATTCCAAGGTTTAATATCGAACCACAGAGAACAAGCGGGACTTAAACTATTATTTAAGCTACTAAGTTAATATGGCAAAGGTGTGTGTGGAAAGGGTGGTTAACAACTAGAGATGAAAGGGCCTGCGGTTGTATCAAGGTTATGAAAAGGATTCTCTCCTATGGTTTGGGGTACTGGCATGCAACTCAGGTCATGGTTCAATTGATAGGTTTAGTATTCTACAAGACATGGTGGTTTCGTTTGCCCCGATCCTGTCACGACAAGGTACTAATAGCTCCCCACTGGTTTCTTGCACTATGTAATAAACACGTATTGATCGGATACGAGTTCAAAGCATCACATAGACCAAACACATCAAAAGAGTATTGTAAGCGTGAGAGTTACATAACCAGATTTCCCTCGCCACGGAGAGAATATGAGATCTACTCACGCATCATACTGCAACACATGAACATGGGTACAGTAGGATGCAGGATTTTAGCGTGGTCCCACAGGTGCCGATCGGCACGGCGGTGTGCCGGTCGGCACAGTCTTCCTTTTTGGTGGTGATGATCGGTGATCGCCGTCTTCGCCGCCACAACCTTCAACCTAGGTCAAAACCTCTGTATGTCTGCCTCCCCCCTTACTTCGCGACCAAGATCTCCTCTTTATAGTCTCTTTTGGTTGTGGGCTGGATTTCACCGACTCCGACTCTGATATTTCTTCTGGGCTTCATATTCTCCGAGTGGGCTTTAAGTTTGGGGCCCAACCTCCATGGTGCCGGTCGGCACACGGGCCGTGCCGACCACACGGACTCCAATTTCCTTGCTCTTCGGGCCTCCAGCTGCTCTTTACTCGTAGTCTCCTTATCTTCTCTTGTTTCCTGTAAATACTTCCGAATACACAGAAACTACGCATATACATGATAATGGGGGTTAATTGCTAGCAATTATGACATAATAAAGTATTAAAAACACCATATTTGTCATATAAAATGTGCACCTAGAAAGCACCAACAGCTCCCCCACACTCAAATCATTGCTAGTCCTCGAGCAACACGAATCAAGAAAATCATCACCGTGCTTTCGTCATGTCAAGAAGCAAAAACTCTCACAAGTCTTCAACTTAGCCATTGTCAATCATCTCGTCGAATTAGTATCCCTCCACAAGACTTTCTCTCGATTTTTGAAAACAATTTCACCTCAAAACTTGAGTCGACCAAATCAATCACAAGGCTTATCAAACGAATATTTTTGTCTCCCTTCATATCAAGTAAGAAGAATGCAAGAGCTTCAGACTTCACTCAATCGCTCAAATGTATTTCCTTCCCTCTCCTATTCTACAATATAAGGCTCTTTTGTGGATCTCGGAAAGTAATATAACCAAATTGAATCGAAAGAACAACTAAGTCAACAATTCGCTCAATCATGCCTTCTAAAAGGGAGTTTTCATCATAGGAATCCAGAGTATAAGCACAAGGATCAAGGGAAAAGGAAACAATCGAGAATGAATGAAATAGAATTAAGAAGGGATCAAGCCTGAAGCATATACAGATCTTTTTAGAATTTTAACTCTTTCTGCAGTCTGCTTCCTTTGATATTCATTATTCTCTTTCTTTTTGACCATTTTCCTTTATTTTTCCTTTTGTGCCGATCGGCACAGCCCTGTGCCGGTCGGCACCTGACCAATTTAATTCTTTTCCTTCTTTTTCTTCTTTTATTTCCTTGCAGACTGCTATCAGAGCATATTTTGGATCGAAATCTGTTTATACTCCACATTTGCTTGTAGGTTGTATCAAGGAGGAGGGAGAAACGATGAAATATCGGTTTTTGGGTAGAAAGAATTTGATGATAGATGGCTAGCAAACTGAGATGAACAAATGAAACTTCTCCCTTCTAGCTTAGTCGTAATCAAGAGCAAAGAGTTGACAAAGACGTCTTCCTATCAAAAGGTTTATGTGTAGGCTTCTCTCATCTCATTTGGCTTAGTGTAATAGGCATAATATCAAATCCTCAGCCAAACGCTTCAACTTATGATGATAGAAGGGGTTTTCGAAAAGTGGATATATAAAGCCAAGCGATTATTCAATGAACTCAAGTAGATTGGCAAAATGATCGTCAAAAACAAAATCAAGAATATAGGGTAACACATCGATTCGACAACTAACACTAACTTTATTCAAGACATTGCAATAATTCTTGTCCTCGAAGCTTAACTAAGCACACCATCTCAAACCTCTCTAAGAAAACTCTCACACTTTCACACACTAACTCAAACCATACTAAATCGAAGCAAACGACCTTAAGAAGTGTAAGGGCGAATCCCCCACACTCAAACCTTGCAATGTCCCTATTGCAAAAGAAAAATGACTAGACCAACCTAATCTGAAATGCCATGCCTCCTCAACATGCTAAAGATGCTTCGAATGTTCCTCATGAGAAAAGAGTAATCCGCCGCGGCCATGCTCTCTATGTCATCAATCCTTATATCAATGTCCCGATGGTGCCTATAGCATCTCTCCATATCATAATAGAGACGTTCGATGTTTCTTCTGCAGATTGGGCAGCAGTTGGCAAGACGATCATGACGTTCATCTCTCAGGGGCGAGTTTCTGTCAAAACCCCGAGGTGCCGGTCGGCACGGCACCCGTGCCGATCGGCACGGGGCGCCGTTCACCTGATAACGCGGCCCTGAACTGCCTTGAGCTCCTGCAAGGCCCCCTGTAGCTCCTTCTGCACTGGGTGGTTCGGCATCAGTGGGTTCTAGCTCGTCTTCCATCGCTTCCTCCTTGGAATCTTCTTCCGGATCCTCCTCGGGATCTTCTTCCGGATCCTCTTCAGGATCTTCTTCATCCTTTGCAACAAGATTAGCTAATGGGTGTTCATGCACAGGAGATGTCTCTATATAGCTCACTGATTCCGAGGTATATCTTGCTCTTGGCTTTGAAGAAAGACGAGCGGAACGCCGAACTTCCTCTACTTCTTCTGATCGCTTAGGGTCTGGCTCATCATCAGAGGAATCATCAGATATTTCAACGAAGTTCACAACCTTGACGTCGTGCCGATCGGCACAAGGACCGTGCCGGTCGGCACGCCTACCGTTCCTTGCAAAATACGCTTCTAGATCTGCCAGGTTGCGTGCTCTCCTCTTTGCAGCATTGTCCCTGTCAATACGCCTCTGAATTTCATCATTGATCTCTTTAGGGGTCATGCGCCCTTTAGCAACGGGAAAGCCATCATCAAAGACGAAAGTCGCAGGGATGCATTCAGGATCTGCTAGATAATTCTCAATCTGCCTCTGATGGTCTTTCATACAGTAAAAACACTTACATCCAAACCTCTGGTGTTCTTGTGCAGAATCTTCTCTTGGAGGTCTTCCCAGTCGGTCAGGACGCGTGGTAGTGTACTGTGCCGATCGGCACCTTGCGTGTGCCGGTCGGCACCTCTATCAGGATTCCTTCCATCGTTCAGCCTAGACCTATGGATGGTCAGAAAGCAGTCTTTGTCTAACTCTTCCTTCTCGCTATCAGTAAGGATCGATTCAAAGGTGATAAGATCATCATATGTCAAAGGACGTTCCATAGCGAGAAGTCGATCCATTGTATACTTATCGGAGACCGGTGTGCTATCATCAACCTTGGATTTACCTTTGCGTACTAGCACTTCTCTAACCTTTTTCCGAAGGGCTTCATCCATCTCCTTCTTCTCTCTATTGAACGCGTCCGCTTCACTCTTCATCATCCATCGTTGCTTCAGGTGCGACCAGACGATTGGATCGTCCTCGGTGGGGTTGAGGCTCCTGCTGCTCTCCCATGGCAGAGTTGGGCTCATTGGCGAAAGTACGGCGCCGTGCCGGTCGGCACCGCCGGCGTGCCGATCGGCACCGTCGCCTCCGCTTCCGGTTTCGCCGCCTTGCATTGTTTTCTGCTCTAGGGTTTGGTGGGAACTCCAGCGGCGCTCGATTTTTGATGATGAGATCCGAGACAACTCCTTCATATATATATCCATAATTCTCTTGGTCGAACCGGACTCTATCTCTTAAATTTGGAAGTCACCGAAGCATGTCTTGGAGGAAGGGCAAAACTCGACTCAAAAACGACACGGACTATCCCGTGCCGATCGGCACATGCTGTGCCGGTCGGCACGGAGGCAAAGTTGCCTCAAACGACTCAATAAAATCAAAGAAACACAAAACACACAGAAAAACAGTAAAAACAACAGTGCTTTTGTCTTCGAATTCAAAGAGGACTTCCTCTCCGCCCAGAGTCAATTTGAGGTGACCTTTTCCAGCATCGATAACAGCTTGTACATTTAAGAAAGGTCTTCCCAAAATAATATCTTCAACTCCTACTTCACCTTTATCAAGAACAAAAATATCCACCGGAATAGTATTCTTTTTTACCTCGATGTTCAGATCTTTGATAACTCCCAGTGGTTTGGTTCTCCTTCCATCCGCCATGATTAGCTCAAGCTCGGTTCCTAGCAATCTTCCTTTTATGTCATAAGGCATATCCATGAATGCTTCATACGTCATCAAACTGACGCGGGAACCAAAATCACATAATGCCTTAGGAAAGCTTCTATATCCAATCTCGCACGGTATGTAAGGATCAACTTCCGTTCGTTCCGTAAGGCCAACTGCATATACTCCGCACAATCCTTCATACGGCGATGGGACAAAACAACTATCAAATAGCTTCTTTACTTGTTGAACCTCCATCTGATCAATTTCCATATCGTCCTTATATAACTTCCCCAATACTTCTCCAATGACAACATTATCCAGTATTTCCGAAGTTCGAGTGTCTTTAGGGAAGTTATACTGAACTCCTGTAGAAGAGGCATACCTTGGATCATATGTTCTCCTCATACTTAGCAGATTTGAGCTAAAATCTATAGGGATCCAATCCAATGGTTCAAACTCGTCCAACGGTCTAGCGTTGCTCAAGGTTGGATCTCCTACTGGTCTTGGAAATTTATTCATGAAGCTGTTCTCGTGCTCCTCTAATATTGCAGCTTCAGTCTTGGAAATCCCTTTAACAGCAGGCAGCGTGCCGGTCGGCACGAGATCTGTGCCGGTCGGCACCAAGGGCTTCAGTGTGCCGGTCGGCACAGATGCCGTGCCGGTCGGCACCTCCTCCAATCTGGGTCTTTTCAGATCGCCTTGCGCTGGTTCTTCTGTTCTTACTGTTAATCCCACTTCGGATACTGTACAGCTTTCCGCTTCAGCTCTCAAATCCAAAGAACCTTTTGCTAGCGTCGACCCTTCAGGGGGAATTGGATCTTCTTGGAATTCTTCCCAATGCCTATGCATAGCTTCAGTCTTTGATATCTTACTCAAAAGATCCAGACCTGCGGTAGCAGTCAAGTCGAGGAAACTCCCTCCAGCTGAACTATCCAAATGCATCCTGGAGGTTCCTTCAAGAGACATGTAGAATGTCTGAGCAGTCAAATTATCATCCATGCCCAAATCGGGGCCTTGCTTCAATAAAGATTTGAAGCGTAACCATGCTTGCGTGAGGGTCTCTTCTTTCATTTGCTCGAAGTTAACCACTTCTCTTCTCAGTTTCTGCACCTTCGGAAGCGGGAAGAAATGCAAACAGAAATTTCCTACAAGTTTATCCCCGTTTCCCTTAGCTTCACGGGCTGCAGACTTATACCAATCTTTGGCTCTTCCATCTAGAGAAAATGGAAATAGCAACCATTTGTACCAATTCTGAGGCACTCCCTCATGCTTAAAGGTCTGACAGAGAACTTCTAGATCTTGCAGATGTGTGTACGGGTTCTCGTCCTTCGTCCCAGAGAATTTGCTGTTCTCGACCATTTTGATGATGGTCGGGTTGAGAACGTATGACGAAGCAGTGACTTTCTCATCGGAAGTTTGTGGAATCAGCAATCTCGGAGACGGTAGTGAATGCTCCCTAACCGTATGAGCCGGTTCAGGAGTACCCATCCTGAAAACACAGAAAGAAAACACAAAAACAAACTAGAAAAGAGAGGATTAGAGGTTAGTAGGATAAATAAATAGTAAAAGAACTGGCTTGTTCCCCGGCAACGGCGCCAGAAAACGTGCTTGTTGGTCGTTTGTACGCACCCACTTATATACCGCAAGAGGACGGTGTACAGTTGTAGCACTTTTTCCCTTAGAGTATTCCAAGGTTTAATATCGAACCACAGAGAACAAGCGGGACTTAAACTATTATTTAAGCTACTAAGTTAATATGGCAAAGGTGTGTGTGGAAAGGGTGGTTAACAACTAGAGATGAAAGGGCCTGCGGTTGTATCAAGGTTATGAAAAGGATTCTCTCCTATGGTTTGGGGTACTGGCATGCAACTCAGGTCATGGTTCAATTGATAGGTTTAGTATTCTACAAGACATGGTGGTTTCGTTCGCCCCGATCCTGTCACGACAAGGTACTAATAGCTCCCCACTGGTTTCTTGCACTATGTAATAAACACGTATTGATCGGATACGAGTTCAAAGCATCACATAGACCAAACACATCAAAAGAGTATTGTAAGCGTGAGAGTTACATAACCAGATTTCCCTCGCCACGGAGAGAATATGAGATCTACTCACGCATCATACTGCAACACATGAACATGGGTACAGTAGGATGCAGGATTTTGGCGTGGTCCCACAGGTGCCGATCGGCACGGCGGTGTGCCGGTCGGCACAGTCTTCCTTTTTGGTGGTGATGATCGGTGATCGCCGTCTTCGCCGCCACAACCTTCAACCTAGGTCAAAACCTCTGTATGTCTGCCTCCCCCCTTACTTCGCGACCAAGATCTCCTCTTTATAGTCTCTTTTAGTTGTGGGCTGGATTTCACCGACTCCGACTCTGATATTTCTTCTGGGCTTCATATTCTCCGAGTGCGCTTTAAGTTTGGGGCCCGACCTCCATGGTGCCGGTCGGCACACGGGCCGTGCCGACCGGCACGGACTCCAATTTCCTTGCTCTTCGGGCCTCCAGCTGCTCTTTACTCGTAGTCTCCTTATCTTCTCTTGTTTCCTGCAAATACTTCCGAATACACAGAAACTACGCATATATATGATAATGGGGGTTAAATGTTAGCAATTATGACATAATAAAGTATTAAAAACACCATATTTGTCATATAAAATGTGCACCTAGAAAGCACCAACACATTTCAACCAACACCCATGTATGAAAAGGATCTTCAAGAGCAGGGGTATGGTCAACAAAGCAACATATTTTCATCAGAGAGCAACTCAAAATACTTTGCATTCACAAAGCATGGAACGATTCAGACAGCATTTTTATTTTTATTTTTATTTCATTTTTTTCGAAAGGAGTGGGTATATGACAAGGAAACAAGAAATAAATACGGTTCTTACCCGGCGGTTCCTCTCCAAGCTTAGCCTTTGCAATCGAATGCAAGGCTAAACTTTTATATTTCGGCATTGAATATCTTGGATCCGCCACATATGTTTCCTTTCTCCTGTCATAAAAATCCAACCTTTCTTGCAAAATCCCTAGCCTATGATTGAGCACTCGGGGTTTTTATTTTTTTTATTTTTTTTAATTAATTTTTTTTAAAATGCTGCGGGGTGGGATGGAGGGAAATTAAACATGCAGATTGTTTGGAAAGAAAAACAATGCAGATGTGATGGTGATATGCTCAAACAAAATGCAGGTGGATGCTTAGGCCAGCAGCAAATTATCATAACAGAAAGTCGATGTCAATCAGAGATATCTTAAACCATTGCTTCCCCGGCAACGGCGCCAGAAATGCTTGTTGGTGTTTCTTACGCACAGAGATTAAATTCAACTTCCGCAAGCGCACGGAACACCGTTGTAGCATTTCACCCAGGAGTATTCCAAGGGTATCGTATTTATATTTCGACAGGGAAGCATGGCTAAGAATATCATTAATTAACAAAGAAATATCTATTATTTATAACTTGCAAACTAAACCAAAGCATGGGTAAAGATGAAAGATATGATAGGTGGCAAGCCAACGCACACAAGGATTCCATATGAAGATAAAGAGATAGAACTAGTCAACTGGGAGGACAACGAGAAGAAGGGTATCAGCCTAGGGGTTACAATATCTATTTAAGCTTCCATTATAGATTCGTTCCTGCATATCGGGCCACACGCATGCCAAGGTAGCAACCCGAGAATTAGTCAACTACCTTGGGGAACTACGTGCTATTGATCTCCCTACTAAAACCATCACCCGGACGTGGTGGATTACAGAGACCGGTACGCCTGTCACACGTACTCGCGGCTACCATCCTCCGTGGGGTGTAGAGCAAACTCACATCTAGAATAGTTCCTTGAGCCATACAAGCAAATATCCTAGACAACTTACTCTTCGCGTAAGACCAAGCCAACCATGCATAACAAATCTATGTGGATTGTGTAAGCATTTGCGGTGCAAACAACCCATGCAGATAGACCTACCATACACAGACGTGGAACCAACACAAGAATTTCTCTATAATTATTACTTAAATAAATAAATGTAAACTAAAAGGAAACTAAAATAAATAAATAAGAAAATAAATAAGAAAATAATTATATTAAAGAATATCCAAAAAGAAAAGATACAAGAGAGCTTTACCCAATATCCGAAGAAAACTCCGGAACTTCGAGAGGAGCTCTCACTTCTACTCTAACTCTCATGACCAACTAGCCTACTCTACATTGTGGCACAAGTGGAAGTGACTCCTTGAAGAGGAGTGTGTGTGAAGGTGCTAAGGTGCTTCTGAGCTGGACGGGGGTTTATATAGCCTCAAATGAGCAAAGGGGTATTTATGCCCAAAGCTCGAGTGCCGGGCCCGCCAAGTCAGGCCGGCCGGCCTAGTAGGGGGGCCGGCCGGCCGTCCCCTGTGGCGGTTCGCCACCGCCTCGATCCTGGACGCTCCAGATTTGCTCCTGGTGGCTTCGTGGGGGCGGCAGAAGAGGAGTGAGGGCCAAGTTGAGGCCCAAACAGCCCACCTTCTAGAACGTCGGTGGAATTCTTCTGAACAGGCTTTTGATTCTGCGTTGTGGGCCTGTTTGCAGCCCACTGGAGGAAGGCCGAGGCCTGGGGCCACCTTGTGGGGCCGGCCGGCCTATGGGTGGGGCCGGCCGGCCTGTTTTTGTGCCAGCTGGGCCCACTTTCCTCCATAATTCCTGCATCCAAATATTTACTAAAATTTATGGAGTACATTAATCCTAACTACTATGCACAGAATCTTTGTGGCATGCATTTATTTACCGGTATTGTGGCGGTCAAAACAGGGTTTAATGACCGCCAACAGGCTGTCACCACCTACCGACAACCCTCTACTAGGACACGTGACACTGGGGCTATTAAGTCCCTATACCAGTCCTATGGTCACGTGACAACAAGGCAATCAAGTCCTCACTGCCAGACCTATTCTTGTTCATATAGGCAATCAAACACTCAACGCTATTCACCAATCTAAGCACCACGCTTACATTGCTAAACAGTACTCTCAATTCCCATGGGACTCTGACCCTTCGGATCATCAAGTCGGAACAAGAGTACACCTAACCTTGACCCTACGGATCAACAGATCAGGTGCCATAACATGCATAACTCTGACCCTACGGATCATCAAGTCAAGAGGTAAAACATGCGTAACTTTAACCCTACGGATTAACAAGTTACAATCTATAACGATTAACAAGTCATGGGCCCAAGCATGTCTAACCACTTTATGCATGGAACGAGTGTAAGAACATAGAAGGACTAGTATGTGAAGCATAAAGCAACCAAACATGACTTGGCAATAACCACATAGAAGGTACATGGCTACAACTCTAGTACAATCATACGGCATAAGGAATAAAGAAGATAATTCTATTGATAAAGGACATAAGTCTTACAAGGGGGGAATAGAGTAGATCTATCCCAAAACTCTCCAAGACTAGGTCAGGACCTCTAGTCAGCTCTCTCCTCCCCTCTACTCCTCTATGGCCTACAGGCTAAGAATAATGCTAGAGAATGGATTCCTCTTGGTGTGTGTTGAGAGGAGGGGGGTACCCCTTTATTTATAGCCTCCAAAGACGGTGGAATTGAGGCGGTTCCCAGTATTGATTGCATTGATTGCAGGCAGAACCGACCTTGGTACGTCAGTGGGGAACCGCCATAGAAAGAAGGGCCTGTAGAGCCTCTACAGGGGGTCGACCGACCTAGGGTTTGGGGTTGGGGGACCCCCCTTGGCCCATTTGGCCTTGGGCTTTTGCCGAGGGGTCCTCCTTGATGTCCTATTGAGTTATCTTGGTGCTATGGCCCAATTTGGTTGAGTTCTGTAGAACGTTTGATCCATATCTTGCTCGGCTGCCGATGCTGATTTCTCGGAGTGGTATATTGTGCATGGTCTTCATGATATGATTTCCCTCCTTTTTATATAAAATGCTCCTGCACTCACAAATTCACCAAGACTTATGGAATTTGTTAGTTTCAAGTCCTAAGTCTACCTTTGGTGATGGATTTGAGGTCCAAAGTGCAGATAGTTGACGGTTTATTTTTGTTCTAAGAGCCGTCAACAAGTTCCCCCACACTTAGCCTTTGCTCGTCCTCGAGTAAAGATGAAGGACTAAGGTGAAACATAACTTCCTTTGGTGTGATGCTAGCATACAAGTTATTCCAAGCCATACCTGTACCCATGAACTTTGATGTGTCTACCATGTCATCTTGGGCGGTTGAGGAATGGAACGGTCATGATTCAAGTCATCGTAGCTGCATCTGCTGAGTAACTTGGGTTTTTTGAAAGATTTTCAAAAGGAAAAACATAGCTCATACTCCTCGAATGATAACTCTCAGATCGCTCAATGTGTATGATTCCTCAACAAGGCTTTTGGCATGCCTCTCTTTTCATCCTACATCTACAAATGGCTTTATATGGAGCTTGGTAGGGAATGAAAAGGAGCATACTTGCATCACTTATATTGCTAAGTCAAAAATCGGATCCAAGGAGAAAACAAGTCATACAATCTGATCAAGAATGTGCAAGTCTGTGGACAAATGTATGAAAAAATGAAAATGATGGACACTCCTTGATATGATGATGTCTCTCCCTTGATAGATTTTTATTTGAGGACATGGCTATCACTTTCTTTGTTTTCTCTCTTCCCTTTTTTCCGATCGCTCATGTTTGAGCGGGTCTTTCTTTTATTCATGCTCATGCATAAGAGCACTCTTTCTTTCTTCTCAAATTTTTTTTCTCTCTTTTTTTTTCAACTTCTCTTTCTCTCTTTTTTTTCGATAGCCATGTCTCTTTTGCAAGAATATTTAGAGAGAGACATCAACAACAAGTGATGGAGTATTTATTTTGGTGGATGGGTGGATGGAAATGGCGTTGCTAACTTTCAGTGTAGAAGTTTAGCGTGCTTTTGTGGTGGTGGTGTATGTGTATGTGATCTTGATCATGAAAGTATGACAAGCATCTCACAAGGGTCACAACAATTTGACAAAGCTCAAAGCAATAACAAGTAGCATTTTTGTAGAGGTTTTTAATGTGAACATCATGTTTGGCTCTGGTGAGAATATAAGATCATTGACCGTTTACTACAAGGTTGGACCCTGAGGCTATTCTCTCCCTTTGCTGTCTACAGATCCATTGGCAGACACGTGGGTTTAAAACTAACAAGTTGTTCATAATAATTTTTTACAGATCCATTGGCAGACAAATAATGCAAGAATATTGTATGAAATAAGTTAAAATGTCCACCACCTCACATGGACCTGCATCCCCTATCTCGAGCCCATTGTCACAACAATGGATGATGGTACTGCCAATATTGAAACTGCAACTACCGGTACACATCACCTAAGCAAAATCTGTTTCATCAAATTTGCATCTCAAGTATATTAGATGCAGATATGTCAGCTCTCACGAAAGATATGGACTACGGAGCTCTCACCGTTGACATTTTATGGTTATCATAAAGTCAAGTCAAAAGCTTTGTGTACCTAATATCATATTGATCTTATGTTTGACATATATTAGCACATATATATTTATGTGTGTTACATGATGCATTATGACGTAGAGGAAAGAATAATTCAATTTTAACTATTGAGTGAAATGCATCAGGAGTACATAAACTATTTAGGGATGGTCATCTAGGTACATAAACTCTTAAAAGTGGCTATCTAGGTCCACAAACTATTTAGAAATGATCGTCTAAGTACATAAACTCCTAAGTAACCATTTAGATCCATAAAATAACTATGATGTAGCTGCCATAGGTGGCCAACGGGCCATGCCGGGCCAGCACGGCACGAGCCCATGCAGACCGAGCCGTTTCTTTGACTGGCCGGCACGGCCCTTATGATTAACTTTGACCGGGCCATGCCAGACTGGCCCAAGGCTGAAAAGTTAATTTTTCTCTTTTTTTATTTTTTAATACAAAACAGGACTAAATGGTCCGTGCCATGTCGTCCCGTTATTGTGCGTCCAAAGCCTTTCGAGGTGCTACGAGGCGATGTGTGAGGAAAATCGTGGCGACCAATCACACGACAGGCTCGGGAATAGGATAGAACAAGGGCCTTTTGCCTCCTTTGCCAGGTCGTAATCTCTCGATCACCGCCTCACCTCCCAATTGCCATGGTCTTTTTTCTGCAATTTTCCACAGTCAGGATTTTCATGCGCATAGCACGTGCCCCTCCATCCACACTGCCATGGCCATGTAGGATTTTTCACGCAGGAAGGGGTTTGGACCTGAGAAGTTAAAACATAATTAGTTTATGGACCTAAGTGGTCACTTAAGAATTTAAGTATCTAGATGACCATTCTTATATAGTTTATGTATTCTGGGTACATTTCACTCTTAATTGTTTATACACAAGACTAAATAAACAAATAAACAGATCACGTGAGATGAGGACACATCATGTGCACTTAATATTTCCCCCTATATCAAATGCCTATCCAACAGCTGCATGGTTGTACAGTAAGGTAGGTATGCAAATAATGCTGAATGAACTGTCCATGAATCAACGATGTGTGAGCTCATGCCAGCAGCACACCTCCTGCAGTCACCACCATAGCTGTATCTCTTAAAATAGCTGACTGTGTTTCCATCTCGCTGTGTCTCGATCTTGAGTCGTATGCGTCTAATCTTTCTGAATACCTTTTTCTTTAGGGTGATCTAAAAGTAGAAGAAAAATATTCCAAAAAAATGTAGAAGAAAACTATAGCAGCACTTTCACGTTAGTACATATATAGAACGTTGACGATTCCCACGTCATCTCGTTGTTTAACCACGACGTTGAGATTTGGTTGTGATACAAACTAATAATACTCTCTTGTTCTTATAAGAGTTTTTTTTTTCAATTGCACAGTACAACTCAGATACTCACAATGCACGCACACTCACCCCTATAAACGCACATACGCAAACCCTACCCCTATGAGCATCTTTGGAGACTGAGCCGGCAAATCCGCGAAATTGATGAAGTCACCACTGGCGCCTCTCTATCGACGACCACGTCGCCTCCCGCTGAAAGCCCAACGACTTTAAATCCTAAAACATTCGCTCCCACAGAGAGTCGAACCCAAGACCTCAGGTGCTACTGAGGCTTTTGTAACCAATAGGCTACAAGCCCTTTCGCTATAAATGATCAAAGGAATAGCGTGCCCTCCGTGTGGTTTCCCCTCAAACCTTGTACTGCGAATAGCTAGCGTTTGTTCTTAGCTATTATCTTCGCCAGCTAATACCTCTCCAACAGAAGCCATGAAAAATACCGTGGTTCTGTACCCTGGGCTCGCCGTCAGCCACTTTGTTCCCATGATGCAGCTTGCCGACTTCCTCTTGGAGGATGGCTACAATGTTACAGTAGTCCTCATGAACCCTGGAATTTATGGTGGCATCGCCTTTGCCAGCATAGTTGATCGCATTGTCACTTTGAAGGCATCCATCAATTTCCATATGCTCCCTATGCCCCAAAACCTTCCCACCACTAGCCACGATGCCATTGGGTACTTTGAGCTCGTTAGTTGCCACAATCAGCACCTGCATGAGTTCCTCTCATCCATACCAGTCCAAAGCATTCGAGCAATCATCATTGATGCACCATCTATTGGGGCAATCGACGTCACAAAGACACTGAAAATCCCAGCTTACACTTTCTTTGGTTCAAATGCCTCTGCCCTTGCCGTGACCCACCAGCTTCCCTGGATCCGTAACGGTGGTAAACCCAGTTTTATGGAGCTCGGAAACACCCTTCTCAACTTCCATGGTGTCCCACCCATGCCAGCTTCTCACCTCATAAGTGAAATGCTTTTGGACCCGGAGAGTAAGCTGTACACGGCAATGATGAATGCATTGTGCAGGACTTCCGAAGCTAGCGGTGTCCTGGTGAACACATTTGCATCGTTGGAGCCTCGAGTGATGAGTGTTCTTAGGGATCCGCAGTGTCTGCCCATGATGCCGCCAGTGTACTGCGTCGGGCCTTTGGTCTCAAAATGCCATGAGACGATAGAAAACAATGAGAGCCTTGAATGGCTTGATAAACAACCTGACCGCAGTGTAGTGTTCATCTGCTTTGGCAGTGTAGGTGCAGACAACCACACGGAGCAGCAACTCAAGGAGATTGCCACCGGCCTTGAGATGTCTGGGCATCGGTTCTTGTGGGTCGTAAGAGCTCCTCCGTTTCAAGGTTCAAGGAGTCCTTCCGAACCCCATGGTGACCCAGACCTCAATGCAATACTCCCAGAAGGTTTCTTGGAAAGGACCAGTGGCCGTGGCCTCATCATCAAGCAGTGGGCACCACAGGTCGACGTGCTGCATCACAAGGCAACAGGTGCATTTGTGACGCATTGTGGATGGAACTCGGTGCTTGAGGCAATCACGGCAGGTGTGCCAATGCTATGTTGGCCACTCTATGCAGAACAGAAAATGAACAAGGTCTTCATGGTGGAGGAGGCAGGGATCGGTGTCGAGATGGTCGGGTGGCAGCAGGGACTGGTCAAAGCCAACGAGGTGGAGGCCAAGGTAAGGCTGGTGATGGAGACCAAGAAAGGGAATCAACTTAGGGCACGGGTGGTAGCACACATGGAAGCCGCAGCTATGGCCTGGAAGGACGGGGGCCAGTCGCGTATTGCATTTAGTCAGTTTTTGTTGGACGCAGCTAAACTTGGGCATGGAAGATATGAGGATGATGATTCAGAGATATGACTGTCATAATCATATGTGATTGCATATGTGGATGTTGCCTACCTTGCCAGCACATCCTTGTCACGTCAGTAATTCTCAGCCATGTAATAAAATGATTATTGTATCTCTGATTGCACATGAGCACGTTGTCTATCATGTCTGTAGCTTCAAATTTCATCTTCACCGCACCATTGCTCAAATAGTTTGTCTGACAAAACAAAACAAAAAATTCTCAATGAAAAGTTATTGAAACCATCAGAAAAAATATATGGATAGAGAATGCAGCAATGCATCGTTATGCAAAGTTTCAAGTTGTAATATGTTTCATGCATATGCAATGAGATTAAAAAGGTTGAAAATTTACACTTCTGTTGGTTAGTGTGCTCACTTAAGAAACCACGCTTTTGGAGCATGCCACGGCTAAATACGAGAGTTAGAGTGTGCCATGGCTAAAGCCACACATTTCTAGTGTGTTGTAGCAAATTTCGGCTTATTGTTTCATTGCGAAACAAACTGGTCTCTCACGAGAGTTGAAATCCCAGCTATGCCTTTCCGGGAAGGCATATGCTACACCACACATCATATGGATATGTGGTCTCTCCCTCACTCATGCCACTTTGGGTTTGGGACACCCAAACGCATAGAGACAATGACTACGTACCGTGATGGTCAGGTCATACTCCGGGGTGGACGGCATGCCGGTGAGGTGCAGCTTTCCGGGAAGGCATATGCTACACCACACATCATATGGATATGTGGTCTCTCCCTCACTCATGCCAAACGTGTTCTTCACCGTGGACTGAGAAATTTTAAAACCTCATCCTGGAATGGCAACAGAACGGAAGTGTATTCAATAAGAAACTCAATAACTTCAGTGTTATTTCCAATCAGGTACAAGCAAGCGGGGGGGGGGGGGGGGGGGGGGGGGGGGGGGGGGGGGGGGGGGGGGGGCGGCTGCAGACAAGGCCAAACACTACACCACAGTTGACAATTGGCAACTGACGGTGAGTCGCTAAAACGGCTTTCAGCAACTTACCATAAGTCGGTAAAGACATTTACCGACCTTTGTGGTGAGTCGTTATAAGTGGCGTCGGTAAAACTTTTAGCGACGCACCATTTTTTACCGACCTACCGTCAGTTGGTATCGTAAAGAATTACCGACGCATAGTTCGACGCTACAAGAATTATTACCGACGCACAAGCAGATGCTATTGATACAATTACCGACCTAAAGTCTGTTGCAGTACTGAAACTGATTATTTACAATAAATCCCCCAAAATTTCTCAATTAATCATTGTACCCATACTCCATAATCAAACAACATGCACAGAAATGACAATTTGTAGATCAAATGGATCGATCCATGAACTTTCATTGATTTACTTCATATCACAGGTACATATTCTGTCTAAGTTCATCACGAGCAATCAAAATCAAACATGTTTGACATGATGCTCAAAGTTAACAATACTAGATCATAATGGAAACAACAAGCTACGATGTAGCACACTACTTAGCATATGCACCCTCTTCTTGTTTGCATATACACCATCTTGTGAAAAAGCGCAAATATTTGAAGTTTGCATCCTCTTCTCGTTTCTCTTTTCAATATTCAGTTGGCTTTCTTTTGTTTTTTCTCTCTCGTCTACCATCATTCCTCCTGACAAATGATGACAAAAGAAATCAGCAAATGATTATTCATGGAGCTACATGAACGTGTGTATGTAAAGGAGAAAATAAAATAAGATAGCAATCACTAGCATGAACCAAAATTAGAAAATTATTCAGAAAAAAACATCAACAACTTAGGAAGTTTCAGGCTTGCTTCCTCTTTTTCCTAATAACAATGATCCATCTGTATCTGTCCTTTCACGGAAGCCATTAAGACATTCACTACGGAACAGAGGACACTTGGGCAGCAAAATAAGCTTCATCTCCATCAAGTTGTCACATGCCTCTTCTCATGCAAAGGGGACAGTGCAAAAAAGAATAAAACTACAATTTTCTAACTGACTACCAAAGCAAGCATCAAACACATGCATAGTGCTGATTTTCAGACTTAGGCATAGCAGGGCTGTGCTTATGCACTTGATCAAGGACTTGGAATGGTGGCAATACAAAGTGAAAATACCTCTAGTCTTCAGTCAGTTTTGTTCCAAGAATGCAAGGTAAACTAAGAAAAGTATATATGTCTTCTGTCAGTTTCTTTGCAAGAATATGAAAGTACCAATGAAACTCAAGCAGTGTATAATTAATAAGAAACATGGATTCTAATTTGCTCCAGAAACAATGCAATTTAGAAGACTGGAAATGGAGCAAGTCATTGAATTAAATAGGTCATAGAGCATCTACACATACAAGACTGCTGTGGCACAAATGTAAAGGTGCTCTCAGCACAAGCAAACTTACTAGTCACTAGCAGCTTATTAGCTTAAGATCTGCAAACATTGGTGTTCACTGAAAAAAATAAACATCATTGAGGATTTGTTTATACAACAGAAACAAAGGTTTCATATTATACGACAATGCAACTAGCTAGTGTAAAACTGAAACACTTGCTTATAGAACAGAAATATAGGTTTCAGATTCAGATTCACACAGGTACAAACAAGAATAATATAAATATGTAAATAAACTATGAGAACCTTCTCCCATAGTAACTAAAATCTTGGAGCACGAGCTATTGAATAATCATATCAGATGAATCGCACGGCACTTCAATTCCAATCGAGATGACCGGGATCTACCTAAAAACCAAGCAGTGAGCTGCAGCATCACGGCCCAAACCCTAGGTTAGGAGCAAACTGATGTATGTAGAGAGAGAGAGAGAGAGAGAGAGAGAGAGAGAGCATAACCATCGCTGACCTGAGCACCATCGATGGCCCGCAGGTGGACGAAGGGCGGCGGATCTTGGGAGTGCAACGGATCTTGGGAAAAGGAGGGCGGGGCGTCGGATCTTGGGAGCGCATCAGGATGAATGGGTGGTGGGCAGGAACGGCGGTAAATCTTTGGAACTCGTGCCAAGTTGAGTGGGGAGGAACAGCGGGGCGCATGGGGCGGTGGAGCAGGGTGCGCGCACGACCGGCGGCGGCGTGGCGGCGCAGCAAAGTGCGCGCGCGGCGGCAGGGTAGCGCTGTTGCGTGCGCGCAGCGCAGGTGCGCAACGGCAGCGGGGCAGAGCTTGTCCGCGGCGGCGGCGGCAAGGAAGGGCGATTGCGCGGCGGCGGCGGGAGGTTGGGCGCGGGTCCGCGGCCACGGCATGTGATTTTGGAATTGGGATTGGGGAAGAACAACAGTTGGGGTAAAATTTTGGGCTTGGGCTGAGCGGTATTATTTTGCAGCCCATTCTTATTTTTCCCGACTCACCGTTAGACGTGATCGGATACATTTACTCGGTAAATAGAGAATCACCGACTTATGGTCCGTCGTAAACTTTTACCGACCTATAGTAGGTTGTTATAAGTTTATCTTTACCGACTCACTAGCGTCGCTAATTATGCGCTGTGGTGTAGTGAAATTTATAACCAGAGCCGTCATATTTTTTTTTTTTTTGAGATTACACAGTACAACTTAGACACTCACAACACACGTACACTCACCTCTATGAATACACGTACGCAAACCCTACCCCTATGAGCATCTTTGACGACTGAGCCGGCAAATCTAGAGATACGAAGTCACCACTGGCGCCTCGCTGTCGACGGGAGCGTCGCCTACCACTGAAAGCACAAATGCCGTTAAATCCTTAAAAATTCGCTCCTACGGGGAGTCGAACCCAGGACCTGAGAGGTGTTACTCAGATGCCTTAACCACTAGGCCAAGACCCCTTTCACAACCAGAGCCGTCATACTAGTTCTTCTTGGTGTCTTTTTTGTTTCACTGGTACATATATATGATCGATGTTAACCAAGTGCGGCAAACTCAAATACAGGATTTAATGTGAGCCTCGAAGGCGCCTCGATCGAGACCCACGGAGAGCTGCACCTCACCGGCATGCCGTCCACCCCGGAGTATGACCTGACCATCACGGTACATAGTCACTGTCTCTATGCGTTTGGGTGTCCCAAACCCAAAGTCAGTCGCTTCGTAGATACTCCCTCTGTTCATAAATAGATGTCACCGTTGACTTTTCAACATCACGTTTGACCATTCGTTTTATTCAAAAAATTTATACAAATATTAAAATAAATACGTAACGATTAAAATATCTTCAGTAATAAAACAAGTTATAAAAAATAAATAAGATTTGCATAAAAATTTGAATAAGACGAGCGGTCAAACGTGATGTCGAAAAGTCAACAGTAACATCTATTTATGAACAGAGAGAGTATTGAAGTGCGGGCTCTGCCCCATGTTCACCATCCGCTCAAATGGCAGCCGAGCCAATCGCTTGCTAGGCAGTTCAGTTCCATCAAACGGCGAAGGAGAGATAGAGCGCTAACGTGGCGGCAAGGGCCTCCTTTCTCGGCCTGACCACCGCCGAGTACTCATCGCTGCCCCTGCTGGCCAGGTCGTACAGGAACACCTCCTGTACTGGGGGCATCGAGACCCACGGGTTATGCGCGCCGAAAGTCAGCTTCATAGTCAGTCTTTACCTCTCCAAATCCCAAATCGTCTATCACCTAATTAATTTGTATTGGTGGAATAAAAATATAAAATCTTCACTGATTAGGTAGTAATATTTATCTCATTTTATTTTATTTTTCTTGTATGCTAAATCTTAAGTGTCACATTGAAACCAAAGTATCTTTTAAATGTTAATAAATTTCTTGCTTTTTTTGATATATTGGTGGTTTGGCGCGATAGCAGCGGTCTTAGAGACAGAGTTCATGGCCCCAGTCGTGGCCAGAGCAAACTGCACAAGAGCATTGCGATGCTATGCGCTGCTTTATTGTTACTGATTGCCTGTTGGTGATGTATTGGCCGCGGATACCAGGGAGACAGGCTAAAAAAACATTACAGAGAAGTCCATTTCAAACAGAAACTCAAAATATATAACTTCATTATTATTGGCAATCAGGTAAAAGCAAGCGGGGCACAGGAGCAGTCCAAGGCCAAATTTATAATCAGTACCGAGTTCCTCCAGGTCTCTTTTCTTATACGCCGCGGTATGATCGATGTTAACCAAGCATGGCAAGCTCAAAGACAGGATTTAATGTGAGCCTCGAAGGTGTCGATACACGCCTTGTCGAGGCCCACGGAGAGCTGCACTTCGCCGGCATGCCGGCCACCCCGGAGTATGATCTGACCGTCACGGTACATAGACACCGTCTCTACACGTTTGGGTCTCCCAAACCCAAAGTCTGCCGCTTCATAGATCTTGAAGTGCGGGCTCTGTGCCATGTTGACCATCCGCTCAAATGGCAATCGAGCCAGATGCTCGCTCTGCAGTTCAGTTCCATCAAGTGGCGCAGTCTCCATCTCCTTCACCGCTGCCTTGATGGCCTGTGATGCGCGCAGGAGCCCCGCATCAGTGAGGAGCTCCCCGGCGTCCGTGCTTGCCAGGCAACCCCTGACGCAGTTGCCGAGGTAGCCCTCACCCACCGGAGGATGGAGGCGTGTACGCAGATCCGCTGAGAACATGAGGTATGTGTCGTCACCCTCGGAGAATCCCTTGGACCGGACGAATGCAGTCCAGGCAAGCGCCGAGAGCGCCACAAATGTTGAGACCGGTTTGTGCACCTCGCCTCGGGCAGCCTCATCGACGGCGAGCATGGCGATGCGCTGCTTCAGGGAATGGATGTTGTCAGCGCTGAAGAAGAACGTCCAGCGTGCCAGCCGGGACTCCTGGCTCAAGTCCGTCTCTGTCGCGTTGACCTGTGGGTTCGTTAGCAATACACCCAACGCATCCAACGTCAACTACTTGCTCATGTCTACATGTACTGAAGAAATAAGTTGCTGGACACCGAACATCAATGCATACATGCTGATTATCTAACTCAAACTACTACAAACGCACATACTTAACATATACTTTATCCAAGTTCAAGCATTCAAATTAATAAATTATTAAACAAATCTATAGATGCAACTGCAACTACGAAAGTATTACGAAAGTCATGCATCTATCTATTTAATTTCATTCTCTTCTAACCTTAAAGTATTCACAAAAATAACAAAATATTCCAACTCGAGTAGAATTATAATTATTCCAGCTCAAGAAAATAATGTTCCAGATGTGCACTTGACTATTCCATAGGATATAATCAAGAAATATGTAAGATCCTAGTCACCAAAAGACTAAATGTTCTAGCTTGAATAGGAAAATGTTCCTCGTTCTGAAGAGACGTTTCATACATAAATATTATTTGTTCCCAAAAGATGACTGAGAGGTTTATATAATCTCACTCACCCAAGAACTAATAAATAAACAATATTGTTTGGAAACCTATCTGTGAAGCAAACAGGTGTTATTTTGTTTTCTTTTTCTTTTTTTAGGACATAAGCAGTTATTTTGATGGGATATGTTCGCAATAGCCTGTGGGTTCCGTAGCTTTTTATCACAAAAGTTTTTTTTTTGTGAATTACACAATACAACTCAGACAGCTTTTTAACACAAAGTTGCTGTTGCAAAAAAGAAAGCTAAAGCAATGGAGATATGTAGCTAAAACTAACCACTGGAAGATTTGGTGCGACGCTCCTGAGTATCTTGCGAGCGATCTCATCGCCCCGAGGGTGGACGATGGCCTCACGCCCGTAGTGCGGCGGGCCAAGCAAAGTGGTCACTGGAGAGCCCTCTCGGGCGGCGGCTGCCCACGCTTCATGGAATCGCAACGCGGTGCGGCCATCAACTACGGCATGGAGCACGGAAAAGCCGATCACGAGGCAGGCGCCTCCGCTCAGCCTCGTGACCTGAACGGCAGCCGCCGTTGCAGGCAGCACCCGGGCATCATGCTCCGGGACCAGGCTGAGGAAGGCCGGAACGTCGTGTGCCTTGTCCGCAATGAGACGGCGGAAGTCGAAGCCGCATCCCTCATCGCCCTCGGCCTCAATGAAAGCCACCCCGGGGTCAGCAAAGTCGATGACGACATCCCCGGTTTGCTCGTCGTAGGTAAGCGTTCCGGCGATTGGGAGGTAGAGTGCAAGTGTGGCGGCAAGGGCCTTCTTGATCCGCCTGACCGCCTCCGAGTACACGTTGCTGCCGCTGCCAACCAGGTCGTACAGGAACACATGCTGCATTGGCGGCATGGGCACCCACGGCGCGTCGAGGAAGGAGAGCTTAACGTGGCCGGCGTTCTCAGCCAGCGATGCCGGCGCTGGCAAGACGCGGGACACGGTCAGCACCCGCACAGCGGCACGCGCGCCGGAGATCGCCTCACCCATGGATTGATCTGCGGAATCAGGCTGCTGCTTGATTTCTTGGGAGTACTGCTAGCTTTGGCGAAATGTTGCTTGGTTGGCCGCTACTTAAGAAAGCACTGCGCCTGCCGCGTCTGACAACTGATGGTCAACATAACGCCAGCCTGGTGCAGCAATGCTACACAAATCACACTCATGTTCCACTCATGCGTTTTCGATAATATCAACAAGGATACTAATAATCAACTATCCTATCGAGGTATTATTCTTTACCCATGCACGCTGATCTTCAATCTGTGATCCCGATTCGTCAATATATCATTATTTAGTTGAGCCATCCTTTCATAAACTGCTGTCCTCAACTTTCGTTGTTACTTGCAGTTGGCTTGGCCCAAGCCATAATGCCTCTATTTAAGAGAGGAGACACTATCTGAGATTTTTTTTTTTTCTTCAAGTACACAGCTTTAAACATCCCAACAAGGCTAATAGTTACATATTTGAATCCCTAAATTGTAAATGGTGACTTGCTACACACCTCCAAAATCCCTTATCTGGAGTCAGCACCGAAGTTCGCAGCCATGCAAAAACATAATATCTCGATCTATTTGTTCTCTACCTCTAGCTTCCAGGGTACCAAAGGTTACGCCAGGGAATTAGACAATGGTCAGGTGACTTAAACAAGGGCTTGATCATACATCTAGGGCCATTTGGTGAGTCAAATTAACAAATCCATTTTGACTACATCGTGGAGGGCGTCGACGTGGTAGGTCAAATTTGTGATTTGAGTAATCCTATCCTTGTGTACAAGTGCCTCTTCGTTTGTGTATTTGAACGGTGTCGAGATGTTGGATTAAGCCCTTGTTTGACCGACAATTTTGGGCTGTTGTTGCTCACCCATGATTATTGACATTATGCACCAATTTGCATGATGGCCTCCAAAACTTGTGGAACTTTATCAGCCAAAGCAAATTATGCACAAGACTTGGGTGAATATCTCAATATAATATTACCATTGAAATCGAGGTCATTTATCAACAACCAACATCAAGTTCATCATGGAAACCATTATGGGTGATGATCTGTTAGGGGCATCAAACCAAGTGACCACCTCTCTAAACAATTCTACATCCTAAGCAACGTTGTTAATTGTTTTCCACAGAGAAATGCATGCAACCTCCTTGAGCTTTCTTGAAAGGTTTGACCATGTCAACTAGTTTTTTAAAAACACTTTCCGTTCTTGGGCAGAAACAATTACTTGCCCAACACTGAAACTTTTTTTTTGTTGGCAGAGATAAATTTTGTTGTTTGCAAAGTTTCAAATTTGTTTCTGTTTTCAATTTAAAAGTCCGAAAATACACTGAAGTACTACGATTTTTTTGAAGGGCAAGGTGTGGCTAGGGGTGGAAACGGATCGAATACGGATCGGATAGTGCCTTTCCCACATTCAGCTGAAGTGATTGTGTCAAAATCAACCATTCGACCATGTCAGGGTATAATATATGTACAATTATGAAAGAATACCGTGACATAGATCGAGTTCTACCACATCCTAGCCGAGCTAATGCGCGTGCCGCCATACTAGATCTTAATTGGCCTAATTAAAGGGCCTCGCCTGGACAATTTTATTAATAAAAATTGCCCACTCAAACGGACTTTATTAGATAAAGGAAACCAAACCAGCCTTTTGCAGATCTTGATGCATACAGCATATATTGTTGACGTTATTACAATGCTTTTGGAGAATAAAACAATCAACACATGAATAAACATATGGAGCCTATTGTGCTCTTGAAGACACCTATTGCCACAGCTTCCAACATATATGCCCACTCAAATGGATGGTTGGATTATAACCATGACAGCTCCCATTAAATGCTACAATGGTCTACTCTAAATGTTATCTGCATGTTGTTTAGCCAGCCACGGGCAATGTGCCGACTGGCTGCTTCCGTGAAGTGACCATCCCAATACAAATAGTTGGATGGATCCTCGCACACCGTCGACCCAGGCTCGCCACAGAAGGTGCTCATGTTGAAGTTGTACTTTCCACCGCCACCGCAGCAACACCGCAGAATATCTTTGGTAAACCCTGAAATTTGTAATAATTAAGCTCGTTTTCTGTCAGGAAAATACTTATAATGTTCGATATAAGTCTGCAACTAATTCAGTAAGAACATCCCTACTAGCCATATGCTAGTTGTCTAATACTAACCCAGTTCGTCGGGGTCCTCAATGATATCCATGACTGGGGTAAAGAAATCGGCATAGATCACTCGGACGTTCGGGTACTTTGTCTGAACATTCTCGACGGCGTCCTGCAGTAGTGAGTTGTGGTACACGGACAGCTCGTTGAACTGCTTCAGGCAGCCGGTCCGTGCGTCATAGTCGTTCCGATCATCGCTGGGAAACGACGCCAGGTTCGCTGGTGAGCACCCCAGCGGCGGAATGCCGGGCACCACCACCGTCTGTGCTCCCTCTTTGATTATCCTCTTAAAATGGGCAAAAATTGTTCAGCACACTATTCTCCGGTACGAGATGGGCAAGTGCCACCAGTTACTTAGCTAACAGAGATCGACTCCTACTGCATTCCTACTTTACATCAGTTATAATTACCTCAGTTGCCATCGAGATGGTATTGATCACATCTGGGACCATAAGTCTGACCTCCGATAGGTTCTTTCCGAAAACAGCGAAGCTGTAGTCGTTGACCCCGTACTCTCCCATGAAAAAGAGCGACTTGTGGAAGAATCCCGTGCACTCTGAAACACACGGCCCCATGATAAGCTCGTTCAGTTCACGAACGAATCGTTCTAGAGCATTGCTTCATGGGGGCCAAAAAAAAAAAAAAAAACTTTGCCTCAAGGGACAATCTTGGAAGTACGTACATGACCCAATTGATTACCTTGGGCAGTGTTGCACAACAACGGTTTGAGCGAGTCGAACCACTGCAGCTGCACGCTCGAGCTGGTGTTGAGAGCAAACTGACCGACGGTGGGGATATCGCGGTAGAAACTGGAGTCGCGAGCGAAGGCTGCGGCGACGGCGAAGTTGGCGCCCTGGCGGAAGCTGCCGTTGTGGGCCAGGAACGGCGGCACAAACGGGAGTCCGAGATCCTCGGCTGCATATATCACATCACATCACGACCCACGAGACAGCAAACCCTTCACGATATATACATGCTGCGCGCACTAAACAAGACACTGCGTTGGACGCAGAAATGGAGCTGGGTGAAGAAGAACGTACCGATGAAGTCGATGATGATGCGGCCGTCCGAGCTGCGGCCTGTGCGGTGGCCGAAGAACGACATGCCGTAGGGAGACTCCGCGGTCGAGTTGATGGGAAAGAACGGCGCAAAGACAACGAGGTCGTTGCCTGTGTCGGTGTAGGAGTCGCCGAAGCTGAAGATGGCGTCGTAGCGCCGGTCGGCGAGGTGGGCGGAGACGGGCGCCACCATGGACGCGAGGAGGAGAACCGAGAGGACGCAGAGAAGCTTCATCGTGGCAGTTGCAGGGTGATGTCGTGATGACTGATGAGAATGGGACAGGACGGGATGATAACTTAATCAGATGTTGCTAGGTGAGCCGCTGCATGAGAAACGCATGCGCCTGTCTGTCGGTGCAAACGCCAACCTGGTGCAGCAATAATGCTACAAAATCGCACTCACGTTCCACGTCATGCGTTTTCAATAGTATCAAGAAGGATACGAATAACTAACTATCATGTGCGGCCATTATTCTTAAACCCACGCTGATATTATCCCGATTAATATTTTTTTTTTTGTTGAACCTTCGATTCAAGGCTATATAGCTGTTCACCATTTGACTTTCGTACTTGGGAAAGGCTTAGTGGAAGCAACGCATCAGTTTAATACAGGATACATATTATTGATCTTTTGTCCCCTAATAATAATAATGGCCAGTTCATGTATCCATTACTCCTAAATAGAATAGAAAATCTAACATTCCAACAAATCTAAAAAGACACGATGGGGCACGACGGAATTGGGGACAAGTTCAATCTGGAACAAAGTTTCAGATGATTCAATCAACGCGAGCTACTCCACGTCCTAGTATAATTGTCGTTTTACCTCTTGACACGGAGATTAAGAAAAGTTAGTAAAGGTAGATGCGCATGAAACAAGGAGCAGAGATATAGATATACAGATATATTGAAAATAGACAAAGTTGCACCAGAAAGTGGGAATGACAATTATTTTTGGAAAAAACTGAACGAACAAGTGACAATTAAACCGGGACGGAGGGAGTATTATTTAGGATTGTAAAGCCTAGACTTTTGGTCCCTCTCCCGGCTGATCGTCCGTGAGTCCACGGTAGGTCAATCCCCGTCATACCATTTCCGAAACATCAATCTCGATGAATTAATCCCTGTCATGTTTGTTTTCAGAACGAATAAAATCCATCTCGACAGTGGAGGGGGCGGTCCGTACATTGATTTTGCACTTCTGATGTGCCATCGCCTTTTTTTTTTTAAGGATCGCCTGCCACCACTTTTTTTTTTAGAACCAGTACCGCCTTTATTCATGTATCAAGGTAAATGGAGGTACAAACTCCCCCAGGAGGAGTTAAAAGCCGGACATATCGTCCTACAGAGTTATAAACTAAGCTCTTAGCCAATCTATGGGCATCTACATTGGAGCTCCTGCCTTCATGGACGATTTCCGCTGTCGTAAAGCTTGCCATCCCCGACTTAATCTCTCTGATGATATGACCATAAGAACCCATCCCAACTCCTTCCATATTTCTCACGACATTTGCACAGTCACTGGCAAGTCTGAATTTCCGCAGCATAAGGTCGCTCGCGAGAGATAGTCCCTCTCTGCAGGCCATCGCTTCCGCCATCTCCGAGTCAGATACACCCTCCATCACTATGGCGGAAGCTCCCTGGAACACACCCGCTTCATCCCTCGCGATCGCAGCCATTGTCGCAATGCACAAGTTCTTAGATAGCGCAGCATCAACATTCACCTTCATCATTCCTTGCGGGGGCGGTATCCATCGAGGCACATGAACCTGTGCGCCTCCTTTCTTCTCCAGCTGAGGTGTAGCCAATGCCAAGTCTGCCAGAAAACGCTCAATAAAGCTGTGAGTCGACAACGGGCTCTGAAATATATTTTCATGTTTTGCCTTACATCTTGCATACCAAATTGGCCACATCGTGACTACCAGCCGTACCAATTCGTCATGTCGAAGAGCTGCTACCGCCTCGTGCAGCCACCCACGAGCATCATCATATTGAGCTTGACTGATGAAGTCCAAGAGTTCTTCATTTTGTAAAGCCCAAACACACTTAGCCATATTGCACTCTAAAAGTGAATGCTTCCATGAATCTTGGCGACCACAGATAGAGCAATTGCTATTCGGTGCCATGTTCCTGTGGTGCCGTACATCACTCGTTGGGATAGATTGCTTGGCAAGCCTCCAAAGGAACACACGGACCTTTGATGGGACTTTAACATTCCAAAGATCCGTCCACTCCTTTTGATCCGCCTTGACCTCTGATCTGCCTGCATTGTGCTCAATCCAATCTGTCCTCCTTCTCGGTTCTGGACAAACAACCGATATGCCGATCTTACCGAGAAAATCCCAGATTTTTCATAGTGCCACGCCCAGAAATCATCCTGTCGTCGGGTAGTCAGGGGTATGTTCACTATCAGTTCCCAGTCGATAGGCGAACTTGATAAGAAGGGGCAAAGCGTTTTCGAGCAGTAGGCTAGTTTCATTATGGTTCTTGTTAGTTAGTGGGCTGTGGCCCGTGGGGGAGGTGGCCCATCCTTGAGCGTTGTGCGTGGCGACGTCAATGAAGATGATGTCGGCGACGACTATAGTAACTCCACGACGACATGGAGAATTAAGTTTCTCAATGTCGAAATCGAGGCAGGGATGATGCTGTCGTCATAAAATAAAATTCTCCTATGCCTTCTCCATTTTGTCGTAATGAGATCCGATTTGCATGATGGCTGGTGATAATATCTAGATTAGTTTCTTTTCCTTCTATGGCAGAAGGAAGAAGGAAGCAAAGAAAAAGTACTATGTTCAATACCGCCTGTGGAAATGTTAGCCGCCATTTGTTGGGCATCTGTTCTCAGCCTTTGTTGAGTGTTTTGTTCCCTTGCAAGAACCTTGAAACCTAGGATGCATATGATGGGGATGGTTTCTTGAAGGCCCCAGGGAGTTAAAAATTCATAGAAAATTAGATGATGTGAAAGAAAAATGAGATTGGGTGTAGGGATGAGTTTTCTCCACTTCACGTAGGAGGGATTCATTGAAACAAGTTGTGTTTAGTAAATTCGTGAGTGGAGGACCTAATGTTCTTTTTTAGCCAGAAGGCTAGAGTAAAACAACCAATGGCTCTCTGAAGTCTGAACAATGATTAACTAATTTCGTTTCTCTTAGGCTACTCCCAATGGGAGTTTCATTCTCATTAAATGGAGTGCCATGTCACTATTTTTGCTGATGTGGCAAGAAGTTAAGGAAGAGAGAGATGAAAGGTGTTTCATCTAGATGAAACCATTCATGCACTGTTTCCAAAATACTTGTGTCTTGCATGCAAGTCTTGGAAATAGCAAATCTGAAATGATGCATTGTAGAAGCCATTTTAATAGACTATTGCATCTTTTTATGCTTATATGGCATCTAGGAAACAACAAAATGAAATAGTCCATTGGGACTAGCCTTATTGTCCTGTGCGCCGTAACATTATAATTTATAAAGCATTCTATTTCTAATAATGCCTCGTAGATTGACCATAGACTTATAGAGTGGTTCAGTTGTTCCCTCTGTATTAACTAATTGTATAATGGTTATAGAGAATTGTAAGAATATTTTATTGCTTGTTATCATTTTTTGGGCACATTGTTCGGCCGCCTCGCTTGCCCGGTCGCAAGAGGACGACGCGGCCCCCCGTACACACTGGGAGGAGACAGATACAGGATGTGATTATGGTGGACGATGGGGGATTCGATTTTGAGTAGGCACATTATGGGACATCGTCAATCAAACACATATACTACTTCTATTTCAAATTACTTAACATTTTTTATTTTTGACAACACATTTGACCGCTCGTCTTATTTTAAAACTTTGCGCAAATATATAATCAAATAAATCACACTTAAAATCTCTCTAATGATAAAACAAAACATAACAAGATAAATGATATTTGCATAAATTTTTTGAATAAGACGAACAGTCAAACATAATTTTAAAAGTAAAAAAAATCAAGTAATTTGACATGGAGAGAGTAATGATTTTTGTTTCTTTCGATATGTAATCTGATTGTTACAAAACCACGAACCAAACACTATGATTCTACCGCACTATTTATAGTTTCCAACACTTAGAGCCTGTTTGTTTCAGCTTTTCAGCTGGCTTTGACACAGCTTCTAGTACTATATCTTAGTACTAATATTGCCGAGTCATGGGCTACGACGTCCCCAAGGGCTCCTCCGTCATCGTGAACGTACTCTCGCTCGCACGGGACCCGCGGTACTGGGACGACGCCGAGGAGTTCGTCCCGGAGAGGTTCGAGGGCAGCGAGAAGGACTGTTTTTCCAGCTGAAAAGCTGAAACAAACAGCAAACTTCTGACTTGGTTTTTGGAGTGCTGAAAAGCTGACTTCTGATAAAATGAACTAAAAGCTGAAAAACTTGCTGAGAGCTACTTTTCTAACTTTTGACATGCTGAGAAGCTTAATACATATTACAAAGTCAATATTAAAAATCTAACAGCCAGCTTTTCAGCTACTCAAACAGCCAGCTATTCCAAAAACTCAAAAACAACAGCCCAAACAAACAGAACCTTACTTTTGTCCAACACACTGTTTTTAAGGATTGTACTAAATGCATCCGTATGATGATCTCAACTCTTACTAGATGCGATCTTCAAATCTCCATCGCAAGTAAAAAAACACTCCAAGTAAAGGTGAATTCATTGTCGAAATCAACAAGTGAACGAGTAATATTTGTCTTGCGTCTTATGTAAAAATTGTCACATCACATAAATGTTGTTGGCTTGAGTAAAGTGTTTTTGTTATTCTTTTAGACATATAAAAATAATTCGAAAAAATAATTATATAAAAATGATAGCAAAAGGTAATTAATTGGTCCTCGCAAAAACCAACTAACCAAGTCCTGTCTCAACTAACAGCAGCCTACCATCAGGCGATGCAAGGCACCACGAGGCTAGTACTGGCACCACAGAGCAAAGGGCCACGATGCTTAGCGGAACACCACAAGAAAGGCAGCTTTTTGGTTTCAAAATCAAACGGGAGAGAAGAAAAACGTGAAATAAAACCCAAACGGGCGAGAGAAGGGAAAGCGATGAGCCAACCCGCGAGCCCATGGTAGTCGCATCCTCGCCGCCAAAACCCTAGCGCAGCGGCGCGGCCGCGGATGCCCATCCTCTCCCGCATTGGGCTCTCCCTCCCGCCGGCCGCCATGCGCCGCACCCGCGCCTCCTCCTCCAGGCTGTTCCGCGCCGACCTCAACCCGGCTGGTGAGTGCCGCCTCTCGCTTTTCATTTTGGCGGAATTTCCCCCTCCTAACCGTTGGTGAGCTCGATACGGATTTCTTGCTCTGTTTGCTCCCTAGTGGCAAAGCAAGATTTCATCTTGTAAACCTGTGGATGACAAATTTCGAGATGGGACATGGTGTCCCCAATTTTCTTGCGGTTTCAACTATTTAAGAGCTTGGAATTGTTCATTTCCTTTCTTATCAAGAGATTCTCTAATGTATTTATTTTTATCCTAAGTTGGAGCCGGAAGTAATATTTAACCTGACTTATGATCCTAGGCAGCATTGTTACGATTTGGTTATGTGAATGTTCCGTAGTCACTTTACTACTAGTGGAGTAATGTTGTCTGTATGCTCTCTACGAGATGAATGTATCTGAGTTGTAGTTTGGCGAGGAAATTTTGCGCCATTTCTGAATTGGACGAGATGTGTAGGATTTAATGCCGTGTTCCAATGTTAAATAAACTTTTAAAATACTATGAATTTGAGGCAATAAGTGGTGGCACACAACTTTCTGCATTTGCTGTCCATAGAAGTTTCAACTTCAGAGTAAATGTAGTACATCCGCTTTGGGCTTCAAACCAGCTCTGAACTGAGTATATCTATCCACTTCCAAGTCTTCGACTGCTTACTTTTAGCTTTTGGAGAATCATGCCAGTTTGCGGAAGCTTTTAGCTTTCGGGGCTGGTTGGAGAAGCAAAAGCTGCTAAAAGCTTCCCCAAACAGGGGCTTAATAAGCCTGCCATATCAATATATTTCCATGACTATAAGTTCCTATAGGGAGTTGTTTCATGCAGATTTTGTGAAGTTATTTTGTCAATGAAGCATCAATTTGATGACGTTACAGGTGTAAGAGAGGTGAAACGCGAATCTAGTGCATTATTTGACATATCCAAGTCTGAGTCTGTTGCTTCTGTGAAGAGGAAAAGGGTGAAGCAGGCACTCGAAGTAAATGGCGAGGATTCTAAGAAGCAGGTCTCTGTTCATTAACTAGAATGTCTTCATTTTAAAAATACGTGATTTCATGTTTTTATCAACGGTTCATACCTTGTCCCCTTCATTCTTATGAGACTACCTTAGCACTGGCTCCCTTTGCTCCTTCAATAGAAGTGTTTTATGACCAGGTTGCTATTGTCCCTGACATTGAAGACTTTCGATATGACAAAAACAAAGTATCGACATCCTCAAATAAGGCAGCACCATCTTCGAGTAAGAATAGCTGACCAAATAGTATTTTAAAAAAATTCTTCAAAATGCTTAGATCTTTAAATTTAGTTTACTGTATTTGCCATGTCCTGCAAAGGCTTAACACCACCCTTCTTCAGTCAGGTTGGAGAAAAAGGTCAGAGTTTCATCAGTTGTAAGAGGTACTCATAAATTTCATAACTTATTACTAGAAGAGTAAGCTATCCAATTTTGGTATACCATGTCATCAATTTCGTTTTATATTTTGTTTTTTGGTTGCAAGTTGATATCATGCTAAACCTATTTAAGAAATGTAATATTTCACTCAAATTTTGGACTATAGATTACACAACCTTTTTCCGTATAAAGACCACAAATTTATAATTGTTTCGATTCCTAATATAAATAGTCACTGTAGTAGATTTCTGTTTTCCTAAATCATAGTCGATCTGAATATACTTGTGGCCCCTACATAGTCAGAATATATGGTGAATTTTCAAATTTCTGTTTGCCCGTACACATCTCCGGCATATTCTGCATGAAATTTTGTGTTTTGTTGTTGCGCACATGTATGATTTTTGGTTTTTTGCCACTGTAATTTTTCCTTGTTGGACCATGCGAATGTGTAAATACCAGACTGGCTGATACCACTGTATCAATATTTTATCCCTTTTATTTAAGAGTGTAAGTATCTTGATATCCATTTACCCATAAGAAAGCTAATGTAGTTGTTGTGCAGTTGCAGCTCCGGAAAATTGGGAAGCTGTTCTTAAGGGTATTAAAAACATGAGGTTATCTGGCCAGGCCCCTGTAGATACTATGGGCTGTGAAAAAGCTGGTTCTCTTCTCCCACCCAAGGTAGTTTTTGTCACCAAATAATCTTTTGTATCGAAAAATTGTTATACATATGAATTATATGTCACAGTACCTAGCTGTTGTGAATTGTGATCAATCCTAAGGTTCGTTCCATCTGATTACTTGGTATAGCTTGTAGAGAGGATGCTCTTTGGGTTAGACATAGGACTAAGTGTAGGGTGGCGCAATTCACCTAATTTTCTTGTGAAGTTTTTCTTTTCCATGAAGGGTGCAGGGGCTCTGTCTATTTACGGAAAGAGAGGAATAGAGCAATAGAAGCCCAAAACATTTGAGCACACCAATAGTAAAACATGTTATTTTTATCCAGTGTTGCTTTATGAAAAATGTGATGTTTTTTTTTTCCTGTCTACACACAAATTCAGTCTGTACACGAGTGTCATGCACGGTAGGTTGCAACTTTACTTAACTATGTTTGTTAGCTATTTTCTTCTAATAACTTCTACACTTTGGTGGGGAAATATTTTCTTCATATTGATTCATCTATTATACCACAAATACATTCATTGGTTTCATCCATTGATCATACACTATATCTCTTCACAGGAAAAAAGATTTGCAGTTCTGATATCAACTATGATGTCTAGCCAAACGAAAGATGAAGTTACACATGGTATGCCTTGGAGCTTTTTTTTATGTGGAATATGTTATAGCCTATGATCTCATTTTGAGTTCCAGTCTCTAGATTAAGTTTTGTTATTTGACTTGAAAGTAGCTGAATGGGTGGTTCTTGTTGAACTCTGTCTTTGGCAGTCCTACAAATGTCTTGTAGAGTATCCGTGGAATAAGTATTAATTATGAACTTATTTATAGGCATACTGAGACTTAAGTATTTCAAAATTACTTCGGGAAGGTTAGGTTCGGTTTTGATGGAATCTGGTTCAGTATACAAGATCCTGAAAATTTGTGGTGGCTGGAAACAAGTAATACAATGCATGCTGCATGAAAGAAACCTTGCTTGGGTTTTTATCTAGGGAGAATAATCATGATTTCACATTACAGCTTACACATTGCACCATATCAATTAGCAAGGTCGTTCAAATGATAACCTGCACTTTCCTCTTGTTTTTTCATTGCTATTATGTGTACTTGCTGATTGTGTTATGGAATTCTTATCAGCTGCTGTGGAGCGTCTTGCTGAGAACGGATTGCTTGATCCTGAGGCTATTGTACGAACTGACGAGGTCACACTAGCAAACCTTATCAAACCTGTAAGTTGCAACTTGCAAGGGGAATTCACTTGATTTGGATGAGTTCTAACTGCTATGGGCCCATTTGTCACAAAACAATAATGTACTATTTTTCTCGAACACGCATATTTTTCTCAAACACGCAGGAGAACTGCGTATCATTGCATTAAGAAGAGTTTTGGGGGTACTAAGAAACACGAGTTACACACACACACACACCCTCATTTGTCACAAAAACAATAATGTACTATAAGTAACGATTTAAATGAATGGCTTTGTAAGCATGAACATCGAAACTGATATAACTAAATGGGACAATTGTGTTCTTGTCCTTACTTTGAAGTGCAATTGTGATTTTGCCCCTCTTTTTCAGAATGAAAGGGCCATTTGCCCCCGATTTTAACTTCCTTTAGATGCAACCGAAGTAAAGGAATTAAATATTTAAGAAAACTGGTTTAGAAAAGGAGAATGATCATGGTGCCCTCGCTCTTCTCCCTGCTGCCTCCATGCGACTCAAACCCTCCCTCCCGTAGCTCGCTCTCGCTAACAATTAAGGAGCGGCCGGGGCATGCTCTGTCTGGCCGCGGATTGGATAGCGGCCCGCACAGCCAGATCCGCCGTGAAGTGCGACTTTCAACGCCTATGCCGCATCGTCGCCGCATCCTCACCTGAGTCACCTTCCCTCAGTTCGGAGACTCGATGACGGCTTCGGCTCGGGTAACAACGACCAGGGCGCATTGCTTGGGCACGGTGCAGCTGCAAGGGGCCTTAGCAGCACAGTGGTGCTGCCTCCTGGCTGTATTGGGGCCTGAGCAGCCAAGGATTCTCTGCGACGTGGCCTCGATACAGGGCTGACTAGCAGTAGCGGCATGCAAGGTGAGCCTGCATGCTTGCTCCTTCCCAGATCTGTGATGCTAGTGATTTCTGAATCCAAATCACGATTTGGGAGTCATAACAAGCGGCGTGTTCTGGTCAGGGAAAGAGAAGCCCCCTGATGGAGAGTCTGCAACGGGATCAAATATGCAAGGGCATACTAGTCTTTTCATAGCATATTTGACACCGTTAAGTGTCTCTAACGGAGTAGGGGTAAAATTAAGCTTCATTGTAAAAAAGTAAGGGCAAAATCACAATTAGAACTCAAGTGAGGGAAATAATGCAAATGCCCCCTAACTATATTGTTATCATATCATAGGCTATGATGAATGACTATAATGTGGACTTGACATATTATTACATGAAACAGAATATTGCTTTGTGGGGTTGTGTGTGGGGTTGTACTCTCTTCTTCTATTAATGCAATGACACGCAGCTCTCCTGCGTGTTCGAGAAAAAAAAAAAGAAAAGAACATTGCTTTGTACTCAAAAGGTGAGAGCTTACAAGAAATATATAAGATCTTTAGTTTACACCATAGTGCTTATAATTTTTCAGGTTGGATTCTATCAAAGAAAGGCTCAGTTCATAAAAGAAGCTTCTAAGATTTGCCTCGAACGGTTTGGTGGGGATATTCCTGATTCTCTGAATGAGCTGCTTGCTCTGAGAGGAGTTGGCCCTAAAATTGCTCATTTGGTAAGACATTTATTGTCATCATATTTAACTATAAACTAAGTATAAACTATTCACTTAACAACAACAACAATAACAAAGCCTTTTTATTCCAAGCAAGTTGGGGTAGGCTATAAACTATTCACTTAATTGTTATTTTAAACTAAACAGGTGATGAGCATTGCATGGAAGAATACTCAAGGAATCTGCGTGGACACTCATGTGCATCGCATTTCCAACCGTCTTGGATGGGTTTTCCGAGAAGGAACGAAACAGGTAGTTTGAGTTTGTTTCCTCTTTTGTCTTGAAAGGAAAAAAATCTAGTTGGATTTGGAGAAGAAATTCATTGTGTCGCGGAAGTTTTATCATGTTTACCATGTCTTACCTTACGCACAGAAAACTACAACACCTGAACAAACGAGAATGTCTCTTGAGAAGTGGCTGCCGAAGGATGAGTGGGAACCTATAAACCCATTACTGGTATTCTCTAGTGAATTGTTTTATCCTTTAATATTATGTTTTCTTCGGTCACTTTTTTGCTTGTAAATGAAACTAGTGGGTCGTGTTTTAGCAATGTGTATCTCAATCCTGTCCTAATGCTATTGTTCTAAGTTGAAAAACGTCTTGTAGGTTGGATTTGGACAGACCATCTGTACACCATTAAGGCCCAAATGTGGCATCTGTGGCATAAGCAGTATTTGCCCATCAGCCTTTAAGGAATCGTCAAGTCCAAATCCAAAGCAAAAGAAAACAAGGTCTCCATAGAAACTGACATTAGTGATCTGGTACAGAAGTCGGGAGCTTTTGGGTTGTCTTTTGGACGTGCTTGGTGCCAGTACCATTGGCAATTGTATTATCATTTTGTATAGCTGTATTTTTAAGATCTTAGGGTAGACAGGCTGATCACGTCAGTCACATGGCAACGAACTCGTAAGAAGCCAACGGCTGAACAGCAGGGTTCCTGTAACTGTAAGCATCATTGCTTAGAACAATACTGAAAAGTGCATGAAGTTTCTCGTGGAAGGTGGAACCGTTTAATGGTTGTGCATGAAGTTGTCTTGAACGACATTACTAAATTATTTTGCTAATATTGCCTGGACTGGATGATTAATTAGCCGGCTTAATCATTGGTTGGACTTGGGCATGCTCACGAAATCAATAGCTGGCTGAAAGCCTGAAACAGCATTGTCCGCTCTGCTGACTGCTGTGTTTGTGTTTCAATGTCACGCGAAGGGCGATGCCATTTTGAGCAAAGCTCCACTGTGACCGCCTTCGTTTGTTTCGAGCTTCAGACGGTCGGTGGCCCACGGATAGCGGCGCCATGCAAGCTTGGTGGTTTTATTACAAAATGGTCTTCTTTTTTCTTTTTATTAAAGTTTTTCATATTTGGACTTCTGGCGCAAGCAATTGAATGGACCCTTTTCTGAGCGCTCAGGTTGCATGGGTGGACGACAACGCTCACCCATAGGACCTGGTCGCCAATAGTTCTGGCGCTCACCATGTAAATTCAATATTCGCATGCGTGTCTGCGTTTAGAGGTGGACGCCGTGTCTTTTGACGTCCAAGGTAGGTGGGCGTTAAAAGACACGGCGCCCAGAAGGTCTATTCCTGAAAATCTTTTCGTCAGGAGTCTAAAAGTGAAAAATTTTGTTGAAAAGACCATTTTGTGAAAAACCCACTGCAAGCTCGTGGGATGAGTCGTGAGTATTTCTGTAGTAATTCATCTCTTCCGGCCTGCTTATCACGTACGTATGCATTTTGATATGTATGGATTACTAGCC
Organism: Eragrostis nindensis; assembly: GCA_012490785.1. Taxonomy (NCBI): domain Eukaryota; kingdom Viridiplantae; phylum Streptophyta; class Magnoliopsida; order Poales; family Poaceae; genus Eragrostis; species Eragrostis nindensis. The sequence continues at coordinate 638,743 of JAAXCT010000282.1, forward strand.
AAATGCTTGTGTGTTGTCATGGCACAAGTAATCAAATAATTACATATCCAGTCTATGCAAGAAACAAGACGAGTATTGAATTCCCAAATGGGGCATACTCTCTCTGTTTCAAAATGTATACAGTTTTGGCTATGTTTCTAGGTGTCCAGATTTGTAGAATGTTCTATGAATCTGGATATATGCATGTTTAGATTCAAAAAATGTTCAATAAACTTAGTACAAAGTTAGATCTGCATATATTTTGAAATGAAAGAGTAGTAAAAATATATTCAACACTCGGCTGCAATGGTGGATAAATAAAAGGGAAATGTAGAGTTAGGGTGACCGTGATGGCAGACGAACTATCACCACTAATGCATGTTCGGATGCTGATAATGTTCGCCCACTCACGTAGCTATAGTACCAGCAGTCGATGTACAGCCGCAGCCAGCGGACCATGGTTGAAGCATGATTTAAAATAGTACAGTGCCATGGTAATAATAAGATGCTTATGGTTTGATTAAACAATACTTCTTCGTAACACAAGTTTCTTCATTGAAATATATTTTCAGCGTACAAAGTAGATTCAGAAGTAATTAGTCCCTACAAAACAAACCGAGTGCTTAGTTATAGCATCATCATTGAATATGTGAACTATCATCGTACCATCAGTAGTTGTGTGTGTGACCAATGATTACTTTCAGAAATTTTTAGACACATTAGCTCTGTCTCACATATAATGGGTTGACCTCAGCTGTCTCGAGTGATTATACATAAGATATTGGATGATGTGAATGGAAGAGAAAGAGAAGAGAGAAAAATGATGTCTAGTAGACGGCTCATATGCAGTCTAAGGCTCATTTCCGTCCTAAACCATTGTAGGTGAGATTTATGATGTTTGCGTATGATTTTTTTACAACTTCTTTCAGACGATGCATTGTATAAGTTATTTTTTAAACTTTCTATAAATGACTTGGCTGTGCCTTACCGTTATATATACTTCCTCCGTTTTTAAAAATATGCTTTAATTTTTTTAGTAAAATGACTTGTTCACGCTATTGACTTTTTGAGTTACGTTTGATCATTCGTCATATGCTTTAATTTTTTTAGTAAAATCATAACAAAATATATGATAATTTTAAAAATATTTTGAATAAGACAAATGATCAAATGTAACTAAAAACCCACGGCGTGAACAATTTAAAGAGAGAGAGTAGAACCGTAAGATGAGCTGGACGGTGGGATGAAGCTAAGACTATCTCCAAGGGTGGATACCTAAATTGAAGACCAAAAAGACCAAATAGGTGTCTATAGACTTTAAGATACAACACCTAAAAAGATGTCTCTCCAACGGAAGTCCAAAACTGGGTCTAAGTCGTCGTCGCATCCTCCTCCTTTCTCTCCCGGGCAGCAGCCATTGCTGCAAGCACGAAATTCTCTCACAGTAGGCTCGAAATCGAATCTCCAATCCCAACGCTATTGCTCAATTTTTCTTGCACAACTGCAGCACGATTTCTCCATATTCTTCTAGCTACTTCTTCTTCCTGAATCGTCACTCTGCTTGTGCGAATTTGAAGCAGGAGCGGGCCGAGACCATCTCGTGCGACGGCAGCATCTCCTCGTCTTCCTCATCAAAGGCTTCACCCGTCGCTGCTGCCACCGGCGGTTTCCCAAGCCGTGCTGTGGCGACGTTGACCGGCGCCGACTGCGGCATGTGCGGCGTCGGGGCCGGAGCCGGACGGGGCACGTCGGGTCTCGGCTGCGGCGGTCTGGCGGAGGCGGGAAATCGGGGGCGGCGGCGACGGCGTGGGGTGGGGCGGGAGAGCAGAGGCGGCGCAGGGGGAGGAGGAGGCGGAGCGCGGCTGCGACGGCGCGGAGGCGAAGCGCGGCTGCAGCGGCTGGAGTCGGAGGCGAAGGCAGAGCGCGGCTGCAGCGGCTCTTCCTGCTGGAGTCCGCGGCGGGGAAGAAGAAAGGAGGCACGCGGGGCGTCTGCGTCGCGAGAGGAGGTGATGCATTTCTGCGTCACGCGTCGGAGGAACCCCACAATGCGTCTGCTGTTTGGGTCACTCGTTGGAGACTTGTTTTTACCACTTTACAACCTATTTTGGGTTTAGGTCAGCATATAGGTCATTCATTGGAGATAGTTTGAGATTTTTATAGCTGCATCTGCAGCTTTTTACTGTAGAAGCCAATAGTTGTAGCATTGCAACCAATGCAGCCGCAGCCGCAGCCGGCAAGAAAAAATCTGAACCGATCGGAGTCAGTCTAACTGACCCTTGTGCCTTTGCCCTTAAGACCTCATTTGGAACGCAAGAATTTCATAAGAATTTTATAAAAATTTCACAGAAAACAATTTAATTTCCGTAAAAATGTAGAATAATTCCTCCATTCCAAACGGGTGGGCGGAGGAGCTGGTTCAGGAGCACACGAGGCTCTTGAAAGCCAGACTTTTTATTATTTAATAATAAAAAAGAAAATAGCTCGCACAAGAGCATCAGACCGTCGGTACTCGGTACTTCCCTTTCCCTCTCCGCTGGATCCTCCGCTGCCGCCGCCGCCGCACCGTCGCCCCTCATTCCCTCGAGCTAGTGGAACAAAGCCCCATTCCATCGCGCGACTGATTTCTTCTTTCTCTGGTAGAGACTCTTCCTAGCTTCCTTGTAAAGATCGATTCCTTTGTTCTAAGATTTAGTTTTTGCTCTAATGTGAATCTCTCCCTCCGACTTTGCCCCAATTTATTTTGGTCTAGGTTTGTGTGCTGTGTGGTGCCCACCGGATTGGATCTATCTTGTTCTTCTCCGGTTCTCAAGTTCGACACTAGTTCACCCGTGACTTGTTAGTGGCTAACTAAGACGCGGCTGCAGCTTATGTTTTTGCGCTAAAAAAAAAAGCTGGTGTTTTTCCCCAAAATTTTGAGGTTTGACTGTACGATGATCCGTGAACCGCCCTTGTTTCCAGACCGCTCTTTGACCAGCAGATCATTCTTGCAATCTGTAGGATGCGTAGGGCCTTTTCTTGTATGCTTGGCTAAGGTTGTGCCTTTGGGCACATGGCTTGAGATGTAGATGTAGATTGAATTTCCAACTAGTTATGGAACTCTTTAAATCTAGGAATTTGGAGACTTGGGTGAGTATTCTACTCTTTTGCCTGGCTTTGAGTTGTTTGTCCTATAGCTCTGATTGGTTATCTACTTGTTTGTTTGCTGTCTGGGAAGATTGTAGTTTGATATTTAGGTGCACTAAGTTTTATCTTCAACATTGCTATTTACTTTTCCAATTTGAAGGTAACAATTTGCAGTAGTTTAATGAACTGAATAGAGACTGTAGAAAATTTATCCCGGTGTTTATCATTTTTAGTGGTATGGTATTTCATTTACGATAATATGAGAGGCATGGTTATTAAGGCGTCGCTTAAGCGTCGCTTTGGCGACGCCAAAGCGTCGAGGCGGTGCAGGGGCGACGCCATGCACGACGCCTCGCCATACGGGAGAAAGATCGAGGGAGGAGATCGGGAAGAAGGAGATTGAGCGCAAAAAGACACGAAAATGGGGTCGGGGGAGGAAGATCTAGCCTCCGGCCTCCATCTCGCCCTCTCCGGCGCCGCCGGCCGCCGTCTCCCCCTCTCCGGTGCCGCCGGCCGCCCTCTCTCCGTCGCCGCCGCCGGCCGCCCCTTCTCCGTCGCCGCCGCCGCCTGAGAGATGGAGGTATGCTGCTGAGGAGGGGAGGGAGGAGAGAGGCTGCTGAGGAGGGGAGGGAGGAGAGAGGCTGCTGGTTCATCGATGCCGCGTCGAGCAAGGGAGCGAGAGATGTCGAGCTGCAGAGAGAGAGGGTGGCGGCTGTCTGGTGGAGAGGTGAGTGAAGGGTGAGGTTCTAGGGTAAACGTGAGGGGAGGAGAATGGATCGGGTCACTGATGGGCCTTTAGTTCTAAATGGGCTAAGAGAAGTTACAGCCCAAAATTACTCTCTTGTGTTCTTTTACTCTCTTTTCTTCTTAGATATCTATTTATTAGGGAAATATTGACAGCCACAGTGTACCATATGGCGTCGCCACGCTTCGCGCTTTACCGCCGTAAGGCGTAAGGCGGTAGTCTGTCGCCACGTCTCGCCTTACCGCCTTAATAACTATGATGAGAGGTGCTCTAAAAGGCTGTGCCAAATTTAGTCTGTACCATATGAAATGTTAGGCATATCAGTTTAACCTATTTTAGATATATGAAAAAAATGAATTGTTAGTTACTTATGCCCTGTAAAGTTAAGCGGATCCTTTTGTGTTGCATGTTCTTTCCTTCTTAGTTGGTGGCCAGATGTTCCATACTGCTCAAATTGATCGGTATTCTTCTCTGTTGTAGATTCCCCTGAATGGATTTTTTCACCGAGTATGGTGAGGGAAACCGGTACAAGATAGAAGAAGTCATAGGAAAAGGGAGTTATGGTGTTGTCTGTTCTGCTCTCGATACTCACACGGGTGATAAGGTTGCTATCAAGAAGATAAATGACATCTTTGAACATGTGTCTGATGCAACTCGTATACTTCGTGAGATCAAGTTGCTTCGACTCCTACGACATCCGGATATTGTGGAAATAAAACATATTTTACTTCCCCCATCAAGGAGGGAGTTTAAGGATATATATGTTGTGTTTGAACTCATGGAGTCTGATTTGCACCAAGTTATAAAGGCTAATGATGACTTGACTCCAGAACACTATCAATTTTTCCTGTATCAGTTGCTTCGAGGATTGAAATACATACATACAGGTAAGTGTTTTCTCAATAAAAAAAATACTTTGCATATTTAAACACTTGCATCAACAAATGCACTTTCCACAAATCTATGTGTATTTCATCTGTCATCAAATAATTGCTGGTTTTCCAGATTAAAACTAATATTGTTTATTGAAAATATTTTTGTCCCTACGTAACTGTTATGCTAAATCTTCAGTATACCTAACGGACCACTTTTCTTGACTAAATGGAACTGAAAGTTGTAGAATATACTGAATTAACTGGAACATTAACTAATGGGGTCAGAAAAATAAGCATTACAATTCTTTTGCTTTCACCCCTTGGACCGACCGACCTCTTTTCGCCTGTGCCAGCAATAGCTACAGCAAATACTGCAAACCCAGTCAAGCTAAAGGAGCGCTCAAGACAGAACTTTTGAGGTGTGTTGTTCCTACTCATGGAACTGGCCACCACTGCTGACCATCCTCCAGAATTGATGTTCCTTCTCGTCGCCTCTTTTCAGTTTTCGCTGTCTAATGATGCCTCCTAGGTGCGAGGACCACACCCTCCATGTTTTTGATGTAGTCAAATATTTTTATGTGTGATAATGACATACATGTTGTATGATGCCACCTTAGGATAGTTGTTGTCCAAAAAAATAGTTTTTCTTCAAAATAAGCATTGTTACTGAAATTCTAGGAGGAACTATGCCTGACATACCCATGTCGTGTAGTAATGCAAAAGAATATTTTACAATACCTTTAATAAGCTGGACTACTTTAACATTCCCATGTTTTCTTTATAATGCACTGCTTAGTCAGTTATTTTAAGTGCTCAAGGGTGTATAGTATGAGTATTGGAGCATCTGGAATAGTCAAGTATGTTTGCATCTCAATCCTTATTTGTTGAAGTGCATGTCTCGTAGAACTTCTAAGTAGAGACTTTAGAAAGTTGTTTGCATTGCCAATGATTGCTGCGTATAATCATGGGACCGGTAGATCTCCATAGACAATAGATAACGATCGAAACTGGCCTATCATGTTAATTAGGTTCTAAGATATCAGGTGAAAATATCAAGGAAAAAGTTCTCTCAATTCCTTTCCCCCCTTTTCCTTGTGTGTCTGTGCCTCCCCCCTGCTTGTCTTCTCACACTGTGGACTGTGCACTATTTCTGTCTATCATGATTGCGCTGAAATCTTGAAGAAATGAGGACCCATTCCTAAAGCCCATATTATGTTGCTTCTAGAATATACATTTAGTTTCCGTTAGGGGATCAAAGTAGATTTAATGGATATGTTTGGCACCATTTATATTTTATGATGGGTGTATTTTTCCTCTGAGTCACATATAATTGTGGAGGTTCAGTTGTCTTTTCCATTCTACAATATGCACAAGTTGTTACCATGAAATCAAAGGTTTCAATTCACTTGGCTGGTCAATCAAAAGGCTTAAAACAAATGACTTTAATAAAGTTGTGCAAAATTGGTCGCATGTAGTCGCTTCCATTTCTTTAGTATATATTATGAAATGCAATCTTGTTGCCTCAAACGTTACTATTTCAGAATTTACATTTTCACTAGTACATACAAATAACAATACGGTTGCTTTACAGAAGACTGACAAATGAAATATAGTGATCTGAAACGGTTCTGTATAGTGCAAAATAGGCAGTATAAGCAGAAAAGCTTTTGTCAATGATTCTGTTTTGTATTTCCCTAAGCATTGTGTGATTAACAAACCCTTGGCATTTACTCATTGTTTGTTTATTGCAGCAAATGTATTTCATAGGGATCTAAAGCCCAAAAATATTTTAGCAAATGCTGATTGCAAGCTCAAAATATGTGACTTTGGACTTGCAAGGGTAGCTTTCAATGATACTCCGACTGCCATCTTCTGGACGGTACGATACTACCCCAATCCCAAAAGAAGTATAGAATCTTGTACATATTTTTCCATCAATTTTTTTTTAACCTTTTCTACCTTCAGGATTATGTTGCAACAAGGTGGTACCGTGCACCTGAGCTGTGTGGATCTTTCTTCTCCAAGGTTGGTTACATTCCTAATTTTTGTCTGATATAATTGTATGATGACATTTTCTTTAGCTAAAGTAATCTGATTAATTCCCTCTTATACTTTTCGATGTGCTTGTAATGTTTCTGAACTTATATGTCTGAAATGTTGCAGTATACGCCGGCAATAGATATATGGAGCATTGGATGTATATTTGCAGAGCTTTTAACTGGGAAACCACTGTTTCCCGGAAAAAATGTTGTACACCAACTTGATATAATTACGGATCTTCTGGGAACACCATCTCCTGAGGCAATATCTAGGGTGGGTATTATTTACACGAAAGTATTGTATGTAACTTCCAGCTACGTTCTAATGGTTGTAGCTACATGTGCTCAAATGAAACAGATTCGAAATGAGAAGGCCAAGCGCTACCTGAGCAGCATGCGGCGGAAAAAGCCTGTACCGTTTTCTCAGAAGTTTCCAAATGCAGATCCACTTGCATTGCGTTTGTTGGAGAGGATGCTGGCTTTTGATCCAAAAGATAGGCCAAGTGCTGAGGAGGTACTCTGTCAAGAAATTCCTTGTTGGTTCAATGAATTTTTTTGAGCTTTACAACCTCCAATATAATAACTAATCTACCTTAATGTTTAGGCGCTTGCTGACCCATACTTCAAGAACATAGCTAATGTCGATAGAGAACCATCTGCACAGCCTGTGACAAAGCTGGAATTTGAGTTTGAGAGGCGAAGGATTACAAAAGAAGACATAAGGGAGCTCATCTACAGAGAAATTCTGGAATATCACCCAAATATGTTGAGGGAATTCCTTGAGGGGACCGAGTCAACTGGTTTCATGTACCCAAGGTGTGTTACCAGATTGAACATGTCATGATTTTTTAAATCTTATTATTGATTTATGAATAAATATCTAAGGACCAGTTTTGCGGAGATGGGGAATAATAAATAATGTGAGCGGTCACAAATGATTGATTCTCTACTCCCCAGTATTAAATTCATTAGCACATTGGTTTGCAGTGCAGTGGACCATTTTAAGAAGCAGTTTGCATATCTTGAAGAACATTATGCAAAGGGATCAACAGCAGCTCCACCGGAGAGGCAACATAATTCCCTACCAAGGTAATAAATATTTGTACTCTTTTCTCTGCGGTTTAAATCAACTTGTAACCTATAAACCAAGGTAATAAACGTACCTTGAGTGCATCCTTTTTTATACGTGGCACTTATGCATAAACAGGCCTTGTGTTTTATATTCGGATAACCGAATACAAAGCACAGCTAATGTCACGGAGAATCTTTCCAAGTGTGTAATCAGAGATGATGGACGGAACATGCAACAAGGTTGTACTTCTGCTGGTGCAAATAAAGTTCCTCAAGGTAAATTGTCGGCACATCATAATTGCTAACTAATAAAGATTGTACCTTCTTTTTCTATACTGCTACATTGTCTTCAAATACTCCAGTAGAATCGGTGCAAAACAGAGAGTGTAATGATTAATGAATTCTTACTTGGGTTGGGTCAAGTACTGCGTTTTTTTAGTCGTCAATGTTTTTGTCTCTTCATGATCAAACTTTACCTGGGATTAGTCATATGGGTTAGTTAATGTTTACTCTCTTAGTACTTGCAAAAGAAAGTTCAAGGATCAGATGTTCTTGACTGTGTATAAGATCAAGCAAAGCACTAAGATCTTGTTGGACAATTGGTTAAGTAAATTCATTTAGTTTCTCTTAATTAGGGGTCTTCTTTCGTTCTGCGACCATTGTAACATGTACTATAATTTTGAGTAAATTTCGTAAAACCTCTTGTTTTGTGGTCCTTGTCTCACAAAAGACAAAACCCCATGTATTTTGGTTTGTGGCACTTAACCCCAGGTTTTATGGTTCTAATAACCCACAAAACCCCACTCCTTGTCAAAATTCATATTAATATGACATTCATATATGACTTTGATGCGAGTATTTCAGTTGATTTGATCGATAAAACCAACAAAATCAGATCATGACTATGTAATACTCCAACATTGAAGTAATGTCCGTCTATCATATTAAAAGTAACTTTCAAAAGAAGTGGAGTTTTATGAGACATAAGAACCAAAAAACATGAGGTTAAGTGACACAAGCCTAAATACCTGAGGTTTTGTGAAACAAGGACCACAAAACCTGGGGTTTTGCGAAATTTACTCATTAATTTTTGGTAATAGAAAAAAATATCAGTAGGGGATTCCTAGATGCATGGGTAGATTTACTCCCTTAGTTAATTTTTGGACAATTGGTTAGTAATTAGTAGTTTCACTTAGTTCACTCTTTCTTGCTGATTGAAATTTTTGAACCTTGCACCCACCATGCTCAACTCAAACACCAATTATTGTGTTGGCCCCTTGGGATCGAGCCACTGTAGAAGCACATATATATCCTCCCTTACATGTCATCCTTAGCTCGATGGCATGATATACTTTACGGGTTGAAATGGTATGTGTGCTAGATGCATGGGTAGATTTTCTTTGTTAACTGCCAGTGCACTTTGCTTTCTGCTTTTCTTTGTCAACGATGTAACTGCTGGCCTTGTGGACAAATGATGCTTGACAGTAGTTTCTTTGTTGGTAACGTTGCAATGTATTGATTCTTGGTATTGAATTATTCTTGCTCGTCTGTTTTAGCTGTTACTTCATCTGGCAGGTGGTGCGATGAGGCCTGGTAAAGTTGTTGATTCGGCAATGCGTTTTGGTAACTATGCTGCCGAGCAATATGAACAGCGAAGAACAGCTAGAAACTCAACAATCATTCCCAATGGTGTTTCACCTAGAAGTTCATACCCCAGAAGAGTACCTACCTGCAAGAGTGAAACAAGTGAGGCTGAAAGGATTGAAGCAAACCCAGCTGGGCAACCAAAGGCATACATAACGAGTAAACTACCTACTACAGTTGATGGCCGGAGCGGTCACTGGTAGGTAACCGGATAGCTATCGGCTGTTCACCTGACAACCCTTCTTGAATGCTGCAGTTCTCTGGCAATGTCTTGCTGCGCCGTTACTCTGGATTAAATGTTCTTATTACAAAATCCTGACACGTTCAAAGATGACATTCTGTACAGATAGTCAGGGATTTCTATGTCCTGAATCACGTCACAACTGTATTTTTATGTGGCACGACCGTACAAGCAGACAATACCTCGTTTCTTTTATTCTTTTTGGCTTGTCTAGTAGACCTAAAACATGCTAGCTTAGAGATGATTTAACTTGGAAGGTGTATAGTGCCATAGTACAAACTGTGGTACAGGCCTAAATATGCTGCTAGTTGCATTATTGGTTATGCTGATAAATTCATTCTCAGAGCTGGTGCCATCAAACTCCGACTTTTATTGTAATGTGTAACTTGAGTAAGAGTTTGAATTGCCTACCACTATTTCTTGCAGTCTTTCAACTCATTGTAAGAGTTAATTTTTTAGATTTACACTGACATGTAAGATGTTGCGTAATGCTTCAGCTCAGCCTGTAGTTCAATGTCCAAAGTATATCTGGACAAGTGGTCTCTGTAATTTCATTTTCAATTAATTGTGCAACGTTTACATCTAACAATATGTCAATGTTGCACGTAATGCTTCAGCTCAGCCTGTAGTTCAATGTCCAAAGTATATCTGGACAAGTGGTCTCTGTAATTTCATTTTTAATTAATTGTGCAACGTTTACATCTAACAATAGGTCAATTCAGACATTAGTTGAACCTGGAGTTCTGGACTATAAAGTTCCATTAGGTCAATTTGAATTGCTGCATAGGTCTCATTAGGTTTAAATGTTACTTCAAAGTCGCAGCATTTGTAATTTTCAATGTAAGTTATAGTTGTATCCGATGGCTTGTTAGCCTGGGTATTAATAAGATGTAACTTGATGAGAAAGGTAAATACCTCTCGATTGGGTGGAGACTTTACATACATGATCCAACTTCTAATCAAGAAAACTAAACCATGCAACGTCTTATCTGGTTATCAATCATACACAACACGATGTTCTATCTAGAAGGAAAAACTTCTTTCAAAGGCAGGCAAAGAAATTCTTATTAGGGCTGTGGCGCAAGCTATTCCTGTGTCGTGTTTTGATTTAATTAAGGGCGCGTTCGGTTCCCCCTCTAAAACCCCTCTAAACTTTATACCCCTCTAAAGTAAAAGAGAATCTTACTATTTAGGGGTACTAAATAAAATTTAATTACAAAACCTTTCTGCAGACGGGCGTTATATTTCGAGACGAATCTAATGAGCCTAATTAATCAATGTTTTGACACAGTAATGCTACAGTAACCATCATCTAATCGGGGCTTAATTACCCTCATTACGTTCGTCTCGCGAAATAGATGGGGGGTCCTGAACTTAGTTTTGTAATTTGACTTTGTTTAGTACACATAAATGCTGCCGGCATCTTTGATGTGACCCCTTATATCCTCTAAAGTGAACCGAACACCACCTAAGACTTCGGTGATGAGTTGGGCTCGATGAAAGCATGGTGCTGATGGAGCCAACAAGACAGACAAACTTCATGAAGCTTATTGATTATCACTATCAGTGTACAGGACTGTCAGTGTAGTATACCTTTTCACATGTATTTAGTTTATAATCATTACATGTACTAAAATTTTGAAGAGAAACTGTAAATGAAGCGGAATAAGAGTCACTCGGTCCAATATAGACAACGATCGATGTATAGTAAGTAGCCGATCGCATCGCCTTCTCCTTATCTAGCCAAACAACAATACAACAGCGGTATCGACTTTTTACTGTCCACACATACAGGTTGTTAACGCTGTGCGTCAATGGCGCTGTGCGTCAGTGTGCTAGCGCCACGAGGTTGTGTTTTTTACAGCTGGGATTTTAAAGTGGTGGTTAAGGGCTTGTTTGTTTCAGCTTTTCTAGCTGAACTAGGTGAATGCCCGTGCGTTGCTACGGGTGTATAAAAATTAAGCGTTATTAAAATACAAATAGAAAGAGTTTACTAAGCAATTATGATTAACATCACATATACAAACAACACAATTACAAGCACATATGATATGATATATGTATTCGATTGCACTAATTACTGCTACCACCATGCTTCACATACATAGGTTTAATATCAGAGTTATTGCCTTCTTTTCATAGTATGTTACTCTCCCCTCACCAGCAGCACGCTTGACTACAACAGTGGAGCCCGTTTTTGACAACCATTGAAAAAAATGGCAAAACCTAATCACAATTCCTTTCTCAGAAGTATAAATCACTTATCCTGCTCCTGTAGCAGCTCACCCGCCAACTTTGCAACCTACATTTTCCATACACATTAGCCCGCCGTCAATTACCAGAACATTAATCGGTTATTTAAATCATAATACCATGCAATATCAATGAAGCTAATTTAGACACATTTTGAGAAAAATAAAACAATAATCTGAGGGGTCAAATGCAGGACATGAGCTGGCCAATAGCAATGTGTGACAGCTTCAATGAAGTAAGCAACGCACTGCAACGGAATGCCTTCTAGAGTATTTTGCCCAGTTGCATTTCAAAACATGATTTGCATATTTGTTCTAGTGTCAACAAAAGAGACTTAGCACCGTGCAACACTTTCTTCAACAAATTTCTTCACCAGCAAAAGATGATTTGCAGTAAGGGTAAATGCAGTGGTCTTCATTGTTCATTGCATAAGGGTTGCAATCAAGATTTACAGAATTACTATAGCAAGCATCAGAGATGAATCATAGAGCTGCTCTACTCTGGGTTACAACCTTCCGGATGCACAGTACAGTCAAAAGAACATTTTCTTCTACGACAGCAGCAACAGGTAAATGATGGAGAGCTCCAATTCAGGAACAAGTAGAGATACATGCTCACCTCGTAAACAAACCTAAAATAGTTGATGGAAGCGAGAATCAGAAAACCTTGTCATCCATCACTCCAATCTGAAACACCACTGCTGCTGTAAACACCATCAGATCTCGCCGTCGGATTCAGACCTGATCGCAGGACATAAAGTTGAAGGGACAATGCAAGCTGAACCGCAAAGCCAAAAAAAAAAAAAAATCCAACTCGGCTTCTCAGGGGAAAGAGTTCTACGGACAGTAAACTGCACTCAGTTACAAAGAAAAGAAGAGGGAATTCGTTCAACTAATTCTTCTTTAACAGCAAACGCAACAAAATGTTAATTACAAAAACTACCTCACACACCAAATGGATTTAGACATGAAAAAAAATAGCATAACTTATATGCAAATCTGAACCTCAAGTTCACATGTTAGCTAAAAGCAGTTACTTTTAACCCAAAATCGTAATAAATATGAAAAAAAAGAGTGAGAAAGGGAGAACATTGTGACCATGCTGTGCAGCCAACACTGATGACAATATACTGCTATATCTGAAAGATGGCAAACAAAATGGACCAACACATGACAATCATCTAAGCTTTTATTCCCACAAAAAGGTTAGGGATGAAAAAGTATCTCATCTCGTCAAGTAAACAAGCTCTCTCGCTTTCAGAGCAGAAAAAAGAAATGAAAAGGTTCATTGTTTCCTACAACCCGGTCCATCTTTAAAACAAGTAAAAAGGAAGATTTTTTCCCACCAAGAGAAATAACCTTATGCATACAGTCTTTAATTTATCGTTCCCTGTTGTTTATTTCTGACGTCATTATCAGAGTTAAAATTGTATGTGCAAACTGACGTCAAACAAGCATAAGAGGTATCACATTTTCTCACAAAACAAAAAAATTATGGCAGTGGCAGTCTGGCACCTATTACATACATGTGTGCACTAACTTAGCTTCAATCTCAACTCCAAAAAAAAAAACTTAGCTTCAATCTCCAGCGAACAAAAAACAGATTCATACAGACCTGGCACAAAATGACAATCGAGGATTCAAATTGCAACAGAAGAAGGCGTGCATGACGCTGTCGATGGAAAATTTGACCTGCTCCCAAATTATTTACGACAGAATCTATCTACTGCTACTGGTCAACAATGTTGAGTGGCAATTCACGAAGCACATCCCTGTTTACGGTTTACCACACTACATCATCGTAATGTAGGCCGGTAATTAACCCAGGCAACCAACCAAAAACTTTAAAGAAGTTTAGAGCAATGGAAGCTAGAGGTTTGAGAGGCGCGTAAGCAACTCCAAGCAATGACCTGCACTGCCCCGGAACCCGCCTGCAAAATTAAGCACAGATCAGATCAGAAGCCACCCACTTTCTGTTCAAAAAAAAAAAAAGCCACCCCCTTCTCCCCCACCGATCGCGAATACGATCGAAGCCCCCCACGACTGCTGAATCCGTTGAGAAGAGCTTGTCGGTAGGCGAATGGGGAATGGCCGCGCTTTTCCGCGGGCGAAGAGCAGCAAAGAGCCGCAGAAACACCGCCATCCCTAACTGCTCCGAGAAGCCAAGCCCGAATCCACGACCGGCTGGTGCTTCCGCACGCACCGCGCCAGCCTACAGCCTCCTGCCATAGTCCGGCGACCTGATTCGCGCGGAGGAGGCGGAAGGTCGACGACGAGGCAGAGCGGGGGCATCGCGTGGAGGAATTGAAATTGTTCGTCACCTGTGTAAATCATACTGATTTGCTACTAATCTTTATGCGATATGTTGAGTTCTCGCTATACGTTAGAGCATCAAGTTCATCTGACGTAAAGTACTGTTGTATTTGCATGGGTTTTATGAATTATTCAATTCTCGTAGCAACACACGGACACTCACCTATTAATATGTAGAACTACGAAGACAATTGACTCTGTGATCTAACAAGTGTTCGTGACAAAACCATCCTTCAGCTTCTACGGCGATGCTCAAGGTGTAGCAGGCGTCGCTGGCGGCTGTGCAGGGACGGGAGGCATTATGGGCGGCACCTGATGCCCTGTCAAAGAAACATCAACACGTTAATCTCCTTGCAAAGATTGAAAATCTACACACACACACAGAATGCGAACACAAGAACATGAAAAATAAAAGTGATGTAAACTTGCAACTTACATGAGCACGCGAAGAGCGTCTGCAACGGGAGCGCGGTGCCGCAGGCGAGCGGGAGGACGAGCATGCGCACGGGGTCGACGGGCTTGGGCAGGAACCGGTTGAGGTCGCCGTTCATGCCGTGGCAGAGGCAGATGGGCGCGTCGCTGATGACGGACTTGAGGCCGTCGCAGCACGCGCCGGGCGGCATCAGCACGGTGAGGTTGGTGAGGTAGTCCGTGCACGGCATCATGCCCATCAGCGGCGTCATGCACTCCGTCGGCTGCGGCGGCGCCGGCGAGCCGCCGCCCGGCTGCGGGAACAGGCCGGCGATCAGGCCGCCGATGCCCAACGGTGGGAACAACAAGCCGATGAGTGGGAGCAAGCTGGCGGGGATGCCGGGAAGCGCCGGAGCGGCCGGCGAGCCGCCGCCGGACGACGCCGCCGAAGGATGCAGCAACCCGCCACCGGACAATGGCTGGGCCAGCGCGTCTTGGTTCTCGTTGGCGGGCTTGAACGCTTGCGCCCTCGCCGCGGCGGAGGGTGGCAGCGTCGCCGTGACCACGGCGAAGGCGAAGAGCAGGGCGACGACGATGTTGGATGACGCCATCTTCTACGTTGGTGCCGTGGTGGGGGTCGAGTCAGGCAGCGCGCGGATTTCGGATCGCAGCGCGCGTGTGGGTCGCAGGGGAGCGGCATTTTGGATCGTGGGGAGAGCGGAATACGGTTTTCTCGGGGGCGGACGACACCAAGGAAATTCATAAGTTGTAGAGAAAGCTGGGTAGCTAAAAAGCTAAAACAAACAACAAATTTCTGATTTAGCTTTTGAAGTACTTAAAAGCTGACTTCCAATGAAATGAACTAAAAACTAAAAAGGTGGTTGAGAGGAACTTTTCTAACTTTTAGCATGCTGAGAAGCTTAATATAAATTACAAAAGGCAACATTACAAATCTAATAGCTAGCTTTTCTGAAAGCTCAACAGCTCCAACCCAAACAAACATGTCCTAACTATGCGTGCTCAACACCGCCTCTAAGTGTATGGTACCCACGTGCTTACGAAGAAAAGTTTATTGTCCGATATCACTTTTTATGACATTCTCGATAAGTATCACTTGGTTACCAAGAGCTATTGCAACATTTAAAATAACTAATGCAATGTGGGAAATAAGTTTACCGAGTAGAGCTCGTAAGGAGCAAATCTGAGTAGACAAATCATGGTTCAAAACCACAATTTTTTTTGGCATTGGCGTGTCTTAGGCTGTCTTGTTTATTTTCCACACAGACACATTATTACAAGTAAACAAACATGCCCTCATAATGTTTATGCATGTTCCTGGAACTAAGTAATTGGTGTGCTTAAGAACTAGCTTGCTATGGTCTTAGTAGGGACCCCGGAACAGCCTGATGTTTGGCTGGATCCCCACCCCGATTTTGTAATGAACTTAGTGGCCCGCGATTTTGCTGGATCATCTGTCAATGAATAGAGCTGAAGCTAGCTTCAGAATAAAAAAACATGCCCTCATAACGCACAATTTGGCTGCTAAATCTATGTGTACAGTGTACTCCCCGTTCCACTGGAGCGTGGGGCAGTTTTCTTTTCCCGTGATGCGTAACGCTTTGGTCCCCCCACCGTATTGGATCCTCTGACTTAGAGTCAGGGTCACTGACATGTGGGCTCGGGCGATGTTGGACCCACAAGCAGTGTGTGAGAGGAACCGGTTATCTCCTCCGCTTGAAAATTGCTGATTGGTTGCTAAAAATAGAGAGGGGAGAAGGAATCGGGCAAGCAAGGCCCTGTCCATGCAGCGAACTGTTCGTCAGTTACCAGAGGGGGAAAAGAGAGAAGAATGCGAGGCTGATCCCAGTTTCATTGTCTCCGTCGCGCAACTTCACTAATCCCGTCTGCAACAACCGATCTGCCGGATCGATTTGAGTGGGGATCAAAGCGCGCCGGCGACGTTGAAGCCAGATCGATCGGCGTCGTCATCATGGCGCGTTCGAGCGCGGACGACATGGAGCTGAAGCGCGGGTGCGAGGCCGCCATCAACGGCAAGGAGAGGGACAAGGAGAAGGTGGTGATGTGCATGCGCGTCGCCAAGGGCCGCGGCGTCTGGGGCAAGGCCGGCAAGCTCGCCTCCCGCCACATGGCCAAGCCACGCGTCCTCGCCATCTCCAGTCAGTGCCCTCCTCTCCTTCCTCGATCGCTTTCGTGTCGCTTCCATCATGCATCAGATCGATCTGCAGACGTGGTAACCGCCGTCTCCTCCCCCATCTGTTGCAGCCAAGGCGAAAGGGCAGCGGACCAAGGCGTTCCTGCGGGTTCTCAAGTACTCCAACGGCGGCGTCCTGGAGGTGATGATCTGAATCTCTGCATCTTTTGTGTTTTTTTTTCTCTCTCTGAAGATGTCTGTCTCAAACTTTGATGAGTATGCGCATTGATATGGAGTTGTTTTATTATTTGCACCTTCTGGATGAGCGCGTCAGGCGGCGAAAGTGTACAAGATCAAGCATCTCTCCAAGGTGGAGGTCGTCCAGAACGATCCCAGTGGCTGCACCTTCCTCTTGGTACTTGCTCACACTTCGTTTATACAGACGCAATAATGAACTTGTAAAATATTGACATTCAGTACATTTCCAAATGCTATGTACTTTTGGTTGAGCCGATATAATGTCTGAACTTTATTTGGGTTAAAAAATACATCAACGCCACTATAACATCTTTGTTTTCTACTAACATCGTTATACAAGTGATCACTATCCGTTTTGATAAAAGTGTTTTTAATAACCCGAGGCAGTCGATCAGAACATATATTTATTCGTTTCCTATCCAATAAACGCACATGTTTGCGCAGGGATTCGACAATATGAGAAGCCAGAGCATCGCGCCTCCTCAATGGACAATGCGCAACAAAGACGACAGGTGACGCGTCCGGCCGGCATCAGCCCTCTGTTTCTCCCCTGCACTTCTGATATGTACCTATCTGTTCAGGCAGGCTCACGTATCCAAATGCATGCGTGAATATGTTTATAAATGTGCTGCAGGAACCGTCTGCTGATGTGCATCCTCAACATGTGCAAGGAGCACTTGGGTACCATCCCCAAAGTCGTCGGCATGGACGTTGTCGAAATGGCCATGTGGGCAAAGGTACACGCAAACACAATTTTGTCTGCTTAGCTTCTAAGAGATTATTATTCTTTGAGAAAATAGCAAGCATGGCTTCAATTTAGATGTTTTCTGGAATTAATAGAGGCCATTTGCATATGTATAATAATAAACTCTTAGTCTTTGTCAGTGAGTGATTATGAGTAGCCAACCTCAGGAAATGCCTCCTGCATTGCCTTGCCTCGTTGAAACCTGTTTGCCTCGTTAGGTGCTCGACTTGTGCGATGCATACCGTGAGGTAGAGACATGGAGGACAGGAAGAGGCAACGGAAATCGAGGGAAGAGGAAGAACTGGACGAGAACGAGCTGCTCCTGGCACAAAATTCGGTTCGGGTTGTCGTCATCAAGGCTCAGGGGCAACCTTGTCCATTCATGTGTGATTTAAGAGAAAATAAAGAAAAAAATAATGCTAAAGATTGGAGAATAGATGAGCAACTTGTGACGTTTTTTAGATGCTTTTTTTTACTAAGAACGTGTTTCTTGAATGTTCATATTTAAGAGTGCTAATCACCTAGTATCAATCTAACGAAAAAAATAGCCAACTACATCAGCGGCATTCCGGGCCAGGCGACATGGGCACAGCCGCGCAGATTGTATCGTGGGCGTCAGAGCGCGGTCCCAGGAAATGCTGCTTGTCGCGCACATTGCCCGCCGCCCGCCGCCCGCCGCCAACACCAGGCGTCGCGCGCCATGCCATGGACGCGCGGAGCCCGCGACCACTGGAGCCATCGCGCCTGAAGCCGTCGAGTGTACGCTTGGAGTCGTCGAATGCACGCCCAGATCTCACCCGGCGGCCATTGATGTGAGCTGGGTCGGCCATGCCGCCAACTAGCTCACAAGCCAGCCACGGTGATTGGTGCCTGCAATGTGTTCGACGAAATGCCTGATACAGCGATGGCCTGTGTTGGATTGGCCAAAGCCCATTGGACCCGTCAGAGTGGTATTTTAAAACAAATGTATCCAGTAGTTTGGGCAGGTTTACAGTTTTTCATACTGCAAATTTCACAGGTGCGCTCTTTTTGTAGTATTGAATGTTTAGCAACAGAAGTTTAACTTCTGTCATTTTGATAAATTTTCGAACTTTTATTGCATAGGGATAAATGTAGCAGTAGCTTATACAACAATATGCTGAAGTCCCATAGGTTTATGAGGGTTTACAAGCTTTTTCTTTGAATGGTTGTAATTACTAGTATTGACCTAGGCGTTATGAAATCCATACACTGTGATGCTGAAAACATTGAATTGTGTTTCAGGAAAACACCCCTGTAAAGGTTACGAAAGATAGCAGCAAAGATGGACCCATTGAATCTTTAGTGTTGGATGCTGAGTCGCAAGTTACCATTGAAAAGGATCTGGTTTTGCAAGCAGAAGAAGAAGATATTGAGGCTCTACTTGGCAAGTAAGTTACCGTGTCAGTACTAACATACTCTAGTTATTGCCTTGGCACAGCACCTTCTGTGTTTGGGGGTTTTGATCATTCCTTTTACCTGCAGCGTGCTAGTTTTTGGCTTACACTTGCCCTAATCTGAACTGATTGTTATTCGACAATTTAGAATTTCGTAATTGCCAGTGTACCAATTCTTATTTCTTCCACCATGAATACAAACCGAGCCTTCTTGAGCATAGGGCACGGGTAGCCCATTTTTTCAAAATATAAGTAATGCAGCTAATGCTGTTTGTTTTAGTTATGTGATGGCAATTGGTGAAGCAGAAGCATTTTCAGAAAGGATGAAGCGTGAACTCGTAGCTCTTGAATCTGCAAATGTTTATGCCCTTATGGAAACTGAATCTGTGGTCGAAGAGGTATGCCATTTTGAACTCCATACGTGCAGTTTCACATCTGGTTGAGATTATGGCAACACCAAGACAGCCTTTTTTGATACGATGATTGAGGTTTCGGTTGGTCGGGTGTCTCCGCCACATCAATTTGCACCTTCTTTTTGAAATTGCGGGAAATAATACAGCCAACATTTTGTAGTTGATCTCTCTACGTGTTACCTTTTCCATTAGAATTAAAACACATATGTTACTGCCTGTTAAAGCCCTCTAGATGAAGAGAATTACCATCCACTCGTGCAAAGCGAAAGCTAATAGGGTAATACGACCCGAATGGTTTGAGAATGAAGTAGAATCAGGTAATGTGAATTATGTGATGTGGTAATCGTCGTGGTGCATTTACTCAGGTTGTATATTTGCTGCTTGAAAAATATTGTAAGTTCTTAATAGTTCTTGACGCCATGGGCCTATGACTCATTTTTATATTTGCGTATGTATAAATGTGCACAGTACGGGACGTATGGAAGCGTATTATCTTCAGATAAAACTTTGCTCATTCATTACACGGTCAGTAAAAATAATAAAAAACTCAACTAGGGGGGTAGACATGCACCCTAGCATTTTAATAAGAAGATGGTGAGAATCGAACCCTGGTTGGTTGGGTGACATCTAACCTTACTAGCCAATTCATGTCAGGGAGATTCTCCATTACACGGTCAGTTATTAAGTCAAACTGATTCAACGTTTTTACCAATCGCATATGGATGTTCTTTTCATGCCTTATCTTTGTCCTGGATAATAAATTATCTAATTGTCAGAGAAATCCAGTATTTTACACTTCAAATTTTGTGGCAGGTATTGCAGGGCTTAGAAATAGCTACTATATGTGTTGAAGATATGGATGAGTGGCTTGGGATTTTCAATATAAAGCTCAGACATATGAGGGAGGATATACAATCTGTATGTTTCCTTTGTCATTAGTAATATATATGTACAAGATAAAGTAGTGGCATTTAATACATAAAGGTGCAATGTATAACTCTGAGTTATTCCTTTGCGAATAAGCATGGGAAAACACCCAAGAAAATTATGCCGGTTTGTGGAAACATGTCCCCCATCGGATTCTGCCTTATCTCTTTTTGGACCCAACCGTGCTGCATTGAAGTATTGGTTCCTTGCAATTTAATTTATTCAATGTCATGAATCAGGCAAAGAAGGCAGAAATTTGGTTTCAAAATGCAATACACTACCGTATTTATGAAATATATCCAAAATAACCATGTTTGAAGGTCCCCAAAATAATTGCTTGCAATTTTATGCGCTGAACGATCCAACTAAAATTATTATATTCATTTATTATCTTAGGAGTAACTTTATTAGTTTAGCTTATGCCTTTGTTTGGTATTGCAGATAGAGTGGCGTAATAATAGGTTGGAGTTGCAATCCGATAGTAATGTGGCATTAATTGAGGAGCTTGACAAAATGCTTGTACTCCTGCAGATACCACCTGAGGTTGCATAGCCTATTAATACTTTCTCTTTCACATTTACGTTTAATAATAACTTATTTACTGGTGTAACTGTGATAATGTAGTATGAGGCTTCGTTAACCGGAGGATCATTTGATGAGGGAAATATGGTTAAGAACATCGAAGCTTGTGAGTGGTTAACCAGTGCCATAAAGAACCTAGAAGCATCAAATCTGGATCCAATCTATGTTAAACTACGAGCGGTATCTCCTCTAACTCCCTAATAAGAGCAATTTTTTTTCTTGCTGAAGGTCGACTTGTTCTTATTCAGATAGTTAATCAGTACTCTGCTCTTGTAGCATCTGAAGAACTTGAGGAAAAATGGAAAAAAGATATAAGTTAAGAAAACACAATAAGAAATTTGGAACACAAAATTAAACTTGTCCGATATAAAAGGTTACAATTTTTTCAGATTTAATCTGTATTGCAAAAAGGATTGAAGCATAAGCTGCTGCTTTCCTTAAGTATAGTTAAAGTTTGATTCATTGTGAAGCCATACATCTCTTTCCTTCGTTTTCCAAGGCAATTGGCAATATGTTTCCAGTTTCCTGGGGTGCGCCATTCTTAGTACCTCCCTCAGGCAGTTGGGTTCAGTACTCGACTTTGAAAAAATTGCCCAGGAGAGAGTCCTCTCACAGTCACAAAACGTTTCCAATTGTGCTTCAAATAAAAACGTGTGATCCAACCCGTGGTGGTAGAGTTATGTAGAAGTAATGAATCGTTTATATAAATTTAAATTGTCAAAGAACATTTTTATTTATGGAATATGCACTTGATGTACTGAAATCTGTACAGGTTAGGGAAAAGCGTGCAGAATTTGTACTTCTAAAGTGTACTTTTGTTCGGAGGGCATCGGAATTTTTAAGGAATTACTTTCCTGGTCTAATTGATTCTATGCTGAATGACAAAAATAACTTCTCTCAGGTAAATCTGACTTCAATAGCTAAAATATTCAAGATAAGTACAAACCCAGGGCTTATGTTATTATTCCTTGACACTTGCAGCGAGGTCATTTGCAGAGACCTGACCATGCTGATATGAGGTACAAGTGCAGGACTTATGCCCGACTTCTACAACACATCAAGGTTCTTGCAAGTCATCTTGTTGTGAAACTATGAATTAATGGTTTATAGGTGCCACCATTCTAAAACTTACTTTATACTCTTTTTTTCTAGAGTTTGGACAAGAGTTGTTTGACACCTTTACGTAAAGCTTACTGCCATTCTTTGAACTTGCTGATTCGTCGGGAGGTTAGGGTCCTGTCAAGTCTCCGGGTTTCTTTTCGTTTCTTTAACACACTATTTATTTAAATAAAAAATATGAGCACAAGATGGATGCACAAAATTTCACTATATGCTGATAAGTTAATAAAGTGCACAAAAAGTTTTTTAGATCCACACATAACAGCTACACATTTGTTTCAGGCCCGTGAGTTTTCCAATGAACTTCGTACTAGTTCAAAAGCATCAAAGAGCAGCACACCATTATTTGAAGGTCCTCCTGGTGCAAATCAGCCAGCAACTATAACTGATAGTTCTGCAGATGCATACTCCAAGATGATCACTACTTTCATTCCACTTTTTGTTGATGAGGTAAATCTGTATCTATGCTCACTACTTTTGTTAAAAATACATTACTCATAACCTAATACATTAAAATCAATATCTACTACTAGAGCTCATTCTTTGCACATTTTATGTGCTTCGAAGTTTCTGCACTTGCTTCACCAGATACTTCAAACAGCAATTCTAATGCTGAGGCAACTAGTACTTCTGTCACATTAGAAGCTTCTGCAAGCATTGTCAAACCAAGTAATGTCAACCGTGACTTCCTTTGTTAAACATTATCTTTGTCCTTTCAGAAACCTGTAAAAATTTTGTTCTTAGTACCTGTTTTCCAGGTATCAATCCAGCTGAGTTGGGAGTGCTAAACGAATGTCTTCAGGAATTGCTTGACGGAGTTCAGGTTATTGTTGCTAGCTTTCCTTGTATGTCACTAGGGTAAGAGGAATTAATGCCATTGTTGGGTGGAATGACCGGCTTCACTTGTCTTTTATGGTGCTTATTCAGGAGGACTTCTATGCATTAGTTGACTGGGCATACAAGCTAGATCCACTGAGTTGTATATCAATGCATGGAATAACAGATCGATATCTTTCTGGTCAAAAAGCAGAGGTCACAGGATATGTACATGTGCTGCTTGATGATTTGGAGACACGAATAACAATTTTGTTTAGCAGGGTGCGACTCCACTTATATGGTATCCATTCTTCTTCTTTTGGAGTTCTACCATTTCTTTACTAAATTCATATTCTTTGCCATGCAGTTTATAGATGATGCATGCTACCAGATTGAGAAATATGAGCGCAATGTACGGCAAATTGGAGTTGTGCCATATATTCCCAGGTCTGTTCATGTGTTAATTTTACAAAATACCATTGGGCTTTATGGGAAAACCTGCAGCATGATCGTTGCGGACTCATTATTTTCATTTATGCAGGTTCTCTCAACTTGCAGCACGTATGGAGCAGTATATCAATGGATCCCGAGATCTTGTTGACCAGGCATACACAAAAATTGTATGATCTTGCTATAAATCAGACAATTTATTTCTCATCAGACTTTAAAAATATTTTTGCCAACCTCGATTGCATTTGCATCCAATATTATCTATCAAGTATCAATCATGTTTCTGGTATATGAAATAAATGTGCCTGAAACAGGTGAGTATTATGTTTGTCATATTGGAGAAAATTGCTCAAGTGGAACCTAAGTATGTTGATATCGTACTCCTGGAGAATTATGCAGCATTCCAGCACAGGTATGCTCCTTTTTCCATATCTCTTACACACTCAATTTGTGATATTCTAAGGTTCCTTTTTGAATTTACACCCAATTAAGATGCTAGTGTCCATAGACTAATTCAATCTGTGCTCTTTACATAACAAGCAAATTCCACCTAAATGAGAGCCCAGACTGCAAATAGGCGCTTTAGCATTGCGGCTTATCTGGATGCCACAGTGTCACAACAAGATTGTATCATGTGTGCACTCCTTGCAATGAGAAAGTCCCATCTGAACTTCTCTTCTTCTGGCAAATGAGGGAGGTAGAAGCACCTTAACTGTGTGTTCGAGAAAAAAGAAGCACCTTAACTGTGCTTTTGACACCATTCAACACGATCTTATAACACTTGTGACTCAATGTTTCATGACAAAGAAATGATGGAAATATGATATTATAAAGGGTGAAGATAAATTTGATAAAATTTTATTCTTGTATATAGAAATACCAAAATAAGAAGGGGAGCCTTGGCGCAGCGGTAAAGTTGTTGCCTTGTGACCATGAGGTCACGGATTCAAGTCCTGGAAACAGCCTCTTGCAGAAATGCAGGGAAAGGCTGCGTACAATAGACCCAAAGTGGTCGGACCCTTCCTCGGACCCTGCGCAAGTGGAAGCTACGTGCACTGGGCTGCCCTTTTTTTTATAGAAATACCAAAATATTGAAATAATGGAACAATCTAAATATTTTAAAAATCATGTGAGCTTCTACATCGAGGATTGTTTATTCAGTCTTTTGATATGTTAGACCATTATACAATGATAAATTTTTACATTTTTGTCACCCAGGATGCAGATTTATTACTTCTGACACAATTGAGAAGTTGTTATGTTTCCACTACAACTGCATGTTTCTTTTGTAATGAACCCCTTCGTAGTAGTAGGACACTGGAGATGAATCGGCCATTTTGCCACCTCTTAAGAGCCTTCTGACTTACCATTTCCTTAAAAGAGGCCTGCAGATTCTTAAAAGAGTCGATGACAGCAATCATGCCACTATACTCCTTCTCTAAGGAACATTCGTAGTTTCCTCCGAGTGGGACAGTTAAGTTTTAATCTGAGAACTATAGTCATACCTGAGGGTATGGTGTGATTTTCCTTTTAATCTGATTACTATAGTCATACCTCAGAGTAATCTGAAATATCTAATGTTTTGTACAACTAATTAACCAATTTAATTTTATACCCAGTCTGTATGATTTGGCAAATGTTGTGCCAACACTTGCTAAATACTATCATCAAGCTAGTGAAGCCTATGAACAAGCTTGTTCACGCCACATCAATTTGGTCATATATATAGTAAGTTCCTTTTGCTTCTGTTTCTCGTACTAAGACTATGTTAGTGCATTAAGGAACTTGTGCAGTTCGCTTTTGCAGCATTTTGAGAAACTCTTCCAATTTGCTCGGAAAATTGAGGAACTAATGTACAATATGAGTCCTGAGGAGGTAAATGATAATATTCAGTTCAGCACTCTATCTAGTTTAAATTCTCATGTCATGTAAATATTATGATAGTTCTTCTATAAGGTATGACCTCTGACTCCCTAAAACCATGAGATTCCATGGCTAAGATCACTTTTGGTGGTGGCTCAAAACACCTGGTTGTAATGGAGTTGAGAAAGTGGATCATAAATGAAACATTAACCATAAAAATTTGGACTTGTGCTTTTCTCGTTCAAAATGACATTCTATCTAGGACTAGTGCAGTATTGTTGTATGAACTCCAGGAGAGTTGCACTCAAAAGCGCCTGCACATTTTCAGATAATGACACATGTCATTATCAGTGACTTTGTGTCCTGGGAAAACCTTAATTATACTACTATTTCAGAACCAACAGTGACATAAAAAAGGAAACAAGATTCATCTTACTCCAACTAGAAGCATACACATATATTCTTAATTCTTGCACCATAATAATTCCTTTTGTTCTAAATCTGCATGTTCTCTCTGAATATTAGGTGCTAAGACCTTATTTTCTATTTGATACACATCCATTTACTTACCTACTTATTTCACATGTGTAATCCATTTAGGCTTAGTACCCACTATGTTATGATGGAGTTGGTATAAAGTATCTGTTACTTGGCGCTCCAACTGCTTATTACATGATTGAACAGATACCTTTCCAAGTTGGAATGTCAAAGGTAGAATTTCGCAAGATGTTGAAGTCTAGCTTAACTGGAGTAAGTCCAAGACAAATTATTTTTTCACACCTATTGGGACCTTTATGAACGGTAGTTTCTAAGATTTTTTTCTTTCTGTTTTCATTTGATCTGGTCGACAGCTTGACAAGACAATCAATGCAATGTATAGAAAACTGCAGAAGAATATAACTGCCGAGGAATTGCTTCCTTCACTGTGGGAAAAATGCAAGGTATATTGTCATTTTAAATAAAGAGATGTGAAAAATGGAGCTATTTGTGATATGTTTCAAGGCTTGTGAAATTAAGAAGAAAAAGATTTTCCAGTTTCCATTTTTCTGAAGAATGAATAGAAGAATGGGTTCCCTTATATTATCTTGCAAGGCTAAACCAATAGTAATGGCCATGCTACAAATTCTAATTTAGTGCTGCACTGTCTAATGTCAACAAGGAGTAATAATGCATATGCACTAGCACTGTTTGTATTTTATAGATCACGTTTTTCTTTTAATCCATTATCTTAATGAACTGCCATATAAGATTGATGTAAGATGGGAAGTATCCTGTGAATTCTTCCTTTCTTGATGTGTTTGTTGCTGCAGAAGGAGTTTCTGGATAAATATGCAACCTTCCTCAAATTAATTTCGAAAGTATATCCCGATGAAAAGGTGACATCTGCTACTGAAATGAGAGATATTCTAGCTTCTCTGTAGCAATTTTGCTGCTGCAAGGTAACCTTTCCTTGATTTGTTTATGCTGGCTCTCTTGTTACTTGTTCTATCGCTTTTTATATTGAGAAAAGTGAAGTGCATTACTCTTTCCCAATAACAAAATTGATTGGTATACAGATGGTTTGAATGATGACATGTTAGGTTGTAAAGAATTGGAGATTCTTCGCACGGGAATTTGGTGTTGCCGAGGACATACTACATTTAGCTGTTGATGAACATAGCACTGGAACCCTGTATCTGGTACAGGAAATGTTTATAAACTGGAGGTAGTAATATTTGTCCTGGAATAAATATCAGTAAACTGAAGGTAGTAATATTTGTCCTCGAATAAATGTTGATCCTATTTTCGTTTTTCATAACACGACTAATGCTTTGGTAGATACTTATGTCGGTATTGTATTTTCGTGTTCTAAGGTTTCATGTTCGGTATTGTCCTTTGCTACATTGTTGTTGGCATGGTTTGTTAACCTTGATCTCTTTCTCTTCTAAGTGTCCTAGAAAGCATTTCAATCTTTAACACACTCTGAATCCTTGGTGAATCCAAGACATGATATTATGAATTATATATAAAAAGAGCAATCTCAATGTCACGGCCAGCTTATCTGTTGCAATATTAGAATGTTTTTCTCTGCTTAACATGAGAACCAATTCTTCACGATCTATGATTATTGATTAGTGAAGATATGGCTAGATTACAGTTACACTGTAATTGTTATACTGAGTTCAGTTTTGCCACCTATCGTTGTACTGCCAAAACCGAGCTCATATAAAATAGGCATGCCTCTATACACAAAACTCATGAATCATATATTGGAAGCTTCCCAAAACCTTGTATGAGGCATTAGGTTGACACTGCTACAAAATGACTTTTTAGTTGCCTTTCCCAAAACCTCTGTACGTTGTACCACACGATGGAATACGATCAATTCTAGAATACAATCAAGATCTTGAAGGATGCATCACACTTCACTCTGAAAAGGGAAGATAATGCTGAGGTGGAAAATGTATTAGATGGAGTTCGCTTGAAGTTCGCTTGGTGTGGAGATACTCGGGCCGGCAAGGGCTTGTTCCATCGGAAGAAGCTAAAATATGAATGTGTCCTACTCTGGGGTGGTTGTGAACATGTACCGATGTCCAGGGTATGCTCTGTTCAATGGGCTTTGTGAACATCGTCCCGCACGCTTCACCCGCACGAACTGTGTTCATTGTTTTTCAGTCAAGTGCACTGTAGCATAAGGTAACACCGTAGCACCCTACCAGACGGTAACAGTTGATGTGTTCTCCCCGATAGGAACTTAGGGCCTGTTTGGATGGTTACCACAACTTGCCGTGACTAAGGTTAGGAGCCTACCGCAGTTGTGGCATGCGGAACCTTCGGAAAAAATATAGATGTTTGGTTGATTGCCACAAGTTAGTCATATTATGGCATATGGACTATGGCTACCGTTTGGATTTCGACCACCGAGACTGCCAAAAGTTCGGCCAATAAGTATGGCAAGTGTTTGGTTTGCAGCCACCTTAGGATTATATTAACCCTAACTTATCAAATGGTGATCTTACCACCTCAAGCTCAAACGTGTCGCTTGTCCTTGTATTTTTTTTTATAACCATACCATTATAATCATCTAAAAGCTGTGGTAACCTGTTGTTTTTACTTTGCAAAAAAGAAAACTATTGTTTTAATAACCTGTCGTCGATTCGTAATAGAACCTTGCCGTTTATTAAAAAAAAATAGTTTTCAGGCTGGTAGAAAATATCATCACAAAATGAGATGGGCCGAATTAAAAATGGGAAGATGTATATGGCTGTTTGCTGGCCCATGTAGCCACTCAATTGTTCCAAAGAATACAATCAACCACGTCGTCAGGCACGAGAGTTCAGGTGGTTTATAGGCAGCCTTGCCCACGTACAGTTTCGATTCTTAGAAATTTTTGTACTAGTTGTACAGTTGAAACACTGATATTAATTAACGTTGCTACCAAGAGTGATAATTCTCATTCAGTCATTCCTGAACTATTTGCTGAAAGCAGAAAATATGGGATCAAAATCCATGCTAAACATTATTCCAAGTGCCACACATGGGGTTAAATATCCATACTTACCTGCTAGTTAGATATCTAACAAGCTGCAAGATAAAATTAATTGCATTAATATTGGTCTCAATTGTTGTTATGGAGCTCTCTGTTCATTTAATTGTAGTATTTTCAACAATGATCATCTCATTTCATTTTTTTTAGTTGAACACTCTGGCCCAACCTTTTTCTTTCGAAAAACATTCCACCCTAACCAGCATCTCCAATCAGTTCGAGGTAAAAAAGAGTCTGCACTAAAATGAAGCAAAAGAACAGCATTCCTTGCAGATCTATGACGAATATTTGGAGATCATCACAGAATGATGGTGTTTGTGACACTTACTTTAAACATCACCTCAGATTCGTTACGGATCAACAGATTTGTTGTAGTGATTCTTAGTACGAAAAGGTGCTCATATCAATCCCCATGCCTATCATCCCCATGAGAAATTTTCCACCTTTTTGTGCTTACGTCTCCTATAGATAGCTGAATTCTTCATATCGCATGACTTCCATAGACGACAAGCTGTTGCTTCTCTGAATATATAGTCGAGACTCCTCAGAAGGTCGTAATAGGGAAGATAAGAGTTGTGCATAGTCTCTTGATAGCTAACGTTCTTAATTCTAAAGCTTCCCATAGGAGGTGGTATTCGTTGTTATTGCATCTGCATATATAAACAGAGCTGTTGTTAAAGAGGATAGCGGATATGATGCTGGTTGGTACGCAATCCTGATAGCTGATGAGCGAAGGACAACAGTAGTAAATACGGTAGGGTCTTGTTGGCTCTGAAAACATGTCATCTACCAAATACTTGGCAGTATTGACCAAAAGCTTTTCAAAACAGAAACTTTAATCCTTGGTACATTCATCCGCAAATGTTATCAAAAGAATGTAATCAACAATATAAAGCTTGAAAACTCTCATCACTGCCACCTAGGTAGTCTAGGTAGCTTTAACCACAATTTCAATCATTAGAAAGTTTCATCATGGTTGTACAGTCAGAACACTGATATTACCGTTACGTCCAAGAGTGGTAATTCATTTTTTTTATTCCAGAAACATGTAAACAGAAAATGCAAGGCATGAAAAAGCCTAAAAACAATGTTCCAAGTGCCACACATGAGATTAATATACACTTTGACCCGCACCCAGCATGACAGATATCTTCCAAGCAGGAAGATAAAAGGTACTTCCACTCATATTCGCCTAACCCGTAGTTACAAAGCATCTCTAATCATCTCATCATAGTTGTGTTTCCCCGAGCATCATTTTATTGTATATTTCCCAGATCGAATCATTTTAGCTGATCACTCTTGCCCAACCCACGCCTCTGCTGACCATTCAATGTACAAAATCATCTGCATTAAATACAGAAATAAAATACAACACAACAGAAAACCCCAGTTGCTGAACGGCTGACAAAGGGCGGTCACCTCTATCCCAATGCCTATCACTCCCATGAGAAATTTTCCTCCTTTTGGTTCTCACATCTCCTAGACAGCTAAATTCTTCCTTGCAGAAGACGCCCACTTGAACATGCTGCCGCTGCTCCTCTGAATATATAGTCGAGAGGGTTATAGGGAGAGGATAGACTTAAAGCATGGTCCTGGCAGCTGTTGAGCTTAGGATAGCTGCGGTAAATATAAAAGGCTAGGATTGTTCTTGACTACTTTCAACTACTACAGTTTAAAATATTTAGCATTCTTGACAAAAAAAAAATTCCGTTCTGAAATGATTGATACTTTATCAAATGTCAATCCAAGGCATTATGGATGTTCATGCCAAAGCAAGCTCTACATCTCTTGTCTGCAATGTTACTAGCTGACGAGGCATGCGTTCAGCATCAGAGGTTTCGGGCAATATTCGCAGACTGCCCAACAGTTTTAATTCCCAGAAACCTTTAGATGTCTTGATGCAGCTTCTCAACAACATATACAAGCATCGTAACATTCTCTTCCAGTTCTGACAAACATGTATATATGAAAAGTAGATTCAGAAATCAAAATACAACTAAGCATTATTCGTGCACGTGATATACACAGCAGCTAGTGCTCAGCGGGGCAGATATCTTCCAAGCTGCATGGCAAAAGGCAGGCACATGAAAATGAAGAACTGAAACACAGGCTGTTAAAAATATAGTGCAAGGCCACACCTTTTGCCTAATAACTCAATGATATCAGTAGTCACAGTTGATCGCTTGTTTTTCTGAAAGGCAAGTGATGCAGCTTTCCGGAGCAGTAGAGAGCCGGCTATGCACCCAAGGGTCATTGGATTCACCCTACATTGCATGAGAATAAATCAAATTTGATTCCAGTGAGTTAGTCAAGTGACAGACATGTATGCATCAATAACCTCTTGTCTGTGGGTTGCTCATTTGCCAAGACAAACTGTCGTGCCCATGACGAAAATACTGCCACACTACCACCAATGAAAAATATTAGGGAAGAACCAAATGCAATCCTAAATGAAGGATATGAAGCAATGTTCATGCAATAAAAATAAAAACATCATCTGGCGATGAACCTACAATATTTTGACAACTAGAAACAGATTTCATGTATTGATGTTAGAAAATTGGCTGCCATCATGGCATAACTCCGATAAACTAAGTAACCACATTGTTGTAGTCAGCATCGACAGTGGTCGTGAGGATGAACACAGTCACCACAAATTTTCTAAGTACAGCAAACACGTAAGTCTAAGCTGCACCTTGTTGTAGTTAGCTTTTGTCTGCAAGGTACATATCATTCATGGCACAGTGAGCAAAAGTGTTGCAAGCACTGGGTAATTGATTTCCGGCTGAAAGTGCAGCCAAGCACTTTTGCTCCACATTTAGAAATGGCGTAGGAGACAACCAGGTTTGGAAATGTAAAGAAATTTCATATTCAAACGAAGAGGATTCAAAACAAAAAACCTATTCACGATTCAACAAAGATGATATATTGATCTAAAATCTCGCGGCATTTTTTCAAGAATAAAAGATTCACTCTTTTTCCTCTCTAAGACATTCCTGTATACTAACAGAAGCAGAGAGTCTGAAAAAATAGATTGAAAGAATTAAGTGAGTTCCTGTTTCCATGTAAGGAATCAGAGATTGGGAGATCAGAATAAGATAAATGATATAAAATGTGGATGAACACCTGTATGAAAATATAGCACGCAAATCAAATAATATATAGTGGACAAGGCAATAACCAACATTCAGCACTGAGAAGGCAACATACCTTCCAGCTAGGATGTCGCCTTGACCACCGCATCGCCTTGGGGAGCCAAACATGCTCACTTGGGTCACTTCAGAAAACATGAAAACAATATTTCCAATAATTCAAACCAATATTCCGAAATATGGAGAAAGTAAAGAAAAGGTATTTGTGACTCGGTATTTGAAGACAATTAATTAACACAATATTTTCACTATACCTGTTTTACCATCACTAATGAGATCTTCTTTTCCTTTCCGCATTATTGTTACACCACCGATTCTGAACCCACAAAAAATAAAATAAAAATAAAATTTTACATCAGCATTTTTAAAAGTGATAGTAATTTTCTGTTCATACTTTTGGCAGAGCGTGGTAAGTTGCTCAGACGCAGCTTCCTGATTTATCTCGCAGTTAAGAACCTTCTGGACTAGGCGCTTGTACTCATATACATTTGGTGTCAGAATGGCAAAAGGGTTGCCCTCAACAAGACCAGGATTATTGGTTACAAGAAAAAGTCCATCCTGCAAATACAAGAATTCTTACTCAACTCATAACATAAGAAAAAGGAAACATGACAATAACTTCCATCAGTACCCCGTCAACAACAGTTGGAATGTTAGCCTGCCGCGCATGTTTCATGATATTACCTACACAATCCTACAGATAAGATAATGTGAAACAAACATTAGAAAGCACGTAGGAATTACTGTATTTAGAATGTTCTTACAGAACCAAAACAAAAAAAAAGGAAAAAAAAAGAAGGAAAAAACAGATAAGCGGAAATAATCCAAAGAAAAACTCTAGTTCGATCAACAGCCCCTTGAAATAGGTATGTTCTTTAGACTTAATAGATGTTGCATCAGTAGCAAACATCAGCTTCAAGATGTTGGAAATCCAAGTATAAACAACAGGGCAACAGGTTACATATTCGTTTAACATTGACTTTAACAGTTTGAAATGCTAAAACAAAAGAAGAAAGATCTGATTATCAATGTAACTGCTCATAAATAGTTGTGCTGGTAACGCTCAACAGGAAAGGGCTTATAGTATATTTTGTAAACATGATAAATAGCCAAACCAGAAGAAATGAGTCCCTTCCAAGGCCAGGACCAACAACAATGCAATCAAAGCGCTCCATCCACTTTGCAACTTCAGTGAGAATTTTAGATGATACTGATACTCGTTCATCGTCCCTGCCAATGTTAGATAGAGAAAGATGTTGCTAAAAAGATTACAATAAGGAATTCCTAAAAAAAAAATACAAGGAATTCCTAAAAAAAGCACGAAATTGCAAACATAATGCCCATTTAAGTTACCTTACACTGTATGATTCCTCTAGTATTGGATGTACAATCAGCTCAGGGCTGTAACTCTTAATTACTGTTGCAGCATCTTTCGTGCAGAAAACATGTGAAATATCGGCACCCTGAACAATGCCATGTGAAATATTGCACTGATGTGTACTTCACATATTGAAACTTAAAGAAGATACTGACAACTTTCAAGGCAGAGATTGCAGCAAAATAAGGTGCACCAGTGTACTCACGACATCCACCGATTACAGCTATCTTTCCTGGGAAACATAATGATGTATTAGAATATAAGCTCACTGGTCACGCGGGAATAAACTGGAATGAATGGGCCGGGACTTCAAGCGAGATGTAAATGTGTGAAATGTATTTACAAAATTTCTGGCCGCAAAAGGGCTAAAAAATAAATGAACTCATAAGATTAAGAAGAAAAGCCAATAAAACAAAAAGGTAAATCCGCAGTTAATGTTGCTCATACATGTAAAGTCACTGTTCTAACTCAACCATCTCCGTTAAAATGGAAATTACATAATTCAAACATTCAAATGTGCACCACGGTTTTGCCTACCCAACTATTAAATCACTATCAGTGACAGGGAAGGTAAGAAACGCTCTTTATGAAATTAACCAAACACAAAAAAGAAATGCTAATTTGAAAAGGGCGCAGCATAGATACCACCAGAAATTTCCATGACAGTCAGCTTGCTGAGTCAAGAGATGAGATGCATAAGATCATGTAACATTCACCCAGTGCTCTCAAGATCAGTATAAAATTTAAGCAGGCCTAACATTTCGATAGAATTTGGAGTTTGTCTAACACTATTCACATCACAGTTGCATGCAAGAGAGCAAGATGACACGAAAATGGCAAAATCTTTTGTGCTTCTCAGTATTTCATTGCAACAAGCAACGCCCGCCCTGGATCTTGTAAGCTCATGAGCACTAGAACAGAGCCAAACCCATTTGACACCGATTGGAATCTTCCCTTGACAGCTCCACACGCAAAACAGGGACTTAAGGACTGACATGTGCCCCGTCTCTTCTTCTTCCAGTGCTACAGAGCATCATCCGACGGGATGTGAGCAAGGACTGCTCGCTCTCCCACCTCACAGTGGTACCCGCGGCAGTGGTTTCCCTACTCCCAGCAACCGGAAGCACAGTCCCTTTCGAACTGAATTTTATCTCGCGACCCAGATTCCCAACACACGAAACAACTCGCCATTCATCAAAACTACGCTCCGCAACGAGGCATTCCCACAAACACCAAGCGGGCGCATCACCACCATAATTCAGGAAAAGAAATGATAGCACCCAAGAAACGGAGAGGAGGTGCCGGCGGCGAACGGACCTGCCTGCCCCTTGTGCCTGGAGCGGTCTAGCGGCGGCGTGATCCGCCGGACCACGGCCTCCGCGTCCGCTTCGTACACCGCCGAGGACGCCATGGCGCGGAACCGGAGGGAGGCCGAGGAGGAGGCGGAGGAGGGCGAGCCGGCGGCGGGGTTGGGAGGGAGGAGGGTGCGGAGCAGGACGAGCTGCCTGCGGAAGGCCGGGGAGGTGGCCCACATGCGGCCGCGGTGCTGAGGGTGGTGCCGCCACGCGCCCGTGGTTCGGCTCATCGGTTCCCGTGGGAAGCTGCTGGAAGCTGCGGGCGTGCGCGCCGGAGACTGGTCCGCACGCCTTTTTCTTTTGACCCAAAAAAAAACAATTTTTTTCAGAGGTTTTGATTTTAGTGAAGCTACAAAATCAAAACAAATTTTTTGCTATACTCATTTCTTCCATTGCGAACCTGTATTGATTTTGAGTGTTTTCTTTGTGGAAAAAAGAATAACAAAAAGACAGAAAAGTGTTTTTTGACGAACAGAAAAATGGCTTTATTCTTCTTTTGTCCTTCTGGCCATTTCAATCAATATTGTAACAATTCTCTTTGACATGTATATGATTTGCTCGGTCTTTCGAGTTAATTTTTCACATTTGGTTTCACTCGAACTCAACTCCGTTATTTATATGAATAAAAAATTTTCTTCGGATGCAGTCAACAGATCGACACCATAGAACTGCTTTGGGCTATTTTGATAACCGTAGTACAATCCACCTTTTTGGGCAATGTCGATAACGCACGTCTTTCTTCTGAACAATTTTGAAAACTGTCATGTTTGTAATGGCCGTATTGTGTCACTGACAGCTCGATCCACCCGGCCACCACCGGTGTCATCCATGCATCGTGACAAATACAAGATCACCCTTGCAATAACATGTACAATAGTATAACATTATTCCTTTTCTTATTCCATCCACAATAGTATAGATTTGGATCAATTCTTCTCCGGCATATATATAGATTACAAACAGACGGCATCACGCATGCATGCATTCCGCCGACGCGTGTGATGATCTCATTTGTCCGCGGTGGCGACGTCTGCTGCGGCGCCGGCCTCTGCCTGCTTGTCCGACGGTGCCTCGCCGCACCTCCTTGTCTTAATCGCGAGAACGACGGCCTGCTTGTCCATGCGTCGAACAAATGTAAGGTAAATCGATCCAGTGTGAATGCAGAAACGAAAGGTACTTTTAGCGATGGGTAATGCATGAGGCCACTTGCCGTGTATATGTCATGGTGCATGGCGCGGTTGATTGACTCGAGCGCCGCCTGCCGCTGCACCGCCGTGAAATGGCAGTCGCACTTGTTTCCGGCGCTGGCGTCTGCCTTGTCGTCCAACGCAGACAGATCCGCCTTCACCTTGCACCAGTACTTGAGCCGCTGATGAAGGCGTCCTTCCCGCCGGCGTCTAACCTCGTGATCCTCACCCCGGGGTGCTCAGCCCGGAGCCTGGCGCTCGCGCAGACGGCCGAGAACAGCCGCGACGCGGCCGCGCTCAGCAGAGCCTCGAAGAAGGCGTCGAACGGGTCTAGGTCGCCGATGCCGGCGATGTCGCCGGGGTAGTGGGTCCCGTTGGTCTTCTTGGCAACGTGGCCCAGCGTTTCGCGGTCGTGCTTCGTGAAGCCGAACGTGTGGACGGGGTACTTGGGCGCCCCGGCCTTGAGCTCGCTCTCCCGATCCCACACCTTGTCTTGCAGGACGGTCTTGTCGCCACCGTCCGACAGCAAGATGATGAAGGCAGCACGGCCGTCGGCATCGGCACGCTCGGTCAGGATCTGCGTGTTTGTTTATGCACCGAAATGTTCATTATATATCGTGTGTTTGCCGTGATATATATGAAATCTTCATTTGTTTTCGTGTTGTGTCCGGATGTCAGTGGTCTCCGTGTATATAATAGTCATAGACTAGCTAACAGACACACACGAATCTATTCTGTTCAACATATATACCTACCTTCTCAGCCTTATTCAGGGGCTTGATGAGGTTGGTGCCACCACCACCCGTATACTTGAGTTTTTCCACCAGGCCTTTAACATTCTTGCGGCCTTCGTGGGACATGGCAACGAGCGTCGCCGTCTCCTCGGCACCGTCCTTGTCCCTGAGAACCCTGACTACAGAGTCGAAGGGCACGACGGCGAGGCGGTCGGCAGGGCCGAGCTTGTCGATGACGATCCTCAAGACGTCCTTCTCCAGCTCCAGCATCGGAGCGTTGGTTCTGCTGCTATGGCTTATGTCGATGGCCGCGACAATGTCGACCGGGACGCGCACCGGGCGGTCCGCTCCCGGCGCCGCCAGGCTGACTGTCACCGGGAACTCCGGGCACCTATCTTTCCTGTTGATCGATTTGATCTTCGTGAAGGTGCTCAGTTGAAGCGCCGAAGCGGCTGGAGCCTGAGAAAAATTCACATGCATCATGAGCTTACCAGCCATTCTTTATAGCAAATTAATCGTGCAAAGTGACTTGTGTACAATCAAAGACAATTGAGTTCAAATATTTGTAGCTCAGAAAATGCTACAAATATTTTCTTTCTGATGAGAACAGTGTTGCCATACAGGTACAGACCTGTTTATAGACGCTAACCTTATTCTAAATGGAAAAGGTAAATAAGAGAGGGAGTGAGTTGGCTTCCCCCTATTTTTTCTTAAAAAATAACCATATTTGTGCTTACTGTCGATGAGGTTGCCATCTGATATTCAGCTCTAGTGGTAAACCCCCGCCCAAGCCAAGAAAAAAGTTCCAAAAGCCCTGACCTTTTCGCCCGACTCTACGGTCAAAACAACTCTTTTCAGAAGCAGGCAGCTGAAACAAGCAGCCAGCTTAGAAGTAAAAGCTGTCTTTAGTCCTGCAAGATATATGCAGCTTTTAAACTTGTCTTGATATGTCATCTAGGGCTCCTAATGCTCAAAATATGCATTTATGTTCCTAAACTTAAGCGTTGTTCACAAAAATAAATATAAAAATGCTAAAACGTGTCATCTATGTCCATAATTTTAAAAAACCCATTATTTCTGACATGGCTCTATCTATTGTTCTGCGATGCAATCAACTAAGCACGATGTGTGATGATGAGGCTGATTTAAGGAAGATAAAGAGTATAAAAAATCATGCTCAACTAGCGGATATATAGATCAGCAGTGAAAAAGGGTCTTTTTGGAACTTCGAACCTAAACAACACATGTTAAAACATTCATAAGGAGAGAGTGTGCGTGCGTTATGAGTGTTTGAGTTATACTGTGTAATCGCAAAAAAAAAACATTCAGGGATCCGAATTTCTATTTTAAGAGTTTGAGGGACCTAAATCACATCTGTCTAATTTAGGATCACCGGTACATTTTGTACGTATTCCATGATGTTTTGACTACAAATATGTGAATATACAAATGACATTACGGCGGAAAATAGGATGCATACGGAAGGGAAACATAGAGCACACACCTGTGAGTCCATACCGTGCTCCGAACAAATATATAGTGATCCGAGCTATAGGTGTTCAGCTTATGTTCTAGCTTAATTTCTGTGCTCCTAACAGCCCCAAGCCAGTGCCCTGCACGGCTTACTGTGCTTTGCTATTTATATATGTGCCATACTACCATGCCTGGATATATATGCAACCAGGACAACCCATACCGACAGAGATTGGTGCTTGGCTCGTCAGTAGGCCGTGTATCACGTTTTTTGCCCTGGATTTGTCTCTAGAGAGAATAACATGCTTGCTTGGTTGTTCCTTGCGACGTCCAAGTACGTGATACACGCTTCCTGTTTGTTACCGAACTTTATATCGTAGCTAGAAGTCTCTAGAGTACACACTTCTAATTGAGTGGCTAGTGTCTCACGTTTTCTGCCTTGGATTTGTCCGTAGAGAGGATACCATGCACGCTTGGTTTGTTCGTTGAGACGTTCGTGGACGTGATACACGCTTTCTCCAGATGAAAATAAGCCAACCACTTCATTTTCAACCGTAGCCAATTGTACATCTCGATAACCTGCTGGCTCAGGACTTAGCCTTATTTAGACACTGTCATTTTGCCCGTGCATTGCTATGGAAGTGATAATATAACTTATTTATTTTAGATACCCAAATGTTTGTCTCATGAATATAATATTTTAACTTTGTTCTAGAAATGAAAATTGCGTTCTTGTAAAAATCCCAAGGATTTCTCAAATCTTTAAATATTTTAATTAATCCAAACAATGCTCGACAACTACCTATTTTAGCTAAATTTTAATTCATACTTCTTGTATGATTTTTAACTATAATTTCAACCATCATATTATACACATGTCAAGCTGCAACTACACAAATTTTGGTGAATTTTGAACATCAAAAAAAGTTATTTAAGAACAATGAAAGTGATAGGCGCGATGGGAAAAAATAGACAAAAAGGAAAACAAAAAACGACAGATGGTGGGATTAAAACCAAGGAATGCAAGGCGGAAGGAAACACCCTACCGCTGAGCAAACGCCTGTTTGTGTCTAAAGTCGATTTGGCTGCTATGTCATCAAAGGAAAACTCCTGTTTGTGTCTAAAGCTGACTGACCATGCGTTTCTACGAAATATTTTAAATGCATATATTCATGTTTTAGAACAATTAAATCATTGTGCCACCAATTTGTAATCACATCTATCAGCTCAGTTATGAGAGCAAAAAGGCATAGACACAAGAAAAAAAAAACGTCGGGTGCGTTCGTTTCCTTCTCTCTAAATTTTAGACCTGTCACATCAAAAAGAATCTTCACACTTAAAAATATTTTAATGACAAAACCTTTTTGACAGATGGGTGCTAATTTGCTAGACGAATCTAATGAGCCTAATTAATCTATATTTTGCTACAGTGATGCTACAGTAACCATCTTCTAATCGCCGCTTAATACCCTCATTAGATTCATCTCGGGAATTAGGCGAGGGTTCTGAAATTAGTTTTATAATTTGACTGTGTTTAGTACCAGTGTTTTGAAAAGCGGAAGAACTAAGCGGGCGGTTGAGCACCGCCTAACGCCTAGGTGTGCCTAGGCGGCGCTTAAGCGGTGCTAGGCGGTTCTAGGCGCTTGTACTTTTAGCAAATAAACATAAAAAGATAGAAAAAAAAAGTGAAAACAATGCATATTAACACATATTTATTGGAAAATAGAGAAAAATTCTTAGTTAACAGCTTAGTCGAAAGCGAAGCGGTGGAGCTCCGCCTAGCGCCTACGCGGCGCTTAAGCGGTCTAGGCGGCGGCTTTTTTAAACACTGTTTAGTACATATAAATAGTAAGATTTGTTTTGGTGTGACTCCTCTAAAATTTAGATCCCTGGATCCGAACACACCCGTTGCTTAGCTGCATTTTGAACTTGAACTCTCACATGCAGTACTCGAACTTGGAACCCTACACAAATTTTCTTGATTTCTTTCCTAAAATTAATAGACGGATGAATATTTTTTCTACAATTTTTTCTCATGAATTATTTGCATTAGTTAGTTAAGGCCGTCCACAACAAAAATGAACATTTCACGTGCAGCACACCGTGAAGAATTGGAGGGTACCAGCGACCTCCAGTCTGTTCTCTCGCGTGTCAAAAAAATAAAGCCCGTTCTCTCGTTCACCCCGTCGCCGTTCGGCCAAGAAAAATCCCCAAATCCATTCCTCCATCGCACGATCACGATGGGTAATGGGGGCAAGGTGTGATGCGGGGCCCACCTGTCAGCGCAATGGCAAAAGCAGGGCTGAAAACGGAACGGAAATTTCCCGTCCCGTCCCGGTGCCGTAGAAAAACAGGAGCGGGACGGGACCCGGTGCTGCTGTCACGGGAACGGGATCAAAAGCGATTTTGCTCTTCTCCGTCCATATCTTTGGTCTCCCATATGGTGCCGGGATATTCCCGATTAGGCTCCTCCCGTTTTCAGCATATACGGGATGAAGGCCTATTGTCTGCCAGATTGCCACTACCATTCATCAAGCAATAATGGCCCAATAAGCAATAACCCAGGCCGAGTGAAGCGCTAGGCCCAGGCTCCTGGTTGATCAGCCGCTCATTGGCCATCATGAGAGCAGTTGTATTTTTCTTTCCCCCTTTTTTTGGTTAGTTTTTCTCATAGCAGTTCTTTATTTATCTTTTGCCTGATTATATTGATAAAAAATCACGTCACGTATGAAGGAACTATGTCCTTTTATATAAGTCTTGTTCAAATATTATACTAAGTGAAATGATTTTTGAGCTTATTGTATCAATCAATGTTTGTGCCAAGTTAGATGTATGATGCCATGGTCCGTTTTGTACTACCGGTTACCATACCGTTACCGCTATTTCCGTTCGGATTTGTTCGTTTTCGACCAACCGATTATGACCCGTTCATTTTCGTTCCCGCCTTTTCCGTTTTCGTTTCCGTCCGGTCAAAGAAATGTGAAAGTGAAAACGGAGATGTTTTTCCAACCGTTCCCGTCCATTTCACCCCTAGGCAAAAGAACTCAGAGTTGGAGAAAAAGGCTGCAGGAACTGGGATTCAAACCCACTCTTCGTCGGAGGAAGCGAACAGCCTTGCCGCTAAAGCTCATGCCATTTCGTGTCTGATATAGCTTCCGCATTATAAACATAAGGAAATCTCGATTATTCAAATTCAAATCAAACTCAATTTAAATTCGACATGAATTCAAATGGCAGATGTTTGAAAACTGAAAAATCCGGTTGACGATCCACTTTAGACTTATTAAGTAGTAGAGTGTGTGGTGTAGATTCTTTGAATTACGTGCCTCCATTAGTCATGATAATGAACTCGACTATTCCTGTGTTGTATATAATAATCTAGCAGACCATGGTCTCGACATCCACATTATTTTAGGGCCTGTTTGGTAGGGATTCTAAAAGTGCTTCTGCTTCGGATTCTTGTAGAAGCTAGCCAAAGAGTTCAAAATAAAAATAGATTCTGCTTCTCTCATCAAGAAGCACTTCTCAATTTTGTACTAGAATCTAGAATTCACAAAATCATAGCTTCTCATGACTTTTCTACTCATCTTTATATGAGAATCCATAAGAGAAGCTATTTTGCCAAACATTTGAAAAGCGCTTCTTGCATAAAAGTTGCTTTTTGAGAGAAGCTATTATGTGGAGAAGCTGTTTTGTGGAGAAGTTGTTTCCTTGAGAGTCAATGCCAAACGGGGCCTTAATGTACAACCAAGGCGCAAACGTCGACTAGGCATGCTGCCATCTTTAATAATTGTACCATACTGTTTCTTTGTAAGATTTTGTACCAAAGTGTATGAGTAACAACCCACCCCCCCCCCCCCCCCCCCCCCCCCCCCCCCCCCGGGCGGGACATCCCTTCCCTCCCCAAAATACCAGCTGCTGCCCGGAGCCCAATGGGAAAACAACCCGGACGAAAGTGTGCCAGTTTCTTTCCCTCCTCAAATCAATGGATCTTCAGTGGCCTCACGGCCGGTGTCCTCATCGGCAGGAGAAGCAGAACTGGGTGGCGAATCCAGACGCAGTCGACGATCTTCGCTATCTTGGATCGCTGACTGCACATGCATGGGGGGTGACAATCCTTGTCGTCGCTCTCGTTGGATCTTCATCGCTCCCTGCCTATCCCTTTCTCGCCCATCCTGAAAGTTGCTGACAAATTAAGAGTTAATCAAATCGTCAGACCTGTGGGACAGTGCAGGGAGAGGAGTATCCAGCAAAATAACGTATGGTCTGGTCAAAGACTAGTCTTGCAAAAATTAAACAAGCGAGGTCTCTACCATTTTTATTTGAATCAAAAGAGGTGTATAAGTTCTATAAACAAATCTGCACAATATATTCACCAGGAAGTAGACACAAGAGTAGATCGATGCAAATAAGTCAAAAGGACAAAAGACACGAGATTTGTTTCGAAGTTTAGGCCCACAAAGTGCTCTACCTCTCCGTTAAGGAGTCCACGAAAGACCGTGTTTCTCTCAACCTTCGCGGAGAGGAGTTATTGCATTTGCCATATGTGTTGGCACAAGGTAGCTAAAATTGTCACCGCCATCATCATAGTCCAGATTGTGTAACTAGCTCATAAGGTTTTTGTAGTAGTACACAACTATGTTGATTATAAGGTGAGAGGGTTGCTTTGCGGTCATTTTGTATATTATTATAATAAAATTCCTGACATTGATGTATATGTGTCTTCATGACTTAAAGATACTGTCATTGTTTCAATTTCACTGGAGTAATTTCTCGTAGATCAACTAATTAAACTAGACAACCGAGCTTGGCATAGAAGAGGGAAGAAAATACAGTTTCATGGTTGCATCAAAATTGATGTAATACTGCCCATTCCTTAAATGGTGACAGAGGGTTGATGGCTATGGTGACGACTGTCGAGGGTCTCAAAAGCAGCCTCGGGCGAAGCTACGTTACCCACGTTGGGTGCAGATGCACCCACAAGAAAAACGAGTTTCACTTATACCCAGCAAATTTCCACCATGTCTGCACCCTGTAGGCCCAAAATGATGCACCCCCCAAGGCCCAAATCGCCCAACACAGCACTAAAAGGCCAACAGCCCGTGCAAAACTTAACGCCGTGGGCCTAAACAAGCAACAGGAAAAAGAATCGTTTCTGCCTCACGCATCGTGTATGGCAACTGAACAAAGATCGATCCCAATTCCCTAACTCGCAGTGTAGGTCGTCTCCAGGCGCCGTGCCGATCACCGATCGCAATCAGCCAGAGTTGCCGCGTCCGTCGCCGGTCGCCGCGCCCGCGCCCGCCGATCCCGTGTTCGCCGTATCATATCAGATTAATTAGCTGGTTGAGTGCGACTTGCCAGGCTGCCGCCGTTGATCAGAATTTGCAAAAGGTAACAACTTTTTATTTCTGTTTCGGTTAATCTCATTTGAAAATTACAAGATACGATGGTTGTACTATGTCAGTTTGGTACTTAGGGCTTCAAACAAATGTACATTGAACTATGATTGCATTTAATATTTGCACATTACCGTGATAAGTATCAATAATAACTTGATATACAGCAGGTATATTGATGGAGCGATTTTATAAAAGAAAAGCACCAGAGGCGTCTGAAGATGATATTAATTGGGAAGATGAGATTAAATATGATCCAGGATTGAGGAAATTAATTAGTGATTACCATCCTAATCAGAGAGAGAGGGTGAGAAGAAGGTACTTGCAGAATGGCCCATCTCAACCTCGCACATGCAATTTTCCAACCTCGTATATTGGAGAAACCCCAAGGAGATTTATTCCGGAATGGTTCGATGAGTTTCGAGGTTGGCTTGAATACAGTGAATCCAAAGACAGAGCATATTGTTTTCATTGTTTCTTGTTTAGAGAGAAGAAGGATGCTGGACATGAAGCATTTGTTGTTAATGGCTGGAATGGATTTCATAGGAAGGAAAGACTAAAATCTCATGTGGGTGGTGTTGGTAGCTTACACAATCAGGCAATGAAGAAATGTGATGATCTATTGAAAACAAAGCAGCACATCGATGTTCAATTCAAAAAGCAAAGTGATGCCGGAAAGATGGCTTATTTAACTCGGCTAAATGGTTCCATTGATGTTGCTAGGATGCTAGTAAAGCAAGGATTGCCTTTTCGGGGTCATGATGAATCGGATAGTTCCTACAACAAAGGATATTTCAGAGAATTTCGTGATTATACAGCACAACAAAATCCAGAGTTGCGCAAGGTAACAAGTAAAAATGGATCTGCAAATAGTCAATTAGTTGCTCCTGAAATTCAGAGGGACATTGTTGAATGTTTTGAAAGGAAGTGTTACATTCTATTCTAGAGGAATTAGGGGATGATGTTTTTTGGTTGCTAGTTGATGAGTCCTGAGATGTTTCTTGCAAAGAACAAATGGCTGTTGTTTTGAGATATGTTGATAAATGTGGAATGGTGAAAGAGAGATTTGTTGGTCTTGCTCATGTGAAAGAAACAACTTCAG
Source organism: Eragrostis nindensis (assembly GCA_012490785.1). Lineage (NCBI taxonomy): Eukaryota > Viridiplantae > Streptophyta > Magnoliopsida > Poales > Poaceae > Eragrostis > Eragrostis nindensis. The sequence goes on from JAAXCT010000282.1 coordinate 683,482, forward strand.
CGTCACTAAAGTCTTCTATTGATGCTTTATTTGTTAAGTTGAAGCTAAGTTTAAAGCAAGTCAGAGGACAAGGCTACGACGGCACCAGCAATATGAGAGGTGAATTTAATGGATTGCAGTCACTTATCATGAGAGAAAGTCCTACAGCTTATTATGTGCATTGCTTTGCTCACCAACTTCAATTGGTCCTTGTGGCCGTTGTGAGAAAGCATGAAGGCATTAGTGATTTCTTTTCTAGGATATCTGACTTGCTGTCCGTTGTGGATGGATCAGCTAAGAGAAGGGACTTGATCAGAGATATCAATCTTGAACATATGAGTAAAGCATTAGGTTGTGGGAACTTCAAACTGGGACGGGATTAAATCAGGAGCAAAGTCTTCAAAGGCTTGGAGATACTCGTTGGAGTTCTCATTACAAAACTCTCAAAAGTTTAGTGGACATGTTCCCTACAGTAGTCAAAGTTCTAGAAATTGTGAGAAAAGATGAAAGAGATTGGAAACACAGAGATAAAGCATCAAACCTTCTAGACTACTTCCAAACTTTTGATTTTGCCTTCTATTTGCAACTCATGCTGACTACATTATCAATCACGAACGCCTTGTCTCAAGCATTGCAGCGAAAGCACCAAGACATTGTGAATGCCATCAAATGTGTGAAATCCACAAGGTGCCATCTTGATGAACAGAGAAGAACTGGGTGGGAAAAAATATTAAAGTTGGCATATGACTTCTGTGACAAGCATGATATTATCAAACTGGAAATGGAGGATGCATATATTGATCCCAAGAAGCGTAGAAAAAAATCTGGAATTACAAATGGGCATTATTACCAGGTTGATTGCTTTAATGAAGTTCTTGATTGGATACTTCGAGAGCTTGATAGCCGCTTCAATGAGACTAGCTCTCAATTGCTTGTTTGCTCATCTGCTTTTAGTCCAAGAGACTCGTTTCATGATTTTAATGTGGAGAATTTGATGAGCCTAGCAAACCTTTATCCTACAGATTTTAATTCAATGGATTTAAGGGATCTTAGCCAACAGCTTAGTCTTTACATCATTGATGTGCGAGATGATGACAGATTCTCCAATATAGAGACTATTGCTGAACTTTCTCAAAAAATGGTGGAGACTAGGAAGCACCATACCTACCATTTGGTTTATCGTCTGTTGAAGCTTGTATTAATATTGCCAGTTGCTACTGCTACAGTTGAGAGATGCTTTTCGGCCATGAAGATTGTGAAGACATATTTGCGCAATAAAATCGGTGATGATTACATGAGTCATTTACTTATTGGCTATGTTGAAAAAGAAATGATGAGGAAAGTTACCAACGAGGCTGTGGTTGACCGTTTTATGAAAATGGGTGAACGAAGATATGATGATTAAAAGGTAATGTTGTAATTAATTAAATTTATTTCTGCCGGTCACTCCTTTTTAAAAAAGAACTGAAACTGATTCACTTGTTCGCTTTTTGATTAGGTCGTCGAGGACTTGGAAATTGAATGGTGCTGGTTTTTCAATGTCATCCCATCTTGTGTTGTCATCCTATATTATTAGTAGATTTCTTCATTTTGGTAATTTTTTTACCGCTTCTTCCTGTTTTATTGAAGTTTGGGTGTTAAAGTTATCTATTGCAGTATAATTTCGTCCACGGTGTTCCAAATCATACAAACATCTCTATGTTAAGGAAAAATCCTGCACCCCCCTCCATTTTTCTCTAGCTTCGCCACCCCCCCCCCCCCCCCCCCCCCCCCCCCCCAGGGGGGGCTACAGCCTACAGCCCCCTCTCTATGGAGTACATACGTAGCAAATATAACATGTCAGAAACTGACAGCAAGCGATTCAACCTGTTACAAATGAACTGAAGCAATGATAGCAAACAATCCAATTTCTGGAATATACAGAAGAAGAGCTACAGCTTTTCGTCACCTGTGATGCCGTGTTCTGGATTGTACTACCGACATGATTGAGCCGGAGTTGCTGCAGATTAGGATCCTGCGAACCGAGGGCCTCCATCTTGATGTTGTTGAGGAAACGCCGCATCCTTGAGGGTGTTTGGACCCTGTAGTTGTTGAGGCAGCCTGTGCGCCAGCGGTGTCGTCGGGCAAACCTGTTCGTCGTGTCGTGGCAGCTGGACAGGAGAAGCACTACTTGGGCGCTGGTCAGTCACCCCCCTGCACACCTTGTATCCGCATTGGTAGCCATATATGTGCCTGCAAAACAGCCTGCAAAACAGTCCAAGCTTTCCTGTCGAAGGGACGATCATTCCTAGCCTTCTACATGTGCTACAGGGTAATGAAAGTGTTTAATCTGTAGGTGGCTCACGTTAGGTCATCGAGGTGAGTTGTGTTTGTACTCTTTGCTGGCCATGCATGCGACAGTATATCTTTTCAGATTGGCGAGTTTCTAGAGAACCAGACAGCTCTCGCAAAAGGAGCAATCTAAGGAAGAGCTAGCGAGCGTCAGTTTCAAGTATACCGCACCTTTTGCATGCTTGATCAATGTGAGTGGAGTAGAGACCCGCCCGTACCCCTATTGCCAATGCGTGGCGGAGCAGTTGCCAAGAAAACACGCTTTGAACCTTGGCCGTAAATGTTTGTGCTTCCATATGCCGCCGGAGTAGGATTGAGGACGCCATGGGAAGTGATCAGCTTCTAGTTTGGGGTAGTGGTTTCAGACATTGTGTGGCCAGTTGTTTGTAGGCCTCCTTCCCTGTGCATTGCCCTAAGGAGGCCGCATCCTGCAGAGAATGTCCAGTTCGTCAATTGGAGCAACTACAAACGAATGCATGATTGTGTGTAGTTGTTTGAGCTTCTGTTCGGAAACCTTTTGGATGCTTGTTTGGGTCCCAAAGTTATGTGCCCGGTAACGCCAACGCGGGGGCGCCCGAGTGGCCAGAGCCAGAGGGCTCCGGGAGCGTTAGCTCCTGTCGGCCCGGGATCGATCCCCCACCGCGGCACCAGAAGCATTTCAGTGAACAGTGCCAGAGATGGTACTGTTCACTGGAATGCAAAAAAAATCCCCTCCTCTCCCGGGTCAAAGCACATGGTTAAGACTCGCGCCGAAGCTCACAACGGCCAGCTGAGTCCCTTTGTAGGATCGGGGAGGGGGGTTCGGGGTTTCTTGGCCTGCGTGAGAGACTCTTCTCCTTAGCAAAATGCCGTCGGGGGCGGTCTTACCCCCGGCAGGTCGAGTTTTATGTGCCCGGTAACCAGAGATCAGAAATTGGGTAGATCATGCATGTGCTGCCAAATCGGGCACCATGCATGAAGTGGTTCCAGATGTTTGTGTTACCCCTGCATATCTGATAAGTGCAATGCTCCAGGAGGACCGGTCGAAAAGTGAGAACAGGACCAAAAGACAGATTTTGGGAGGTGAGGTGGAGCTGTCCAGAACGTATTGTGGGAAAAATATGTTGCCTTGAGAACTGCAGAGAGAAGCGAATGTTGATCGTTTGTGATACTCCAAGCTGAATTATTGACCAGTATGTACTTCTAAAGACCGCATGTAACCAAAAAAAAATCTTTTCTGTTAAATACAATATCATTACAGCATAACAGGATATTGAACTATTGATGGATATATTGAACTGTACTATAGTAATGCAACATGTGTGCCCATCAATTGCAAAACCGTAAGTCAGAACGGGGTACTCAAATCTGAAATGCCTGCAACTCGTGAAAGGCAGCCAAATCAGGAAGTCAGAATCGGAAGGGCTTAGTTGAATATGAACTTGGAAGACACCTTTGTTTAATTCAGACTTGGCTACACCGCGAAATGGATTGTAAGGTGAGTCGAGTAACGTGCAAATTCATCATAAATAATATAAACATTAACTTGATACTAGGTGCAAATCCGGTGTGGAGAAGTTGAGCAGAACGTGAGAAGGACGCCTGGCTTTGTCGAATATGCTTGCGTAACTTCTTTCCTAAACTTCAACTTCTTATCCGCGATTGAGCTTGGCATGGATGAAGTTGCACGTACAGCCACGTAAGCATCCAGCCAACGTGGACTCTCACCAGTCGGAAAGAGATAGATTGGAACGATCCTTGCGTGGGGTTATGTGGAGCCTGGCCCAGTCAGCAGCCGCCTCTGATTCGCATCACGTGAGCCGAGATTCCGATGCCGTCGACATGTTGATTAGTGCTGCTGTTTTTGCACCCAGTGTTTGTTTCTGGCGCCTGCATGGAGCTGATTTGGATTACAGCAGTGTACTACGAAATCTCACTCTGCCTGGTATCTAATAATGGAACTTTTCTTTCATGGTACTGCTACATAACAATGTACAATACAATTTATATATAAGCTTATGTCTCTCTCGTATGAGAGTTCCTTTGATGATGCAAGCTTAGGATGGCCACACACACCATTTCATCAGATCCACATGTGCAACAATCACTTTCTTTCACCATTATCCGGTCCTCCTTTTGAGTTCAAATCGTCCATTAACAAAATGTTGATCGCTCCCCTCAAGCAAGATCGGTTCAGTGTATTTCCTTGATATTTCCATCCGTTACTTTCTGTCTCTTCTGTTTGCAATCATATTATAAGACAACCTTGCTTGCTGCTAAGGACAATCTTATTCATACCAGAGTAATAATGCAGATTTTCAGAATTGTTTTTCTTTGAAAAAATTTAGAATTTTACAGTATGTTATATGTATTTTTCGTATTCAGATAATCAATAGGGAACTCAATTACTCTGTTACAAAGACATTATAACAGACTGATACGATGCCACTTCAGCTGTGCTTTTGTGCTCTTGAGCTTTATTCATGTTGCAATCTTTCTGTGTGGTCCAATAAGCTAGGTGCATAGGCTTATATAGATATATATCTTCCACACTGCATGCATGTTAGTCTACACCCATCCATGCATGTTACGTTGTGCAAACCACATTAGCATCGGATATCTCGTTGCATGTGCACAAGACGACACTGCAAGATACCTTCAGTGGCGCCGCAGCTTGTCACGAGCAGGCACAACCATGTATCATGTGAGCTTGCGTGGAGCACCTGCAACTGGCACGGAGATATCTCTGGAATGACCCATGGGCAGATAAACAATTGTTATCAAGTCTAAATTGACACGGAGATGTTTTGTTTCTCTATATTGACACCTAATCATATGTGCGTGACGTCACCAAATTGTTACTAGGTCTGTGCAATTGGGAGAGATGGCGGGGCGGAGCCAGATTATGTGGAAGAGGGGGCCGAACTGAACAACGAAGCAGATTTACATGATGATTAATCATATTTTCCTCTTAGCATCCTAGACCTTGCTCAATTCCTTAAAGAATCACACAAAGACAGTAAAAGCAACGGGGAGCCAAGGCCCAGGTTGGCCTTAAAGTGGCTCCGCCCCTGGAAGAGAGCATCCTACTCTCTGTACAAGATCTCAAGTCTCCGTACGTAGATCACCACTGCCACAGAACAACGAAGTGCATTGACACGGAGAAGAGTGAATCATAACAAGTCCTCCGAATACTTTTGGCTACGCGCGTGACCTTGTTAATTTTCGTTGTTGTTTCATTTAACTATGACTAGTCACGGATCGGATCAGTGCTCTGTAGCCATCTTGTTTTATTGATGATATACACAACACCCCGATGTTCTAGTAGAAACTTCCTCTGCCTGGCACACACCTGCAGCTAGCATTTGGTGCACAAGCAACAATGCAATTCAGTTAGAGAGGAAAAATTGAACGATTGATTATTTTCAGTGGAAAGTATGCACATTAAGTAAATCCTCTTACATGTGATTCAAACATATAGTCTTGGCCAGGACATCTCACAAATCGCGACACTACTATATCCTAATAAGTAATAACTGAAGAAACTCTAGTTCATATCTTCCTAGTAGTTCATTGATTGAAATATTCTCTTAGTCGACAAACTATTATGGACCAGTAGTGTAATCTCAATTATCAAATGCACGGTAGGCCCAACTGTCAATGAATTATTGCACACGCCCTCCATGCTTCCTTGCATGTTGTCCTTATATAGTGGTTCGGTGTTGCAAATTGCACTACAACACAAAAACGCACTACAGCGGCGGACCAGGAAAACACGTAGCGGCGGTTTTCGTTTCTGGCCGCCGCTGGTGGGATCGCGGGTCACTGTCGTGCAGAACCGCCGCTGCAAACTAGTTGTTGCAGCTAGTGGAAAAAGACATTTCCTAGTACAATAAAACTGAATGCTAGATTCACATGGATGTCCGATTTAGATCGGACTAAATCAAGTTCATATGCTGGGCACACTGACCTAACTTAACATTTCGTATCGAGCAAAAATCTTGTATCTAATTAACTTTATATACTTAATGATGAAATATTATGACTTACATATATAATGATACTGTAATCCTTCATGTATGTCTACACTTATGTTGCTTAACCAATAATCATCACTCCTAAATAAGTGCGTTCTTCAAGCACCTCGGTTGGATTCCTGCTGCACTAAGTTGGATTATTTAGAGTTTTGCGATAACGAACCAGTGGGGTCGTGCTACTTTTTAGTGTGGTATTCACAGTGGGCGTTCAAGTCATGGAGGGGTTAAGCCTGCAGGGTGAATTTAGTCTGGCTCTCGGTTCTGTGATCCACAACTCTTCTCTATAAAAA